>OZ025290.1:283716164-284964039 GCA_964019185.1 Maratus speculifer
GACGCAAAATAATCATTTTAATATCAATCAAAACCTACCTTTGCGTAAGAAATATTATATTGCATGGATATTAAGTAAAAAAAAACTAATTTCGAAATTTCATACTGCTGCAAGTTATTTAAAGTTTCGAAAAACTGGCAGTTCCAGTTTTTTCAGTTAGGATTTGTCTGTTTGTGTATTGTGTAGCTTAGTGTACCTTGAATGTTACTGTACCATGGACTTGTTAAAAAAAAATAAATAAAAATGAAGAGAGAGAGAGATATGAATTACACCCTATTTTGGTCTGGCTTTGATTTACCAGTAAATATGCTCCAATTACAAAAATTTATAAAATTTATATATTGGTATTTAAAAAATAACCAAAGAAAGGAATCGGTCAACATCTATTTATTTCCTGCCAGTGAAAAGGAGTTGCTAATAAGTTACAAGTGACCTGTAAATGAGATTCAATCTCAATAATTTACCACAGCAACATTTTAAGAAAAATTAAACTATTCAACGACAAATATTGCGCTCTTTTTAATTCTTGTAAAACAAAATAAGATATTGAAAGCTACTAGAGTCTTTTGGACCATTTCCGAAAATATTGCCTATTTTTTTCAGTTCAGTAGATTTGAATATGAATATGAATAATTGAGTGTAAACTAAACCGACGTATTGAGAGCAAGCTTACTTTTCTGCATCATCAGGTATCATTGAAAAGCCAAAATTCTGCCGAACTAGGTGTCACATCACCTGTAGTGACGAAGATTGGCATCAACCAGAATATTGGACAGTTTGGGCATTTCCGACCAAGCAGGTGCTGCCATCGTGTCTGGTGCACTTCAAGATGTGGGCATTATATCACAAAACTATGAATCGAATGCTATTGACAGAAAAAAATCGGCATGACAAACCAAACCAAAGACCACTCCATCGTTTTAGTTATTCTCTTTAGTCATTTGTAAAAGATTATGATCATGGTCATTTTCTTTAAACTTTGATGGGTGTAAAGACATACTACATCACTAGAAAACAACAGAAGAAAAATCATAATAGAAGCAGACTTGGGCTTGAAAAAAGAACTTGGTTCCGAATACATCGGCCATATACAGGGTGATTCAGCTCGTCGGTGACAAACTTTAAGGATCGATAGAGCACACCTAGACGAACATTTTTGAATAGGGAATGTAGGGTCCCTGACGCGATGGTAAGGCGCTAGGCGCTTTCGAAAATTTGGGTGCCGAAATTCGAAACGTCATAAAAACTAGGGAAATGGTTAGATTTTCTTGCTTGTTGCGTCGAAATGATTCTGTTTGTTTAGACTTTCTTCAGTACCAATTTGATAAGCGTATCTCTTAAAACATGGATAGGGGGCGCTGCAGACTTTGGAGAGCTAGACAACAACTTTAAGCCCGTTATTTTGATAATTTAACACATGCTCGCCAAAGTTTATACTCTAACTTAAAGTTTGAGCCCAAAAGTAGAGCCCTGCAAAAAGCGTAAGAGCCGGAATAAAATGTCAAAGTACAGGGTGGTCGAAACTCGAAGGCTCCTAAGAGATAAACAAACAGATTTCTTGACTTATGGCATGCATTTTCATGATTCTGTTTGCTGGGGCTCTCTGAAACTCAGTTGAACGGTACAAAAAGAAACATCGATAGGGGGCGCTTTGGGCAAAAAACATAATTCGTTGACATTTCGGACGCTAACTGGAAACGGGGCGCTACGATCAGTTAGTAATAATGAAAACACATTTTCTACCTCTGCTCAACACTTCTGAATAAATTTAGACCAAAAACATCAATGATACTGGAAATTTATTTACAAAAAATAACACTACAGAAGATGCTCGAAATTTCGACCTTGGGCCATGATGCAGGCTTCGCACCTCCGTCGCATTGAGGAGTGTGTGTTTCCAACAATGCCAGGAGTATCTCTGATCTGCCCTGCAGCTGCCACAATGCGCGCCACAAGTTCTTCAGCACTGCTGACAGGTGTATGGTATACCTCGGCCTTCAGGTAACCCCAAAGGAAGAAATCCAAGCAGGTGAGGTCTGGAGATCGGGCAGGCCAGTGAACTGGACCCCCACGCCCGATCCACCGCTGGCCATACCTTGCGTTTAGATGGAGACGCACGTCGTTCGTGTAATGGGCCGGAGCTCCATCGTGCTGGAACCACATCTGGCGACGCGAGCCTTCGGGTACGTGCGCCTCCTCCAGAAGCTGCGGCAGCACTTGATCCAGGAAAATCAGGTAATTTCCACCTGTCAGCCGTTAAGGTAACAAATAAGGGCCAATGAGGCAATCCCCCAGAATGCCGGCCCACACATTTACTGAGAAACGCTCCTGGGCTGCTCGGCTTCTGGTTTCATGTGGATTTTCATCACACCACACATGACTGTTGTGGGCGTTCCACATTCCCTCCCGGCTGAAGGTGGACTCGTCCGTAAACAAAATGCTGTTTACAAAACGGGGATCCCTGGATCTCATCGCCAAGTACCATCTTGAGAATTCCACTCGAGGGCCAAAATCCTGCTCTCTGAGCAACTGCACCCGCTGGATGTGGTAGGGGTGCAGATTCCAGGAACGTAAGATGCGCCACGCAGTTGCTTGCGAAATGCCAACATGTCTGGCGATATCTCTCGTGCTAAGACCTGGGTTGTCCTCGACCAGGTTAAGCACAGCCTCTTCGTTGTCGGGGGTGCTCACTGATCGCTCCCGTTCAGGCCTGCCTCCGTCGAAAGATCCCGTTGTGGACAACCTCTGGTGTACTCGAGCGAAGAAGGCATGGCAGGGGATTTGCCTGTTGGGGTAACGCTCGGCGTACAACCGCTGAGCGGCTCGTCCATTACAACCAGCAGCGCCATACGCCAAATGCATGTCAGCCAATTCAGAGTTTGTGTACCGTTCCATCCTACTACCGATCTGCAGACAAGTAACCCGAAGCTTAAGTAGGTACCGCACGTTCAAAAGACGTGTCTGCGCATACAACTACGTCATCTCGCGTTGTCGTCTACGCATTACGTATCTTTTGCATATCGATATGGTACGATATCTTTTGCATAAATCAGCAAAAAGCACCTTATGTAAATTTTATTGCGCGCATTGTGCATGATTGAAACCAGCTATGTTTGTTAAAAAAAACAAACAAACTGCAGTTTTAATAGCTTCTTATGATAAGTAAATTACTCTCTTGTTTTGTTTCTAACTGATCGTAGCGCCTCGTTTCCAGTTAGCGTCCGAAATGTCAACGAATTATGTTTTTTGCCCAAAGCGCCCCCTATCGATGTTTCTTTTTGTACCGTTCAACTGAGTTTCAGAGAGCCCCAGCAAACAGAATCATGAAAATGCATGCCATAAGTCAAGAAATCTGTTTGTTTATCTCTTAGGAGCCTTCGAGTTTCGACCACCCTGTACTTTGACATTTTATTCCGGCTCTTACGCTTTTTGTAGGGCTCTACTTTTGGGTTCAAACTTTAAGTTAGAGTATAAACTTTGGCGAGCATGTGTTAAATTATCAAAATAACGGGCTTAAAGGTGTTGTCTAGCTCTCCAAAGTCTGCAGCGCCCCCTATCCATGTTTTAAGAGATACGCTTATCAAATTGGTACTGAAGAAAGTCTAAACAAACAGAATCATTTCGACGCAACAAGCAAGAAAATCTAACCATTTCCCTAGTTTTTATGACGTTTCGAATTTCGGCACCCAAATTTTCGAAAGCGCCTAGCGCCTTACCATCGCGTCAGGGACCCTACATTCCCTATTCAAAAATGTTCGTCTAGGTGTGCTCTATCGATCCTTAAAGTTTGTCACCGACGAGCTGAATCACCCTGTATATGTAAATTCTGGGATAGTACCAAACAATTTGAAAACACGATGTACATTTTTTTGTCATGTGTCAACAATAATATACATGTAACAAAGTTGTTTGCGATCGGTTGTGACGGAATACCTGCTAACATAGATGTTAAAGGATGTGCTATTCGAAATATAGAACTGATCTTCAAGTGTCCACTACAATGGTTTTTGTGCTAGTTACATACCAATGAGGTTCCACTATGTCATCTTTTTGCAGCGTGGATGGAACCGCGGCTAGGCACAAATGTTTCACTGGTGAAATAGAAAGATTATTCGCAGCATGTTAGAAGCTTTTTGTATTTTCATTTATGTCTGTATATGAATTCTAAAAGCGCGCGAGTGAAATCAAAACGGTCGGCTGTAATCCTAATCATTACATTAAAAAATATCTATATTTTCCAATTACCACCTTTTTGACCTTTTGCGACGGATTACATAGATAATTAAATAGGAAAATGTGTCGAACCTCCATTAACTGACGGTTGTAGTAACGACATGATTTCAGAAGCAATAGGTAAATCCAGCAATCATTCCAGTGGCAATAACATCTACTATCAATAATATCTATTCACGCAACGCTCATTCTACAAAACTAATAATCAAAAGAGTCACGGAAGTATTTCTGCTGTGTATCGACCATACATAAGAGACGGTTTTTTAAAAATCGAATTGAATTACAAAATCTTATGTCAATTTTCAATACCGAACGTCATTATCACCAATGGCAATGTTGATCATTTTTCTTGATTTAATACTAATGAAGCTGTTAAATAAGAAACTAAAGTTTTTATCTTGTAATCAATTAAATATCCCCTCATTGCAATAAATGTGAAAAATTATAAAATTTATATTTTATTTTACAAAAAAAAAAAAAAAAAAAAAAAAATTACCGTAAAAGCGTTTAAATGCATAAATTTGAGCCACATTGCGGCAGATTTAAATTTTGAAATTAATTTTTTTAATTATTTTTCTCATACTCAGCATATAATATAACATCTTTTACGCATAGGTTATTATTTTGAATCAAAAGTCATCTAGCCAAAATTAGGTCTTTTTTCACTTTTTTTCGAAATTCAACCTCATTGTGGCAGTAGTGAAATTTAAAATTAATTTTTTTAATTATTTTTCCCTTAATCTCTATCCAAGAGAACATCTTTTCCGCATAGGTAGGTTTTGAAACTGTGAAAAAAAATTTCGATCCACCCTACTAATCATGTAACTGTAACATTAAAAACACATATAACCTTCCTCGATTACATAAAATTTTGCTGTTAATGTTACATGTAAAGTTCTTGGAATACAAATCAACTACAAAAATTTTAGTAACTTTACAAAATTTTATTTATTTATTTATTTTATTTTATTTTACAGTGTGCGCTAGATTTCGCCAACCATAGCACACAAACAGGCACATAGATAATGCATTCAGAGAGATACACTTATTTTTTTTATTGGTATAAATCATGTATAGTGTTAGTATAGTTTAGTATAGATCTTTCTTCGCTAATTTTGGAACTGTTTGATAGTTAATATATGCAAAATATCTTTAAAATGATAGAATGTTACATTTTGCTTGAATTTACATAATAATAAAATAATTTAAATAATGACATATGCTGAATATATACATATATACATCATATTGAAAATCTTATAAAAAAATCTTTTCAGTTTAGAAAAAATACATATCTTTTGAAAATCATAAAATAGCTAAAGTAAGTTATCATAAACTAAATATACTTTGGTTTACAAAATAATTTTAAAGTAAATATTTCCCAAAGAAAACGATTTCAAATCAATTTTAAATTTTAATTTATACATACGTCATCTTCAATTTGCGTAATACTTGCATTGTAAAAGATTAAAATAGTTTATTTGACAGAGATAGATCGTATTAAAATGGAATTTCTTTAGATTTTTTTTAAAAATCAATATTCATGGAAAAATGTTCTGCTTGATATGTTTCTTCAAAAATATAACTGAAGAGTCCTTAATTTTCAAACTTATCAGAAAGAATTTTTCGATGAATATTCATTCATCCCTCATAGGAATAAAGAAGAAATGAAGGAAAATGTAGTAAAACGCAGCATTTGATTGTAATGTTAAAAATAACCAGAAAGAAATAATCAAGCGTCAGGCACAGATTATCAAACACTTTCCAACACATTGAAAATACTGCGAACAAGCTGAACAGTTTAATTATTTAAAATATTATTTGTAATTAAACCATATGAAAACACATAACACATTTTAAAACCAAATTTCAACAATTCGCAATTACAATTGATAAGTTATATACGAAATTTTGAAACGAATATTTTGAAAAGCCCTGTATATGATACATAGATTTGTATCTATTAAATACATGCATACTAAAATTTAATTCAATTAAGAAATGCAATTACCTCAGTCTAAAATTTGCCTTCAGACATTTCCGCTAATAAAAAAGTACGTGATTTCTTTTGTATTGACTTGTATATGATGCATAAAAATTACACACAAAAAGACAGTTCGGTAACAGACTTCTTTTGTGTATCCTTGTAAGTGAATGTCAATTGCTATGAATTCCCTATTATTTTAATCATCTTGTGGTTAAATTCACTAATTTATATCAGTGTCGATTCATTTGAAGTAGCGTAATCTTTTTAAAATGGCCTGCAAACGATTTTTTTCCCAAGTACTCCAATCCTAATGTAATGAATTTTTTTCAGTGACCTTATAAACGAGCTAAAGATTCTCATATACTTCCTATACAATATTAAACATGTTTCTGTGATCCTAAATATCAATAATAAGTTCATCATTTACATAAAAACATTTAGATCGTAAACAGACAGACGATCATGCGGACACGAGTCAGATAGAAAGACAAACCGAATGCATAAACACAATTCAATTTCTTTGGAAAATGTTAAAATGGCTTTTAAATTACATTGTGGATATTTATTTTAAACATTAATTTTATTTATCTTTTCTATTAACATATTTATTTTATTATTGAAATGAAAAAAAATGAATAATACATAGTGTATTTATTTATTATTCATAATATAAGAATTATCAAATTAAAATTTCGTTATAATTTTACTGTAATCGTTTATTCATAGCGATAAAGTGGATGTTTATTGAAAACACTAAAGAATTATCGATTGCTTTTTAAGAATAATTTGATTGTAACAAAGAATTAGAAAATGTGTATTATATTTTGTTCTCTGAATTAAAAAAAAAACAATTAAACTATGGTACATCGATTATAGCACATTTTTATATTGACAGTGAAGCATCTGTAATGGAATAAAAAATCTGCTTAAATCATCATATAAAAGTGTAACTACAAACAAGCTATTACCACTAACATCTATTAATCATGCTTGTACTCAATTTTTTTCTTATGTTTGCGTTTACATAGATATTTTTTTCAAACTTTAAAATTGTTAAATCATAGACTGATACCATATGATTGATACCATATTCAGATAGATAATTCGGTAATTTTTCTTTCTGTTAAGTAACGTGAAATTATTATTTGATGATTTTATGAATTAGGTGAGATTAAAGATTTTAACAGCTAAAGTTAAACTCATTTTGGAATTTAACGCATGAAAATCGCTGCGAAAAAATATTTATAATATTTAATATTTATATATGCAAAAATATTTTGATGCTTCTAGTTTTTCAAGCAAAAGTAAAAGCGAAAATGACCTATATTTTGTATTTCTTTATTATGGCTTTTCGAAATTAATCGATTCTATGTTGATCAGAAAAGTTATTTCAAAAATTGTTTTAAAAGAAATAAAATTTTTCAAGATTTTAAAATGAAAATCAAAATCACAATTTATTCTAAGTATTTTGGTTTTAATTATGTTTCAAAAACTATTTAATTTATAATTTATGTTGCAACGAATAAAGTTAATAGCGTATAGTAATTGTAGTTTGTTGATAGGGGTACTCGAAAGAAACCCGTTACATTATATTCAAACATGAAAATTTATTTGTGGTACATTTTAAAGAATTTACACTACGTAAAGCACGCATGCCAAACTCGTTTGCCTCCGCGGTCCAAATTAAACATTGCATTCAAAAGTGCGCACCAGATTACAAAAAGTAAATTTATTATATCATCATCGGATAGATTGAAACTTGTATGTATAAATTACTTCTTTGTCAAAATAAATAAGTAAATAAATAAATGAATGATAAAAACTTCCACCACTGCTTTCCGAAATTAATAATGTAAATAACTCACCGGAAAGTTGTAAAAGGAACATATTTTGAGTAAAATAAATTAATTTTATACTTATTAAATTTTATTATTTTGTAAAATTAAAAATGGCTAAGGTGTCCTACGAAAATGTGCTACGAACTCTGCATAAATACGTTTATATATAAAACATTTTCGACCACACGTCTTGCACATATAATGCACATTTTTATATACGCCATACTAGGGATGGGCATTATTTATCGTATTAGGATAAATAACAGTGTTACTACGCTGGAACCTAATATTGCATTACTATGTTACTGAAAAGTTCCTGTTAAATAAATAACACATGGTTCTTAATGACAGCATCTTCCTTCACTTGTTTTAATCAAGATTTCATTTTTTATACCTCTAAAATAAGAATAATATTCATTAAAGGTGCCCGGACACCCCCTCCCGCTTGCACAGACCCATTCACAATTATTTAAAAAAATTTGCATCTCCCCCCTTATTAAAACACCCTTAAAAACCCTTAATAAAAAAATCACACAATTATACACTCTAAGATAAAAACCTGTCTAAAACGGAATTTAAAACTGTTTTATAGGCTTCCGTTTTAGAAAGTTTTACTATATAAGAAATAAGATATTGTTTGTATTCAGCATGTTCAGGTTAAAAATTCTGGGCACCCACCCGTTCAAAAGGCTGGTTATGCCTATGCAACCACAGTAGAGATAATTCCTTAATATTCGCTAATTCAATATCTGTTAGATTTCCTACCAGTTTTTCAATAAATGTAGTTCTTTTCTGTTAGATTTTTCATCAGTTTTTCAATAAATGTGGTTCTTTGCATTATAAAAAAACATTTTATCGCTTCGTAACTATTGCTTATTTTCAAACATTTTGTTACAAATTATTTGACAAGCTTGAAAAGTGCTTAGTAATACACATTATCTGAGGATAATTTTGTTTTTGTTAACGACTTTTGATTTAAAGTTTCGGTTCCTGATTTTGGCAAGGTAAAAGGAGTGGTTTTTATTCGTGGTTGATTGATGAGCGGAAGATAAATAAAAAATGATTTTGTCTCTTTTTATAAAATATCAGAAAGATTGAATTAAAGATTTTCGGATTTGATTTCTAAAGGGTTCTTCTGGGGGGGGGGGTTCACCCCCCCAAACATACACCTTAAAATTTCGCTCATTTAGTTCTCTACCATTTTTAACTTAAAAGTTTAAGCTACATGGCACCCCCCCCTTTCGGTGACTCACCTAATTTTGCTCATTTCTTCACTTCATTTCAATTTTTAAAAGGCTATAACTTTGCTTCTATGGGACATACAGCGGAGAGAAAAATTCTAGCATAGCTAACTTTTCCTCGCCGTTCTTTTTGCTATTTCAATTTTCCAGTTTTTCCCTATAGGACCATTTTTTGGGGGGGAGGGGGGGCGTTTCTCATTTTTTATGTTATATATGTCTATCGAAAGCTTATGCTTATGCAAATCTAGCAAAAAAAAAATTTCTCCCGTTATTCTGGGTCACATTACGGACCCATAATAGGTTGAAATTTAAATTTCTCAAACTTCTTCGGGGTTTTTTGCCAAATCGGTATCTGAAAAAATTGTGCCAATGTGATGTGTGTATGACATCTGTGCCATATAAATAGTATTCAGTCTTTCTTTATTGCAATTTTTTATGTAAAATAACATGCATTATTTTTCATGTACAATTGCGCATTAAATGAAAATTGCAATGTAATTTTGTAGTAGTACTTTATAATAATGAATAAAAAAAACACTTTATTTAAAAGTATTTCCTGCACATAATAAAATGTTTCCTGACGATAAAAAAAAAATATGTCCTGACAAAACAAAAAACACAAACGTAGTTGTCCAAGTTATCACTTCTGTTGGCACTCCCAAAATGTCACTTTTTTTAAGGGGGGGGCGGGTTGAAAATAAGTCTTATTTTTTATTTATGTATGGGTCCATATAAAAAAGCATGAGCTAGTGAACTTTGGAACCATTATATTACAACTCATATTCAAAAAATTAAAATAATTGAAAAAAATTAAAAAAATTATTTTTAATTTAATTGTTTTTTATACTAAGTAAATGCAATTAAATATCTTATAAATTGAATCTGGAATGTTTAGATAAGATTTTAATATTTACAAAATATAAAATACAGTACAATATATTAGGTTTACAGCTTTCTGAAAGACATAAAAATAGTAGGATATAATTTAGATGAGTTTAAAGTATTAGAATATTTTATTTTACACAACAATATTACCTTATTAATATAAAGTAAATGGTAGTTAATATTTTGTAGCACCATCTTTTGCTTTCATAACAGCGTACAATCGATCTAGCATACTATAGATATCTGCTATTAAGGAGCTAGAGGAAAAAACTGAGTCTGGAAAAAATTTCATTCTCTACCATCTGTCCTATCTCATAAGTTTCTCTGTCCTATCAGTTAATATTTGTTTTATGTTTTTTAGCTGCTCTGGTAGTGGCAGCACGTGTTGACTTGCTGTAAAAAAAAAAAAAAAAAAAAAAAAAAAAAAAAAAATTCAGTATGCATTTCATCTCAGATTTTAAAATATCAACAGCGCTGATTGAGAAAACACGGTATATAGAGAATGGATTTTTGAAAAATTCGTTTTCCTCTGTATGTTAAAGAAAGTTTTCTTAATATGTTGTCTTGTACTTTCTAATTTTCCTGTTTTTCGTATTTCCTCTAGGATACATTATTTTATATTCAAAAATATATGTGCCTATAGATTTTTTCTTAAATGTTGTTGCCCCAATGGCTGAGAGATTCTGCCCTAAAAATTGGTAGACGGCAGGTGCTGGATTAGATAAGAACCCAATCGTGGCCGTCAGCCTAATCATTCGGAGTTTTCCGTGGTTTTTTCGAACTTTGAATTTCCTTTCGTAAATACGAATTGAGTTCCCTTAGAAAGACCCCCCACGGAGGGCACCCCTTTAGGGCGCATATCCGATGTGTTGTCCGTTTGGGAGCATATTTAGCAATTGTTTATTGTATCGCTGTTACAAAAATAACAGGATGTTGGAACCTGTTACCAGCGCTACTGTGGAATGATGTAACCTGTTAACCAAAAATAACCATATTTCCCATCTCTACGCCATACCTACCGCCAATTTAATGTTACCACATTGAGAAATTTTTCTTTATTTAAAACAGCAACCATTTTTTTACTTGCATTTTTTTTATTTATTTTATCACGGAATGCCTGACGGTAAGTAAAGCGAATAATATAAGAGTCACTACTCAAAAATACTAGTAAAAATTTTGAATAAAGAAAGTTGAACTTACACTGTAAAAAAAAATCTGTAAAGTTACTAAACCTTTTCTAGGAAACTGGGATTCCAAGAATTTATACGGTAAACTGAAAATCTTATGTAACCGACTCCGAAACTTGAATTTTTGCTGTTACCGTTACAGGAAAAGCTCTAGGAATAACAGTTTCCTAGGAAAAGTTTAGTAACTTTACAGAATTTTCTTTTACAGTGTACGCTCAGTGAAACTGTATTCAAAGAAAATACATTTTTCCGTTAAAAGTGAATTAAATTGAACACAGGAAAAGTAACAAAGGATTAGCAGGCCAGTGATAAGCTGAAAGTGGGCCAAGTTTAGCTCTCGGAACCCGTGTTTGACACGCTTGATATAAAGTATAAAAAAAATGGAATGAATTTCTGGAGTACACTAGCACTTGATTCTTATAAAATATCACTTAGAATGAATTTATTACTCTGTTACAGGAATACACTGTAGAAATCCATTACATAGTGGTATTAAATTAAACACTGTTTGCAGCGCATTTAAAAAAAATATTACACAATTTCAGACAGATTGAATTTTTTGCACTTTTTAAGGGTCCCACAAAATGTTTAATGTAGAAAATCATCTACGTTTCACTTTTCGTTTATTTTCAGGCAGACACAAAAGAGTTTTGTTACCATACTGCCTGTGAGAGAGCTAGTATGTGTGTTTTCAGATATGGAATACATTTTTTTAATTAAAAGTTACATAGTACTTGGTATATATAAATTCTATAGATCAGGTACAAGATTACACAAAATAATTACTAAGCGTTACTGTATGTGTGGATGAATTAATTAATGGTGTTATTTTAATTGAATTATGAATTTCCGACTGAGTTACTGTTAAAATAATGATAGTTTTTTGTAAAATATAAATAAATTTGTAAACATTGTTACGAAAAGAATTTGTTTATTTTTTGACAAACTACTCAATAACTTAGCGTAAAATATTTATTTTTGTTAAATGTAGTTTTATAAAAAGCTCTAAGATCAGTTGAAACAATCAGCATGTTCAATGTAAGCTCTAAATCCGAACAGTTTAGCTAAGGGCTAAGTAAACTCTGGATACTTACCAAATATTTCTGTCAAAACTGTTAATTTTTTCGGTCTCTATAAATTCCAAAAATATACTTTGATTATAATATTCTAATTGCTAATATCATATAGGATAGCTTTTTGGGGGAAAACATTAATAAATAAATCAGGTTTGATAATGGCCGGTAGTTGCTGGAAGTTTTTTTTTTTTTTTTTTTTTTGTATTGCGTTATACAATCTTTCCAATAAAAAATTAAGCCCATTTTTTTCATACTGAACGTGCAAGTACTTTGATAAATTTATGCTATTGAAATTTTTGGACTTTCGGTAATTATAAAGAAAAATGGCCTTTGTTTCTAAATTTTTACAAAATATGTAAATAAAGAATAAGAAAGAAAAATTGTGCATCAAACATAGATTATGAAACCCTTTCCTACATTTTCATGATATTTTTGGCGAAATTTCATTGTTTAATAATGTATATAACACACTGATAAAACAGTTTAGAAATCATATAAACCGACTGAAAATCGAATTACAATAATTACGGTCTATAGCTGGAAATGCATTCCAATTCTTTTGTGAAACCCAATACTTGGTGTTTAGATTTGTATCTATTATGCACAGAACGCTAAGCTTATATTTAGTAAGAAAAGGAGCAAAAGATTTCAAATTCCCCCTCATTACTTTTTCAATAGATGAGAACATACATGAGTTCCTTTGTATAAACTTTTATGCACTGTAAAAAAAAATTCTGTAAAAATACTAAACATTTTCTAGGAAACTGAGATTCCAAGAACTTTTCATGTAACGATAACAGGAAAAATCCATGTAACTGATTCTAAAACTAGAATTTTTGCTGTTACCGTTACAGGAAAAGTTCTAGGAATCCCAGTTTCCTAGAAAAAGTTTAGTACCGCTACAGAATTTTTTTTACATTGTAGTGTCTACTGATTAAGCTAGAGTTTAAGACTGTATAAAACACACTTCAAACTACTTAAATCCTTTTTTCCTGGAATTATTAGCTATAAGAATATGTATTTATGTCCATGAATTATTTATCTATATATTCAGATTATGTATCCAGTTTTTAGAATGGCCTGTATAGGATTTTATATGTGTTTTAGTAAAACTTCCTAATATATTAAATGCAGATAGCTTCAAAAATCATAACTTAATAAAAGACTTCCTTTATACAATTCACGCTCATTCTCAATATGATTACAAATTCTGCAGTATAGCCCTGTATATGATCCATATTTATGTACATTATGCACTAGCTAAAAATTCAGTTAAATTTAAAAATGCATACCATAACCGACAATGTACTTTGAAAGATTCTCGATAAAGGACAGTAAATAAACTACGGTAGTTTATCCTAAATTTTACATGTGTTCCCGTAAGTAAATATCAAATACTATGCAATATTTTAGAACATCTTCTTGTAAACCTCAGTATTGTATATCAATTTCATCACACTACAATTATTGTACAATAATTAAAATTTGCTGCAACTATTTTTCCCACAGACAACTTTGTAACGGAATTATTGCATTTAGACTTGTAAATTAATAATAAGCACCTTACATATTTCTATTAACATAGTCATACTATAAAAGAATTTTATATTAGGGCATATCATAAATACATACACATTTCATTACATTTGATATAATACTATATAATACAACTGATATAATACTATATAATACAATTGATATAATACAACTATATTTGAAATGTTCAAAAAGCCTTCAAAATATTCAAAAGCAATTTCTGCGTTACAATCGACTTACATTCAAAAACTCAAAGTCATCAAATCATTCGTTTTGACACTGAGATCAGTCAACCATTCACATAAACTTTGACATTTAAAAAACCATTAGGATTAAATATCTTATTAAAATAAATCCCTTACATTATCTTTCAACAGACAACACTCTTAATGATACGCATCACGTTGTTTTAGTAAACTGCAATTTCTGAATTATATTTCCTTACTTAATTAGATACTCTGGTATGATAATTGTTTCTCTTAGTGTATCTTTTCTGTTATGGATGTTTAATTAGTTTGCGTAATATGCGTGTAAATTACGGAATTTAAAAAGGGTTAAAGAGTTGAGTATATTTTTAAAATATATGAACGTTCATAGACCATTTTATAAAAAGGTTTTCCCTTAAATGTTAAAATTTTCTACTTCAAAGCATCTAGTTCTGTTACTGATACATGATTATTTGCAACTCCCGCAATTTTTTTTACATAGCTAAATTATTAAAACGTTAATTACGATCTTCCTTTTAAAATGCACTATTTTCATGTATTTAATGCGTCTTTAGTTTATTTTAAATTGGCATACTGAAATTTAAAAATAAGTGTCTGTCACGCAAAGCTTTTTTTTGGTTTAAAATTTTTTAATTACCAATGAAAACAAATATAACAAAAATGACCATAACTTAGGTTAACTAGGGTTTTAACTAGGACTAATAATTGAGTAGATTATTACTGAATCTTCATTTCAATAGCTCCACTGTAAAGAAATCTGTAATCATACTGATGTAATGTTGCTGAAATATGTAATTACTAACAGTTTGTCTGTACACAGTGCAAAAAAGATGTAAATCTACAAAATTAAATTTTGTAAAGCTTACAAAAATCTGCAACTTTACAAACGAATCTACTAAAATTTTATCTGTAACCTGGGTTGCAGTAACATAAAAAATTCTAGGAATCTCACTTTCCTAAAAAATCTTAATTTTTCTGTAACCTTACAGATTTTTTGATTTTCAGTGGAAACCTGTATCTCTTGCACGAATATTAGGTTTGCTCAACAACATCATTTTCAATGTTATCCGTCAGATGCATTATCTTTTGTTTTTGACCACATACTGCTAAAGAAAGGTAGCCCTACCTTACTTTTAGATTGAAAGAACTCTTCGCCACACCCCACAAAATATTACTGGATTTCAAAGCGATTCGTGCTTATTGTACTCACAAATAGCTTTACAATGGTTTTCTCATTATTGATAATATTAATTTAATATCTTAATTAAATGAACGAATGCACCCCACAAGGCATCCCAATTGGCTTGAGGCAGAAATTTGTCTCTTAGATTTTAGCATTTTATATCATGTGCTACATTCAAACGCGTGCGTAGTTTTGGTAAGACTTACACAATTTACATAAAATATATAAAATCTATATAATATACATTTACTATTTCTATATAATTTTCTTTAATGACAGATACAGTGTTCATTAAATAGTTCTATTATAAGTTTCGTTTGTTTGTTTTATGATATGAGGCTACAATGTTGCGCAAATTTTCTTCCCACGTGCAGATTGTGGCACTTACCTATCGAACCTCTTGTGACTAATAATTTTTATTGTATCAATCATTTTGTCAAAATCTGAAAATTTGTTCTTTATACAAAATTTTCTAAGAAAAAAAAAACATAAGCAATTGTTTCTTTAATCCTTTTATATATTGGCAGGACTTTTTTAAAAAAACCTATTATTACAATTAGTTCATTCATTGTTCTCGTGTTCAGGATCTAACTGAAACGAGTAAGTTCAGGTTCCAATTCTTTAGTAAGAAATTCAAAACAGTGTAAAACTTGTATTCGTGGAAATATATCAATGTAGATATCCATTTTTATGCACTGCTATGCAATCTTTTATACTAAATAATTTAACTTACTACTAAATAAGAATAATCTATTTTATAAAGATAGCAATCTGAATACTTGGAACTCGTCACGGAATTTTAAAAATTAATCTGCATTTATAACTGCGCAATTGTCTAATGTAATTAACACTAGCTAATAATTTTAAAAATTCAATGTTTAACCCTACTTTTGATACTAATTTTAATGATCATCGGTTTATAATAATATTTTAATATTAAACTTTTTCAAAAATCTGTTATGTAAGTAAAACTATATATAAATAGTTTTTTCATTCAATGAAAAAAAATATGTATAAAACTATGATTGAAAATCATATGAAGCATAAAACTAACTTAGTATTTGCTAAAAGTGTTATAAATATATTTAAAGGTAAATAAATACTTTATTTAATCACACCGACATGTTTCAGATCTCTGATGCACCATTTTCAAGATCTGTAAAGATAAATTACTTTCTTTTTTTTTATTTATTTTAAATTAGAAACTGGTAAAGTAAAATTGCGCTAACTCGTGTAAATGAATTAATGATTTTAACTGAAATATAAAAAATAGATACTACTTTCAATGTATTACTTTACGCTATTGTTTTAATATTCTTGAAATCATTCATTTCCGAATTTTAGAAAGCTTCATGGAGACTGAATCGTTGAATATATTCTCACTGCGTACAAAATGTCAATTGATTCACGAATAATTGATGCCAAATAAAATCTTGATGCTTAAATTATTCTAGAATTATTAGAATTAATGTCTTTGTTACATAGTCTAGCTATTGAAACTAGTTATAGTTGTCTTGTATTAGATGCGTGTTGTACACTGTTAAAAAAATCTTAAATTCACGGATATATTTTTTTCTGAATTACACAGAAAAAGTCACTTTTCGCAACAAAAGGGGATTTTCCGTTAAAAATCAGAAAACTCCACCATATTTCCTGAAAATAACGAAACGGATGAAAAAATAAAGGAAGAACGGAGACCCATCACTATCCAGGGGTTTCCGTGGCCAAGTGGTCAAAGCACCACGCCGCTAACCGCATGCGAGTGGAGTTGTTGGTTCAAATCTCACAGGCGAAATGAAATGATGAAAATATAAAAAATCACATTTAAATTGCATTTTTTCTGTTTATTTTTCTCTTATTCCTTTTTTAAAAAATCTATTAACTAATTACCCTTACCAAAAAATATAAAATAAAATAAAATAAAATTGATAAAAAATAGCGTACGACAATTAAAAAAAATAGTCTATAACAATATCTTTGTAAAAAAATGAGTAAAAAATATTTTTCATTTATTCATTAAAGAAAAAAAATAATTTTTAACAGTGATTTTTTTAAAATTAAAACTAGTTAAAAATTAAAATTGATTAAAAAAAAGTATTATGCATAGGTCTAAAATAAAATAAAATAAGCCGTTTATGAATATTCTAACGAATATATTTGAAAGGGAATCTTTGAAAAGCAAAACAGATTTTCCCACTAACTCATAAAAGACATACTATGTACAAACAAGCGTTAGCATCTTTTGCTCAGTCAGTAAGGATTTTTATTCCGTTATCAAAAAGCCTCGAGTTTAATCTCAAGACGGCTTAAAGTAAATTATACAAAAAATTAATTAATTAATTAATTAAATAATACAAATACCTTAAAATTATTTGGAAATTAAAATTTCTTTTATTTCCCAAAACGGAAAATCTACTAACGGAACGGCAAATATCTGGCATCTTTGCTGCCAGTGGTTTTACCGTGAATTCACAGATTTGTTTTTAACAACGTATGTTCTTTGATCCAAGTTCTAATCTTTTTGGAAATCATTCCTACCAAAAATTACAATGTTCCAAATGTTTTTGTACAAAGTATTTCATATACACCTGATAATTGATTTGGTTATATTGGATGTATTTTCTTACATACTGTGTTTATTAATTTTACGGAAGGCTGTGTAAGAATAGAGACAGCATATTTATTGAGTTTATGTTTTAATAAATGTATATTAATACATATGAAGATTTTATGTGCCATTCCTTATCTGAGATTCAATACGGATCCTTTTGCGCAATGAAGATATTTGGAATGATTCAGTTTCGTGGAGTTTTCTAAAATTTAGAAAGACAAGCAATACAGAATAATGAAATATTAACATAAAATAACTCAAATTGTCACTAATATCCTTTTTTGATGTTGCAGGTAATTTCATTATACTATATAAGATCACAAAATTGTAGTTTACCAGTTCCCACTTGAAACAACCCAACCAGTAACCAAGAGATTCTGCTCTTGAAGCAGCACTAGTAAAAAAGAATCTGTTTAGTTACTTAACTTTTTATAGGAAACGGGGATTCTTAGTAGTTTTCATGAAATAGTAACAGTAAAAATACATCTAACCGATTCTGATAGATGATTTTTTGCAGTTAGTGTTACATGAAAAGTTCTAGGAATCCAGTTATGCAGAAAAAAAGTTTAGTAATTTTATTTTTATACTGTGGGATGGGATTTTTTCTACAGTGCAGTAAACGTCACGCATTGCGTTTGAGCCCAAATTCACCCGCCAGCCTAATCGTTCGGAATTTCACGTGGTTTTCGTTGAACTTTCAATTTCTTTGTGTAAATACGGGCTAGGTTTACTTAGAATGCCCCCGCACAGGGCACACACACACCTTGGGTCTGTATACCTTGTGCAGATAATCAACCATCATAAACAATGCACACACAGCCCAATTTAAATAAGATTTTGCTAAAATGTTTTTATCCTCGAAGATATTGAAAATGTTAGTTTCAGAACAATTTAATATGTCCAATGTTCATATGAAATTTAAGACATTTATTTTTTTTTATATATTTTCATCCCCTTTAGCAAATATTTAATTAGTTTGATCGCTTAAATTGGTTTAAATTACTTTATAAACGTTTGTTCAAATTTAAAATTGCTGTAAGTTATCTTTAAGCCACAATTATATGTCAAAACGATTATCATACAATAACACAGCATTTAAAAGATTCCGCATGACTTAAATGTCAAACTTATAATTGTCTCAAATATGTAATAGATGTCATTGTTATCACATAATTAAAATGAGTAATTTATATAATCTTTTATCAAGTGTTTATTTATTTTACTTTTTTAAGCCTGTTATACTTCAGAGATGATTGATGATGACAAACGAGTGTAAACTGTATGTAGCTTTTTCGGAATATTTTGTTTAAAATGCAATTAATGCATTTAACATTCATCTTTTGACAATTTCAAGGAAATATACGCTCTTAAATATTTTATATGCACTTTAAAATACTATTATTTCCATCTAAAACTTTAACGCTCTAAACATTTAAACATAAATATATATTTGCATAAAAAATTATTTTAAAGAATTTATATATTAAATTACTTTGATAGCTATATTTTGTGAATAGTTAAACAGTTTTACCTCAACATTTTTTTTTATTTTATTCATTTAAAAAAAACAGTTTAAAATATTCAGAATAAAATACTCTTAAAAATGAAACAGCAATGAAAAAGTAGTTTCTTTGAATAGTTTAAGAAAAAAAGTAAAACATTGACTTTTATAATCAAAAATCTGTTAAATTATCTTTAATAGACAGACATTCCTTTTCCAAATTCTTTAACAAAATGCTTATTGTTAATCGTATTAATCTGTATTAGGCAGCAAACAGCGAATTAGCTAAATTTAGAGAGGGGGGGGGGTTGTTAACAAAAATGCTTGTAAAAATCTTTTTTTTTTTTTTTTTTTTTTTTGCTAAGAAAAATCGTATTTGTTAAGAAGTAACAAGCCAAATATGTAAAAAAATTGTAATTTCTTAATAAATTGATTTCTTATTGTCTTGATAAGTCATAAATTTTTTTCGGACCACAAACACATATTTTTGATACTAGATAGGTCGTAGCGCACTTATAAAAGGTTGAAAAAAGTGTAATTAAAATAGTAAAATAGCATATATAAATGAAGTTCATATTATCTGTAAGCTTCTAGAATGACCCCCATTATTTTTCTAAAAGGAAATCCCCCCCCCCTCCCCAAGGGCTCAAAACCCATGTGTACATAAATGGATTTAATAAACGACATACATACAACACACCGTAACTTCTAAAGTTTCTCTCCGAAAAAAAAATTTCCATAAAATATTAACAACCCCATTTTCAAATAATAATTTTTTGAGAGATTTCTGTTGTAGTAGAAATATGCTTCGAAGAGTTCTCTTTAACCCTTTGTTGCATAGCTTAACACTTTGCGACGCAGAGAAAATTCATTGCTTAAGTGTTGAAATTGATGACTGATACCGGAATTTGAAAACAGCTTTATATGTAAACAAGAAAAAGCTGTTTTGCAGGAATTTAATAAACCGAATTTTTTTAACCAAAATTCCGGTGTCAATGTGGCCTTTGGGAATTAAATTCATTAGCATTTGGGAATGAATTTTTGTTCACTGTAGCGGACAGTATGCAACAAAGGGTTAAAAATGGTGGTGTTAAAAAAATTAACATTTTTTGTGACAAATGATTAAACCTAAAAAAGAATATTAGATATATAATAAGTGTAAAATATATCAATATAAAAACTAAGAATTTCCAAATTATAAAAAAGAAAACAACCCAGCAAATTTTCTCTAATAAATCAGCTATTTGCTCAAAACAATTTTTTTAAGATAGAAACACATATTGCAATAGAAGCATTAGTGAATTGATGAATTTCCAATAATTATTTGTATAAAAAGTGTTGAAGAATTAGAACTGTGTAGACACCAATGTAGTAAAAAAAAATTATATTTACAAGGTATTTTTGACTAAGCAAGCGATATTTCACTACTTTTAACATAAATTAAAATTAATTTTGAATAACTGTGCAGATTTTGTCTTTCCATAAAATATATATAAAACAATATTTAAAATCTTAAATATTTTTTATAAACATTTCAATTCTTAAAATATGGATAAGCGATTATGTGTCTCGGGTCATAAAAGGAAAAATCACCGGACCATATGTGAACCGTGGGTCGAAAAATGAATAAGGCTCGTATAGTGTGCTCGTATAGTACTTCTGTGAAATAAAGATTTTTTTTTCAAGCGTCCGGTCGGGCAACTTTTGCTGCTACTATTTTATGAGAATTGTTTGTTTATTTTTCACTATGTAGCATTTTTTCATTCATTCTTTATTTTTTTGAGTCTGGGATTATTTTAGGTAATATATATTTTCAAGATTTATGTAACTATACTTAAAAAGTAATATTTGTTTTATTTAATGAGCAACATACGCTATTAATTAAGGAAAAGTTTTTTAAAGGATCAACATTTTATGTACAAAAGAAAAAAATAGTTCTGCGTAATGTATGTAGAACGTAAATGCGGCAGAAAATCGTTTTTATTTATTATTTTTAACTATCTACTGACATATTTTACAGTTGTCAGTATAATCTTCTATTTTATTCTGAAAATCTCTTTGATACCAGTAATTATCGGAAATATTGCTTTCTTTATTTCATAAAAAAAATTTTACAATTTTTTAACGTAAAAGTAACAGTTTTGTTTAAGAATTTCCTGTAATGAATTCGAAACTTTTTAATCGAAAAAGAGGCCATATTAGCAACCCTGATAAACTTATTTTTTATTTTATTGCATAAAATTCAATTTCTAGACTCAGTATTGTGAATATTCACTTCATATGGCTCTGCTATTTTATTTCCCCAGTTTTTTATTCATTCAAACAAAGAATAACGATAATTCAACAGTAGATAGCAAAAATATCTCAGGCATTAATGCAGTTGACAAGGGAGAGAACTTAATGTTTAAAATGCAAAGAATCAGACATAAAAGTTCGAGGAAAAGTAGGTTTTAGAAAAACTTTTATAATTTGTCTGAAGTACAATTATACACATTAAATCTGTACTATTGCACACTCACTGCACATACACCCACACATTCATATGTTATTGTCCCTATATATACCTCGCATGTATATATTGTCACATATGCATATACTGTCACATATATTTTATGGACCAAAAATTACTAGTACTAATTTAAATGTTTTATATATAAAGCACTTTTTGAGAAAAAGATGGCGGAAATGAAGAATCCTAAATTTCCACGTTACATGTCTGAAAAAAAGTAAATTTTTAACTGAAACAAAGTTTTAAATTTTTATTTTCACCTTATAATAACATTTATATTTAAGATAAACGTCAATAAAAAACTTTCATATTCGACAATAATATAGAATAAAACAGTTCAGATTGAACCAGTTTTCAATCGTTAATTTTAAAATATTATACTTTGTATTATTATTTCATTAAACCGTAAAAATGAATTAAGTAAAAAAAAAAAAAAAAAAAAAAAAAAAAAACTTTTTAAGAGAATGTTAAGGATATACGTGCAAAATATTTTACATAGCTGAGATTAATATCATATTTATCTAAATGATTTGTTTAACTTTAATTTATCTTTAAAAAAGCCTTAAAAATTTTAGACTGTAAAGAAATTTAAATAGCAATAATTAGCTTATAAGAAATACGTACTCACATACATCTATATGTCTCTCTATCTATATATTTCCATACATATATATTTTTAATAGTTTATGAAGGCTTTAACATAAATCTGATAAATAGTGTCACTGAATGTATTTGATGTTAATAAATTTACAAAAGAAAAAAAATAGCTGAAGAAAAGAAAATCTAAAATTTTGCTATTTCATTAATAATAATAATAAAAAAACTGGTATTAACATTTTTTTTTAGTTTAATCATTAAATAAATTAAAACTGTCAGTACTATAATTACACAAATTTGTACAAATTTGTAATTAATATAAGTTCTTTGCATAGTAAAAAAATAATAATGCAATTATCTAAATGATATATTGTTTAGTTTAACCCATAAAAAAATATTGAAAACTTCCAGACTATAAAGAGATTTAAATATCAATATTTAACTTATTAGAAATACAAGTACGCACATGCAAACATCTATCGATTTGTCTAACAATCTATCTCTATAGCTCTATATACAAATATTGTTTATAAAAGTTTATGAAGCCCTGAACATAAATCCAATATATAGTGTCACTTATTATAATTGCGTGTCAATCACTTTTTTTTCGACATGCAGTAAATAGAAAATATGGGATAAGTATGTCTTATTTTAAGCTAAAGTATTTCTTATATTTAGTCACAACATTTTAGCCATTAAGTAATATGAAATTATTTTAAAAAATAGTGGTATCAAACAAAATTGAATGAGGGATGCAAATTTTTCGTGCCCGTACGATATATGGGCAAATCAAGCAGGCGTTTAATAAATATAAAAACAAAAAATCTATAGCTGAAAAAACTTTTATAAAATTTCAATGTTTCTTTAGTAATTTAAAAAAAGATCTTATATATATATATATATTGACGTTATCCATGGAAATAATTTCAAACCTCCAATGCCCCCAGTACCCCAAATGACACAAATTTGAAAAACATGAGTAAAAATACTTTACATTGAAAACTTTCAGATTATAAAGAAATATAAATAGTCATAATTAGATTATTAGAAACACAAGTACGCACACGCACACATCCGTCTTTCTGTCTATCTATCTATTTCTAAGTTTATGAAAGCATTAGCATAAATCAGATAAATAATGCCATTTAATAAAATTGCATGTTAATTAAAACGGAAAAACATTTACAGCAGCAAAAACTTCACTGGCTCATTTAATATAAAAAAAAATGGCATTAACATTTTTTTTTTATTTTAACTATACAAGTAAATTAAAACTTTCAATACCCCCAATTACACATATTTTTAAAACATTATTAAAAATACTTTATATCGTGAAAATAAAAAAATAACTAAATAAGCTGTCCAACTCACCACAAAAGAAGAACACGAAGAGCGGCTCCAAGTGATGGATTCCAGCTTCCAACTTCATCGATGACGGAATTCAAAGTGCTCCGCGCCAGATCGGGATGCCGTCTGCTCTCAATTATTTTGTTTGTTTTGTTTTTGGGGGATCGCAACCCCCTCTCTCTTTCCAATCAGGAAGCGACCAGGGCTTGCGCATGTGTAGCGCAAAGTGAAGCTTTCTTCATGTCGATCCACCCACCTGTTAGTTCAAGGAACGACAGAAAACAGAGATGAGTGATAGATATAGGGAAACAGGAGATAAGTCTGTGTATTTTCTGCTCTATCCCAAAAAATCTATATAGATGCTTATCTGCATTATTAATGCGCAAAAGCATTAAAAAAGATGCGGTTTTTCCGCGAATAGTGCGGAAATTTATTTTCATGCATCTGTGATGTTTTACTTAATATTTCACCCACTTCTTGAGCTTTTAATGTACTTATTGTTTAATAAATATGCAAACATGGAAAAACGTTTTCTTGCGGTATTATTAATAACATAAGAGAAAAGTATTGAATTAGCCTTTTCTTTTTTTCACCAACTATTTGAAAAAAATTACCCTAACATTTTGTCTAATTTAACATTTTATACATAATTTTTATATTAAAGAGGATTGATCACAGGCTTTATCTTAAGGCATGCTATATACTAAAAATAACATTGTTTGCTCATAATAAACTGTTAAGGGTGTTCTTAAATCAAAAAGGGCAACTTTGTGACACATGCTTTAATTTATTTTTGTTCGAAAATGCATGGAAAAAGCAGGTGTTACTATTCAGAAACTTTCTAATTGCACTCAATTTTCTGTTTTTTAAATAAAAAAAACACAATAGATTTTTTATAACAAGTTTTCAAAGTTGACACTTTTGATCATATTTCCCGACGAAAGCAGAAAATCCGGTCGAAAAGCAGGAGAAAAATGGATAATCTCGTGGTCGAAATAGTTTAGAACTGGATAGGTAATTTAATTATCATAAAATGGAAAAAATAAGTTCGATTCGAAATCGCTTCCATAGTCAGGCATTTCAATTTTATAACTGCATGTTAAAAAATAAATTTGTAAATGTGTCAAAACATTTTTCGCTTGTTGAGCGGAGCAGTTAAGAACACCCTTAATGAATGCTAGACTAAACGTTATTATCACTATTTAAAAGAAGAAGTTGGAAACTGTACGCCAAGCGTAGCAAATGAAGTGCGCTCATACTATAAGGAAATTTTTTAAATATTCAGATCTTCGTGAGTTGTACACAGAACTTCAGATACAGTAGAATATTTAAAATGTTTTGTATATTCTCGTAAATACTCTGTCTCAAAAATCTATATAGATGCTTATCTGCATTATTAATGCGCAAAAGCATTAAAAAAGATGCGGTTTTTCCGCGAATAGTGCGGAAATTTATTTTCATGCATCTATTATTTGTCCATGATGTTTCACTTAATATTTCACCCACTTCTTAAGCTTTTAATGCACTTACTGTTTAATAAATATGCAACCAGAGAGAAACGTTTTCTTGCTGTATTATTAGTAGCATAAACAAAAAGCATTGTAGTAACATTTTTTTAGTATACTAGGGGGGCCCGGCCCCCTGCTCGCTATGCTCGCCAACCCCCCGCGTAATCGCTTCGCGATTCCAAATTATTGGTTACCCCTGCTTGCTGCGCTCGCCAATACCCCATGGTATGAATAAGCAGTTGCAGACCTTTCAAATGGTGTGTCACATGACTGGTGATGTAAAGAAATTAAAAATGTGTCCCCCTGGGGGGCAGAGTGCGAGGAGACACAAAAGACATCCATAATATGAATAAGCAGCTGCAGACCTCTCAAATGATATGTCACACGACTGGTGTTGTAAAGAAATTAAAAATATGCCCCCCTGGGGAGGCAGAGTGGGGGTGACACACAAGACATCTATAAAATGAATAAACAGTTGCAGACGTTACAAATGATGTGTCACACAATTGGTGTTGTAAAGAAATTATAAAATGCGCCCCCTCTGAGGGCAGAGGGGGGTTACACACAAGATATCCATAATATGAATAAGCAGTTGCAGACCTCTCAAATGATGTGTCACACAATTGATGTTGTAAAGAAACTAAAAATGTGCCCCGCTGGGGGGGGGCAGATTGGGGGATGACACACAACACATCCATAATATGAATAAGCAGTTGCAGACCTTTCAAATGATATGTCACACAACTGGTGTTGTAAAGAAATTAAAAATGTGACCCCTCTGGGGCGAGCAGAGTGTGGGGGTGTCACACAAGACATCCATAATATGAATAAGCAGTTGCAGACCTTTCAAATCTTGTGTAACACGACTGGTGTTGTAAAGAAATTAAAAATGTGTCCCCCCTGGGGAGCAGAATGGGGGATAACACACCAGACATCCATTATATGAATAAGCTGTTGCAAACCTCTCAAATGATGTATCAAACGACTGGTGTTGTAAAGAAATTAAAAATTTGGCGAAATATTACAGTTATCGCCAAGTTGGCGTCACTTTTGACAACTAATTTTTCGTCGCCAAATTTGGCGATATATCGCCAAGTTGGCGACAAACTTGGCTATTGTTGGCGATGGTAACCTTTTCTCTCTTTATGGTAACCCATATGGCGATGCATAGACGGAGACCTTTCCTGATTGGTCTATTCGACTCATGGAAGGAGTGGACAACCCGGATTCGTTAGTTCCGGAAATCTTCCACATCAGCATCATTCCAGGAGTCATTCCTTTTAAGGCTAGTTTTTTTTTACTATAGAAGGATTTTTTTATTTGTCGTAAAATATTGTCGAATTTAACGATTTATACATAAATTTTATGTTAAAGAAGATTACAGGCATTATGTTAAGGTATGCACTATCCTAAACGTAACTATGATTGCTCATAGTAAACTGTTAATGAATGTTAGACAAAACATTATTATCAATATTTAAAGAAGAAGTCTGAAATTTTACTCCAAACGTAGCAAAGGAGGTGTGTTCGTATTATTGGAAAGTTTTAAAAATATTCAGATCTTGGTGAGTAGTATACAGAACTTCGGATACAGAGGAGTACCTGAAATATTTTGTGTATCCCCATAAATACTATCTACTTTCTATTATTCTGGAAGTAATTTGTAGTATATCTCGGCAATGTATATCTATTTCATAAAATGTGAAATAGTTTAATATTATTAAAACGCGCTCCAAATAATGTTACCCTATAACATTATGTAATGAAATACTTTTGTAAAGCTCTGTAAAATAATAAATATTCTTTTCACCACAGATCGTACAGAGTGTATAGTTTAGTATATACTTCATAGATCCATATCAATTTTATTACGTTCGAAAGAGTCTAACACCATTAAAATGCATCCAAAACAATTTTTTTGCCATTAGCCGAATGTAACGGAATAATTTTGATTATCTCTATAATTAAACTATAGATCTGATTTTCTTAAAATTTGAAATGACTCGACAAAATTAAATAACAATTATATATTTTAAATTTCAAGTGATTCGGTTAGGTAGTATATTCTGTGTTATATGCAGACAACCGGACTAAGCGACAACTACAGGTGGTACCTATTTACATAATTACGAACACAGCTAAAAACGTGTAAAAGGGAATTTTATTCATTTTTATTTTCATGTAATATTTTCCTTATCTTTTCGACGAGTGTTATTAACTTTGTTCCAGTAATTTTCATTGAGGCTTCAGATTTTCTTAGTATTGTAATAATGAGGTTTATATATTTCATCTATGTCTGGGATTAAATATGTTAAAGACGATTCTTTTCACATTTACTAATTAAGTAGATTCATGTGCATTATTTTTCTTGAGAGATATTGCAGAAATATTCATTAAATAAACAAACGAAAAAGTTTATAAAAGGAGAAAAGGAAAAATAACCAAGTAAATTACTAATTTAAAAAAATGCATAATAAAACTTTAAAAATAACAGAAATTTAGGTTTATTCAACTGTTTAACTGATATATTAGTATAGTTATCACAAGACATTATTTCTAGATTTACGTAATTAAGTTGTTAAGAAAAATAGAAGATAAACTAAGAACAATGTATGTAAACATATTTTGATATCATTTTTCAGAAAAATGTAATATTTTGTATTTCTGAAGTTTTTTAATGTGAAAAATAATAATTTTTGCTTTTTCTATTTCTATTTCAATATTTTATATTTACATTTAACCAAAATTTGAAAAAATATGTATGCGTGTAATTTATTAATTATTCATTGTTTAAGTAATATTTGTTTTACTGTTTAATATTTGTTATACCTGCATTTTCCCTTTATTTTAAATTACAAGATTACGTCAGATTTCTAACATCTTCCAAGGAAAACGCTTTGGAAATTTGGTTGATGTACTAACAAAATATAAATTGTTAAAAAAAATTTTATTTTATATTGAAATATTATTTATTAAACGAATCTTTGCTATGCGATTGGCGAGTACAAAATTTCGCACCATGCATTGCATATGTCATAAAATGATAAAATGTTTTCGTGACTGGCTATCATTAGCAAAACTGGCGAAACATTTGAAGAAAAAAAATGCAAAAATTATACTTATCTATAGTCAAACCAACATAAAGAGACTCTGTTAATAAATGAAGTGTTCAGATAATGAATTCGGTAAGTGACATAAATATCACTTTCATAAAATGAGCCGAAAAGAAAAAAAAACGATTTATTCGCGTTTATCCAGCTTTCTCATTTAAAATATCTGTGAGTATTAGAATTCTCAAACAATAGATTAAAAATGGGAGCGAACCATTCATAATCTTCAATCATATAATTACCTTTTTCTACTTTCTTTTCTTCTCACATACAGTCTATATGATTTGAGTTCTTCAAATAAAAACATGTGTGACATGGGAGAGTTGTCAAAGCGTATAGTATCATTCAGTGTTAGGCGCTCTTCCTCTCATTAATTATAATTTTACTCCCATCTATCCTACTAAATTTTCAATACTTTATTTCATATATAATTATACATCTCCGCACAAGAACAATTAAAATAGAAATTAGTATTGTTCTATTGTATGTAAAATATACTCAAATGTAAATATATATATTTAGATAACTACTTAATAAGTATCACACTTCTAAATGAAGATGTAGCACAAATCTTAATAAAGAAAAAATATTTAATGTAAGGTACCCTGGGGTAATAACGCCACGTTAAGGTTTTAGCAATTTTCACGGCTCAGTTTTAGTTTGTATATTTCAAACAAATATATGATTTGATACAGGAACTCATTGACTATCTTATATAAAAAAATAATTTAACAGACATGAATACATAAAATGTAATGGCGTGATTTCTTGATCAATGCTATTTGGCGTTATTACCCACCTATATGGGTAATAACGCCATGCAAACAAAACAATGAAATAAGTTGGATTAATTGCATGTAGATTGCCCAATTCTAAAAATACAAACTCTCAGCTCTAGAAATTGACAAATTGCATCCTAAGCTATTGAAAATGTTCATTTTTTCGTGAAAGTGTAAAAAAAAATAAAGGTGTGGTGTGGGGAGGGGAGGATAAGGCAAAAGAATATCAGACCGTGAGCTTCTTTTTGCTTAAAAAGGAGCGTTTAAATAGAATTATTAGAAACATTGCACAGTTTTAACTGTGTTTATTTGAATCAGTATTTAGGATGTAGCTCTGCCACTGTAGGGAATCAACCGGGGTAAAAATTGCAAGGATCGGCGTTATTACCCCGTTATAGTTATTGCGTTGTACATTTTAAATTAAAAATTATCTCGAGAAGATATCCAAAATCTTCAACAACATTTTGAAAGGCCATGAAATGTACTACAAATTTATGTAATTAACAAAGTATTTCCGGATAAAAAAGTAGTCTTCACATCACAAAACGTATCTCGCAAATTTTAGATCAAACGTTAATTTTAGCTGCTTGTAAAAACAGTAAGACCTAAAAATGAAACAAATTAACTTAAAGCTGCTTTTTGCGATTTATATGACTAAAAACCCTTCTGCGCAGAACACATGGGTGTCATTTACCAGATTATTTCATAATTGTGCAAAATATTAGCACTTGGCGTTATTACCCCGTCTGGCGTTATTACCCCAGGGTACCTTACATGAAAAACACACACATACATCACGGACACAGATTTAACTAGACCAACTTAGAACAACTTAGAATGTTAGCTTTTTTAAGTTCCATGGAATACGGGAAAGGTTGTGTGCTGTCATCTACAATTTTTAACCTTTAAACTAGAAATAAAATAGGACAAAATGTTTCCTGATGTAACTGTTTTCGAGAGAGTGAACGAGATGTAAAACCTTTGCTTAAGTGCACTACTTAACTTTTCCATGCTTATGTTTATTTTGTTCTCCTTTTTAATGTTAATTATATTAATGTTAAAAAGTTAACTGGTACTAAAAGTTGGCCTAAGCAATTAACTTAAATTGCTTAGGCCATTAACATATATGTAATGAAGAACTATATTTTACAGCGAATGTACAATATTTATATGCGTTAGGAATTTTTATTTTTATAATCTCGAATAAACTTGAAATGCATTTTCTTTTTTAATAAACTCTTTACGTAAATTTTGTTTCGCAAGTACAAATATTCAAATATATTACAACACTTTAATAATAAACGATATTATTAAAACAAAAAAAAATTCTTACTCATAACATTCTCCTTAAGATTGATTTAAATAAATTCCTGAGGTTAAAGAGGACAAGCACAAATAATATAAACTAACATTTTACATATTTTCCCCCGTAAGAAATATAATAAATTTTAATTATGTATACGCAATGTTCTATTACATTTCCTTGTATAATTTTAAGTCAGAATTTAGGCCAACGCAACAGTAATTTCTGGCTAGAATACAAGAATGCTTTCAAATAGTTATAGTTAAAGAATTTTGGAAGACGCAGATATAATTTTAGTAACTCAGATATTTCTTAAGTAATTTTTCCTTTCAGAAAGAGAAATGGTTGTGACAAGAAAAGTTGAGCAACTTTTCATGACATATATTTATCTGCACAGGACACGGCATGCATTTCTAGAAAACACATTATATGTAAAATACCAACTTGTACGTCATAGTTACAATTTATTTTCTGTTACATTTAACATATCAGAACATAGACTAATTGAGGAAATGAACAAAAAGGTTGCCACTGTTTCATTGACTGAAAAAATACCGACTTTGGGATCGCCGCTTTCTTGAAATTTGCTCAGAATTCGGCATTCTTGAAATTTGTAAGTAGGGAGCGAACCTAAGCCTGTCACGTTTTATGGAGCAACCGTCTCATGCAGTAAAATATATTGTTCATGCAGTAAACGAAATTGTGAGCGATAAAACATAATCAAAATACCGGGAATTGTGAGTCTTGTGGAAGAAAATCATTCCCATATAGCCCACTTGGTTCTCTAGGCCATTCTCAGGAAAATTTAGAATAAAAAAACATTATCCCTCAAACATCCCTGCAGATGCAAATTGTCACAAGGAGGTACTCAGGAACAAAAAAAAAAAAAAAAAAAAAAAAAAAAAAAAAAAAATGTGCTCCTTGCAGTATCCTGGGGAGCTCCTCTTGTCCTCTTTCAGATCCTCTTAGTTGTGGGGAAAATTTTAAGAACTGAAGTTGCAGGACTTTCGAAATTTCAAGATCAATTAATATGCTCAAAAAATTCAATCTATGATTTAATTTAATTATTTTTTGGAAAAAATGGGTACTTTTCTACCTAATAATCAGACGGATTCACATTTGATATACATTTTTCGGGAACAACTTCCTTACATTCATTCTGCCTTCCGATTTTTAGCCCGAGTGCCTAGAAACACTAGGCATGCGCTTTATCCTTTATGCTATAGTATCGTAGAACAAAAAATACATCGAAGGTATTTATACTTTTTTTAACCCAACACTAGAAATGATTTATATTTTTTGTGCCTTTAAATATCTAACTTTTACTACAAATCAAAATGCAAAGCTTTATGTATATATTCGATATAAATTATAATTTAAATTCTAAACTACAAAAAAATATCAGTAATTATTTCAGGGGGTCTGAAACATTCATTTATTGAGTTAAAATTTTAATTTTTTGTGATGGTTAAACATATTATTTGTAAATAAAATTACATGAAAAAAATTCTCATTATTTTAAATATATATATATTTTAAATAAAAAAAAATATTCTAAAAAACATCGCTAAAACTAAAAATATTATTTGTAGAATTTCACTTTTTGTAAGTAAACAAACAGAATTATCTAAATCTTAACTCTCATTCAATATTTTTAAAAATATTAGATTTTAAAAAAATATTTAAAATAAAAAAAAATGAAAAAAATGTAACTTTTATTTAAAAAATCATATTTTCAAAAGTAAATATATTTTTTTCAAAATTGTTGTATCAAAATAAAAGCAAAATAATTAACAAGGACATGCTCTAAGTTTGAAGCATTTATTTTTAACTTGTGTTGATTTATAAGAATTTAAATCAAATTTCAAAAAACATATAATTGAAATAAATACAATTTTAATAAACTTTCAATTCTTTATAAATTTCATTGCTTGGTTAATTTTAAAAGACGATATTTATAATGCACGATTTATTCCAGAAAATGTTTGTTAATCCTTGCGAAAATAGCTGTCGCTCCCGGTCTAGAATAGAGATATCTGACCCACATCTGCATGCTTGTGATGTCCGGATTTCATTCGCTTTCTGATTGGTCCATCTTTAATGTTCAGAAATATAATACCTTTATTGCCACAATATCAAAATGCATACATATATATATATATATAAGATGTACAATAAATTAATAATTCAAAAACAAATTGAGCAACATCTCTCAAACACATTGCATTTAAACCTTCATATTTCTCCCAATATGATGAAGTGAAAATCGAAAATGTGGAACGTTTATAAGTTTAAAAATTTGCAGCTCAGAAAATTAATGTTTAATTCATGGCGTACATAATGTATATTACTCTGTTATTACGTAAGTCACGTTTTGATCATTAAAAAAATTATGTTATTATTATTTTTTTTAAGTTTTAGTATATGAAAATATCAGTCTTCAAATTTCGTTGTAATTTGTTAAATTACTTTTTTTAAATACAGAATTTATTTATAAGTTGTATATTTTAGTCATTGAAAAAATACTTTTCCAGTTGGTTGTTGTAATTTGTTAAAGTATTATTATTATCATTTATGCTGCTGCTTTTATGATTTTATTTATATAATATTTCTAGTACGGAGTCTATAAATTTATAACTTTCATTAGCTATATCAAGTCACCGCCATTCTTTATAGAAGAGTCTAGCAACGGAACTTTTTCATCATTCCCAAAATTCTTTCTATGGCACCCCGTTGAGCAATCAATTTATGACCTATTTTCACCACAGAAAGATTCACTTCAGCGAGAGGATAAAAGAAGAAGGAATTCATGTTGCTTGTATTTTACTTTTCTCGTGTCATTTTTATTTTCTTTTACTTTATAGAAGTGAATAAAACACCAAACACCCATTTACGTCACGAAAAATGCAGTGCACAAAAAAATTAACTGGGTCATTTTTAAAAATATATGTATACCTTATTAAATAATTGAAGTAACTGATGTGTTATGGTGTGGTTTGAGCTGAAATACTTCATATGATTAAATACTTTGTTTTTGCAAATTAAATACTTAGATTCAAATTTTAAAATCGTTGAAAGTATGCGCAATAAAAAAAAATGGGAAAAGATTCATAAGCTTGAAACTAGCAGTTATATTGTATTTAAATTTCTAGGAATAGTTTCAGGGCATTTACTTCTGATGTTAGAGAAAATATAGTCTCATATGTATGTCAAAGAACGGTCATAATATCGATTATCTTACTAAAGAATATTTAGCGATCGCCTGAATTCAAAATCCGATAGATAATGTGAAACTTCATTGTTTAAGTTTTTGATGTTTTTTCTATTTTCCTCCATTCGGTGACATCTGTAGGCACATTTTAGTATTATGTATTTTAACTGTTAAAAAATGTTTGAATATGGAAAACATTTTGGGCCACGTATGTCAATTATTTGATTTTAAATAGAATTATAAAATGGACCAGCTTAGTTGTTTTTTAAATGATATTTTATAACAATTTCAGAATAATAACATAGGAGAGTAATATTTTTCATGAGTGTGGTAAGCATAGTTGATCTTTTACAACACTAATGCGTTATAGATAAAAATCGAAATAATATATGATGTCATAAAAATGAAATATTATAAAAATAAAATAATAAAATACGTTAAATAAATAATAAAAAATAAAAAATAATTTAAAAATAATAAGAGAAATATAAAAATAAAATGTGCTGAAATAATATCTTAAATGCAATGATCTGGCTTATAAAATGGTTGTCATTTTAGTCATATGCTATATATGTATAAAATTGAATGATATAAATTAAAGAAAAAAAACTATTTTATTTTTATAAGAGCTTTCAATATTATTTCACATTGAATACGTTCCTTGGATTTCGTATCACATGTACTTAACCAACTTACAATTGTTGCATTTTGAGCTCATTAGACGTAACTTTTCGTGCTCTATAATATGAACTTTACGAGATATCTCATTATGTGGGAATTGTTCTTTGTTTAGAAAGAATCTTTAGTAACCTTTAGTATAAATTTTTAGTATTTATAATGAAACGAAATTGATTAAACAAAAATATTAACGAATAATAATTTTAAATTACCATTATTTTTTTATAATTTTCACATTTTCAATGAAGTATTTTTATTCAGTAACTCAAAGAAAAATTATTTTAGTGTACAAATTAGATATTTAGTTTTAAACTTTTATTGTATAACTAATAAAATTATTATTGTACATTTTATATTATTATTTTATATTATTATTTATTGTATAATATACATATGAAAATATGTAAAACAGAAATGCTTAACTTTTATATCTAAAAATAAATTTTAAACTTCTTTCGAAATATGATTTAAAGGATTTCTGAAAGAAATTTTTAAGGTAAATTTCTAAATCATTTTAAATTCCTCAAACGAATTAATTAACAGCATTTTCCCTTTATCAAAAAACTGAATAAAAAATTAAAATAAAAAATTTAATTAAACAAAGACGAGCTTATATCAGGCATGGTTATTTAGAAATAAGTAATTTTATTTTTTTATCGTACCTAATACACAATTAAAAAATTACAGAAAAGATTTGAATATTGCACCAAAGAAGCGTTCCATTTCTGTATTAAAAATTTTAAAATCTTTTTACAAACTAAAGATCACCAATTACATTTAACGATGTTAACGTAATGATGTCTACAGATTTCATCATATTGTTCTAGATAATGAGGCATCTTTAAATTTGCACACTTTGTTAAAAGTAACTCAACAAATTCATTAACATTCATCTGCTGGGAATTATTGCCCCAGGAGAATTCTGTACAAGAATCAGAATAACGACGTCATGTTTTGGTAATATGCCCTCGACTGATGTAATCCTCTCGTGAATTTAATTTTTTTTAAAGATTATCTGACAACAGTGTAGGTAAAATTATGTTTTAAAATGATTAAGATTTTCTAGACTTAAAACATTAATTCCGTTTTAATGAAAGGAATGTATAATCGAAAGTTTGAATGTATAATCGAAAGTTTGTTTAAATGAAAGTACTCAAATTGCTTTGAATTTAAAAATTTTTATTAATGTGTTTATTTTTGTCCTATTTTAGTTCATTTAATCTTTTGTTTTAATAAAAAAGGGATCTAAAATATATTAAGTGATATTTCTTTATCATATCTACATAATTTCATAATCCATATTAAAAATCAATTTCATTAGGTAAAATATTTTTTGCCAAGTAAAATTCTAAAATGATAAATAAATTCTTTAAATTTTTTTTAATTCGTTCTACCTGTTTTTTTATTAATATGTTTATCATTAATTGCATAAAAATAAAATGGGTAAAAATTTTTTATGCATTAAAAAGGTTATTACACACTATCTAAGGAAAATACACATTAAAACTATCAAGCAATATTTCTTGTCTATTTTTTTAATTAATAGATAATTAATTTTATTTAAAATTTTTGTTGTTCAGTATAGTTTTCATAAAAAAGATGTAACATTGAAATGCATTTAGATATCATGACAAATTTTATACTTCTTTCGAAATATGACTAAACAGATTTCCTTAAAAAATTAAATAAAATTCTAATTCTTTAAAAATTTGCGAAAAAATTATTTTACAGCTCTTTACTACTATAGAAAAATTTAATAAACAACAACAATAATAATAATAATAATAAAACTTTAAACAAAGATTGTCTTATATCAGGCAGGGATATATAAAAAGACGATTCTATTTTTTATACTTCCTAATACACAATTTGAAAAATATTGGATAAAAGGTTTTAAATTGAAAAGAATTAAAATTGATCAAAGAAGCTGTAACGGTGGGTTGGTTGTGGTGGAGGTTAAATGTAGACATACTCATTAATTTAGGATAAAATAACAAAGTTTATTAAAGTGATAATGGCTGAAGGGAAGTGGAGCAAGTCTTCAAATTTACACAACTGAAAACACTATGAACAGCTAAATCATACTCACAGGCTTCGGCCTAGCTCAGTCGGGGCACCGCCTAACACTTCTCACTATCTTCTGGCTGAGCTGCTAAACAAAGCTTGATTAAACAGCCCGTGGCTGTGGGTAATTCTTTATTTTACCAAATAATCAAAAATGGAACTAATATAAACTCTCTTACCACGGCCGAATCTCAAATCAATTATCCAAACTCCTTTCCACTTCACAGGAGGCCGTTGCTACTTCCTATTCGCTAGCACTTCGCTGAACAATAATTCACTTCGCTTGTCTAATACTAGAGATCCTCACTCGCTGGCTGCTGGCTAATGCCAGAGACACCCTCCATTCACTCAAACCCAAGCTTTTATATGCTGCAAACTGAGATACTTCACATTAACATATTACTAATAACCGCAAGCTAACTGTAAAATCCGAAAGAGCACACACACTCTAGAAAGTTAAAGTAAAAGAGAGGATAGACGTCGCTTTTACGCTTACACATGTTAACTTATTGACGTCACGATCTCAGAAACACTAGAGTGCCTTTATGGAAAGGTCACTCCCTCACAAAGCTTTCTAATTTAATATTAAAAATTTTAAAATCTCTTTAAAACTAAAGATCACCAATTACATTTAACAATGTTAACATAATGATATCCACAGATTGCATCACATCGTTCTGGATAATGAGGCATCTTTCCATTTGCACACTTAGTTAAAAGTAACTTAACAAATTCATTAACATTCATCTGCTAGGAATTATTGTCCCAGGAGAGTACTATACAAGACTCAGAATAACGGGGCCATGTTTTGGTAATATGTCATCGACTGATGTAATCCCGTCGTTAATTTAAATTTTTTAAAGATTATCTTACAACCGTGGAGGAAAAATTATTTTTTTAAAGCATTAAGGTTTTCTGGAGCTAAAACATTAATTCCGTTTTAACGAAAGGAAATTGTAATTGAAAGTTTGCTTAAATGAAAGTACTCAGATTATTTTGAACATAAAATTTTATATTAATGTATTATTTTCATCATATCCCAGTTCATTTAATCTTTTTTTTTTATTAAAAAAAGGATCTGAAATACATTAAATGATTTTTCTTTATCATATTTGAAATTTCTCAATCCATATTAAAAATCAATTTTATAAAGTAAAACATGTTTTGCTAAATAATATTCGAAAAATAATAATAATTTTTTTTAAAAAAGATTGATTTCATTATATGAGGTTTTATTTATTAATATGTTTATCACTAATTACATTAAAATAAAAGGGATAAAAATATTTTATGCATTAAAAATGCTATTTCATACTACCTACGGAAAAATACATATTAAACTATCAAGTATTATTTTTTGTTTATTTTTTATTAATAAATGATTAATTGTATTTTAAATTTTTGTTGTTCAATATAGCTATTTATAAAAAAATATGTAACAATATTATAAAAAATATTATAAAAAATTGAAATAATTTTAGATGTCAAGTTAATTTTATACTTATTTCGAAATATGATTTAACGGCTTTCCTTTAAAAATTTAAAATAGCTTTCCAATTCTTTTAAAAATCCTGAAACAACTTTTATGCAGCTCTTTACTATAGAAACTATTGAATAAATAATAATAATAATAATAATAATAATAATAATAATAATAATAATAATAATAATAATAATAATAATAATAATAATAATAATAATAAAATTTGAAGTAAAAACGGCCTTATATCAGGCAGGGTTATATGGAAAACAGCGATTCTATTTTTCATTCTTCCTAATGCATAATTTAAAAAAAAAGAAAATCAAAAAGAAAAATTCGAATATTGCACCAAAGAAGCATTCCATTTTTGTATTAACATTTTTAAAATCTCTTTACAAATTAGAGATCACCAATTACATTTAACGTCGTTAACATAAGGATGTCTACAGACTGCATCACACGAGCATAACGAGGCATTTTTTTTTCATTTTCACACTAGTTAAAAGTAACTCAACAAATTCATTCACATTCATCTGCAGGGAATTATTGTCCCAGAAGAATTTTGTACAAGAATCGGAATAACGAGGTCATGTTTAGTAATATGCCCTACACCGACATAATCCCCTTCTTAATTTTTTTTCAAAATTATTTGACAAAAGTGTAGAGAAAATTATATTTTAAAAGCAATAAGATTTTCTAGAGCTCAAACATTAATTCCGTTTTAATGAAAGGGAAGTGTAATTGAAAATTTGTTTAAACGAAAGTTCACGAATTATAATGAACTTAAAAATTTATATTAATGTGTTTATTTTTATCCCATTTTAGTTCATTTAATCTTTTGTTTTATTAAAAAAGGATGTGATATTTCTTTGTCAGATCTACAATTTAACTAATCCATATTAAAAACTAATTTTATAAAGTAAAATACTTTTTCCTTAGTAAAATTCTAAATGACTAATAAATTCTTAAAAAAATTTGAATTCGTTCTACCAGTTTTTATTAATATGCTTATCACTAATTTCATAAGAATAAAAGGGATAAAGTATTTTATGCATTAAGAAGTCTATTACATACTATATACAGAAAAGTACATATTAAAACTATCAAACATTAGTTTTTTTATTTTTTTTTATTAATTGATAATTAATTTATTTAAAATTTTTGTTTTTGAATATAGTTATTTATAAAAAAATATGTAACATAGAAGTACTTTTAGATGTCAAGATAAATTTTTATACTTCTTTCGAAATATGATTTAAAAGATTTCCTTTAAAAAAGTTAAATGACTTTCTAATTTTTAAAAAATCCCTGAAACAAATTATTTTACAGCTTTTTTCTACTATAGAAAAATTGAACAAATAATAATGATAATAATAATAATATTTTAAACAAAGATGGTTTTATATCAGGCAGAGTTATTTGTAAAAAAGCGGTTCCATTTTTATCCTTACTAATATACAATTTAAAAAAATACAAAAAAAAGGTCTAAATATTGCACCAAAAAAACATTCTAACTTTGTATTAAAAGTTTTAAAATCTCTTTACAAACTAGAGATCACCAATTAGATTTAACGATGTTAACATAATGATGTCTACAGATTGCATGACATTGTTCTGCATAATGAGGCATATTTCCATTTGCACTTTAGTTAAAAGTAACTCAACAAATTCATTAACATTCATCTGCTGGGAATTATTGTCCCTGGGGAATTTTGTACAAGAATCAGAATAACGAGGCCAGATTTTGGTAATATGCCCTCGACTGATGCAGTCCTCTCGTTAATTTATTATTTTTTTTTAATTATCTGAGAACAGTGTAGGGAAAACTGTAATTTAAAAGCATTAAGATTTTCTAGAGCTAAAACATTAATTCCGTTTTAATGAAAGGAAAGTGTAATTTAAAGTTTGTTTAAATGAAAGTACTCAATTTGTTTTGAACTTGTGTTGTAATGTGTTTATTTATATCCTATTTTAGTTCATTTAATCTTTCGTTTAGTTAAGAAAAAAGATCTGAAACGTATTACACCGATATCTTTTTATCATTTCTACAATTTCACAAGCCATATTAAAAATTAATCTTATTCCGAAATACGTTTTTTTTTTGGTATGTTAAATTCTAATACTAAAATTCTTTAAAAAATAGTTTTGAATTCGTTTACCTTTTCTTTAATAATACGTTTATCACTAATTGAAAAATAAATAAATAAATAAAATTTAAAATAAAATAAAATAGAATAAAATGAAAAAAGGGATAAAAATATTTAATGCATTAAAAAACCCATTACATAATATCTACGCAAAAATACATATTAAAATTATCATTATTTTTTATTGTTTTTTAAAGAAGTCTTACCACATTCAATGACTTTTAAGGATACTTTGATTGCTATGTTTAAGAATTAAAAATCGGTATAATGTTTTCAAAAGCATCGGCATAATGTTTTCAAAAGCAGTAATTATTCATTTTTTAGTACGATATATATCTTTTCACTTTCGTAAAAGAATTTTTTATAATGTGATTTTTGGTAAGGACGTAGAGAGTTATTGTAAAAAACACTCTGCGAGGAATTATTGCATAACTTTTTCTTACTGTATAGCCTCCAAAAGTTGATTCAAAATAAGTTTTTTCTGTTTTATTTTCAAATGAATGAATGCAAATTCAACAAATTTGAAAGAAATGTGTTCTAGTCAGTTATTATTTGAATGCGACATTGAAATTTGCGTAAGTTTAACGCAAGAATGATTTACAGCAAAAAAGTACTCATGGTGGAAAATTTCTTCTTGGAGAAATCAGTACATTGCAATATTATGCATTAAATTGTCACAGAAAGGTTCAAAAATGGGTTTAAATAAAGGATGAGTTCTTTTTTGTCATGAATGCATTGCCGTCATCGACATTCTATGATATCAATTACGTTGTCGGACACAGACATTCGAAGCGAGAATCAGACACGAATTAAACCCAGTTCCAACTTATCTAACGACTTTGGATGAGGTCTTAGAGCATCTTCACGTTTTAGTCCGAAAGATGATCTATTCCTTTAGGCCTGGGGAGTGAACCTCTCCGTTCATTTCAAACCGTGACCCATATGATAGTCGTACATTATCATTCATCAGAACTAAATCGTTTTCCATAAGCACCAGTATATGGGCGGAGAGATGGATTTGGATTTCACTGCAGGCAGAGTTATTTCCCGGTTTACATGTAGGTCAGTGGACCACTGAATTTACCTTAGTCTATCAAAGTGTAAAACATGATTCCACCACCTGAGTAACTTGTGTGTTTCAACAGTGTAGAATTGGTTATACCTTATGTGTTGTTCACTCCCGGTCAACAAACGCCTTGAATCTGTCTTTAGTGTGAATCTGGAATCGTCTGTGAAGAGTCAAGAATCACATTGCTGTCTGGTCTAGGAAATGTGTCTAATGCCTAATATAAGCGAATACTTCTCCGTTTTCCGTTCAGGGGAACATGCACAACTGGTCGGCTTGCAAAAAGACTCGAATTGTGAAGGTGCCTTTGAACAGTAGTAGCAGATATTCTTCTCCCTGATGCTACATATTGGTTTGCAAAGAGCTGCTGCACAACAATCTATCTTCACCTTCAGTCAAATGAGCTGAAACAGGATTTGCATGTGTTGTACAGTCAACGTTCTATAATCCGCACACCCATAATCCACTATTTTCTATAATTACGTTATATTATATTATATTGTTTATATTCACGTTATTTTACGAATATAAACAATGAAATAAACAGTTAAAAATTTACAAATTAGTGATCCAAAAACGATTTTTAAAAAAATTAAAAAAAAATGAGAAAACAATAAGAAAACAGTGGATTATGGGTGAGCGGATTATAGAACTTTGACTGTAACTCGTGATCAGCCAAAAACATATCTCCAGGACACGTAATTTTCTGATTCATGTTGATCTCAAAGTTCTTTGACTACATTGCGAGATAAATTGAGACCTCTAGCAGCTTAAGCTTGCGACAGCCTCGTTTCCATTCACCCGACCAACCGCCAACTTAAAGATTCGGTCAACGTCTTCTCCTAAACACTGCAAAACGCAAATTCTGTTGTCAACGAAACGGCCAATAGCATTTGAAAATCAGCAAACTTACACTCGAAATTACAAAATGTTGATATTTATTTGTATTTACCATTCATATTTACATGCTTTTTTCAGTAAAATAAAAGTGGTAGTTATAAATTAAAATTGGTAGTTATATGAATTATTGCTATTATTATTATTATATTAGTAGTAATTTTGCATAAGTTTTTTTTAGTTATTATTATCATTCATATAAATTATGAAGTTCATTGTAATTACCAATATTTTTAAGACGAGCTTCAAAAAACATGTTGTATCTTCACTTTTGGTGGTGAGTGTATTCAGAAGTTTAACAATTTAAAATTTTTATACACAAAGATGAACTTATTTCGAAACTAGCAGTTTTATTATTTATTCTACCAAAACACATTAAAAGTACATAACAAAATAGGTTTTGAATATTGCAGCAAAGTAAAATTCTGTTTTTGTATAAAAAAATTCAAAATCTCTTTACAAATTAAATATCAACAATTTCTTTTAACGATGTCAACATAATGATGTCTAGAGATTATTTCACATTGTCCTAGATAACGAGGCATCTTTCCATTTGTACACTAGTTAAAAGTAACTCAAAAAATTCATTAACATTCATCTGCTGGAATTATTGTCTCAGGAGAACTCTTTACAATATTCAGGATAACGAGATTTCATTTTAGTAATATATTCTCAACAGATAATCCCTTTGTTAATGCTTTTTTCATAATTATCTGGCAACAGTAAGGGGCGGGGGCTTATGTTTTAAAAGCATTTGGAATTTTTAACAACTAAAAAATTAATTATGTTTTAAAATAAAGAAAACTTACTTGAAAATTTGATGAATGTTTAAATGAAAGTACAGTAAAACCCTGATAATTCGGATTAATTGGGACCAGACCCAATCCGGATTATCGAAAATCCGGATTATCCGGAGAATAAGAAAAAAATGAAATAAAATAATACATACGTACAGAAAATCACCTTTATGTTTAACTTATTGATTATTTACAGACAGTAAAAATGTTTACTTTGTAATAAAAAAGTTTGTAATTTTTTGCTGTGCCAGTTTTCTATACCTTTTGTGAGCCGTACGGTCACGCATCTGCTTGAGCATAAGTAGTTCGTGGGTGTAGTTTAAATAAGAGTTTAAATAAGAAAGCTTAAGGTATTCTTTCGAAAAGATTTCAGAAAAAAGTTTTTTTTATTCAGTATACGACGATGAAAAAAGTTTATGCTTTGGAAATTAACCAAATCGTTTCTCAATCGCTTGACCAAACCGATCCGGATTATCCGGAGATCCGGATTTACGGGGTCCGGATTTGCGGGGTTCTACTGTAATTGAAAGGTAAATAAAAGTACTCAAACTATTTAAAAATTAAAGATTCATATTAATGTTTTTCTTTGAGTCCACATTTGTCCAGTTGATGTATTTTATTTTATAAAGAACTAAAATATATAAATTGATATGTCTTCATCTATTCAATTGCTTCACACTTGCAAACTAAAAACAATCTTTCTCGATAGAAATAGGTTTGCTATGTAAAAATGCAAAACATGTTTCAAATTCTATAAAAGAACTTAGTATTTCACTGTAACTGCTCTCTATTCATACCTTTTACTTTTTGACAAACAAAAGGAAATGAAGGGACTAAAATTTTTTATGTATTATAAAAGCTGTTATTTTTTATCTATTTTTTTAAAAAGTTAAACTAACCCAAACAGTACATTAAGAGCTATAATCAAGAACTAAAAATCAATATCATGTTTTTAAGTAGGATAGTCATTCAATTTTGTTTAAAAAATTTTTCATTTTTGTAAAAAATAACAACAACAACAATAATAATAATAATAATAATAATAAAATTAAATTAAAATTAAATTAAAAGATTGATATATTTGTTTTAAAATATGTATATTAACAGAAATAGAAGAAACTCAAAAAGGAAAACAATATGCAGCAATTCTAAATTTAAAGATATCAATATCTATTTCCTTGCAAATGAAATATACTTCATATTTGATCACCGCTAGTACATATCAATATCACTGCCTGTTATCACGCATTATTGAAATTTGAGTAATGTTTCATCTAAAATATGTTTTTAATGCAGCAGATGTTATCGTTTTATCTGTATTCTGAAACAGATTTTCTGTTCAAACAAGAAATACTAGTAATTTTTACTTACACATCATACGTAATATAGGATAAGTCTTGCAATCGTTTTAAAAATCTAATTTTTTTTTGTCGGATTTACACGTTTCAGATACTGGAGATTCCGAAAAACATATTTTTAGAAAAAAAAATTGCCGTCCGTCCGTCTGTGTGTCTGTGAACGCTCTAACTCCCGAGCAAATTGAGATATAGACTTGAAATTATGTATATGCTTAGCCTGTAAGAATAGAAAGAAGCCTATTTAATATGAGTAATCTCGATTTCCCGGAACAACGTTTTTCGAACTCTCGAAAAAGTTCTCGAAAGTTCTGATGAAAGGTATATAAAATTTTTTGAATTTGTTTATTTTAATAGTTGGATGTAAAAGGCAATAAAATTATGCATATTTTGCGTAAATAACGAAGTCAATCGGAATATTAGTTGTTGCGATATTTCTAATCCTGATTTCAACATTGTTCGATTTTTCATGATCCTGTATTTCCTTCAAATTTCAATTCAAAGATACAGTGGCGGTTAAAAGTTTCCGGCCAGCAAAAATTCTTCAGTTAATTTGTAAATATACCCATATGAAGAGGAATCTCCAAAGCGATACTTATACATTTTATTGACATATTAGTTAGGAACTTACTTATAGAAGAACGTGTAAATATCAAAAATTTAATTGACAAAATTAAGTATAAAAGAAAACGCATGTTCTGAAAAGTTCCCGGCCACCTTCACAAGTTCATAAAAAAGTGGTATTGTAATAGAAAATTACAGCATCAACAACATTTACAAATACTATTTTATCGTATTACTATTTATTTAGATTTAGTAATAAGTCCTGCGGCGCAGCAACGTGTTATTAATACAAACAACGTTTAAAGATCGTCTATGGTACATTTTTTCCACATTTCTTTTAATTTTGGTGAAATTTAGGCTGAATTGGAATATTTATAGTTCCGCAGATTTTTGCCTCCTTTTTTCCAAAGGTTTTCTATTGTCTTCATGTTGGGCGTTTGGGCTGACCATTTCAAAAACGAAATTTTTTGTGAGAAAAATTTTGCTTATTGAGGCTTGTATACATTATTTATGTCGTTATCATGTTAAGAAAAATAGTTGCGAGTAAATTTTTTCTCCAATAAAGCTAAAAATTGTCTTGCAAGATATCCTTATACATTATGTCATTCATCTGGCTGTGGATTTCAAATAACTGACCGACACTTTTTTAAGAAAATACTCCCCACGGCATAACGTGTCCTCCGCCATGCTTCATTATAGGAATAACATAGGTCGAATCATACCTTTTGTTGTTAGGTCATCGTATGTAGTGTCTGCCATCACTACCAAAAAAAATTTCAGATTCGATTAATGGAAAAATAGAATTTTGTGCAGTTTTCACTCGACCAAACTTTGTGTTCCTAGGAAAATGAAAGTAGGGTACGTCGGTATTTTTTTACCTCTGAAAATTTTTTAACACCGACTCTTCCATAAAGTTCTGTATCACGTCAGCATCATAACATGATAGACAAACTTATTTCAGCAACATTTTCATTCCGTAAATCGAAGTATATTGCAACCGAATTTTCATGCGGATTAACAATGGTTTTTCTCCTGATAATTCTATCCTTAGGAATAATAATTTTCGGGTGTCTCCTGGACCTCTGAAATCCCTGAAAGCCATGGCCATCTTCATATAATTTTTAATTACTGTTTACAGTCGATTTTACCGATCGATAACTTAGCCGCAATATCTCGAGAATATTGGCCTTTTAGCGACAAACGAATCACTCATTTATGAACAATAACTGTTGAACTTTTCAAATTTGACTTAAAACTATGCTATGCACGTTGATTCATTCATAAACACAACCAAAAAACACTTTACGGATAGAAAAAATCTAAAGAATGATAAGTGACCGGAAACTTTTGAAACATGCGTTTTCTTTTATACTTAATTTTGTCAATTAAATTTATTGATATTTACACGTTCTTCTAAGTAAATTACTAACAAATATGTCAATAAAATATATAAGTATCGCTTTGAGATTCCTCTTTATATGGGTATATATACACATTTACTCAAACAGTTTTGCTGGCCGGAAACTTTTGACCGCCACTGTATATTTTAATTGGAAATGAGACTCTTAATTAGACGCAACGAACTATTAGTGAATAATTTTATTATTTTTGGAGTTATAAGGATGTTTCTTTTATGGAATTCAGTATTACTTGAATAGTTTGGCATTTTATATAATTTGTTGAATTCGGTTCATCAAAAATTCATTAATAGGGCATTACTATGCATGTTAAAAATATTTAAATATACGTTTAAATTTTATTTTGGAATTGCGATGTATTTTATTAATAGTTAACGCATCTTTTATTTTCGTACATATTATAGTATACATATCCATGATGGGTAAGTATTATGGTGGCCCCCAACGACTAGTTTAAAAATTATTTAATAATAATGAAATCGCTCAATATTCATTTCTATGCTATTTTGCTATTTCTTTCGAGAAGCAATTAAAGTGTCGTCTTTAAAAAAGAATTTCCGCTATATAAGCCAGCCTTAAACCGAAGCAGTTTCATCATTGTACAGTTAGATACCAACAATCTCTACTACAATTTTTGTTTAACTTCTTAGCATCTTACATTTTCAATTTTTACATCTTGGTTTGGGGAAGAAAAAGGATTTTTAATCGCATTTTTTTTTCGAAACGGTATCGGAATTTAAATTTGGGATATTATTTTTTTTTCTAGTTTTTAATCGTATTTTTAATGGTAGTAACAGTAGTACTTACTTTATATAGAAAAAAAGAAGTAAATATTATCGAAACTTTTAAGTTGCCATTTTCTCATTAACTAATAAAAATACTAAAATACATTCTATTTTGAAAAAAAAAATGTATAAATAACTGAAATATAAATGAAAACACGAAGTTATTATAAACTCTATTTACTCTTCTGTATCCGTATTAATCCTTTTCAGTGATTGAAAAAATGAACGTACTCCAGAGTTTATAAACGAATTTATTAGAAAATATGAATTTACTTATTTTTCAAACATGTTATAAAAGGAAAATTTATTAAATGTTCTTCGGATCACAAAAATAATAATTAGGTATTCTTTTTTAAGGACACGGCTTGGAAAAGAAATTAAGTCATACACAGTTGAAGGTACATGAATCCTTAGACAGCGAATTTTATTTTTCGAGTTCAAGATATTTTTGTTGGGTTTGTATTTTATACCGCGATAGTGATGGCCATACTTTTCTATAATTGTGTTTAAAACTGGATTGTAAATGTGGAAATTTTATGCGGATTCAAATAACATCATTTTTAACCGACTTCAAGGAGGAGGTTATGATTTCGACCTGTATGTATTTGTTGTTCACGCATAACTTTCGTAAATATGAACCGATTTTGATAATTATTTTTTTGTTTGAAAGCGTATGGGGCCCATGTGGTCCCATTCAAATTTCATAAAAATCTGTTGATTAGAACTTTTTAAAAAATTAAAACATTAAAATTCAATATCTTTTCGAAGCAATCGACCAATTAGAAACGTTCATTTTTCATGTTTTTAAGTTACACTTACATAGACACACGATCTTTTCAAAGTGTGATATCCTAACGGGACAAGATTCACTTTTATTAACAGTGTACACTGTAAAAAAATTGACCCTTTTTCTGCATAATCACTCCCCCGTTTTTATAGAATATCTCTCTCTTGACCCATGAGAATTCTTCACGATAGGCTGAAGTAATCGTTTTCTATAAAAGCGGTGGATTGACGATGCAGCAAAAGGACCAAATTTTTTACAGTGTGCACTGTAAAAATTTTGATCCTTTTGTTGTATCGTCACTCCCCCGCTTTTATAGAATATCTCTCCTTTCACCCATGAGAATTCTCCATGATACATTGTTAAAAATTTGACCCATTTGCTGCAGCGTCACACCACAGGTTTTATAGAACATGTCTTTTATGACCAATGAGAATGCTTCGCGACGATGACCGTAGCAAAGTAATCGTTTTCTATAAAAGCGGCAGACTGATGATGCAGCAAAAGGCTCAAAGTTTTTGTAATGTAATTGGGACAAGCGTCTGTAAAAGAAATATTTGGGAATCAAATGCTGTCACTCTCTTATAGAGGCAGCCAGGTATAGGTAATGAGTTTCAGATTCCTCATCGAATACGCCACCGCTCATTTCCGATTACAGTGTCACTGTAAAAAATGTGACCCTTTTGCTGCATCGTCACTCCCCTGCTTTTGTAGAATATCTCTCTTTTGACCCATAAGAATGCTTCGTAATTGGGTGAAGTAATCGTTTTCTATAAAAGCAATAGAGTGATGATATAGCAAAAGTGACAAATTTTTTACTGTGTAGGATTCCTCGATATGAATATGACGACACATGTAGCACAGTATCTAATTGGTTGAAACGATTCTGGACAAAAACGAGTCACCAAGCATTTTGTTGAGCGGGCAATTTTCGTCAATCTTGTTAACTTCTCATACGAGTACAATCGAATTCTTCCAGGAAATCATCATCAAATTCCATAATAAAAAACGCCTGGCAATGGCAATGCACTGTTAAAAATTTGCAACTTTTGCTGCATCGTCACTCCATTTCTTTTATAGAATATCTTTATTTTTATCAATGAGAATCCTTCATAATGCATTTAACTAATCGTTTTCTATATAAGCGGTGAAGTGATGATACACTGTTAAAAATCTGAAGCATTTTGTTGCAACGCACTCCGTCGCTTGTATATAATGTCTCTACTGCGACCTATGAGAATGCTCCTTAATACAGTCAAGTAACCGTTTCCTATACGTGCGTAGCAAAAAAATGCAGCAGATTTTTAACAGTGTACAGCAAAAGTTTCAAATTTTTAACAGTGTAGTTGGGACAAAAGCGTCTGTAAAAGAAATATTTGGGAATCCAATGCTGCCACTCTCTTATAGAGGCAGCCAGGTATTGGTTATGAGTTTCAGATTCCTCGTCGAATCGCCACTGCTCATTTCCGATGCCATTACTGCCTGTATAGGTATTAGATTGTTGCTGTTTATCGATTGAAGCATAATGCGATTTTTGCTAAAATCTTTCCTTTTTCTGAGGGTGTGTTCAGCAATGTCACCGGTAAGTAACCGGTAAGATTGGTTAGTTACCAATGCGTTCAGTGCTGTAACCGGTAAGCAACCAACGTCGTTCAGCACAAGTGACCGATGTGACCGGTAAGTGACCGAACTAACCGGGGGAAAAATCTTGGTTAGTTAGGTCACGTGATCGGTTACATGTTATTTAGTTAAAAATAAATGGCAACTTCAAATCAACAGGCGGTAGATTCGGTTTCGTTTTCTGTTGTTCGATGTCAAAATGGAATATAGATGGCGCTACATGACATAACTAACCAGTGCGTCCAGAGAATCAGTCAATTGGTTAGCTACCGGTTACTTACCATTCCGGTAAGTTACCGGTTACATCGGTCACTTTGGTAAGTTCGCTGAACACGCCCTGAGTGAAGGGGGAGTACTTTTGACTGACTACACTAGAAAAGCATTTTACTATACCTTAATATATGAAGTCATCTTGCTGCGTGCTCATATATGGAAGCACTATGTCGCCCTCTTATGTGTAAGGACAGTTTACTTGATGGATCGTCACCTTTTGATACTAACTTTCGATGACCGTAGGATTCGATGCAGACTAAGATCTCATAAAGGCGGTAGCTTTTCGAAGTGGCAGATCTTGTCTGAAGAAGTTACCATACAAAGAAATTCTTAAGATTCACAACGATACTAACCGATATTGTAAGTGGTTTCAGAAAAATTGACAATCAAACAGTGACAAGTAAACTGAATACATCAGAACTTAGCAAAGTGCGTACATTAGTAATGCATTGCAAAGAACTATCGTGTGCCAGTACACATAATTATGTATTACAGTATGCATAACTAAAAAGTAGGAAATAAAATAAGCTTTTTAAGAAAAAAATATCAACCGACTTCAAAAAAGCGCTAAAAAGAATTAAATAATTCTTTAAAATTCTCTAATGACAAAACGTTATCCAATAAGCACACATCGGATATCAGGTACCGGCATAAAAAACGGTTAAATTTAATATGTATAATTTAATATCCACCAAACATAGATTTTAGAGATAATATTATTTTACAAGAGATGAATTGAAATATTTATGATTTATTTTATGAATATATACATATAAAAAGTAATGAATTACTTTTTGAAGTTGGTGCCAAACTATTTGATGTATATTAAGAATTGTATCTAAATTATGCCTAGTACCATAATTAAAATGGGGATAATCATTATCGATTGTGATTGTTTGGCACCAACTTCAAAAAGTAATTCATTACTTTTTATATGTATATATTCATAAAATAAATCATAAATATGTCAATTCATCTCTTGTAAAATAATATTATCTCTAAAATCTATGTTTGGTGGATATTAAATTATACATATTAAATTTAACCGTTTTTTATGCCGGTACCTGATATCCGATGTGTGCTTATTGGATAACGTTTTGTCATTAGAGAATTTTAAAGAATTATTTAATTCTTTTTAGCGCTTTTTTGAAGTCGGTTGATATTTTTTTCTTAAAAAGCTTATTTTATAAATAAATTAAAAACGTATATTTTAATACGTAGACCCGAATTAAGTTTTGTAGAAGTGCATCATTTTCACTCACATGGCTGTGAAATTTTTCATTGGTACAAATCCTTCGGTACAAATTGTGTGACACGAAAATTTTACAAAGTTTAACTTAACTTTGAACCATCTTTATAGAAGAGAAGTGACCTTTATGTTAAAATAATATTTCTTTGGCAGATAAACTAACCAGTGTAAGATACAAGTTTTATTGTAATTCGTTTTCTAAATTATTATGAATTAATGGAATAGTTTCCCTAAGTGTTTTTTTCCGTCAATATTCCACATCTTCCATTTCGTTATATATATGTGTGTGAAATAATACGACGATTTTCGTAATAATGTATCAGTTCTCGGGGAATACCATCTTTGCTATAAGAATAAGTCTTTTCCTTTGAAAATAATAAACAGGATCAGCACTCGTCATTGTAAACCATGGATTTGTGTCCCTTTGGGGGTTTTTCTAATAAAAGACAAGGCAATCAGTCTCTAATCATTTATTATTTACAGCACGACTATAAGTTACTCCACAGGTCACCATTCCACACAAATTAACACTAGACAACTCGCTCTTAAGACTGCATCATCTCGACATTCGAAATTATGCCAAGATGAGACGGGCCTTCTAACATTTGAAAGATTAGCTGCATTCGGACGCTCTGGTCTCGCAAAATGAGTCTCTCAAATTCCAAGCCAAAACTAGACCCTTCCTTTTTCCACGTAAGAAATTTAAAGATCCATTAGGATTATTTTCAAAGCAAAGACAACCCAACTCACCATCTCCTATTGGTAGTTGGGCGTGACGAGTTGTAAGAACTTATTACATAACCGCGTAATAGTACAACCTGCTCACGCGCAAAGCGCATGATCATCCTCCAGCAGACGATTAATTAAATAATAAAACAAAATTAATGTCTCGATAAATGCTCCAAAAAGAAAAATGGACCTGTGTACTGAAAAAAAGATTTCGCAATAACACTCCCGCTGTTTTTAAGAAAATAATCAATAGATTATTACTAAGTTAAATAAAATAAAATAAAATAACCTTAGCTGTTAAAATAGTAATACATTACCGAAACTGAGAATAAAAGTATGTTCCATAAAACGTTGGAATTAAAAACTCAAGGCGGGCAAAATGGCGCAATTTGTTTTTATTTATTACATATGCAGGTATACATGTTAATATGTTCTTCATCGCGGGTGACAATAAATTCTGAAAAAGGAGAATCCCTGCTTCCTATTTGTCCCTTTTCTTTCTTTCCTTATTTCTTTTTTGTCCTTCTTCATCTTCTTTGTTTAGTGAACGAATAAATATAAACTAATGAATTAAATGCTTATTGAAATTTTCCAAAGTTTGAAAATAAATTATTAATGAAACAAATTAAATGAAAAATTACTGAATGTTTTATTTTTAATTTTTCTTTCTTAGTTCCTGAACTTTATTTTAAGTTTTATTAACTTTTTCATTATTTAGTAGTTTTTTTTTTGGATTCGATTTTTGATTAAAAACGATATAATTTATATTTTCCTTATATGCCTCATAGATTACTAAACTAAATTACTTTTTCTATCTTCTATCTTTATAAGAAGAAATTATTGAATTCGTAAAATGTTTTGTCTCATAGTTTTCGGTTGATTTATATATTTTAGAATGTTTTGAACATAATGTGGTGATTTTCAGTAAATGTCTCTCTGTGAATCTGTCTGTTACTTTGTGAGTCTGTGAATCTGAGTCAATCTATGACAAAATCTTTGTCAGGTATTTATATCTAAAGGCCTTGCAACACATTGATGCGAATTAGTTTTTTGTGTTATCGCTCAAAAGCTATCGCTGATATGTTGAATTTTTCATAATTTCAAACAATAGTTCTACCTCAAAAACAAATGCACGGATTTTCACTAAACTTTAGATTTAGTTATTCCTTGATATAGTTTGGTACTTATTACGTTTTGTTGTAAATTGCCCAACGGGTGGCGCTACTATGAAGAATTTATCATAAATTTTAACAACAACTCTATCGGAAGTCCAATGCGAGATTTTTCATGAAACGTCCAATCCAGGGATACTTTGATATATATAGGTGCGGATTATGTTTTGGTATAAATTACCTAACACATGGTATTACTATGTCGTATTTTTACCAATTTCCTCAATAACTCAGTTACAAGAAGTAACGCAGAAATTTTCATCTAATTGGAGATTCAGTTAGATGTTTACATAAATTGTTGCAGATTAGATTTTCAGTGGTGCAAACAAACCAACAGACGGAGCTGCTATGCTGCATTTTGCAGGATTTACATAATTAAAGCGATTGTCATGTGTCAAGAGGTAATGAATGGAATTTCATATCTTTAGAATTCTCATGATGGGCAAAGATTGCTATTTAATTTTGGAATTGTGCTAACGAACTTTAAATTGTTAGTATGTATGAGATAGAAGAAAAAGTTGGCCGTGTCGTATACGTCTAGTTTATTTTTAAAATACAGTACTTGAAAGTTTCAAATGTATAACATCGCTCAAATAAATTTTCACCAATAACTGCAAACAGAAAATAAAGCAATCGACATATGTATTTCAGACAAATTTGAATGAGAACTATATATTAAAATAAATATAAAATACTAAATAAATTCCAATTATTAAACTTAATGTTATTAAGTTAAAAGCCACAAAATAATGCAATAAGGTATTCTTGTTAGAAAAAAAAATACTTAGAGCTGTTACAATATATTTATGCGCGTGCAGTCAGTGCAATTTGAATATAATAGGGTATATAGGCCATTATATACAACTTCTAAAACTTATATGGTGAACGAAGAAATGTAAAGGAAAAGCAACCAAATACACTGCAAGAACTATGTCATGTGTCAATGCAAGGTTTCGGGCTCACCGTTTTGCACGGGCGAGAAGAATAACCAATACATTAAGTAAGGATAGCATGAAGTAAAGCTTCCAATGTGACTGTATAAAATTGATGATAAGATAAGAATGTTACATTAGATGCGCATATGAAACGACAGATGTATCACAGCATGTTTGAAATATGGATTGTGTTGTTTACAAGAGCATTGGGGAAAGCCGCAGAAGACCGGTTACCTGACCACCACGCTCTCATGATTTAAGCAGCATCTATTTCTTTCTTTAGGGTGCACTGAAAAACGCTGTGTACGCAACGCCTGTGGAATATGAAATGCATCTGGTTGCAAGATTCATCTGTGCTACTGCGAATATACAACAAAATCCGGGTGTATTTGAGCGAGTCCGCCAATCCATGGTTCGACGGTGTAATGCTTGCATCGCTAGAAATTGTGGAAACTTTAAACATTTTTATGACATTTTCACATATCATCTGCCACAGTAAATGTAATATTGTTGACCAATAAATTATTTCAGATGATCTCAGTCTTGTGTCTCTTCATCTCTTGTACCTGTCATACTACCTTCCCATGACGTTTTCAACTATGGGTTACTATGCAATTCTGAATCCTTGTGATGTCCCCTACCTCCCCTTAAAGTTTTTTCCATTACTTCTGGGACACCCTTTATACAATTTCTTACCTGAATATTCATCTTTTACAATCCCATTCATAATTTTTGTCTTTTACAGTTATAGTAAAAATGCAATTTCAAGCTGTAGAATTGATCCTGACAAAAGCAATGCTAACAATGGCTTGAGAAGACTCCCACTACAGCTTTCTTGCAGAAACGTTCTTAACATGAACTAATTTATGAGGATTCTAATATAAGAAAGGCTTTTCATGCTTTCTAAGAACTTTCCTATTTTTACATTTAAATCAAGTCTTCTGAAGTCTTCTTTAGTGTGTTTTTATAGTGTCCAGATGAGAAGCAACATGTTACAAAACAGTTATATATAATTTATTGTCGAAACACTGTGATAGATAGGCATTTCTAACTATTGCTGGCTACATGTATTAATATGCATGATAGAGCGGTGTCTTAAACTTGATAAGAGTCTTAGAGACTGTTAGTAGTTTTATCCCCGTCTCTTTTTTAGGTGCGTTCGTAATTATGTAAATACGTAGCACCTATAGTTGTCGTTCAGTCCGTCTGTCTGTCCGCATATAACAACGCAAAAACTACCCAACGGAATCGTTTGAAATTTAAAATATATAATTATTACATAATTGTGTCAAGTCATTTCAAATTTTATGAAAATCGGATGGATAGATCAATTACAGGGACAACCAAAAGTATTCCGTTACATTACGGTCAATGGGGAAAAAAGTTTCAAATGCATTTTAATCGTTTGAAATTTAGAATATATAATTATTACATAAGTTTGTCGAGTCGTTTCAAATTTAAAAAAAATGGATGCATAGATCAGATACAGGGACAATCAAAAGTATTCCGTTAGAATACGGTCAATGGGGAAAAAGTTTCAAATGCATTTTAATGGTGTTACACACATTCAAACATGATAAAATTTATATGCATTTATGAAATATATACTATAATATACAATTTGCACAATCTGTGTTGCAAAGAACATTTATTATTGATTTACAAGGCCGCACAAAAGTATTTCATTACATAAAGGTATAGGGAGAATATTGTTTGGTGAGCGTTTTAATTGTAATTAACTATTTAATATTTTATGAGATTGATATGCGTTGCTGAGGAGCTTGATGCTACAAGATATTTCCTTTATAAAATAAAGCAGCTAGTATTTACAGGGACACGCAAAAGATTTGGGGTACTATAGTTTATCCGAAGTACTATCTACTATAACAGCAAGATCTGAATATTTTTAAAACGTACGAACACATCTCATTTGCTACGTTTCACGTGCAATTTCCAACTTGTTTTCTTTTAATTGCTTTGCACTGTTTGAAGTGATTGTAATTTATTACAACGATATTAATGTGTATATAAGTACTATGTTTCAGTGTTCTTTGTTTCACTGTATAAAAACTTACAGAATCAAAATCCAATCCTCATAAATCCACATTTTTTTAAGTGTATTAAACATTTTGCAGCTTCTCATATTTCCTTTTTAAAGCAAATTTGCCAGTTCTAAGATCAATTTCAATAATTCTAAAATATACATATAAATGACATAAAAAGAACCAAAATACATTTTAATTGAAAATATCATTATAATTATGGCTTTTCAAAACAATGTCAAGTGTTTCTAATAATAGAGTATAAAAACGATATTTTGAATCTTTCTACTTTTAATTATGTTATAGATATGTTTTTTACGATAGTTTTCATTATAACTAATAATTTCAATTAAATTATTTACATTAAAATAATTTTCTTAAAAATATCCATTGAATATCAATATTTTAATATAGATAAACATTTTAAATTATGATAAAAGCTCATTTATTCTCGTACCTGTCAATACTGTCAATTAAAATAAATAATTTATAATCCACATAAATACCTTTAGTATGAACTAGTTTTTCAGACATTGTTTCAAATTAGGAAACTTTTACTATGCTGTAATTCAAAAAAGAAAAGAATTGTTTAAACTGACTATTTCAAAGAAGTTCCAATTAATATAATATATGCATAAATTATTTTCATGCTTTATTTTTCATATTAGAAGTATAAAAAGGCAAAGGACTGATAACATTTTTCATTTACCAAATAATTTATGATGTTTTTATATTCATTTTCCAATTTCATTTCCATGTTAAATAAACATTCTTTTAGAAAATAGATCCCATGCATAATATTTCAAGATCTTTATTTTGCTTTTGCAATTCGACTATTTAATTTCATACTTTATGAATAAAAGATCCAACTAACCTAAACTCAACTATTGCTTAAACCAAACTTTTAATAATTCATTACAGATTTACAAAATTAAATTATTGTCTTTAAGAGGCCAAAAATCTTAGATAAAATAACAAATCATCTGTACTGTTATCTGCACAGTTGTTTTTTAGGATGTCGTTTAGTAAGAAGTATGCAAAAGGATAGCAACTTTAAGAGTCGAAAAAATATATATATATACCACGCTATTTTCAAAAAAGAAATCACTCCACACATTCAAAGACTCATATCAAATTGGTTATACATCAAATCGTTTATGATATGATAAAAATGTGTCGCAAACAATTCCCCCCTTTATTATTATCTAATGGAATTCTTTTGTGCGGCCCTGTAAATGAATAATAACTATTCTCTTCACTGCATATTTTACAGAATACATATTTTAGGGCACTTCGTAGATGCATATAAATTTTAATATGTTTGATTGGGGTGTAACATCTTTGAAATTCATTTGAAACGATTTTGCCCCATAGGCAGTAATGCAACGGAAACATTTTGACTGTCCTAGTAAAAATAAAAAAACTTATTATGGTAAATACTTCAATAACTTTCAATAGGGTTTGTGCTAGGGCAAACGTCAATAACGTCCAAAAATCTCATGGCAATCCGAACATATTTACTAGAGTTAGAGCGCGGATAGACGGTCAGATAGTGAAAATTGTCTGTTATATTACGGCCTCTGCAATAAAAACGTTTCAAATGAATTTTAAAGATGTTACACCCTGTCAAAAACATTTAAATTTATAAGCATTTACGAAGTGTACTAAAAGATGCATTCTGTAAAATATGCAATAAAAAGAATAGTTAATATTCATTACAGGACCACACAAAAAATTTACCACACAAACAATTCCACAGCATAATAATAAAGGGATAAATTGTTTCCGACGTAATTTAATTAGGTAAACGATTTCATGTATAATCAAATTGACATACCTCGCTGAGGCTTAATATGAGTTATTTCACGCATAATACGAAGTGCATTGTATTTACAGGGACACACTAAAGATTTCAAATAGAATATTCTATCTGAATTACTGTATATTATGTATATTATGGATGATAACAGTTGGATGGATGAAATAAATTTTAAATTATAATAAACGCTTTTAAGTTTCTCAAAATGAGATGCACATTTTATGGTGTGTATAAATGCTAATACTTATGCAGTTTAGAAATACACGATTAAGAGTTTTCGGAAAGTATACTGAATGTAAGCGTACTTTAATTAAAGGTGGTTTTTGAATAAGTTATGAATTTTTACGTTGAACTGCATTCAGTTTACTATGGAGGATAACTTCTGGAAATGTAACCTAAGTATTTTAAAGTCTATTTTTGTTTGAACTAAATTTTAGCAAAATATTTTCGAGTAATAAAAGAACTAGGTAAATTACAGGATTGAGCAAAAGTATTCAAGTATATTTCCATACATTAGTATAAATTGCCCAAAGAAAAATTTAAATTAGTTACGCGTTTTCTTGCTAAACTAAATTTCCCCAGTATGTAGTATATATATCAATCGACAGACGAAATACAGGGTTGTTCATGAGATTGGAATATATGTTTGGCTATGGATAGTAACACCTTATTTCCCTGAATAATTAAGTTTTGTTAAAGATTTCAAGAAGTGTTGGAAAGTGTTTCATACATTATACTTAATGCATGATTTTTCTTACTTATTTTTTTACATGAAATATTGAATGATGAAAATAGTTATGAACTCTGAATCTATTCGAATGAACGCCGAATTTATTTGCATATTTGTCAATTGATGAATGTACGTTTGATTTTGCTTTCGAGTTTACAAATAAGGTGTTTTTAAAAATGAGATTGTGCTGTTTATGCATTCAATATAATGAGTTTTATTAAACGAATAATAATTTGTCCATTATTTTTTTTAGGTAAAAATAGGCATTATTCATAATTCTTTAGCAAACACATTTTTTAATATATAATGTGCTCTAAATAACTTAATAATGTATATTTTTCCACAAAAAAATCCAGTAAGAGTAATTTTTTTAATAATTAGTTAGTTGTATGTTTCTATATTAATTTGCTCTAAGAGTCTTCAATCAATATTAAAATAACAATTCAAATTTCCGCATATCTAAAAATACTCAACAATTAAAAAAAGGCCATTTTTAAGCTTTTAAGTAATAAAACTCTACTTAACAATCCAAGTAATTTAGGGCATAATTATTTTTAACGTATAAAACCGTGAGAATATTCTATGAAAATGTCACTGTGTATTAAATGTAGAGAAAAATTAAGTTATCTCTACATGAGCACCATATTACGCTCATCGAACTTTTAAGTTTATTAACGACAAAGCTTATCTTCTTTCATTTATCATTTACACTTCTTTCATCCTTAATCTTCCTCATCTTTGCTTTTATTATTAAAACAAAGGAATTTAGAAGTTTCTTTTTAAGAGAATTATTTCAAAGATTAATGGTTTTGTTTTCAAAAATTTATGTTGATGTGTTTTTCGATATTTTAGGACTATATGAGGCGGAATTCGTAAAATTATTAAAATATTACGCATATTGAAATGTTTCATTTTTAAAATTGAAATGTATGTTTAAATATTAATTTTAAAAAATAATATATTTTTAAAAACTTTTGAACGCGTTTGACTAATTTTTGGTAAGATACTCAGCAAGAATATCTACGAATAATTTATCTATTAATTTAAACGAAAAAAAAAATGATTATGAAAGGAAGCGACCTTACATCAGCTGTAGCAGAAATCAAAAATTTCTATAACTTTTACTTAAAATGAATATAAGATGATGGAAAAATAGATAAATTATTGAGCATTTTATTTTATAGAAATATGTTAATGATTTTTCCAATAAGATTTTATAAATCGATGGCAATCATAACCCAAATAAATTTATATGGGAAAAGAATTAACAAATTTTTCTTCCAATTTGTACTTTCTTTTATGTTTATAAGAAGAAAATATTGGTTTCATGAAAATTTTCGAATTCCGGTTTTCGACGGATTTACACGTTTTAGGGGTGAAAGTTTCAAAAGACATTTTTTTAAATATCTATCTGTGAGTAGTTCAGTCTGTCTGTCTATATGTGACATAATTTATGTGGTTGTTCTATCGCAAGAAGTAATGCATGGATTTTCACAAAACGCTAAATTCAGTTAGACATTTTATATGAACTGGATCTAATTAGTTTTTGTGTATTTCACCCAAAGGGTGGAGCTTCTATCCTGCTTTCTTCAATAGTCATATATTAATAACTAATGGACGGATTTTCATAAAGCATTATATTTCGTTAGGCCTTGATGTAATATGAGTTTGATTACATTTTGTTATAAACCTCTCAACAGGTGGCGTTGTTATGCGGCATTATTCATGTTTAATGCAATAGCTCTATCTGAGGAACTAATGTACTAATTTTCATCAAACCTCAGACTCAGTTAGTTCCAGACTTAAAATAGTATTATTTAATTTTTCGAGTAAAACTCTCAACAAATGGCATATTTTGTGGCATTATTCTCGATTATCGAAATAGCTTTATCTCATGAACTAAAGCACATATTTTCATCAAACCTCAGATTCAGTTAGTCTCTAACATAATTAAATTAGTATTTTTTTTTAAATAAATCTCTCAACAAGTGGCGCTTCTTTGTGGCGTTATTCAAGATTATCGCAATAGCTCTATCTGAGGAACTAATGTACGAATTTTCATCAAACCTCAGATTCAGTTAGTCCGTAATATAATTAAATTAGTGTTCATTAATTTTTGGAGTAAATCTCTCAACAACTAAAGCTTAATAGTGGCATTATTCACGACTATCTCAATAGCTCTATCTCATGAACTGAAGCAAGTATTTTCATCAAACTTCAGATTCAGTTAATCCGTGATATACATTATTATTCTTTAGTTTTTGGAATATCAATCGCTTAACAGCGGGCGCTTCCATCCATTTTTACGGTCTTTGCGATGATTCTAAATCAAATACTATTACACGTATTTTCATTAAAGTTCATTTTCAGTTAGAATTTGAAATAAGTTGTTGCAGGTTACATTTTGGTGTAAATTATCTAATCGATGACACTGGCATGTTTCTTTTTTTTGGAAGTATTAACGTATTAACATGTATGAGATAGATGAAATCTTTGTTATAGCCATATCTGACTTGTTTTTTTATTATTATCATTCAATTAAAGGCTATAATTATAAATAAAGTATCATACATTATAAATAATATAAATTTGGTATTTTTGGATTATTACTTGACATAATCTACCTAATAGGTTCTAATATTACATTAATGTTATATTATTTAGAACATTATTATTTGTATTTGTGTTATGTATATAAATATACGTTCTTCATCCCACTAAAAAAAAGTCGAACAATTAAAGAAGGATTATATTCAAATTGGGTTACTATTTATAAATCATAATTTGATTTAAAAAAAAATAGAAAAAAACATTTTTTTGTAATTTTTGAAACTCTATGCTTATAAAAAAAGCAGTTAAAAGTCTAGTTTGCATCAGAAATTAACTTACATACACATGACATATTTGGAATCCATGATATGCATTTTCCTAACATCTGAATAAGGACCAATATGACTTATCTCATATAACATGTAGAATGCAATCTTGCATTTGTGTCCGGTTATAATGCGAACCAGGTAGTTTATATAAACTAAGCTATAATTAGTGCATATATACTGTATGGAATGAGAATTTCAGTATATTAAACTCTAAAACATGAAACTCTTTCAAGTCATACAAGTATTTCTTATATATATAAACTGGTGTCCAAAAGTTAAGCATAATTGGTAATTAAGTAATTATTTTTAAGTAATGAAAAAAAATATGAATCGGAATGTGCTGAAACTCCAGGTGTGTAAACAAAATAGTACGCATAACATATTTTCGCGAAGAGTTTTCCCGAAATTGAACAGGGGACCGTCAACAAATTGAAAAAGAACGAAGATCTTTTGGATAACCCTGTCAAAACTAATGTAGCAAAAGCGTTCAAACTGCACATTATGATTAATTGGCTTATTGTAATGTACTGTGTTAATTTTTACAAGGATAGCATGTATACTCGTAGAGAAATTAAGGTTTTTATAAAAACAGTTCTAAATTTTTCCAAGTTTTTTGCTTATAATTTGCAGAGTTCTTATTATAAAATAATGTTCTTTTCTGAAAATATGACAAACATCATTGTACACAACACCCTGTCATCAGAATTTAAAAATAATAAAAATTGTATGAAAAATGAGTATGTTTAGTAAATAATTTTTCATTGCGCATGCGTCAACGATATCAAAATGTCATTTGCATATTGTGTTAGCTAAATGTATAGAGCAACTTCTGTATCTAGCAAAAAGATGAAGGGTTGTATCCATATTCCATTGTTTAGTGCCTACACAGTATTGCACGTACAACTATATTTAGGTAAAACCCCTGATTTTTTTGATTTCTTTAGGAATAGCAGATTTTGAGTTGATTCTATAGGCTCCCATTTTTAGAATTTTCAAGCTATATTTTTGAAACTTTTACAGAAGTTCCTCTATACATTTAGCTAACACAATATGCAAATGACATTTTGATATCGTTGACGCATGCGCAATGAAGAATTATTTACTAAACATACTCATTTTTCATACAATTTTTAATATTTTTAAATTCTGATGACAGGGTATTGTGTACAATAATGTTTGTCATATTTTCAGAAAATAACATTATTTTATAATAAGAACTCTGCAAATTATAAGCAAAAAACTTGGAAAAATTTAGGACTGTTTTTATAAAAACCTTAATTTCTCTACGAGTATACATGCTATCCTTGTAAAAATTAATACAGTACATTACAATAAGCCAATTAATCATAATGTGCAGTTTGAACGCTTTTGCTACATTAGTTTTGACAGGGTTATCCAAAAGATCTTCGTCCTTTTTCAATTTGTTGACGGTCCTCTGTTCGATTTCGGGAAAAACTCTTCGCGAAAATATGTGACGCGTACTATTTTGTTTAAACACCTGGAGTTTCAGCACATTCCGATTCATATTTCTTTCATTACTTAAAAATAATTACTTAATTACCAATTACGCTTAACTTTTGGACACCAGTGTATGTTTGTTTGGACCTTTTTAAAATATCAATGCAATATATATATATCCCTTAGAAAAGTAAAATCAATCAATAGGATAAAGCTACATTTTTCAGACATACATGTTAAAACGGGACATATGCAGTCCATAATAATCAGCTAATAATCAAACATTTTTGATCGAACATTGTTGATTTGATCAACAACAACAAAGCACCTACACACACACATGTATACACATGTACATAGGTAGCTGAAATTCTGAACAATTCGTCCCACTATCTGAAACATATATGAAAAGTTGCAATTTCTTTTATTATTAATTGCTAATACTAACATATATTGAAATAATTAATACAGTCAAACAAACTCTGAGTGTATATATTGTGTAAAGTCCAAAAGCCAGTCTCCGGACTTCTGAATTAAACTGCTAATAAGGAACTGACAGAGATTTCTTGGAAAACTCTCGTCGAATTTCATTCACTTAAACAATATTTATACATTTTCGTTTAAGGTCATTAAGGTCATTTTCGTTTACAGCGGAAAAAATAAATAAAAAATAATTATGAAAAGTTAGAAACGCATGTATTTTATAATATCGATTTTTGCCATTTTTTTAACTTTGGAATTTTTAATTTGCAAAAAATCTTTTTTTAGTAAAAAATTAACAGTAAAAAATATATAGTAAAAAATTAATAGTAAAAAATATATAGTAAAAAATTAATAGTAAAAAATTAAGGTCAATTTCGGCATCAACAATACAGAACACATAATATTACATTTTTAAAAGCTAAAAATCATGACGTAATCAAACTTTTTTAGGCTTGTGTTATCTAGTAATATTTTAAATATGCATCATTTTATAAGCAGTTAATTTTCATCATTTTATGTAAAAAAAAACTGTTTTTTCCTTATATGATTATCATAAATTATATATTTTGCCTTCATATGTTTTAATAATTAAAAATTTCAAATTTGTATTCAATTAAAATTTTACTTTAAACCATTTTTTAATATATCTGACGAAATTATACTTCTTCTAAAGTGAATGACCCCCAATAATTATGCTCCAACTTTAAACCACTGTTACGCAGTCAGTTTTCATCGTAGAATAATGGGACTTTTTTTGTCTTACTTGTCAGTCTAACAGAAAAATTTTACTAAATAAAAGTTATAGGACGGACGGACGGTATAAAAATTTCATATTCGTATGTTTTTAAGAAATGTTTTTATTGACCAAAATCGTTTTTAAAAAATTTCGTTACTTCAATATGTATAATATAATAATAAAATATATATATATATATATATATATATATATATATATTGTAATTTCAATTGTATGTCTATGACTGTCTGTCTAGGAACTAGGCAATAGTCACCATTGACAATGGACATCCTGTACACTTTTACTTCGTAATAATGTAAAACTGTAGATTTTAATTTATTTAAAGTGAAGGAATTGCATGACGAAATCCAATATTATCGTACATTTTGAAAAATGTTGAAGTAATAATTTTTTTAAATACTAAATTTAAAGTAACAAAGTGCCTTTAAAATGTATGCTAAAATTATGTTTTGAAATAATCCGACTTTCTATACAAAACTTTTTTCTAAAAAAAAAATAATGTTAATTTAATGGTTCATTCATAATTTCAAATCTAATGAAATGAAAATGACATCACTTTGGCAACATTAAAATTAATATACATTAATATTTTCTAATTAAAATGAATGATTTACATGATAAAATATTATATAATTTTTACTCAGTAAAACCTCTTTCTTAAAACGCCTTTGTCATATATTTTAACAGCTGTCATTAAAAAATAATTAATAAAAGTAATATATGATTTTTTAAAATTCAATTCGTATGAATAAAAAGCAATGACTATCTGCTTAGATGTACGGAATTTACATACTTGGTTATGACTGTCAACATATCCACAAAACATGAAAAAAGAATGAAAAATTATCATAATCATTTTGAATAAAAATTGTCATTTGAATTTAACTTATATTCAAACATATTAGTTAACTCTTCATTTCAGTTTTAGTAAAAACTCTTTCTCGTTAATTTTAAATGTGACGTCATTATTAACTTTTTCATTAATTACTTATATGCATGCCGCTTTTTTTTCGATAAGTTGAAAATTCTTACTTTATTTTAAGTATGGCGCTATATTTTTCCAAGTGAAATTTTTTATTAAAAATATAGTTCTCATTTTGTCATTCTTTACTCTTTAGTCCTTTATTAACGTGACCGATATTTATATTTCACATCAAATAAAAAAAATATTTGTTTTCATTTCAAATAAAACGTCAGATTTATTCTTTTTAGTTCTTTCAATTTCTATTTTTCAAGTTGAATTTCTTCTATTTAAAATTAATTGATGAGGAGAAATTATTATATTTTCAGATTTTCATTTTTTGCTCAAAGAGAAAGAAAGATGATTAAATTTTATCGGGAAAATGTCAATAGAATCTGTATGAAAAACAATCAAATTTTAAATTATTATGAAATATACTTCAAGAAAATAAATAAAACTTAGCCTATGTTCTATTTCGTTGCATAATCCATTTATACGAAACTATTAATTCATCCGCTTAGACATTTTTCACCCAAACTTTCAGGCACTTTCTCATTTATAATATCATGAGATTTAATGATTTATGAGATAAGCATGTTTTATATATGGTGTTACTTTGTAAATAAATAACTAGTCGTTGGGAGGGGGGCACCGTAATACTTACCCATCATAGGTATGCATAATATAAAATATGAAAATAAAACATGCGCAAACTATTTATAAAATTCATCGTAAATCAAAAATAAAATGCAAAAGTATATTTAAATATTTTTAACATGCACTAATGCTCTATTAATGAATTTCTGATGAACCATATTCGACGAATTATATAAAATGCAAAAGTACTCAAGCAATATCGAATTGCATAAAAGAAACGTATTTATAACTTCAATAATAATAACAATACTATTACCCAACAATTTACAGCGCCGGATTAAGCATCTCATTTCCAATTCAAATATAGCTTTGAATTGAAATTTAAATGAAATACAGGGTCATGAAAAACCGAAGAATGTAAAAACGGGATTACAAATATCTAGGCAACTAATAATTGCAATCGACTTTGTTCTTTATGCGAAATTTGTGTTATTTTATTGTCTTTTACTTCCATTACTTTAAATAAAAATTTTCAAAAATTTTTATGTACCTTTCATCAGAGCGAATTAAATAAATAGTCCGAAAAAAATACACTGTAAAAAAAATCTGCAAAGGTACTAAACATTTTCTAGGAAACTGGGATTCCAAGAACTTTTCAAGTAATGATAACAGGAAAAATCCATGTAACCGATTCTGAAACTTGAGTTTTTGTTGTTACCGTTACAGGAAAAGTTCTTGGAATCCCAGTTTCCTAGATAAAGTGTAGTACCTTTACAGATTTTTTTTTATTTATTTTTTTTTTTTTTTTTGTACAGTGTTGTTCCGGACAATCGAGTTTACTGATATTAAATAACCTTCGTCCCCTTTTTACATACTAAGTACATACAAAATTTCAAGACTTTATCTCAATTTGTTCGGGAGAGAGAGCGTTTGCAGACAGAGACACACACACACACACAGACAGACGGACGGCACTTTTTTTCAAAAAAAAAAAAAAAATGTTTTTCGGAATCTCCAATATTCAAAACGTGTAAATCCGTCAAAAATAATTTTTCGATTTTCAAAACGATTGTAAGACTTACCCTATATTACGTATGATGGGTAAGTAATATTTTTTAGAAATATATCTTTTTAATTTCTATGCATTTTAAACATTTAATCAGAGAAAATAATAAAAATTTACACAAACTTTCGTAATAAAAGTGCACTTCTCTGAAACAAATATTTTTTAGGTTTTCTCCAATGCAAAAAGTAAAAGACGAATATTACATTTTAAAAAATAAATATGTAAATAGTCACTTTTACTTACATATAAGCGTAAATTTGTAAAATAAAACCTCTGATATAAAAGACACATATTTATAGCTAATAGTTACTGACTTTACATTTGTTTATTCACTTATAGAAGTGTGTACTTTGCTATCCCTTCAAAAATTCATGCAAGTGTTTAAATGGTAGAAAATCATAAAGATTTACCCGAATCGGTATGTTAAAATTATTTTAAAATTATGGACATATAAAATTTTGCATATAAATATCTGCGTATTTTGTATATTATACAAAAATACGTTCAAGAATATTATACAGGTATTTGTGTAAAAACAGAATTTTATATAGAAGTATAAACACAAATTTTCATAACAACAGCTCATTACTTAAGCTTATATGTAACAATATTGCATAGGAATATATTTAAGAATATATATTTCTATAAGACCGCACGGTTCTTTCGTTTTTCTTCTCTTCTCAAAAATATAAATTTCAGAAAGACATATTTCTTTAATGAATTTACTTTGCAAAGTTTATTCTATATCAGATTATCAGATTCTGATATGCTTTAGAATGACTTATAAGTGCAACTTGTATACTTTATATTCAACAAATTGAATGATTTGTACATTTTAAATTTAACAATACAGACATGACAACAGACATCTGTAAAACTGATATCGTTCGCTTCTCCAAAAAACTATATGCTTCTGTGCGATTTTAATTCTAGAATCTAATTTTCATTAAAATCTCCTAATCGCCTTCAAACATATAATTATTCAGTACTATGTTGTATTTTACAAATAATCATCCTTTCATTTATAAATGTTTATAACTAATTAAAAAAACTAATTACATCATTAACAACTGTTCATGAAATAGTAATAAAGCTGAAACAATATTGTTTAAAAAAATATGTAAAATAGAAATTGAAATAGAAATTTGACACATTAAAAACTCTGATTTATAGATTTCCTCCTTCTAAAATTTTCTAACGTACATACATTATGAAGTATTTGTTTTAAATTTAAAAAAACTAAGCGTTTGTTCTACATTGAAAAGAAATTTGAACAATTTTTAAAGTAATAAATTTTTTAAAGTAATTTTATTTTTCTATAATTTTATAAATCATCGTAAATGTTTTAAGAAGAAATATAGCTTTGTATACGAGTATCAAATATCGCAGCATTTCCATATTTCTTTTGAATTTTTGTGCAAGATTAAAACCTTCAATAACAGATAATAACACTTCAAACACATATGGAAGCACATACATTTAAAAACGCATGGTATTAAATACTTTTTTTTCTATTTACTGAAAAGGACTGCACGATTTTACGGAGAGTGTACCAGTAATCGAAACGCCTGTAAAATTTATTACTTTTTAACGGGAAAATTTCAGTAAATTACAAGAAAAACGGATTTATTTCTGGAATTTATGGGATTTTTTCTGTTAAAAAGTAGTGAATTGTACGTGCGCCTCGAGTATCAGTATTAAAAGATACTGCTTTTTGACGGAAAAATTCCATTAAGTTATGAGAAAAACGGAATACTTTCTGCGATTTATAGGACTTTTTCGTTAAAAAGCAGAGAATTGTACCTGCGTCTCGAGTACCAGAATAATTTTCGTAAATTATCCAGTTTTTTTATGCGAGGGCATATTTACTTATTTGGTTCAGTGAATTTAATCCAAAACAGAACGCTTTTAGTAAAGTTCAGTGAAATTTAGGAAATAAAGAAAGCATATCCATTTTATATTTTTATTCATCATATAATCTTCTTGCCTTACTTAAATATATCTCTTTCAGCAAAATCTCAGGTCAAAAATCAGTTTCACAACAGGATAGCAGTAACGATTATTATTAAAGGAAATACATGGGCATTGTCTTAAATCTTCAGCAACATGAAAGTAGATTACTCTATTAAGTCTTTGCTATTCATAATTTGCCTTCTCTGGCGCATTGCGTCATGAAAGAATAAGATCATAAAAATGATGAGATATTTAAGGAAATAAGCAAACTCTTTAAATATATAGCATTATCTGACAATATGTTTGCCTTTAGATTGATAAAATGTATTATAAGAAAGTGTTTTATACCACTGACTATAAAAGTCTACGTAGTAACTCCATTTATTTTTTTACATGTAAAAGAAAATTTCCAAGATTTTGATATTACACAGTTTAATATAAAAGTTGTTGAACAATTGAATTAAAATGAAGCGATGGTGACTGAAAATTTAAATATTTTTTAGATGTATAATTGGATAACGATTCTGATATATAAGGAAATATTTTCTCCACAAATGTTTTTCTTTTTTTTTTAAACTGTGAACTGTTTTTTGTTCGTTGTACGTTTTAGTTTTATTCGTATTATATCGTTTAGTTTTCTTATTGTATCGTTTAGTTTTATACATATAGTCGTAGACATATAGTTCCAGTTGCAAAAATGTTTTACAAAAGGTAATGAAGTATTTTTCAAAGATATTTAGGTAAAAAAAAAATATTAAAAAACTATGAAAATTAGATTTGTATACGGTTCCCCGGTCGTATAAGTGATATTTAGTAAATTTTTACCACTACCTAACTAATAAGAAAAAAAAGTTCATTTCCTCTGCGATTAAAACTGACCGAGTAAGAGCTGCTTAAAGTTGAAGCATATTTTTTGCTGCAAAATAGCGGCCAGTCGCAAATTTACTGGAAATAAAAATAAACGTCAGATATAGAAATTAACATTAAACATGGAGAGTAAAATAATATTTATAATATTACTTTTAAATTTATATTGATGTTTACATATAAAAGCAAAATATGCAACTTGTATAAAAAATATGAATAAAAACATAACAGAAATTTTGTTAAATTAAATTATGAATAGCAACTGTTACAATTCGTTACAAATTGATACATATTTAAAATTCTATTAGATTATTTAATCTAATAGAATTTGCTGTAATTCTGTAGAATAAATGTATGGTATGCACATAAAACCGTTTTAATATTGCATTGTTATTTGATATAAAGAGCTATGCGATATGAATCTTGATCAATTATTTTGAAGTGACTTAAAATTTGAATACAAGTTTTGTACTAGAAAAACATACATACGAACGTTATAAGTAAAATAAAAGCTTATTATAATAACACGATTTTTTTAAATAAAATTATGAAAAGAAACGTCTTCATTTCCTTTCAACATAAAGCATATATAAAAATACAAATGAGGATGTGAATTTCAAAACTCGCTTTATCGATTTTGTTTACTTTATCAGTCTGTGCTTATCTGCACTAATGTATCACTGTAATCTTCAAATTTCTAATGAAAACCAATGGACGCATTTAAATGTTTTTTGCGATTTCTCGAAATTTTGTTTTTTAAATAAAGAGAATTTTGAAACTCACGTCTTCAAGTATTTTAACCAATCTAGAAGTTAATTAATTAAAATTAACTCAACCGTAAAACTTATACGGTGGCAGAACCTTCAGTTAAATTGGTGAAATATATTTATTTACTTTATTTAAAACATTTTTTAACTGTAACTATACGTTTGTGACAAATGGTTTAGGAATTAACCATTGGACAGCGTTGAGAGTGGATATACTGTATATATATATATATATATATATATATACATATATATATATATATATATGTAATAAAATTTACTTTTATACTCAAAAAAGGCTTGTTTAATCTCTGGATATATATTTTTTATTTGTGGCGGTGTATTCTGCGTTTTATTTGTGGAATTATACTAATTTAAATATTGCTTGTGTTGCACTGAAACCTGCAGCTTAGTGTGTGAAAAAATTAGCCGGCGGCAGTCAGGAGGTTAAAAAAATATCAACATAATTTGGATCTATCAACGAACATTGATAGTGTTTATTTTCTTACCTTAACTAATTTCATTATCTATAATAATTTTATCCTGCAAGATAACATTATATATATTCAAATAGTTGGTATACCACAAGGTGGTAGTGCATCTAGTATATTATCAGACTTATACTTAAATTATTATGAACGTAAATATTTTAATAATAAAATTCACTTATATCGATATATAGATGATATAATTTTAATTGATACTGATAACACCAGTATCTCTCAGTTACTCGTTGATTACCCCTCCAATCTAGAAAATTACAAAAACCTGCTTTTTAATAATAGCACTCACTTTTTAGATCTAAAAATTATACTAAAAGAAAACAAATTAATAACTGATATATATGACAAACGGAAAGAATTTAATTTTAAAATTAATACATTTACTAATTTTAAATCCTGTCTTCATAATTCTGTATATCGTAATATAATCCTTAACCATTTATATAGAATAAAATGTTTTTTTTCTTCTCATTTAATTAATACAAATATTAAAAAGCTTGTTTATGATGCTATAATTAATGGTTTTCCCAAAAAATGCATATATTCTTTAATATACAATTAGACAGTACGTGATCTAATAATTAATTAACACTTTGCGTAAAAAAAGTACAAAAAATTATTAAAACACAAAGAAATATGAATAAAAAAATAAAAATGTAAAAAATATATAAAAAATGTATATAATAGGTTGGTTGTGTGGGTAGATGTTAGAATACGAGGGAGGGCGGTATTGTCTTGATAATTAGTTAAAAAGTTAATTTAATATTTTTAAAAAAATGAGAGTGGGAAATTCATTTGTTAATTTATTACAAAATTTCTATGGAGTTTAAATAACACAAATGTATGGATTACTGCTTAGTTATATCTATTATATTAATAATTTTAATCATTTACCTTATTAAATTGCACTTCACTTTTAATAAATGAGTGTACTATATCAGTATTATATGTATAGGGTACATTTCTTAATAAGCTATTTTAATCTTTAATCTTCCTTAATTAAGATATTGAGTTCAGCCTAGCATAGTGAAAATAATCGTTATTGATTTAAATAATAATAGGGTAAACTATAGTGTATGGTTTAATATTTCTGTTATTACATTATTCTGCTTTTAATTAATTTATTAATTTAATATTATGAATTGTACGATAAGTCTTTTTTTTTGTTTTGATTATTTTATTAGCTCCATGCTTCTGCCATATAATATATGAATAATTCATGCATTAATTTACCACGTGCGATAATAGGATTAAGGTAATTCATTTGGGATTCATTCTACTTTATAGCTTATAACTGTTTTATTTCTCTCATATCCACTATAGATTACTTGGTATTTCTTTAATTAATTTAGATTTTATGTGTGTTGGTAGTCCCAAATTCGTATTGTTTTGCTTTCTCATGGCAAATACGAAGATGATACCACACTCCATTTGTAGTTTCAAAGTATTTGGGACCTGAAGATTCTGCTTTAGTTCTACAAATTCCATTTGTATTCATATTAGTCTTTTTCCTTCCATATTCAATGTGATATAAGTTATTAAATTCAATGGTTAATTTCAAATGGTTAATATTGTTTACTATTAATGTTCTTATATATATATATATATATATATATATATATATATATATATATATATATATATATATATATATATATATATATATATATATATATATACATATAAATATATCTTCATTTCAACCCATATTACGCACCTGGTCTAAAGAAATAAAACTCATTCGAAAAGAAATATATATTTTTAAATTAATAGTCAATACACATTATTAAAAGAAAATGTTTAGTCCTGTATTACTAGTGATTCAAGTTAATGTAGTTAATAACACATATCAATTTCGGGCAATTATTATATATATTTTTTAAATTTGACTCAGAGTTTAATAACGTTAAACCCCTTACCTTCACCCTTTAACACTAAGTTGGCTTTTTTAAATACCTGAAGAAAAAAAATAGAAACTGATATCGAAGTCACACCAAATGTCAACGATGATATATTTTTAAAGATAAAACGACTTCACTATCTATATTAGATAAAAAATTATCGCATATATTGCGTACTCCAGCGTATATAAGTTTGTATTTTCGATATATTTTGATGCCTCAATTTTCAGGGTTCAATAAAGAAATCTTCTATCTCCTGAATATCTACGCCCTGATAATTTAAAATGTTCACCACCTCGTATGTAAATAATAAATATAACACATTCATTTTTTTTCAATCACGGCATATTTTTAAAATATTTTCATTCATGGGAAACTCATCCTTTCGATTTATTACTAAGCTCAGTGGCGAGAGATTATTTTTATTTTTATTTACATTGGTAGCAAAATCTCCTTATCCCTCCCTCAATATTTATAACCTTTTTTATAAGTTATTATTTAAAAAAAACATATACAAGGTCCCGACGGCTTTAAAAGAAATTGTATTCTATCCATTCTTATATAAAATTCCGTAAGTATTACCTGAATTTTACGAGTTTTCTGGCTGCAGCTATCTGTACCAAGATGTATGTTAAATGTTTAATAACAAACATATAAAAATGGCATAAATTTTCTTTCAAAAAACTTACATTGAAATGATATTTTTTGTATGGCGACATGTAAGCACCGAAACATTCCATTTACAATATCCTTTCCATATCTTAAAATTTTTATCTGGTCGAATATAAAGCGTAATCAGAAATATCTTTCAATATTCTCAAAGATCCTTGACCACTACTTGTTTTGTCATGAAGGTTTAAAATTTTCTTTTATATTAATCTACAATTTTTTTTTCTGTATTTCGTATTCGATACTTTATATTATTAATCTATAGTACATCAATAATCAGAAATCACAAATTAATTTTAATTTACCTTTAAATTATGATAAAAGTAAATTTTGAGAGAAATAACATTTTCTTTATTATAAAATATGAAGCTGTGGTTATCTTAAATTTATGCTTATTTGCTCTTTAGTAACATACGATTTCCATTGTACATTCATTAAAACAAGTGATATGTATGTATCTTCACCGACATGGAGCCAAAAAGAAAAATAGGGAATTGGAATTTTTATACGGTCAGCGACGCTATAAGTTACAATTTTTAAAATGTCCTATTACTCCAGGACGAAGAACAAAAGTCCATTCTGCTACGATTTAAAAATATTCTTAAAATCACAACGTCTGTAAAGGAATAAAATTATGCTATCAAACAATACAGAATTGCGGCATTTTTTTATTATACTTTTATGTATGGTTATTACAAAAATTGCAGAAAGCTTTACAATTTTATGACAAAGATTTTAAGATTTAAATTTTTAATTTTTATTACATAAGCAGTTTTGCAATTTTACAACGAACATCATAGTATAGATACCTAATGTAATATCTTTATCACTCATGTTTAATTCATGAATTGACTCATACAAATGAAGGACAAAAAAACTTACATTTAAACTAAATACATACAAATTTCCATGGAATAGAATATTAGAGATTAGATACAGAATAGATTTATTAATACGAAAAGACAAAAAGCTATACAAGCGTCTTTAAGATAAACTTATGGTATTTATGTTTTTAATAGTAAGATTTGCTTAGGAAGATTTACTTATTAGATTTGTTTACGAGAATAAAAAAGGATATTGAATGCTTGTAATACTCAAAGTGTTTAATATGCACACATACATACATGTAAAATGTTGATTTCTTTAAGAGTTTTTAGTTTAATATATACATATATATTAAACTAAATACCCTTAAAGAAATTGACATCTTACATATCTATCAAAAAACATTGTTTTGAATTTCAGGCGTTGATTTATAGCTTCATATCGAAATTTTTATTAAAAAAAACCTATCATTTTTATTTTATCTAAAAAGTTTGCATTTTACAAACCTAAAATTAAATAGCAAATGAGATAAAAATATCACAGATTAGAAACTTATTGATTTTTTCTATATTACCGAAAATATTACGTTTATTTTTAATACAATATAAGGCAAATTAGAAACGAATCAAATTATTGACTAAAAAATTATTTATTAATTCTTTATCAAACAATTCTAAGTTCTTTATTTATTTACATATTCAGACAATAAGTACTTAACTACTTACGTTCATTTGAGTGTGCTTCATAAAATTTTACTTGTAAATGATAAAAATAAATTAAATACATAAACTTGGTAAGGAACGCTACGTTTCTTGTTTTGTTTGCTTCTCCTTCGTAGTTTTTTTTTATTATTATTTTAACTGAAATTTTTTCCCATGTTAACTAGACCAAAAAAAATGTTTTTTACCCAAATTAAAGTACACTTTTTCAATATTTTCTTTTTATGTATATATTCTATTTTATGCATGTGTATCTTATACAAATTTCATGTATTGAAATTCTTTTTTTGCAATTTAATGGATTTCCTTCATAACGAAATTTTCATAAAAAAGATTAGACGCCGTTAAATGAAAATTTTATTACATTTTATATTTTAAACTTTCCGTTTATATAAATCTTCATTTTTATTATTTAATTTCGTCTTTAATTTTATACGTCACTTGTAGTTTATATGACAAAATATATCAGTTTAGTAATTCAAATTAAAATACATTAATGCATCTACTTGCATAATTTTTGAGTAGTTCTGACGTAACAATGCTTTGAACGTCACATAACACATAATTCTATTTATGTATAAAAGAATTAATCGCTATTTAAAAAAATAACTGGTTTTTCCCAATAATCCACACTATAACTACTACATCAGTGTCTATTTATTGTATCGTTGTACTACCGATTACTAAAAGGTTGGCAAATGTTTGGGATTTTATTATTATTATTATTATTATTATTATTATTATTATTATTATTTTTTTTTTTTTTTTTTTTTTTTTTTTTTTTTTTTAAACAAGCAGTCATTCGCTTAAACTTGCATAAATTGAGTTACTAAACGGGAAGGTAACATGTAAAACAATGTTTTATAATTCACGGTTCTCTTTGTATTTCGAAATGAAACTTTTTAGAGTACCGTACTGTTTTCGAAATAACGACTGCAATTTTGCAGTTCTTATACGTTGGCGTTATAAGTGCTCTGACTGCTTATTTTAAAATAGCGTTGCTATGAATAGTAAACACACGATCATAAATGTTAGGGAATCAGCATTATTTATTCATTATTTTTGCTCAAAATCATGCGATCAACAATGAACAGTGTGAAAAAGGAAATGAGAGAAAAAAGCATTGAGTTAAATTGACATTTAAATATTTTGTTTTATTTGCGCGTTCGTTTTCGATTTTCTGGTGTAAAAAAGAAATTGAGAAAAACCAAGGTTTGATGTATCAGCCATTTTTCTTGTATTCGAAGATTGAAAAAATTAAAAATGTCGTTAGTTTTTTTCATATACGTTTTATTGTTTTAGATTTAGTTTTTTTCTTACCGTAGGTGTTGTGATTTTGTCGCAACAATATGAGTAAAAAGGTACTAATTGTGATTAATATTTTCTATTAAAATTTAAATTTTATCAAAAGATATTTAATCGTAAAATTAGAGCCGATAACAATTACTATCGTGTAACGTATAGTATATTGTCCATAAATAAGTTATTGGCGTCCGCGACAGCACCGAGTTTAAACAAATATATCTATCATATTTATTTTAAAAGTGTTAATAAAACGTAAATGAAATAAAGATTTTCAAGATGTTTAAATCGGTTAAAGGTTTTAAAGGAGAAGATTTAATCTTTTTGGCTGAGCAATTAGGTGAAAAAGTATCGTCAACGGCTACAATTGCGAAGCTTAAGGATCTAATTTTGAATTGTAAAGAATATAAAGATGATCCAGAATTTGTACAAAACGTTTTAGAAAATGCCGTTTCAGAAAGAAAAGAAAAAGAAAAACTCGAAGTGCAAGCAAAGAATGAAGCTGAGGCACTGGCACTGAATGCGGAATTATAAGCAAAGGAATTACAAGCAAAGATTGGATGCGAAAAGTTAAAATTGGCACATGGATTAGAATTCGCAAAACTTTAATTACCAGTAAACAGCCAAGGCGAAATTATAAATCCAGTTATCAATGAGAAGAAAGAGTTCAGAAAGTTTGGCGGTGAAATCTAAGACTGGTTACCGTTTTGGTGTCAATTTAGACAAAATGATGAAGATTCAAAAATTACACCAGAAGATAAATTTCAATATCTCGTGCAAGCAAAAATTGCCGGCTCCCGTGCAAAAGAAGTGGTAGAGAGTTTTCCGCCAAGTGGTGATAACTACGCCGAAAGCAAATGAGAGTTTATAAACTCGTTTTTCCAGAGAAGATATATTAGTAGAAGTCTATGTAAGAGAATTACTCAAATTTATAATATCAGTTCAAACGAAAGGGAAATTTTCGTTGACATCCTTATATGATAAATTGGAATCATATTTAAGGGCTTTAAATACCTTAGGTGTTTCAACTGACAAGTGTGCACCGATCTTATATCCACTAGTAGAATCCTGTTTCCCAGCAGAATTTCTAAAGGCATGGAATTGTTCGAACATATCAACAGAGAAAACGGAGGCGCAGGACAGATTAAATAGTCTTATGCAGTTTTTGAGAACTGAAGTAGAAGGTGAAGAGAGGATGTCACTTGCAGTAGCTGTTTTGATTTAGGTAAGAATGAAGATCGTAAATATGTCACCAAAAAGAATCACATTAATTTTGAACATAAAAATTATAAAATTTCGACAGCGGCAGGTCTTTTGACTAACTCCTCCCTAACAGAGAAAAAAGAAGCCTGCATTTTTCGTCAGGAAAAACATGCAAGTTTGGAATGCTTTTCTGCTAGAAAATTAAGCCAGACAGAAATACAAAAAATTGCCAAGGAGAAGAGATGCTGTTTCGTATGTTTAGTACTAGAACATACAGAAAAACAGCTAAAAGATGCTGCGCGATTGTAAAATGCATTATTTGTAGCAAGCGTCATGTGCCATTACTGTGCGATCAACGTAAATCGTCCGGTAAAGATACTCAAGAAGGAGCTAAGGAAAAATTTAAAAAAGATGAATTAAATATGACAAATGTTAGTAAGAAAAGCGCCAAAGGTGTTCTTGCAGACCTTGAAGGTGAAGCTAGTTTCAGAAAGTAAACAAACAATTGTTCATATATTACTAGATTCAGCATCACAAAAATCGTATATACTAAAAAGTGTAGCGGAAGAAATGAATTACAAGACTATTCGTCAAGAAAAGATAATTCATTCTTTGTTTGGCCGTATTACTACTCAAAAATGCCAACACAACTGTTACAAAATAAGAATGAGACATTTGAGCGAAAATTTCCGGTGCAATTTCGAAGTACGGGATCAAGTTAGCATATGCGGAGATATTCAACCTGTTACACAGGGTCCATGGTTAGAAGAATTAAAGGAAAGTGGCATCATGTTAAGCAATGTGAGTCAATGTTGTGGTGCCATAGAAGTTTTAATCGGAGCTGATATTATGGAAAAAATGTTAACTGGACAAAGAAAGATGTTGTTTTCTGAACATCAAAAAGCGAATTGATTGGCTTTTAGGTCGAATGACGGAACTTATACCTGGTAGAGACAAGAAAGTTTGACTCGTAAGAGTTCAAACATTACAACATGAGCTTTTACGACCTGTACAAAGAATATATCCACTAGAGATAGCTTCGCCTACTGACTGTCCGAAACCAAAGATTGCCCACAACCCAGTGAAAATACTAAACAAAGCTACAATTTTGGATGCATCCTCAAGCAAGGAATCGCCTAGACACAGCACAGCTGGAAATCTCCTGAAAATTCCTGAAAGACTGATTTTTTAACAAGTGACTTTGATCAATTCCTCTAAGTTTAGAATTTGTTCTGATTATACAAGGTAATCAGAAGGTGGGAGGATGTTAAAGAATGAGCATTATTTATTCATTATTTTTGCACAAAATCACGCGATCAACAATGAACAGTGTAAAAAAGAAAAAAAGAAAAAAAGCATTGAATTAAATCGACATTTTAATATTTTGTTTTATTTGCGCATTCGTTTGTGATTGTCAGGTTTTAAAAAGAAATTGAGAAAAACCAAGTTTCGATGTATTTTGTGGCAACAGCCTTTTTTCTTGTATTCGAAGACAGAAAAAATTAAAAATGTTGTTAGTTTTTTTCATATACGTTTTATTGTTTTAGATTTAGTGTTTTTCTTACCGTAGGTGTTGTGATTTTGTAGCAGCAATATGATTACAAAGGTACTAATTGTAAGTAATATTTTCTATTAAAATTTAAAGTTAGAGAAAAGATATTTAATCGTAAAATTAGAGTCGATAACAATTACTATCGTGTTACGTATAGTATATTGTCCATACAATAACTACAGCTGACGCTATTTTGAAGATAAAGTAACAGATAGGACATTAATGGGTGTTATATATTATTCTATACTTGAATTTGTTTTTATAAGTATTCTTTTATTAAATAAATTCATAGTTTTGCATTACTTATGTTCTCCATACATATTTGTCATAACTCATTGGGTATTTCATTACCTGTAATTGATCATAAATAATGAATGATCCTTTGGCTATTGATCATAAACATCTGCATTCTATTATTACCGATATTCGGCAATTGGTTTATTATTAAGTAATTCAAAACTTTTGATATTAAAGAGTGACCGAAAATTAAACTCTAATTCGTCTTAATCAATCTAATTGAATCACCAGATCAATTAAACCAGTGAAAAGGCCATATTAAGAATTATTATTGCGGTTTAACTTAGATACTCAAGACAATTATCTTAAATCGAGGATAAAAGGCTTCCAACATGACCATACTAAACAATTTGTTTCGCCAGTAAAGGTAGTCACTATACAAATATTACACACTTCTGTCCGCACTCTATTTAACGAACTTATTCAACCCTTTTAACTAGCGAAAAATCACTAACTTTAATAGTTTTTGCCTAATTACTAAAATACTGAATCAATTTCAATAACATGTGAATCTAAACCATTCTAGAATCCACTGGAACACATAGAAAAAAATTCATTAAAATCGGTCCAGTCGTTTAGGGAGAGCTCTGTGACATACACACGCACACAAGATTTATATATATAAAGATTTCTATTACTTTTTCGACTCATTATTTCACATTACTTGCTACTTTATGCTTATGCTTATCAAATGAGCACATGAATACATGCACAACGATTATACCGTATCTGAGTAAAATCTAGATGTAAAACTTTAATTCCGCATTTGGAAATCAGTTAAAATCTTGGAAGTTTTCTTAGTTAATTCTAAATCCCTTTTCTTGGAAGAGACAAGTATTCTAACTTGATTTTTCTATTGTAAATGTCGTTGATGTTTGTTCGATTTCTCTAGCAGCTAGGGAGGTCAAGGAGAGGGGACGTATTTTTATAAACGCTCATCAATGGGTGGGGGATTTCAAGGGTTATGGACACTATTTTTACTTTTGCGGCGCAATATAATCGTACGTACCGATAAAAAAATGTAATTTTTTGATGAAGAATGAAATTCAACAACTTTGGAAACACGAAAATGCAGAGTTACTCTACGTGGTGATTTGTCACATGGATGAAATAAAATCCATTAGGGATATTCTGAAGTTAGTGTGATTATTTTCATTTCGTATGAATTGGCCACTGATTTTGAATGAGTTCAAAACTAGAGCAACGAAGCATTGTATATATTTATTCGAAATTAAATCAGTTTCTCAGCTTGTGTGCGCGTAAGTGAATTAAATCTTGAATAAATATTTGTAGAAAGCAGAAAGCTTCGGCGGCGTTACACGAGAAAACAAAAATTATTCGAAGGTATCGAATGCGACCAGACGTATTCTAAAATCTGTCAAAATTGGATAAGTCTAAAACAACTGAGAGATACATTACATATATTAAAAGTATATTTTTTATTGTGCCGTTTAATGAAAGAAAACAACGCAAAATAACAGATTATTTTTTCTATTAATCCTTTAAGTGTCCTAAGTGGGGATGTCCGTCACATAATATTTGAAGTGAAAGGCTAATTTAATAAAAAAACTGATATAAAAGTTATTTTTTCCCTTGCATTAAATAAATAAATAGTAAAGGGAACATAAACTTATCCCTGTACAATTGATTTTCATAAGTATAATTTTATGAATCTTCAAATATAATGTTAAAAATAACCCGGGTGCTTAAATAGTTAAACATGTAAGTAGTAAATTGTTTTCCTTCTTTTTTCTATTTTATTTTGAGAAACTCATAAAACTTTTCTTTAAAACCACTGTAAGTGCTATTATTGCGCTTTTATTTTTCACATTATACACTGCTTTTTAGCTCACAGACTATCATAGCCTGAGAGCTTATGTGCTCGTCCGTTCTGTATGTACGTTCGTATGTTCGTTCGTGCGTAACGCGATAACTCATGATAAAAATATCGGATCCACTTGAAATTTTGTATATAGGTATATCCTGATAAGGCGCTTCCCTGATTAGTTTTTGGAGTTCATTCGATATGTATAAGAGGGGTAACGGGGGGCTCATGCCCCTCCCCTTAATTGAAACGAGATTTTCATGCAGAATTAACAGTTTTCGTTCAAAATTTAGATATAGGATCATTCTGATGAGGCGATTCCGTGACTGTCATTAGGTGTTCATTGAATAAGTATAAACAGGGGGAACGGGGGGCTCATGCCCCCCCCCCCCCTTAATTGATATATACGGAATTTTCATGCAGAATTAACAGTTTTCGTTCAAAATTTAGATATAGAATCATTCTAATGAGGCGATTCCGTGACTGTCATTAGGTGTTCATTGAATAAGTATAAACAGGGGAAACGGGGGGGCTCATGTCCCCCCCCTTTAATTGATATAAACGGATTTTCATGCAGAATTAACAGTTTTTGTTCAAAATTTAGATATAGAATCATTCTGATGAGGCGATTCTGTGACTGTTATTAGGTGTTCATTGAATAAGTATAAACAGGGGAAACGGGGGGCCCATACCCCTCCCCTTAATTGATATAAACGGGATTTTCATGCAGAATTAACAGTTTTCGTTTAAAATTTAGATATAGGATCATTCTGATGGGGCGAGTCCGTGGCTGTTATTAGGTTTTCATTGAATAAGTATAAACAGGGGGAAGGGGGGTTCTAATGCCCCTCCCCTTAACTTGTATAAATGGATTTTTCAATCAGAATTGTCAGATTTCGTTCAAATCTCTCAATAGTTTTAGAAGTTTAATGGTTAAGTATAAAAGAGGAGAATAACTCCTCTTAAATTATATAAATGCTAAATGGGTTTTTATTAAGAATTATCCGATTTGCTCTGAATTTTGGATATAGGTTTTTTAATATGATAAAGCATGTACTTGATAGTTTAGGAGGTTCAATGATTAAGTATAAAAAAGGAGAAAGTGGAGAGCTGTTTCCCCTTCTTATTTTTATTTCGAACGGAATTAACGAAAATACAAGGCTGTAATGTACAATTGGTATGCGTAGCCTGTGAGCTCAATGCCATCAGTTTAACTGAGCAATATTCTTTTTTATTAATGGTTATTGCTCATAACGTACTTTGGTTAGAACATACAGTAATTTTTGGTCTCCTGAAAAATATGCTGTAACCGGAGTGGATTGTACAGACTAAAACTGTGTAAATACATAATAAAGAAAAAAATCATGATCGAGATTTTTGAGAAAACTTTCTGGTAACAAATGTAAGTTTATTACGCTTAAACAACAAGTTTCCTTTTTATTATTAATATTTTAAAAAATTATGACGAAAACAATCTAATTAAATAATAATTCGTAAATGTTTAAAGTTAAACGGGATATTATATAGTCTGAGAGCTGTTGAACGATGAAATATTTAAAATCTTCACAGTACTTGAAATATATAAAACTTTAGCAGTGCTTTTTTAGTCACATAAATAACGGATTTTATAGTTGAAATTACTTAATCCATTTTTTAAATATTCTTTTATATTGCAGACAGTTAAAAATAAATTAAGAGCTTTAATAGGCGTCTCGACATAAGATTAATGTTAGGTATAAATGTCAAAGTGTTTTTCTTTATTTTCTAATTACTTTTATAAAAATTAGTGGGAAAATTCTGTACATTAATTTTTAATGGTTTAGATTAGTTAAATTTTTTAGTAGATTTACTAAGTACTTAGAAGTTTTTTAAATATTTTTCTGAAAAGTTAATACTTTTAAACTGCTTAAAACTTTCTTAAAACTTTTGTATTAATCTTTATGATTATAAAATTAAACGTAAAAACATCATACCTCGGTCATATATACTAAACATCACATAAAGATTATTTTAATAAATCGTCGCATTCTAAGAAAATAAAAAAGATGCTTAATTAAATAATTTAGAAAACACAATAACGCATTTGAAATCAATTTCCGGAAATATTGTCTATGAATGAAAGAGTACTTTTATAATTTTATGCAGCTATCTACAATATATTTAAACGGCCGATTTTGGACATTTTGTTAAATATCTAGAATACATGAGGAATTATACTGAAACTTTAAAATTGTAAACATAAAAGTACAAGTCATACCTTTCCATGAAGATTTTTTTCACGAAACTCCTTAGGGGACAGTTAACAAATTGAAAAAGAACAAATATCTTTTGGATGACACTGTCAAAACTTATGTAAGAAAAGCGTTCAAACTGTACATTATGATTAAGTGGCTTATTGTAATAAAACGTGTTCAAGTTTGTTTGTGAGCATGTACACAAGTAGAGTAATTAAATTCTATTATATCTATCCCCAATCTCCCCATTAAGTCGTTCTGTCTATTTTCTATTAAGTTCTAAGAAAATCAAGAAATTAAGTTAAGTTAATTTCAGTTCACGTATTTATACATAACAGCGTTGGAAGCTATGTTATCCAAATTATTTTGTCTAGATTTCATATTAAACTTTTTTTAGCTTTGATCTTGCAGATGGAAATTCTCTTCGTGTATTTAATACACCAAATTCCTTTAAATGTTTAAAAGTAGCACACAAAAAATAAGATTCTAGCACATTAAGTATTAAATTCTCTCTTTTTTTAAATTTATGGTTCCAAAATCAATATTTCATTCTTACGTGCATTTTTCGCACACTCAATTTTGTATTAATATTTTCATAAAGGATCTATTATGTGAAAAAATAATTAAAGAATATACAAAAAACAGCATCTCTCAAAATCTAACTAGTATTAAAATGTGCAAAGTAACGATAAGCATATTTTTTATGGGAAACTAGCATTTGAATTTGATTACTTAGTCGAAGACAAAAGAATCTTACACAAACCCGAACAACAATATTTGTTTATGACTTCAACAATGATAAAGCTACTTTGTGAAGACTTACTTTCTTCAGTACTAACTACACAAATATCACGGGTACTTAAAGAAGTGGATACTGTTTACATCAACATAGTGTTAAACTAGTTACAGTTGCATAAATTATCACTGATTTATTTACTATATTCTTCCAAAAGTTTTCCTAATCCCAATGCGTTTCACACAGAGCAATGCAAATACAAAATTTCAATATTTGTAACTGTAATTTAAAGACAATTTATACACATGTAAATAAAAATTTAAATTTTCGTTGACATATTTAACTTTAATCTTTTATTCAGAATGTAAACAATTAAAATATTGTTAAATGCTTAAAATAAAACATAATTTAAGTATTTTGAAAATTTCTTCCGGCCCTTTAACAATCTATTAAATTTTTAAAGCTTTAATATTTTGCAGATACACTATATGGCCAATGATGATCGGCTATAAAGTTAAATACGTAGAAAAATATACAGTTATATATGTAGAAAAATGCATGAGGAATCATCCTGAACATTCAGGCATGTAAATAGCATAGTACATTCTATTCCTTTTCACAAAGATTTTTTTTTCTAAAGGACACATAGGAGATATAAATTGAACAAAAATAAATAGACACTATTTTAAATTAACGATAATTTAAAAATGCCCTGTTTGTAAATAATAACTTTTTTAAGCATTCAGACCAAATTACCCCACCTCTCCCCGAGTGAGTGAAGCGTCACCATTTTCGATCGATGGTTTAAATTTTGCGGGAGTTATTTACGTGAAATCTTTGGTGAAATTTATAAAAAGCTACATTGTTTTGTTCACCTGCAGAGTTAATCGAGCGTTATATCTAAACCTTGTTACTATCATGACTACCGATTTATTCCACTTTGTTTTCTGACGAGTCTTAGATCGAGGAGGAAATAGAAAAAGCACTTATTCAGCTAACACTGAGAACTTTAAAAAAATAAAGAAGAAATTGAAAATTTAAGTGACGCCAGTTACAATAACCTTTTTTTAAATTTCTTGCAAGATTCGTTAGGAGAAATATCACTCTAAGAGTGCCTAAACGTGGTATCTATGAAATATTAGTGGAAGTGATTTTTGATATACTTGGGAATGTAGACATTATTGTCTGAAGTAGAAGTTAACTTGAATTTACCCCCTTTTACTGATGTATATAACACCAACAATGAACCACATCCTAGTGATTCTATTACTGAATTCTTCCAACAGTTTTCCTAATCTTACTGCGTTTCGCATAGATGGATGCAAATATGAAATGAAAATATTTTCGTTTATATTTTTAAGACACATAATAACACTAACACACACGCACACACACACACACATATATATATATATACAGGGTGATTCTAATTTTTTTTAGAATAAAAGAGGGGTAATAGTACACATAAAGTCAAACAATAATAAATAGGACACCAAGGGTCCAAAACGTTTTCCAAAGGAGATAGCCGCCATTAAAGTTTAGGGACCAAAATTTCAAATAAACATAAAAAACGGAAAAATCGGTCGATTGATTTTCGGTTTTCACTAAAATTATTCTTTATGTCGGCATTTTCTTGAATTTAAATAATAACGATAAATTTCAAAAAATGCCGATAGAGGGCGCTTTAGACTTTGGAGTAACGAATAACTATTTTTTGCATCTCATTAAATGTTTTCGTAAGCTTAGAGTCAAACTTAAATTTTGAGTTCAAAATCTGAAAGTGGAAGTGGTTAAGTAGCACAAACTGAACTGTGTTCAGAGGGTTCAAATTTCAAATGATTAAAAAAAAACGGAAAAATTGGTTCATTGATTTGCAGTTTTTACTAAAACTATTCTTTATGTCGGTATTTTCTTAAAAATAAATTTTAAAGATAATTTTCAAAAAATGCCGATAGAGTGCGCTTTAGACTTTGGAGTAACGAACAACTCTTTTTTGGCGTTATTTTTTGCATCTTATTAAATGCTTTCGCAAGCTTAGACGAAAACTTAAATTTTGAGCTCAAAATCTGAATAGTTGGGAGTGGTGAAGTAGACAAACTGAACTGTGTTCAGAGGGTTCAAATTTCAAATGATTGTAAAAAACGGAAAAATTGGTCGATTCGTTTGCGGTTTTCGCTAAAACAAATTTTTAAATAAGGATTTTCTTGAAAATAAATTGTAAAGATAAATTTCACAAAATGCCGATAAGGGTGCCTTAGACTTTGGAGTAGTGTACAATTATTTTTAACTGTTATTTTTTAATCTCATTAAATGTTTTCAAATGCATAAAATAAAATTTTAGGCTCAAATTCTGAATCGTCTGGAGTGTTTAAGTAACGAAAAATTGAATTGTGTTCGTGGAGAGGGGAGGGTTAAATTTCAACTCCTGAAGACTTTTCAATTTGTGCTACTTAATTACTCCTAATTATTCAGATTTTGAGCTCAAAAATTAAGTTTAAATTTAAGCTTCCGAAAACTTTTAATATTTTTTGCAAGTATTTAATTAGAACAAAAAAATAATGGTTAAAATTAATTATTAGATACTCTGAAGTTTAAAGCGCCCTCTAATGGAATTTTTTTTTTATTTATCTTTAAAATTTATTTTCAAGAAGATACTGATTCAAAGTATAGTTTTATTTTAAACCGCAAACAAATCGACCAATTTTTCCATTTTCTATAATTATTTTAAATTTGAACACCCCCCCCCCCTTAAACACAGTTCATTTTGTGCTACTTAACTACTCCCTACTATTCAGATTTTGAGCTCAAAATTTAAGTTTAAGTCTAAGCTTCCGAAAACATTTAATGAGATGCAAAAAAAAAAAAAAAAAAAAAAAAAAAAAAAAACTTGTTCTTTACTCCAAAGTCTAAAGCGCCCTCTATCGACATTTTTTGAAATTTATCTTTATAATTTATTTTTAACAAAATACCGACATAAAGAATAGTTTTAGTAAAAACCGCAAATCAATGAACCAATTGTTCCGTTTTTTTATAATCATTTGAAACTTGTACCCTTTGACATAGTTTGTACGGGTCCTGGAATTTCATGACCAGAAAATTCTTTGGTACCAATATTTTCTTACAGAAAATCTATAGTTAAATAAGACAAAATTTCTTTCTTTTGAGCTATATTTATTTTTCTTTAAAGAAATACTGGTATCTCACCTGGAAAATAACGGTGTCCGTACGAACCATGTTTGAACACAGTTCAGTTTGTGCTACTTAACCACTCCCACTTTCAGATTTTGAGCTCAAAATTTAAGTTTGAGTCTAAGCTTACGAATACATTTAATGAGATGCAAAAAATACCGGCAAAAAATAGTTGTTCTTTTCTCCAAAGTCCGCCGCTCTAAGTAGCAGATAGAGAGCGCTCGTCTAAAGCGCCCTCTATCGGCATTTTTTGAAATTTATCCTTATAATTTAATTTCAAGAAAATGCCGACATAAAGGTTAATTTTAGTGAAAACCGCAAATCAATCGAGCGATTTTTCCATTTTTTATGTTTATTTGAAATTTTGGTGTCAAAACTTTAATGGAGGCTATCTCCTTTGGAAAACCTTTTGGACCCTTGGTCTCTTATTTAATATTGTTTGTCTTGATGTGTATTATCACCCCTCTTTTATTGTAAAAAAAAATTGGAATCATCTTGTATATATATATATAGATTTGTAGTATTATCTAATGGTTCTATTTATGTATATATATATATATATATATATATATATACAGGGTGTGCACTCTCAACGGTGGCCAGAGGCTAATTTCTATAGACATGTAGTTCCAATTGCAAAAGTGCTTTAAAAAGGTAAAGAATTGCTTTTCAAGCAATTTAGGTCGAAAATTTTTTTATTGAAAAATTACGAAAATTAACTTTTTATATGGTCCCCCGGTCCTATCAGTGAAATTTTGTAAAAAGTTTCCATCACCCTATCAAGTAATAGAAAAAAGGTCCCATTCATCTAACATTAAAATTCACCGAATTATGAAACTTTACATTTCATGACTAAAACCCCTTTTCTGTATCTGAAAACGAATGAGTTGGACTAAATTTTCAGGGAACGTATATAACTGCTTAAATTATTATAAAGGTTGCCCATTTTCAACACTTTCCAATAACTAATTCCTAAATAATTTGTCATAGACAGATAGTTCCAATTACAAAAATGTTTTAAATGAGATAAAGAAATATTTTTAAAGCAATTTAACTGAAGTTGCTACCACCGTATAAGCTTTACAGTAGTTTTGATTTTTAATTATTAACTTCTAGATTGGTTAAAATAGCTGAAGATTTGAGTTTTAAAATTATCTATACCGAAAAAATCGAATCTTGGGAAATCGTGATTTTATTTTTAAAAGGTGTGTTATTTTGATAAACTTTTTTTTTTTTTTTTTTTTGCTTAAAACGCTCATATGTATGTTCCCCTTGTTCAAAATTTCTATTCAAATTTTAACAAATTTCCAAATATCCGATCGAGGTTCAATTTGCACACTTATTTATATCCAATGACAATGTAATATTAATACAATTTTAGGTGAATACCATTAATTTATTTTATAGAACTACGCCAAATTCTGTTAGGTTAAGTAATCTAATAGAATATTAAATATATGTCATATATGTATGTTAATATATGTATTTTGTAACGAATTGTGACTCTTGCTTTTCATATTTTAAATTAACAAACGTTCTGTTATTTTTTTACTTATAGTTTTAGTACAAATTTTGCTTTAATATGTAAACATCAACATAAATTTAAAAATAATATTGTAAAAAATATTGTTACGAATTTTGTAAGAAGTTAGTGTTTGTACTGTAAAATAATGTAAATAATCTTATTAAGCACCATTTCTTTACTAATATTAGTTTTTGTTACATTGTCTCTGTTATCAAGCAAACTTGTCTATTATTTTCAGTGAATGTCTATGGCAGCTTGGCGAAATAATAAAGATATCGCCAAGTTGGCGTCACTTTTGACGATTAATTTTGGTCGCCAAATTTGGCGATATATCGCCAAGTTGGCGACAAACTTGGCGATTGTTGGCGATGGTAACCCTTCCCTCTCTATGGTGACCCCCCTTAAGTATGCTGATACATTGAATGTTTTTCCTTGGTTTTGTGGATTTTTCGAGAAGATTGTAGAAATTTCCAGCACATGCTGCGAGCCTATATAAGGAGAGCAATACGAGCTGTCGTGGTTATTATTCATCAGTCAGTCATTGAGTGAGCTGCGATTGTAAGCAAGTTTGCTTGAGCTTTCTCTACATTGTTTTGAATGTGATTTAGCGTTGAGACATTGTATAAAGAATCTCTGGGACCTATATCTGTACTTGTACAATAGATTTGAACAGTTATTTTTGAATATCTAGTAATATTTGTGACCTTCGAAGACTCTGTTGTTCTGAAGATCTGTAAATAAATTATTTTCTACTTTTCTAAGAGACAAGAGTTTGCAGTCGTCTCACCATAAGATCAAAAGAACCCTATATACGCTGGAACATTTGGTGTCAGGAGTCGGGATCTTATGGCGAAAACAAGAACAATGGACGGACAACTGAATGAACTGTTAGATGCTATCAATGGCATAAAGACAGAAATGAATAAAGGCCAAAAAGAGTTTGCGGAAAAAATAAATAAAGGCCAAGAAGAGTTGGCGGATAAAATGAATAAAGGCCAAGAAGAGTTGGCGGATAAAATGAATAAAAACGAATAAAGAATGAAAGAGTTCACTGAAGAATTGAAGAAGGAAGTTTATAAATGTCAAGAAAAAATAAGGAAAACTTTAGAAGAAAAGTTCTCGTCGGTAGATAGAAGAATAGATTCGGTAGAAGAGAAAATAGAGAATGAAATTAGTAAAGTAGAAGAGAAAATTCAGAATGAAGTTAGTAATATTGAAGAGAAAATAGTTGAAGTAGATGAAAAGCTAAATAAAAAAGTACAAGATCTTGAGAAGAAGCTTTCAGCGTCCAGTGCTAATTATGAAGAATTTAGGAATCTGTCTGCTTCTCCTGTGCACGTTAAGCTGTCGACATATGACGGAAAAAGTTCCTGGCAAGTTTACAAGACCCAATTCACTATTGTAGCCGAAGCGAACAAATGGAGTGACGAGGTGAAAGCTTGTCAACTGGCAGCGTCTTTGAGATGAGAAGCCGCCGTCGTGCTGCAAACATTGCCCGATATGACGCAACTCAATTTTGAGACTTTAAGTTGTGCACTTGAAATGAGATTCGGAAAAAAATTCTTCAAAGATTATACGAGAATACAAATGAAGAACCGCCATCAAAAATCGAGTGAAACCTTTCAAGAATTTGTCTCAGAAATATAACGGCTGGCAAATTTAGCATTCATCGACTGCCCAACAAATGTACGGGAAATGCTCTCATTGCAGTACTTTGTAGACGGAATAAAAGATCCAGAAGTGCAGAGAGCGGCACGAATGGCAGATGTGCAGGATTTAAAGGCTGCATTATTATATGCCTTAAAGTTGGAAGCAGCTACACAAGCCAGCCGAAGAGATCGTCATTCAGTCCGAGGGGCAACGGTGAACAAAAGCTCAGACACTGAGAGCGACGTCTTAAAAGAAATTAGGAAAATAAATCAAGAGCTGGAAGCCTTAAAATATGGAAGAACAAGCTCAAGGAGACAGAATCTCTCGTGCTGGGGATGCGGTGATACAGGACATCTCCGAAGAAATTGCCCCAAAATCCACGAACGTGTGATAAATTCAAACAGTCAGCACGGAAACTAAATTTTGGCAATTTCGCGGGGCGGAGGTTGCCAGAGACTGAAAAGCCCCACCTGAAGTTCCTCCAGATATAAAAAATGAGTGGCGGTGATAATGAATTATATGTGATAGGCTTTATTAACGGAATTCAGTGCCGTATGATTGTCGATAGAGGAGCCAATGTTACAATAATAAGAGAAGATTTGGCTCGAAAATTGAAATGTAAACTCATCTGGACTCCACCATGCGTTACCCTGCAAACTGTGACGGCCGACAAGATAGGCATATATGGAAAGGCCAATTTAACCATCAACTTTGGAGGAAGCAAATATTATCATACGGCATATGTGGCTGACATAACAGATCCTTGCATAATCGGGCTAGATTTGGCTTCAAACTTGATTTTAAAAAGAATGAAATGCTATCTAAATTTGAAGAAACAAGCCTTTTTGGATTAAATAACGAAATTGAATATAAACAAACAGTAATAGCCAAAGAAGACATCAATCTAGGTCCAAGAACAAAATTTTTAGTTCTAGCTGTAATTAACAATGAAACTAACTATCGATTTGGCCATATAGATTATCCCGAAGACAATAGTAAACGAGCAGGAGTATTGGTGGCTTCATCTGTAGTGGACCTCTCGAAGAAGAACATTCCAGTCAAAATTGCTAACATCAGTGATAAGACGAGGACTATCAAGAAAGGAGAGGTGATAGCATCATGTGCTCCTGTGACGTGCATAAGTCAAAATTCCAATCTATCTCAGAAATCTTCAGATAATTTAGTCAAGGATTTGTTACAAAATACAGACTTAGATCCAAATGAAAGGGATGCTGCGGAAAGTTTAATTTGGGAATTCCAAAGTTTATTCTCCCAAACATCTGAAGACTTTGGACGAACCAAAATGGCACAAAACCGAAATGATACTGGAGATCATTCACCTATTAAACAATACCCTAGACGATTACATTTTGCCAAACAAGAAGAAGTGAAAAATTTAATTAAATATATGGAAGAAAATGACGTCATCGAACCATCGACAAGTCCCTGGGCGTCTCCCATTGTATTAGTAAGAAAGAAGGATGGTTCTACAAGATTTTGTGTGGACTACAGCCGACTGAATGACGTCACTAAAAAGGATAGTTACCCTCTACCAAGGATCGACGACACTCTCGACACACTTGCGGGCAACACTTGATTCTCGACTCTGGATCTGAAGAGTGGTTACTGGCAGGTAGAGATTCATCTCGACGACCGCAGGAAGACTGCCTTTACAACGGAACAAGGATTATGGCAATTCAAGGTAATGCCTTTTGGCCTATGTAATGCACCTGCAACTTTTGAACGCCTTATGGAAATGGTTCTCCGGGGGCTGTCATATGAAGCATGTCTTATTTATTTACATGATATCATAATCATAGGAAAATCTTTTGATGAACATCTGAACAACCTCAGGCGGGTGCTACAAAAGTTAAAGGAAGCTAATTTGAAGTTAAGCCCTTCGAAGTGCAGTCTGTTTCGTAATGAAGTCGCCTACCTTGGACACATTATTTCGGCTGAAGGAGTTAGGTCTGATCCGGAGAAGATATCGGCTGTGAAAAATTGGAATCGTCCAGCAGATGTTCACCAGCTTCGGAGCTTTCTAGGATTATGCACCTATTACAGAAAATTTGTCAAAGGCTTCTTGATGATTGCAAGAATACTTCATAAATTAACAGAAGCCAATCAAAAATTTATGTGGACACAGGAATGTGACGCTGCTTTCGAAAAGCTTAAGGAGGCCTTAACATCCACTTCAAATCTGTCATATCCTCAAATCGATAAACAGTTTATACTTGATACGGATGCAAGTAACGAAAGCATTGGCGCTGTACTGTCCCAGGAAATCGACGGCCAGGAGCGTGTTATCGCCTATTTCAGCAAGTGCTTATCAAAGGCAGAGCGAAACTACTGCGTAACAAGAAAAGAGCTTCTTGCTGTAGTGAAAGCCATAGACAATTTTCATCACTATCTTTACGGTCGAAAATTCCTGATCCGAACTGATCATGCTTCTCTAACTTGGCTATTGAATTTTAAGAACCCTGAAGGCCTGATAACCAGGTGGATACAAAAGCTTCAAGAGTACGATATGGAGATACGCCATCGAAAATGCTCATCACATGGAAATACAGATGCTCTCTCAAGAAGACCCTGCTCAGAGAATTGTAGATAATGCGACCGGGTTGAGAAGAAATTTAATGTCAAAGGTCCTATAGTAAGACAAGTTACAACTGGGTCTACATCATCGCAAGATCCATGGAGTGACGATAGCCTGCGTAAAGATCAACTTGCTGATCCTGAAATTAAGCCAATTATAGAACTGGAAGAGGAGTCCAACAGGAAGCCCAGCTGGCAAGGCATGGCCCCTTACCATCCTACGACTAAACGTTATTGGGCTCTCTGAGACTCCCTACATTTGAAGAACGGTATTTTGTACCGAAAATGTGAGTCTGACGATGGAAAGACATGTAGATAGCAAGTACTACTCCCTAAGTCGAGAGTTTCTATGGTCCTCCAAGAACTTCATGGTAGTCCCACAGGAGGTCATTTTGGTGTAATGAAGACCCTTCAAAAGGTTCGAGAACGTTTTTACTGGAATAATGTTCGCAGTGATGTAGAGAAGTGGTGTCGAACTTGTGACACCTGTGTAGCACGTAAAGGTCCAAAGAGGCGCACCCGTGGACGATTGCAGCGTTATATTGTAGGAGCTCCTTTCGAACGAATTGCTCTAGACATCCTGGGTCCACTTCCTAGAATATCTGATGGCAATAAGTATATCCTCGTTGTCATGGACTACTTCACTAAGTGGCCTGAAGCCTACGCCATTCCTAATCAAGAGGCGGTAACCGTAGCAGACATACTGGTTCAACACTGGGTTTCCAGATACAGAGTTCCATTTCAAATCCATTCTGATCAAGGAAGAAACTTCGATTCGACTGTGTTTAAGGAAATGTGTGGACTACTCGGCATGGACAAAACTCGAACTATACCTCTACATCCTCAATCGGACGGCATGGTGGAGCGTTTCAATCGTACCATCCTAAATAACCTCTCTCTCCTGGTGTCTAGAGTCCAACAGGACGTCGACAAGAAATTACCTCTGTTCCTGCTGGCCTACAGGAGTGCTGTTCATGAGGCCACTGGTTATTCCCCTTCTCAAATGCTCTTTGGTCTTGATCTTCGTCTACCTGAGGATCTTTTGTTTGGCCGTCCTCCTGATGCTCCTTTATCGCCCGAGGAGTACGTGGATGAACTCCAGGCACGGATTGAGGAAATTCATCGTCTAGCGAGGAACCGAATCGGACTGGCATTGGAAAAGATGAAGACACGGTACGACACAAAGGCAACTGGACATGAGATCAACGAAGGTGACAAAGTTTGGTTGTGGAAGCCCATACGTCGTAAGGGACTGTCGCCAAAATTACAAAGAAACTGGGACGGTCCTTACACAGTCATCAACAGGCTGAATGACGTCGTCGTACGCATACAAAAATCGCCACACGCCAAACCCAAGGTCGTACACTATAACCGGCTAGCCCGTTATTTTGGCCAATGTGATTAGAAATTCAAAACTGGAATTTCAGACCATGGTCATGAAAGTCACTTTTTTTTTGTAAATATGTAAATAGTAATTAGTTCTTATTTATGTAAATCTTATTATTTATTTATTTATTTATTTATTTATTTATTTGTTTGTTTATTTATTTTAAGTGTTTTCCTCTAACTCAAGGATTGCATTGCCCGGGACGTGCAGTTTTTGAGAAGGGAGTAGTGTTACGAATTTTGTAAGTAGTTAGTGTTTGTACTATAAAATAATGTAAATAATCTTATTAAGCTCCATTTCTTTACTAATATTAGTTTTTGTTACATTGTCTCTGTTTTCAAGCAAACTTGTCTATTATTTTGAGTAAATGTCTATGGCAGCTTGGCGAAATAATAAAGATATCGCCAAGTTGGCGTCACTTTTGACGACTAATTTTGGTCGCCAAATTTGGCGATATATTGCCAAGTTGGCGACAAACTTGGCGATTGTTGGCGATGGTAACCCTTCCCTCTCTATGGTGACTCCCCTTAAGTATGCTGATACATTGAATGTTTTTCCTTGGTTTTGTGGATTTTTCGAGAAGGTTGTAGAAATTTCCAGCACATGCTGCAAGCCTATATAAGGAGAGCAATACGAGCTTTCGTGGTTATTATTCATCAGTCAGTCATTGAGTGAGCTGCGATTGTAAGCAAGTTTGCTTGAGTTTTCTCTACATTTAGACTAAGAGCTAGCAACGTCAAAAATCACGTCATTTTATCAAGGCTCATTCTTTAATATGTTTTTCGCTTTTATGGTAGGACACATTTGCAAGCGGTCTGGCAGTCGGGAGACGTTGCGTTTACCAGTGGCAGAAGGGGTTATGCAGGTAAAAAAAATTCAAAATCACGTCATTTTATCAAGGCTCATTTTTTAATATGTTTTTCCCTTTTATAGTAGAATACATTTGCAAGCGGTCTTGCAGTCGGGAGACGTTGCGTTTACATGTGGCAGAAGGGGTTATGCAGGTCAAAAAACTTCAAAATCACGTCATTTTATAGGCTCATTTTTTAATATGTTTTTATTAAGCTTAAAAATTACAAGATATTACTCTTTGGATAGCAGACAACCTTAATTTTCCAGACACAAATTCGGTTGCAAAGTTAATGCCCGACGGCTTTAAATATGGCAATGAAAGTGTCTATTCCTAAAGTGGTTTATAATTTAAAAATTATAAGATCTCTTTACGTCATTTTATCAAGCTTAAAAGTTACAAGATATTACTTTTTGGATAACAGAAAACCTATAATTAATTTGCCAGATACAAATTCGGTTGCAAAGTTAATGCCACACGGCTTTATACATGGCAACGAAAGTGCCTGTTCCAAGAGTGGTTTATAATTTAAAAATTGTAAGACCTTTTTACGTCATTTTATCAAACTTAAAAATTACAAGATATTGCTCTTCGGATAACAGACAACCTACAATTAATTAATTAATTAATTAATTAATTAATTAATTATTAATTGGTCTTATAATTTTTAAATTATAAACCGCTCATGGAACAGGCACTTTCGTTGCCATATTTAAAGCCGTCTGGCATTAACTTTTCAACCGAATTTGTGCCTGGCTAATTAATTATAGGTTGTTTGCTATCCATAGAGTAATATCTTGTAATTTTTAAGCTTGATAAAATGACGTGAAGAGGTCTTGTAATTTTTAAATTAAGGTACCCTGGGGTAATAACGCCACGTTAAGATTCTACCTTTTTTCACGGCTCAGTTTTAGATTGTAGTTTTCAAACAAATATATGATTTGATACAGCAACTTATTGACTATCTATATAAAAAAATAATTTAACAGATATGTATTCGTAAAATGTAGTGGCGTGATTTCTTGACCAATGCTATTTGGCGTTATTACCCACCTATATGGTAATAACGCCATGCAAACAAAACTGTGAAATAAGATGGAATAATTGCATGTAGATTGCCCAATTCTAAAAATACAAACTCTACAAACTTAGAAATTGACAAAATGCATTCTAAGCTATTGAAAATGTTCAATTTTTTGTGAAAGTGTAAGAAAAATAAAGGTGTGGTGTGTGTGTGTGGGGGGGGGGAGATGAGGCAAAAGAATATCAGACCGTGAGCTTATTTTTGCTTAAAAAGGACTGCTTAATAGAATTATTAGAAACATTGCACAGTTTTAACTGTGTTTATTTGAATCCGTATTTAGGATGTAGCTCGGCCACTGTAGGGAATTAACCGGGGTATTAATGCCAATGATTGGCGTTATTACCCCGTTATAGTTATTGCGCTGTACATTTTAAATTACAAATTATCTCGAGAAGATATCCAAAATCTTCAACAACATTTTGAAAGTCCAAGAAATGTACTACAAATTTATGTAATTAACAAAGTATTTCCGGATAAAAAAATAGTCTTCACATCACAAAACGTGTTTCGAAAATTTTAGATCAAGCGTTAATTTTAGTTGCTTGTCAAAACAATAAGACATAAAAATCCTTCTGCACAGAGCACATGGGTGTCCTTTACCAGATTATTTCATAATTATGCATAATATTAGCACTTGGTGTTATTACCCCGCCTGGCGTTATAACACCAGACCACCTTATAAACCGCTCTTTGAACAGGCACTTTTGTTGCCATATGTTGCGAAATCTCCTCTGATGAAAGTGACGTTTTTTTCTCGTCGTATGTATTTATAATGTATTTATATGATGCTAAGTGGCAACTAGTTTCGTTGTCTTGACGACCAGTGATTTGGAATGTTTTTAGTTTAGTTTTTAGAGTTGTTGAAATTTAATGGATCTTTGGAATGTTACATTAATTGAATAATAGTGGTAATACCAGAATGTCTGGTATTGTATATATTTGTAAATATTTCATCACATTTTGAATAAACTTATCATGAAACAAGAAAACCTTCTGATATGGATATAAGTTTTCTCTTCATGGTGCCCCAAGACCTGATCGTTTATGCTAGAATATAGCTGTTTATGAAACGCCATTTCACGCATTAAGGAATATGAAATTTTTTTTCCTCTGGAAATAATGAGAGCAGATATATCTTTTAAAGAATTTATCTGGCGAATCTGACGGGTTTGAAATTCGCGGCCACGAGGGATTGAGGTAAGACCAATTTGATTATTAATTTATAAATTTGCATGGAATATCGTTTGAAAATAAATAAATAGAATGTTTTGGTTTCGTTATGAAATTTATTGTTTTAGTTCCGAAATTGATAAATTAATTATTTTAATCTCGGATTGAGAATAGATTTAGTTTCGTTTGGAATTATTTAATGATATTATACTAGGAAATATTTTATTATATCGTTTTGAATATGGATCTGGAAAAAATAAAAAAGAAACGTACTTCCGTTCGAGGAAGTACAACGAAACTAATTTCTAAAATTGAATCTATTTTGAAGAATAATGATATGGAAATTTCTTTGAAAATAGAAGAAATTAAAGATTGTCAGGAACAAATAAATGAAAAATTTTCGGAACTAAAAGAGCTAGATAAAGAAATTTTTGAGCTCATGGATATTAAAGAGGTTGAAAATGAAGTTTCGTGTTGTGAAGAATATATAGAAAAGATAGTTAAATATCGAGGTAGAATGACGCGTTTTATAAAAGAAAATGACATTAAATGTAACGATACTGCCTCTAAGGATAAGCCAGTGATATATAACAATGATCTTTCACACGCGATCTTGCATAACGAAACGAGAACACTTAAATTGCCAAAATTGAATATAGTTAAGTTTTATGGGGACTGTAGTCAGTGGCTAGATTTTTGGAACTCATATGAGGTTGCTGATCATAACAACGACTCATTGAGTAAAATCGAGAAATTCACTTATTTAAAGACTTATTTAGGTGGATTAGCATTAAGTGCTGTTTCTGGGTTTTCGCTAACGAATGAGAATTATGATTCATCAATTCAATTATTGAAAAGTAGATTTGGGAGATCGGATTTAATAATTAGTTCCCATATGAACAAGCTTTCGCTTACGGAACCTGTAAGGAATTCTTCAAATGTAGTAGGGTTAAGAAAAATGTATGACGCGATTGAAGTACAGATCCGATCACTACAATCGCTTGATGTTGCAACTGAAACATACAGTAACTTATTATGTCCGGTAATTTTGCAGAAAATTCCCGAAGATTTAAATTTGAGTTATAATAGGAATCGGGAAACGAGTGAATTATTTGATATTAAGAATTTAATGGAATTTTTGAGAAAGGAGGTAGAATGTCGGGAAACATCGTTATTGTTAGCTAATTCTAAAGGTGGGAATGTAAATGAATCAACATTCCGCAATAAGGAAATAATTCAAAACAGTAAAAATAAATATTATTTGAATCAGAAAAGAAATGATAATACAAGGCTTTCTTCAGCCACTGTCTTAACAACTGCTACGAATGAAACTTGCATTTTTTGTTTGGATAAGAATCACGCAAGTATGAACTGTCCTCTGACAATAAATGAAAGAAAAAATTCTCTTAAAAGTAATGGTCGTTGTTTTATTTGCCTTAAACGAAAACACATCGCTAAATTTTGTTTTAAAAGGAATCAGTTATGCAAAATTTGTAAATTGCGTCACAATGAATTAATTTGCGACAAATCGCTGACCTCCGTTAAAAATAATTCGGATGATCAAAATTCTGACTCGACGCCAGATATTGTGACGTCATTAGCTTCCACCAGATGTTTCAAAAATAAAAGGGAAAGAAAAGAATGTTCTCCTGTTTTATTGCAGACACTCAGTGCAATAGCAAAGGGAAACAAAAAATCTAAAATTGTTCGTGTTTTGTTAGATGGGGGATCGAATCGGACTTTTGTTGAAAAACGGATTGTGGATTTGTTAGGTTTAAAGATCATAAAAAGGGAAACATTTCGAATTCATTCCTTTGCAGATAAACAAACTAAATCAATTCAGTGTTATGATATAGTGGAAATTGAATTGGAAAATACAACAGATTCTCATAAATGCATCAAAATACAAGCCGTGGTGATTGATAAGATTACGCATGGAAAAATTGAAATTCCTTCTCAATTGGTTAAGAATCTTGCACTACGTCAAGGAATTGAACTATCTGATAATGCAACTAGTAAAGATTGATCGGACACATTTTGATCGGTTCAGACTATATATGGGAAGTTTTGTGTGATAAAATTGTTAGATTTAGTAGATGTTTAGTTGCAACAGAGAGTTTGTTCGGATTTGTAGTTCAAGGTAGGGAAGGAAATTCGGAATTTAGAGATATTTTGGTAAATCATGTGATTGTTATGAGGGAAGAGTTAGAATATGAGAGAGTTAAAAATTTATGGGAATTGGAGGCAATAGGAATAAAACCAGATAAGGAAATGTCGCGATCAGATTTAGACATTATCAATAAATTTGAAAAAAATACCTTATATAAAATAACAGATATGAAACTAGGCTGTTGTGGAAGGAAAACTTTAAGGAGCTTAAAAGTAATTATGAGATTGCAGAATGGCGTTTGATGAGCCTATGCAATAAATTTCGTCGCGATCCTGATTTGTACATTAAATATAAGGATATTATTGAGGAACAGCTAAAAGAGGGTATAATGGAACAAGTTGAATGTCAATCTGAACTTGATAAAGATAAGGGATATTTTATGCCTCACCATGCTGTAGTACGCGAATCTAAAGAAAGTACTAAAGTCAGGATTGTATACGATGCGTCTTCCAAGAACAAACATGAACAATCTCTTTATGATTGTTTAGATAGTGGTCCCAATCTTAATCCAGATTTACTTAAAATTATTCTAAAATTTCGCTATCATCGAATTGCTTTTTGCGCGGACATACAAAGAGCCTTTCTTGAGGTCGGTATTGTAGAGGAAGATAGGAAATTTTTACAGTTTTTATGGTATAAGGGTGGGGTAAATCTCGATTTCTGTGGCCGTGATGTCAGAATTCTAAGATTCGCCAGAGCAGCCTTCGGGGTTAAATGTAGTCCATTCCTTTTGAGTGGTACCATTAGATTGCATTTGAAGAAATATAAAACTTCGAATCCAAAGGCATATAATATTCTGAAAGAACTATATGTCGACGACCTAATTAATGGACACTGTAGAAGAAGCCATTACGGTAACTAAAGATGCCGTATCAATTTTAAAGGCAGCCAACATGAACTTAAGGCGATAGACTTCTAATTCCCCAAACTTAACTGAACAATGGAAGAATAATAACCTAGAATGTCGTGAAGATCCTGTTGATTCTAATGTGTCCTTAAAGGTTTTGGGTTTAATTTGGAGTAATGATTCTGACACTCTTAAAATTGAATTGAGTCCATTATTGAAAATAACGAATACGACAACAACAAAATGCCAGGGAACCCTTTTCAAGCGACAAGTGTTTCCTCATCCTAAAGGAAAAGGACGGCGTTACTTATGGAAAGATTTGAATTTAGGTCAAGACATTCATTTGTATGACATTACATTTCGACTTACTGATTGTGATCAGTGGACAAGGGAATATCTAATAAATGCTGGCATTGAACTCAATGATCCTGAAGAAATTCCTCTTAATCCACATACAGTGCAGTGTAGAGCAATGGAGCCTCGAAATGAAACTGTGCCTCAGAGCTTTGAAGACAAGAAACTCTTTATTTTTTTCAAATACGATAAAAAAATATTGAGGTTCTACGGAACATTGCAAGATGTCTTAAATGACCCGCCAGAAATGCGTAGAGTTATTTTGCAGTATTAGTTATCTGATGATACTATGGGAATTCTCGAAGACCATCCACCAACCAGCGGACGAGACCCCTATATAGTTCTCATAAAACGACAGAAAATACCAGTAGACAGAAATGAATTACCGGAAAACATCCCATTCAGTTACATGGAAATCAAGGATGAAGACCTAGAATGGTTTCATCCAAAGAATTTCAGGATTGGAAAAGACATCTTGGTTTTCAGGACGAAAATATTCCTTTATGACTGCGACCATTTCACTCGTCATTATTACAAAACCCATCTAAGTGTAGAAGAAATGGAAAGCTTTGCAGTAGCTGAAAAACCGAAGTCGCTTCCGCCTAAGATTATTACTCCTCATACAGGAATAGGAGCTTGGGAGGACTCACTACAGAACTGCTTATCCTTAGTTCCAAAGCCCGTTAAAAAAGATTTCAGGAAGGAACTTCATTTCAACCAAGTTGTACTGAGATTTAAAGCTCGATTGGTTTCTCTAATTGCGGATGATAACCTCAGACGGTTTGTGATCTCATTTTATCCAAGCGATGATTCTGTATCCATTAACGAAGAATCAGTTCCAAACTCAGGTTTTCCTGGCGGACTCTTCCACAAAAAAGATAAGATACATAAGAAGCAAGTGGATCCAAATGTCCGGCTAGTTTACTACCAAGCGGATGATGTCTATGTAGGAGTTCATATTCGAGCGTCCGGTAAAATATTCAAACTGACTGATGCTGATCCGTATGTTTTGACATTCATGAATCCCGAACTGTATTCACAGGAACTTATTCAAGCACATAAAGACGGAATGTTAGCTTTGCATACGAAACAAGAATATACCAGAGAAGAAGAAGATCATATTGTTAAAAAATTTAAAGCTAAACCTGGCAGTCAAGTGACAGCTCCATCACCACTTAATAGAATCCATGAATTTAAAACGTTTGAAGTTACTGGAATTGACTTCGCAGGACCTTTATAAGTTAAAGGCAAAGATAAAGTGTACTTTGCACTTTTTACATGTGCTGTTACTCGCGTCATCCATTTGGAAATCTTTAGTAGCCTTCACACTGAACGATTCTTGATGGCGTTCAGAAGATTTGTCTCTCGAAGAGGGATATGCAGAACTGTTAACTGCGACAATGCCAAAACCTTCAAGGCAGCAGAAAATGAACTAAAAACACTCTACGCGAATGTTGCAGATCCAAATGTCCAAAATTACTTTGGAAAAAAGGGCATAAAATTTACATATATTGTTGAAAGAGCAGCTTGGTGAGGTGGTTATTGGGAGAGGATGGTTAAGATGACTAAAATTATATTAAGGAAAATATTAGGGAGGGCTTTATTATCATTTGAAGAATTACAAACTATTCTGACCGAAATTGAGGCAATTTTGAATTCTCGGCCCATTACGTATGTATATAACGATGCTTCAGAACCATCACCTCTCACCAGGGCTCGAAAAATCTACATGCCCGACATTAGTGTTGTTAGACGGGGACTTTTTAAAAATTCAGATTGGCACCACTTCTTTGGATTGGTAAAATTACGTTTCGTTTAATGACATATTAATCAAGAGGAATTTTATCCTTTAATAAAAGTGGTGCCAATCAAATTTTTAAAAAGTCACCGTCTAACAACACTGATGTCGGGCATGTAGATTTTTCGAGCCCTGCCTCTCACCCCATCACATTTTTTAATCGGGGAAAGGATAACATCTTTACCTCACCACCAGGCTGGTCGTAACAATGAGCAGATCTTCTCCAGCTCAAAAAGATTTTTATTGAAAAGATATTTGTATAGAGAAAAATTGTTGAACCAATTTTGGAAACGTTGGAAGGGAGAATATCTGCTCAAACTAAAAGGTATATATAATGTACATCCCATAAGTGAAAATTGTGAATTTAATGTAAATGATGTAGTTTTAGTAGGTGACGACAAAGTTCCAAGACATTTGTGGAAATTAGCTAAAATCACCGAACTTTTCAAGGGACGAGATGAAAAGGTCAGAAGTGTAATGTTGAAGACAGCATCGGGGTTTATAAAACGACCCATACAACTGATTTATAAGTTAGAACTTCAATGAATATATTATGATTTCTCTAAGTAAGTAAATTAATTGTATTTGTTATATATATTTACCTTATTATTGTTCATTATTGTTTGCATTTAATTTTGATGAATGTATTCATCGGGGGGGAGGATGTTGCGAAATCTCCTCCGATGAAAGTGACGTTTGTTTCTCGTCTGCGAGCGAGCGATGTATTTATAATGTATTTATATGATTCTAAGTGGCAACTAGTTTCGTTGTCTTGACGACCAGTGATTTGGAATGTTTTTAGTTTAGTTTTTAGAGTTGTTGAAATTTAATGGATCTTTGGAATGTTACATTAATTGAATAATAGTGGAAATACCAGAATGTCTGGTATTGTATATATTTGTAAATATTTCATCACATTTTGAATAAACTTATCATGAAACAAGAAAACCTTCTGATGTGGATAATAATTATCTCTTCACCATATTTAAAGCCGTCTGGCATTAACTTTGCAACCGAATTTTTGTCTGACAAATTAATTGCAGGTTGTCTGCTGTCCAAAGAGTAATATCTTGTAATTTTTAAGCTTGATAAAATGACGTAAAGAGGTCTTATAATTTTTAAATTATAAACCACTTTAGGAACAGGCACTTTCGATGCCATATTTAAAGCCGTCTGGCATTAACTTTGCAACCGAATTTGTGTCTGGCAAATTAATTATAGGCTGTCTGCTATCCAAAGAGTAATATCTTGTAATTTTTAAGCTTGATAAAATGACGTAAAAAGGTCTTATAATTTGTAACTATAAACCGCTCTTGGAACAGGCACTTTCGTTGCCATATTTAAAGCCGTCTGGCATTAACTTTGCAACCGAATCTTTGTCTGGAAAATTAATTGTAAGTTGTCTGCTATCCAAAGAGTAATATATTGTCATTTTTAAGCTTGATAAAATGACGTAAAGAGGTCTTATAATTTTTAAATAATAAACCGCTCTTAGAACAGGCAATTTCGTTGCCATATTCAAAGCCGTCTGTCATTAACTTTGCAACCGAATTTGTGTCTGGCAAATTAATTATAGGTTGTCTGCTATCCAAAGAGTAATATCTTGTAATTTTTAAGCTTGATAAAATGACGTAAAAAGGTCTTATAATTTGTAACTATAAACCGCTCTTAGAACAGGCACTTTCGTTGCCATATTTAAAGCCGTCTGGCATTAACTTTGCAACCGAATTTTTGTCTGGCAAATTAATTGTAGGTTGTCTGCTATCCAAAGAGTAATATCTTGTAATTTTTAAGCTTGATAAAATGACGTAAAAAGGTCTTATAATTTTCAAATTATAAACCACTTTAGGAACAGGCACTTTCGTTGCCATATTTAAAGCCGTCTGGCATTAACGTTGCAACCGAATTTTTGTCTGGAAAATTAATTGAAGGTTTTCTGCTATCCAAAGAGTAATATTTTGTAATTTTTAAGCTTGATAAAATGACGTATAGAGGTCTTATAATTTTTAAATTATAAAGCGCTCTTAGAACAGGCAATTTCGTTGCCATATTCAAAGCCGTCTGTCATTAACTTTGCAACCGAATTTGTGTCTGGCAAATTAATTATAGGTTGTCTGCTATCCAAAGAGTAATATCTTGTAATTGGTAAGCTTGATAAAATGACGTAAAGAGGTCTTATAATTTTTAAATTATAAACCACTTTAGGAACAGGCACTTTCGTTGCCATATTTAAAGCCGTCTGGCATTAACGTTGCAACCGAATTTATGTCTGGAAAATTAATTATAGGTTTTCTGCTATCCAAAGAGTAATATCTTATAATTGTTAAACTTGATAAAAACATATTAAAAAATGAGACTTGATAAAATGACGTGATTTTAAAGTTTTTTGACCTGCATAACCCCTTCTGCCACATGTAAACGCAACGTCTCCCGACTGCCAGACCGCTTGCAAACGTATTCTACCGTAAAAGGGAAAAACATATAAAAAAATGAGCCTTGATAAAATGACGTTATTTTGAAGCTTTTTGACCTGCATAACCTTTCTGCCACATGTAAACGCAACGTCTCCCGACTGCCAGACCGCTTGCAAACATATTCTACCATAAAAGGGAAAAACATATTAAAAAATGAGCCTTGATAAAATGACGTGATTTTGAAGCTTTTTGACCTGCATAACCCCTTCTGCCACAGGTAAACGCAACGTCTCCGGACTGCCAGACCGCTAGAAAACGTATTCTACCATAAAAGGGAAAAACATATTAAAAAATGAGCCTTGATGAAATCAGGTGACGAATACGTTGCTAGCTTTTAGACTAATTGTTTTGAATGTTTAGCGTTGAGACATTGTATAAAGAGTCTCTGGGACCTATATGAGTACTTGTACAATAGATTTGAACAGTTATTTTTGAATATCTAGTAATATTTGTGAGCTTCAAGGACTCTGTTGTTCTGAAGACCTGTAAATAAATTATTTTCTACTTTTCTAAGAGACAAGAGTTTGCAGTCGTCTAACCATGAGATCAAAAGAACCCTATATACGCTGGAACAATATTTTACTCTCAATGTTTAATGTTAAATTTTATATGTTGTGTTTATTTTTATTTCCGGTAAATTTGTGACTGACCCCTAATTTGCAGCAAAAGAAACATGCTTCAATTTTAAACAACTATAACTCTGTTAGTTTTAATCGCAGAGGAATGGAACTTTTTTTTGTATTGCTTGTTAGAGTAGTGGTAAAAATTTACTAAATATCACTTATAGGACCGAAAGACCGTATAAAAATTTAATTATCGTAATTTTTTAATAAAAAATTATTTTTACCCAAATCGCTTAAAAAACAATTCCTTACCTTCTTTAAAACATTTTTGCAAATGGAACTATATGTCTATGACTAACGGTTTAGAAATTAGCCATTGGCCACCGTTGAGAGTGGACAACCTGTATATATATATGTGTGTGTGTGTGCGTGCGTGTGTGTGCAGTGCGTGTGTGTGCGTGTGTATTTTCACACTTTCACCGAAAGATTAATGTTAAATCTTCTATTACGAAATTAAACAATTGCATTCATCTTAAATACTAATTATGAAAGAAAGTTTGTGCGTTTTGAAACCATTTTCCAGGACTTTATTATATTCTTAAATTCCTTGACATGTTGAATGTAGCATAATTGCAAACATTTTAATAATATATATCTTTTTTTATTCATGATTGATTTATCTTTGAATAAAAAGTTTTAAGATGTTTGATATTTTTTAGAGGCACTAATTGGCTAATAATGACCGGTCAATTGCAACACCAGACATTTTGTTATTAAATATTAGATTAATTTTAAACACGATTATTCAATCGGTAAATTAATTATAACAGATGTAAATTTTCTACTTTTCATTTTTGCGTGAAAAAATCCGGGCCAGGATTCGATTATTATTGGATGAAATAGTCCTCCAGTGTTCGTGTCCGAGATGGCTCAGTTGGAAGAGCATTGGCGGCTTCAGCCAGTACATCCCTGGTTCGAATCCTGGCCTGGACTTTTTTCACCCAAAATTGAAAAATGGAAAATTTACATCTGTTTTTTTGTTAAATAATTAGATTACATGAAAAGTCGTCCGGAAACATCGGACGTGTAAAAACATAGTAAGTGTTAAAAACGTTAAATTGATTACTATGTTTATATTTATCTAAACAGGCTATTTTGTTAGTCAAAATAAAAATAAAATAAATATTTTCATTTAAAAAATATACACGTTTAAACATTTTTGTTGTAGGTCATTATTTTTTCAAGAAAAAAATATGCTCCTTTTTATCCAGTAAAAAAATTTATTAGTGAATATAAGGACGTAATTTTATTTTTTGTTGGTTTCACCCATGTCTAATTTTCTAGTGGGGATGGTTGAGCCATGGCTGAAGTATCCCCAATCTCTCTGGCTCAAGTATCCGTATTACCACTATTTTTGTTTATCAGAGTTTTACTAAGCAAAGCATGCAGCTATTTGAACTATTTTAGATTCAAAATACAATTTACATTATGCTTATTAAATTTATATATATTGTTGCAACTTTAAATAAAACTTTACTTACAAAAAAATAAAAAAAAACATGCACCTAAATATTTACTTCTGATAGGGAAAAAACAACTATGAATCATCATACATTGAAAATGGTACCAAGGTATGTGATTTCTTTTTTACATGTTCAGAACTATAAATATGTTACCATATTGCCAATTTTAGAAAGAAAAATTAACCAACTGTAGAGATAATAGGGGTCGCTGAAGTATCCCCACTCTCCTCTACTCGTGAATAAATTACAGTTTTTATAAAAACAATCCCAAATTTCACCAGCGTTTTGCTAGTAATTTGCAGAGTTCTTAATATAAGCATATGTTCTTTCAGGAACTATGTCAAACAGCATCATACCTTGGTATCAGAAATAAAAAATCTTGAATACTGGATGAATGATTTGCAGGTTCACTAAATAATTTTTCTCTGCGCACGCACGAAAGCAATCAAAATATGATATGATTATTGTATCAGGTAAGATTATAGGGGAACTTATTAAATGTCTCAAAAACATGCTTGAAAACTCTGAATGTGATCGTCGATCGAATAATCTCAGAATCCGTTGAAAACAGTTGATCTTCTGTTTTTCTTTTGGTTTATGTTAACTATTTACCTGTTTCGATGTAAAACATTAAAACAAATAATATGCATGATTTAAGGTACTGAAATTTTATGAAATAAAGCTGAAGTCAAATTAATTTTCATTATTTCTGCTGAAAGTGCTCATTTATTTCAAATAAATCAGAAAACTAATCGCATTTTTTTTCATGTGATATACATTAATGTTATTAGACTTGTGGAATTTTAATTAAAAAAACGTAATTTCATTTATCTAAAATGTACTTTTAATTAGTTTGACATCTGTTGAGTAATAAGTAAAACATGTACATTTAAAAAAATATCCGGATAATCGTAACATGAAAATAAGAAAAATAAATATAATTATTTAACATAGTTTCACCTCGCGCTGTTATTACCCTAGATCAAAAAGAAATTGTATTTAGTGTATGTTTATACATTTCAGGAGGGAATTAATTCTATATTAAGTTCTATGTTAGCATTCCTACATATTTTCTCCAAATGCATGAAATGCTTGGTAGCTCCTAAAGTGAAACTTATTTGTTTTATTACATAAAATGCACAATTAATTTATCCAGGAATTTTACACCAGTTACTTTTAAAATTCACAAAATTCCTTGAATGCTTCGGATGTATTGAACAAATTACACAAATGTAAAATATTTAAAATTCATAAAATATTTCAGATTTTATGAATTTTCATATTTTGCGTTTTATACAGAGTGTTCTGGAGTTTAACTGACAAATTAAAAGGGGTGATAGAGGATGAAATATTAACCCGGAAATTGAGGTCGCAAACCATCATTTAGTCAAAAATATAGGGTGTTGTACTCTAACTCAATTTGAATTGCCGATAATAATTTTAAGAAAACAGATATATATATATATATATGTATATATATATATAATAAAAAACTTAATAGACATCCCCACCTTTGTTGTAAATCTAATAAGATTTAAAAAAAAGCTGTAGAAAATAAAAAAATTAATAATGTTGTCGTCTTATGTTATTTTCCTAAAGTCAGTACACAAATTTTCCGAATTCTCAATAGAATTAATTTCAAAGTTGTTTTCTCTCTAAAGAGTGAATTATCGTTCTCCATTTTCAAAAATCCAATTCACAATCAGAATAATTGAAGCATTTACAGAATGTTTCTGTGAGTGCGACCTGGCTTACCTGGCCAGTGCTCTGACGACGGTAAGCTATATGCTACCGAAATTGCTTTGCTTCTATTTTAAAACATATGGTGCTTCTAACATTGTTCACATTCATATTCCTATAGCAGTTAAAATGGTTGAAATATTTCGAAAGCGTATTAAATTTTTATTAAATTGTCAAAGGTATAAACATGAATTCATATACTGTTTCTATTTTGAAGCCCCAAATACGCGTGCAGAACATTAAAAAGAAATTTACAATTTACAATTCTTCAAATGGGAAAAAAAAATAATAAATTACTACTGAAAGGACTTAAAGCTTGAAATTAGGCATAGTTATTAATTTAAAGATACTTATTCCAGTTTTCTTATTTTTTCATCAAAAATTCAAAATTTAACATGGTTAAATGTTCTAAAGTTACATTCTTACGGAATTGTCAATAATAGAATAAATATTTTCAAAATGTTATTATCATTTATATTTTTATTTCAGAGTCTTTATTGTGATCGTTTATAACAGCCAAATTCTTGTCCGAATCATCAATGTCACTCTCACAATCATCAATATCTCTTTCTACTTGTCATAATGTTTTTTTCAAATTTAGAATCGCCATATCGCACCATTTTACTAAGACTTGGAAAACAAGACATTTTTCTATTCGAATACCAAAACACGCACACAAGCGCAGTGAGAAGTCTAGGAGACCGCGTTTAAATTTTAGCGCGCTATAACTTATTGAAAAAAGATCCAACGGTGTTGTGCACGCGATTAATAATAGCATTCAAGATCATTAAAAAATACTTAAAGACACCTGGCCTTAAAATACGGGAGTTACAATATCTGTAAAATAGCAGATCATAGGGTATCTCACAGACCCCGTAACTCCGATTACGGGTTAATGAGACATTGAACAATAATTGATCTACACTGTACAGTTAATTGAATTTGCTTCTCAATATCTTCCAGCGATATTAGTAGTTCAACGTTTTAACTGTGCCAATATGTCATTATTGAAAATTTTAATACTTTGAAGATACCACTTACAAGGACGGTCTCCATACTGGGCATACTTTAAAAAAAAATACTAATTAAACTACTCATGTATCTAATAAAGGATCATTGAAAATTAGCGGCGGAATTGCAGTAGAAAACATGTAAAAAAATAAAATACTTTCGAATATTTGGCGTGAAAAGATGATTTTTTCCCCGGCAAAAGCAAACGATTTTAATCCAACTGAAATTTTTTAGATTTTTAGAATTCATGTAAATGGTATTTAACGAATTTAAACATAAACAATGAGAGAGTTTAATATATTACACACACACACACACACACACACATATATATATATATATATATATATATATATTAAATTGCATATATAGTTGCTGTAGTTATTTAATTTACCTTTGAAAAAAATATTTTCATATATGAAAAATTCTTATTCAGTAAAAATATTTTCATACTTTTAACCGTATTAAAAAGTAAAAGCCAGATGTTTCCATAGCAACAAAGTCCAATTGACAATGTTTAACTGGACTTTGAACTTGAAACAGTTTTAGTTAATTTAAATTTGAATTTCATTTTAAATCTCAAATTTTGATGGTCAAATTTGAATATAAATATCGTTATAACGAAATTATATTTAAAACAAACTAAAACTGACAAAAACCAAAGATATCTAATTTATCTAAACACGTTGAAGAAGAAACTTTAAAAAAAAAAACGCATTTGACATTAAAAAAAAACATTTTATGAAATTGCTTTTCATCGCCAACCGATAATAAATCGTCAAATAACGAAATTTTCATGATTTTTTTAAAAATATGGTACGGAGGTTCTGCCGAATTTTTTTTATAAACGTATATATCCTCATGAGAAGAAAATACTGTAATTTTTTCAGATTTTTCGGAGTATGCCCGTATAGAGACCTTCCTTGTTAGTGCGATTCAAATATATCACTCTATCTAGAAATATTTCGGTATGGTTTGAGCACAATAAAATTACAATTTTAGCAAAATAACTGTAAATTTAATGGTTTTCATTGGTAAAGTTACGGATATCTGTAGCTTTAAAATATTTTTTATGTTGATTTATATCTTTTCTTGTACAGAGAACATATAAAATATTAGTAAGCATATAGATTCAGGTGACTTTAAACCTGAAAAATTTCAGATTTTTCTTTTCTTTTTTTTTTTTTTTTTTTTTTTTTTTTTTTTTTTTTTTTTTTTTTGTACTAGCATTTTTTTCAATTACCGCATAAAATTTTAGTATGTTGTCGTTCGTAAATATTACAATAAAATTTTTTCAATCATTCTTGATAAATATGAGCATGATATGAGCAGAAATTGAGTTAGTTTGTCATTTTTACAGTACTATCCGATTATCGAGGTTTGAGACTAAATAATAATAAAGTTTTAACGATGACATTTCTAAATATATTGTTTTCAATCATAGAGAACCCCAATAACTCCCATTTTTCTTCACAACTGTTTAATCAAAAGTAGCTCCTAGCGCACGTGATCTCCCCATCCCACCCATGAAAATTTAAAGGCAATCCTCGTTAAGTTACGCCCAGCAAGGCAATGTAGTAGAAGGCGTTGTCTTTTAAAATTTTCCTGCACGGCCAAATTTTGTTGTAAAATGAGAAAATATCGACTGACACCAGAATTCACAAGCGATTTATTTAGATATTTTGAATTCCTTAATTTAAGCTTTTACTGTAAAAGTAAAATTTTGCTAAAATAATATTGGTGCCATTCGCAAGTTTGGAATTAAAATTAGGTATCCCGCACCGGGCATAGTGGGCCGGAAAGGGTTAATGCATCTGTCGTCTACAGAGTCCCAGAGCCTTAATAATGCATGGCTTTTTTAATCGTTAATAATTAATTAGATCAAATAATTAGATTGCGAATAGATTTAATCGAATTAAAACAAGCGATTAAATATGAAAAAATATTAGCCATTAGTCTCTAAGGAGAATTGTTACAATGCCTAATTGGTCAATCTTTTCAAAGATTAAAAAACTAATCGCTAATTTTCAATCGTTACTTATAATAAAATTTTCCACAACTCTGATTTATTCACATCTCTAAATATTTGACAATCCATTTACTTTTGTTAGCACCGTGTCGCTGCTTTTTAACAATGTACAAATCATACATCCGTACAAATTTAATTTGTTTTCCAGTGTTATTGGATTACAATGAATTGTTTCGTGTAAGTGGTATAAAATCAATTTATATGACCAACTAAATATGCTTCAATTTCTTTTGCGACTTATCTATGTAGCATTGATATAACTTTGCAATCGCATATAATCAAAGAGCCGAACGCACGAAGCCCTAAGTTATCGAGCACAAGAAAAAATCCTTTATATTATGGAAGAGTAGTCATAGGGGAATCTAATGATCCATGTCTGCCGCAAGTGAAGTGGTGCATAAGCCAAAAATTAATACCACTAGTGGCTCACTCGTATGTCTATAATTGTGTCTGTCGTACAATCAAAAGTATAAAAACACGGGAAACTGGGGGCAGGAAAACATAATGCTAAATCTACGAGTCAAACACTAGTGGTATTCATTTTTGGCTTATGCACCACTTCACTTCCGGCAGACAGGGATCATTAGATTCACCTATGACTACTTTTCCGTAATATAAAGAATTTTTTCTCGTGCTCGATGACTTAGGCTTTTGTGAGGTCGGCTCTTTGACTAATAGTCTTGGTGTAGCTAGGGAACGAGATCCAAGTGATATGTATACCAGTAATACTATATAGGTTTCTTCTCATTGATATATAGCGGAAGATTCCTCAATTAGATAAGAACTAGATTAACTAACAATTAAATAACAACTGAAAAAATTAATGGCACCAAGAGCATTTGAACCCTCACCCTTTCTACGCCACTGCTAATAGCGGAAAAGCATTCATAATTATTACACTCTGATACGCAAATTCGTGAATATTTGATCTTATTGTGAATTTATGTTGCATTTTGATATTTATATGGTTTTTTTAAATAAAAAATCACTAACAAATTTCATTTCATGTACATTTTTAAAAGTTTTTTTTTTCAATCATAAATTCATAAATCTAAGTAATAGAATTTAAAAAAATCATCATACATCTATTTCTTTCTTAGAAAAATAAAATAAAATAAACATTTTTGCTTTCTGAGTTTTACTTTTTTTCTTTTTATTGCCATCATTGTTCATAAAAAAAACTTTTAAAATTCCAAGAGATTTGTGTAATGAAGATTATGTAAATGAGAATTATGTAATGATCTTCAAAACGCATTATTGAAATACTTGAAATGTCAAAATGTAATTGATCTTAATTGTTTTATTTTTGTAATTACGAGTTATTAATTATACATTTATTTAATAATCATAATTATAACTGCAAATATAGTGAAATTAAAATAAGAAATACAGGTGGAATCCCGTCGAATTCGACGAATGAAATGTTTAAAAGACCAGATCGATTTGGTTTTTAAAAAAAGCAAAAGTAATTACATTATTGAATCAATATATAATAAATATATTTCCAAACTTAATGTCAAGTTTGCCAGTTAAAATTTTGCATGCAAATATTCGCACATCTCCAGTTCAAATTGTAATCTGAGTGCCAGCGAAATCCAGAAATTTTATTTTATATGCACTCACAGAAAAATAGTTTTATTTAAAAAAATATTAATTCCATTTTTACTGTGACATTATTTTCACTAACTGAAGTAATCTGAAAGTAAAATCTCAATCTCAGTGTCCATAATGAAAAGAAATACTGAAATGTAATATCGTTATGAGTAAAAATGCGATGATTTAAATAGTGACTTCATTTTCTCTTCAAATGTTTTTTAAAAGTTACTGTTATTAGTAATATGAAAACGGCATATTGTAATATATTGTCATTCCCATTTATCTGATTGCTGAATGACATCATTTTCCTCATTTGAAATTTTTCTTATTTTTCTTTGGACATTAATTTTATTATACATTATTTTCTGTGATTTTATTTACATTATTAATATTATTTCTCAGTAAATAATTTTTTTGCCTCAATTAGTGCATAATTATACGCAATCATTTTATTGTAGTTAAATTTTTCAAAAACAATTAACTTTTTTATTTTAAATGCGAGGGCATGTTTACTGATGAAATAAAGCTTTTGACTGGTGGAAAGTGATAATGGAAAGTAAATTTTTATTATCGAGAGAAAAGCTAAACTGAGTTGCCACCATTTTGAAGAAATATCGGAAAAAGCATTTAAAATTAAAAATAAAATATAAAAATGGAAATAAATTAAAAAATAGCTAAAATGGGCACAACTACAAATAAATAGCTTTCATTTAAAAAAATAATTATCCAAATCGGTTGAGTAGAAAATTCAGGGCTTATGACTAAAAAAACAGTCAGGTTTTTTAAATATATAGATTTATGCTGAAAGATAAAATAAAAATTGAATTTATAAAAACCAGAAAAAATAATTCAATTTCCCATACGTTATGTTTATTATCTGTACACAGTTATGTTCTAGGTACCTAGAGTTCTTTATTAGTAAATGCATGGAAAAATAGGTTTCACAGCAGGGTAGTCTCAACGAAACTTATTATTTATAAAGGAATAGCTTTCATATTGTCTTGAATCATTACAAACATGAAAGCAGAGTACTTGATTAAGACATTGTCATTCATAATTTGTCATGCTGTTGCGCATTGCGTCATGGAAATATATTATAAAAAAGTATATGATTATAAGAAAATGAACATTCTCTTAAAATAGAGAAAATGGTTATGCGAAATTTTTAGGTTTAGAAAAAAATGGATTGTATATGAACTTTTACTAATAATAAAATGCTGGAATTTTTAAACGTTTTTAAAACTTCAAATTTATAAAACATTAAGTAATATATTTCCAAAGAGAAAATGTTCAATTTGGGAGTTTTAATACTTCATTAGTATTGAGTTAGTTTTACAATTAGTTTAAAGCAAAACTGATAAAAGTATAGTAGTATTCGAAGAAAATATTTATAAAAAATGAGGTATTTTCCTATTCATCTTATATACTTAACATTAAAGAATGATAAATGTTTTTTGGTATAATTCCTCATTCAGTTAATAAAAGTGATGTGTCAGAAATTTAAAATCAAAATTAATTCTCATGGTTGTATAGTTTTTAGCGGGTTTTTTTTTTATTTTATTGATGTCTATATAACTATAAGAGGGAAGAGGGTAAATTTTTTTTTGATGATTTTTTTTTTTTTTTTTTTTTTTTTTTTGCTACTTTTTGATCCTGATTTGATTTCTAATCCGTCCATATATTTTGTTTAATGCAGTTAGGAGATGAAAATATAAATAAAGTTATAAGTAATTTCATACGAAAGGCTACGACTAGAAATATTTAACTAATACAATGATCGAATAATTTACGGGAAATACAAAACTTTATGCAAATTCATGTACTTTGAAAGAACAAGTTTAATTCCTTAAAGGGAATGACCATTATCCCATCAAAAATGAAACTAAAATAATATTAAAATGAACCACTTAATTTTAGAAGGAGAAGTATTATATTTATATTCTAAGAATAAGTGAATAGATAATTAATATTATCGCTAATTTTAAAATCCCTAATACCTTGTGTACACGCATATAAACCTGTTAAGTAATCACACATCAACAATTGTAATAAAATATTTAAGTGGCTGAAAATTTAAACACAAAGCAAAATATTATAAAAAATAAAACAGTTAAATGTAGAGAGAAAAAGATAAAAATATTGTAGTAAATTGTTCCAGTCATATAAACACTTGTTCTAACGGACATATCATCAAAAGTAACGGACGTATCAGTGCTGAATTTATCAAACTGTTTGTTTAAAAGCTTTTAGGTGAAAATCATACCTTTTTCTAATAAGCAGAACCGGTTAAGCTTATATAAATATATTTATAAGCATTAAACAATTACAAATTATTTCAATGTTTACTCTGCGAAGTTATGCTATGTACTGATAGTCTTCTACTGTTGACAAACGAATGTTCTGGTAGTAATAATTTTATTTCTTTATTGATCTGTAAAACATATTGGTTGAAGATTTACCCAACTTTTTTTTTAAACTTCACTGATACTTTGGCACTTGAAAAATCAAAATTATCATATTTATTGATTTATACAACTTTTAGCTTCATCTAATTTGGCTTTCTTCAAAATGGAATTGTCCATATGGAACGAACTAGTTATTTTAAAACATAGTTTACTTGGTGAAATGATATTGCTTTTGGAATTAAGATAATGAACAATTTATATTACTAGGTGTACTCTGAGCCTATCTGGTCTGTTCGTTTTTCAAATAACATAGTCTCCATAAACACATTAGTTTCACTGGCTTTAAAAATTATGACAGAATATTGGACTATAATACAGTGGCGATATTCATGTAAACGAATTTCAATTCATTTCGTTTTTGTTGGGAAATTTTAAAGCCGAATAAAATGTTGTTAATTGCTGTTTACGTTTTTGATTAAATAAGATTAGTTTAAATATTAACATAATTAGAAAATTAATTATCATAAATAAAATTAGGTAAACAAATTCTTTGTCACCTGGTATTTTTTAACAATGCTTTTAATAAAGTCTCTTAGAAAAAACATTTTAAATGGATCATTTTAAATTTCACGTAAATTACTATAAACATTTATTTTCTCGTTTTACTATTTACGTGATAATACTTTCGTTAACATAAAGGAAATATTATTAGTGCTGCCTTAGAATTTACAATAACAGCTTGAAGAACTATTTAAAAAAAAGAAATATTAGTTTCACGAAAATATATTTTTAAATTTAAACTGATTTGCAATATTATTATTTGGTCGTTTTTAATCTTGCATAGTTTCTCCAATTAAAAGTGAATTAATGACTTTATTATTTTTAAGTTTTCATTTTTTTTAATATTTACCTAAAAAACTTCTTGTTGTTTTAAACTAGGGGTGCACAACCTTTTCAAGAGAAGAGCCACTTACAAAAATGTCTGAGTGGTCGAGGGCCACATCAATAACATAGCGAGAATTCGAATTTGAAGGTGATCTGTGACCTATAACCAGATAAAAAATGTTTTCAGAGGGAAGTGGGGGGGGGGGATACCCCTTTAGATTCGCTTAACCAGTCAAAATATCCAATTCAGTTGGTGAGAATAAATCAGCAGTTTTTACGTCTATATATATAAGAGATATACCAAGGTTTATTCTCAAGATGTAATAATATTCCTTGACTTTATTCAGGACAGTAAATTTTGTTTTATTAAAAGTGCGAAAAAACAATGATAAGTGGCTAAATGCCGAAAAAAAATGCAAAATTTATGAATGAAGGAGAGGGAAGGAGCCCTTCATCAAGATCTTTCAGTGCCTCATCACTGATATTCCCAATTTTTCAACTCCCGATCAACAAAATTTGCAACTTTCCATGCCTGATCGACCAAATTTAGGCTTTTTAAGAAGTGACTGACAAATTTCGCAATTTTTACGAAACTGATCGAGAAAATTTTATCTTTCTGTGCATGATCAACAAAATTTGCGATTCTTACAAAATTAATTGAGAAAATTCGCGATTTTTACGAAACCGATCGAAAAAATTCACAATTTTTTCGCGCGTGATCAACAAAATTAGCGATTTTTACTTAACCGAACGCCGAAATTTGCGCTTTTTCCTCTCATGAACGATAAAATTCGTGATTTTTTCCACGGCTGTTTGACGAAATTTTCGACTTTTACTAAGCCGATCGAGAAAATCCAAAAAATTTTCTGCACCTGATCAACAAAATTAGCAATTTTAACGAAGCCGATCGGCAAAATTCACGATTTTTCAAAGCCGATCGGCAAATTCGCGATTTTTCAAAGCCGATCGATAAAATTCACGATTTTTACAAAGCTGATAGACGAAATTCTCGATTTTTTGAGCCTGATCGACAACATTTGTGATTTTTTTCGAAGCCAATAGAGAAAATTCATTGAACAACTTCAAACATTGAACATTCGCTTGAACAGCAAAATTTGAAGCCGATCGCCAAAATTCGCGATTTTTACGAAGCTGATCGACGAAATTTGGATTTTTTTCGCATGACTGATAAAATTCACGATTCCTCCATACCAGATCGACGAATTTCGCAATTTTTACAAACCTTCTGGACCAAATTCGCAATTTTTATAAAGCCGATTGACGAAATTCGCGATTTTTCTTAACCTAATAGACAAAACTCCTTATTTTTCTGCACCATATAGATGAAATTCGCAATTTTATTTGAGCCTGATCGATGAAATTTACAATTTTTCCGCATGAGATCTACGAAATTCGCGATATTCTCGTGTCCGACCAATAAAACTCGCGATTTTTTCCGTGTCCGACCGACGAAATGTGCGCTTTTCCACTTTTAACTAAAGAAATTTGCGGATTTTCCGCGCCATATCAACGAAATTCAAGATTTTTAACTAATTTTGACGAAATCTTCATTTTTTTACGCGGCAAGATGAAATTCGGCATTTTTTTTTTCTCGATAAACTTAAATTTCATGATTGTTTCGCAGCCAATCAACAAAATTTTCAACTTTTATACGCATCATCACAAAATTCGCAATTTTCCCGTGCCTTATCAACGAACTTTGCGATTTTTTCTTACTTAATCGACAAAATTCGCAATTTCTTTCGTGCCTGATCAACAAAATTCGCGTTTTTTTTTCACACAATAAACCGAGAAAACATGCGATTTTTCCGCAACTGATGCGTTTAATTTACTATTTTTTGTGCATCGTCAACAAATATGACTATTTTTTTCTTGCTTTGATTTTGACGATTGACGATTTTTTCTTGATGTCTTTCTGATTGACAAAACGTGCTATTTTTCCATATCCGATCGGCAAAATTTGGTATTTTTTTTCGAGCTTCATAGGCAAAATTCACGATTTTTTTAAACCTGATGAACGAAATGTGAGAATATTTTGAACTTGATCAATGAAATTCGCGATTTTTCCATGCACGTTCTACGAAATTTTCGATTCTTAAGCGACCGATGAAATTTTATTTTTTCCTGCGGTAAATTGACGAAATTTACAATTTTTTTCGTTGACTTTTGCACAAAAATTGCATTTTTTTTCTAGTTGTAAATTGACGAAGTTCGCGGGCCACTCGTTAACACATCGTGGGCCATTTTGGCCCGCGGGCCACAGGTTGTGCATCCCTATTTTAAACGATTTATTTTATTTGTACTTTCTTGAAATTGACAGTTATAGTTTATTTAATACATCATGTAGAAATGTTAAATAAATGTCATTTAAAATTAAACTTTTTACTGGGTATTTTTAATATCCAGTTAAGTTTGTAAAGCATATTATTAAAGATTTATTTCTTTCTCTTTTAAATTTCACTTGTAAATTCGATCACAATGTAATTATCATTACTTTCATTATTTTAATATGTAATCATAGTTCTAATTCGAATTTTTTTCGTGTTTACAATAGCATGTAAATAAATTTTTAATTTGAAGGGCATGTTATCCTATTGGCTATCTTGGCAACGATTTAAAATAATAATTTTTTGTAAGATAAATAGAAATTTTGTAAGATAGATAAATTGAATTTAAAATGAAAAGGAAAACACTTATAAATTTAGTTAAATGAAAAAAAATATATAATTTGCACACCAGGAGCTTGTTATGTATATCCTTAGAAAAAACAAATAAACTCTTATGGATAGATTCTGCTCCTACAAAGATTTTTAATAGAAAGACTTTAATCAGTTTTAACATTCATTATCTGTTATTGACTACATCAGCGTAAATATTAATCATTTCTATGTACCATATTTATTCGTGTATACTGCGCATGCGTGTATAACGCGCACCCCTACTTTGCTAGACAAAATGGTGATTTTTTAAAATCTCGTATATAACGCGCACCATAAATTTCATATGCAAATGAGTGATTGACTAAATGAATTTCAGTAAAGAAAGTCGAAACAAACATTACATCATGTCAAAAACAAGACAAAAAATACATTTTTAGGCTTCGTTAGTTCGTCAATTTTTGGTTCATGAATTTTTAGTTTGTCATTTTTAGACTTAGGTAGGGAGTGAGTGACGGAAGTTAGCATTTTTAATTAGCGTTTATATAATTTTAATGTATAAAATACTGCAGGAAGCGAAATAAAGATGCTGTAAAACTTCAATTTAATACGATTTTCAGAGTAATTATGTCTTCTTTGAATATATTTCTGATTCATATATATAATGTGGGATTATATCCAGCATTAAAAAAATATTCCGTGTATAACACGCACCTAGGAGTTTTGCCCTATTTTTTTAAGTGCGCGTTTTACACGAGTAAATACGGTTATACTGTTAATTTTTATATGTCTGCATGCAGTAATTTTCTAAATTTTAAAGAAGAACATCTACCAGTAATAAATATTTCATTTACTACGGCAGTGACAGCATAATTTTTTTTTTTAGATTTGAGATATTTATCCTAAATTTTATTACTGTCAATTAATTTTTTGAATGAATATTATAATACGTTTTTAATAATGATGTTTAAAAGTATAGTGTTGGGAAAAACTAAATACCCCGTTCTAACTTGGCAACAAATTATATTAGGAGAAATGTAATGCTACCAGACAACTGGAAATAAAATTTAAATGATGTGTAAATAATTGGCTATCTAGAAATCCAAACCGGATAATTTTTTTTTAAGGAAACAGATTATTTTGACAAATAATTTAAATCTTTCGTTTAAACACTACCTAAATTCGAAAATTAAAGTCATTTGAATAATAAGATTTTGAATTATTAATCTTTAGAACTTAGAGCACTTAATGTTAACATTTTCATATTTTTATGAATACCTTCTAAATATATAAGTATCTTGTAACAAATGATTGTGTAATTTTAATAATAAAATACAAAAGCTTAATTTCATTGAATGTATAAATTTAAAAATTCTGTAACATGAATGGAAGAATTTTTTAAATTAATGAAACACACGGAACAATTTTTAAACTAATATTCGAAAAAGTATATGATTTTCATCCTACAGTTTTTTTGAGAGATTAATAGACATAAAACAAAAGCTCAAGCTCAATGCATGTTGACAATTTTTTATATTATACCGTTTCTCGGCATGAGCATTTGTTGAAGTCACAAGTTCTTGAAAAATCGATTTGTGAGTTATTTTGTGGTCACTATGGATCAAGACTAAAAGAAATTACTCAAATAACTTTCACAAAGTTTGGTATATCCCGTTTCTGGTTATGAGAGGGCCATTGGGTTGGTCATATATTCAAGAAAATTTTATTAGTGGTCCATTTTCGGATGGCTTTGGGCCAAACTAATTTTGTCTAGATAACTTTATTAAGGGTTTTCATTAAAAATTGTATGCTATCATCTTCGGGTTCAAGAAGACCATTAAGTTTAGTCGCATGCTTAAGAAAATTCGATTATTGGGTCATTTTCTGTCACAATTGGTCAAGACAAAAGCTAACTGTAGTATCTAAAAATCAGGTAAAAAAATTTTCAGCATGAAAAGTCCATTTGGATAGGTCACATATATGATAAATTTTAATTTGTATACCCTTTTTAAATTATTGTGGATCCAGCTAACATAGCAATGAATCTACAAAACGATTTTGACGAGTATGACTAAATTTTCTATTCTATAGTTTTGGAGCTCGATAAGAACATGGTAAGATCGATTAATGTATTGATTAATGTATCACTTTGGGTTACTATGGATCAGAATCATGCTAATTGTATCTAAACAGAAATGAAGGATACAGTGAGAATAAAATATCGAATTGATTATAATGCTAATTATAAACGAGCATAGCTCGTTCATTCCCCGTTGCTAATGTATTAATAAATACTTAGTCATTTTGTAGCATTTCAACAGTTGTGTACCAAACTTCAGTTGCATACAGTTCTTAAAACAGACTCATTTTAAAATTATTAATGTCTCTAAAACTTATCGCACAAATTTCATGAAAATTTTCATTTAGGATAATTAAATGGTGTAGAATCTATTTATGGTATTACTTGAACAAACAACGTTTGTGTTAAGTTGGATAATTAGATATCCTTTTAACCAAATCTCACATACATAATTTAAAAGTAGGCTTTATTTCAAATCTTTTAGGATTAGAAACAATCTTCTGTAATAGCTTGGTACAGAATCAGTAGAGAGTGTTTACTTTTGCTTCAAAAGATTCTACTTTAAGATAAAAATGACTTTGTTTTTATCTCCTCAACACTCAAAAATTGTTGAAGTGTTTCACTCAGTGAAGCACTCAAAAGTTGCAAGTTTCTCAAATTCATAGATTGATTTTTTTTCAGTCAACATCAGCAGTTACATTAAAAAATGTTTTTTTTTTTTACCCTTTTTATTAATTGTCATATCAGTCAGAAAATCACTCACTTTATTCATTTTGATATTGTTTACAACCTCGTCATTTGTCGCGCTTTTTGGTAAGATCAGATTTTATATATATATATCTTAATATCTCAACAAATGGGACTCAGATAGTTACCTATGCTCTACAGACTTGTTTTTTACGTCTGACAAAGCAGTAAATTTTGATAAATTAAAGTTAAGCGAAATTCCAAAAAAATATCTAATCTATAGTTTTTTTATTGTGGTTTGAACTGTACACGAATATTTAATTTACTCTAAACTTTTGCTTAAAAATTTAGAGATCATCGGAACGCGATTTGATGTATATTCATGTTTATTTTTCATATATGGTATATGCTTGAGTTTAACAAACCAATGAAATTTCGCGGTCAAATCAAACAATTTTCTCGACAAATCCCTTTTTCAAAATGATTTCACTGTTATTTTTTCTTTTTTTTCAGAAGATGTCTTTAAAAATATATATCAAAAGGTATGCAAATTATGTTTTTTTTTCGCTGTTGCATTACAAATGAACTTCAAAATAAAAAATAAATTATTGAACATCGCAGACGAATTACACGAAAAGTATTTTGATATCAAACGGAATTTAAATATTTATAACAAAAAAACTTTCGAATGCGAAATAAAGGCACACATTAGAAATGCATCCTAAATACAATAAATTAAATTTCTATTCATCGTTTATTCATGAACATCAGTATTAGAATCAACAGGTTAGCTTTCTATATTTCATCTAAATAAATAAATATTAATGGGTTTATATATTTATCAAAATATGTAAAGCATACTCAAAAGCTGCGACATCTTTTTATAATTTTTATAGTGGAGAATGCTTTAAAATGTGATAGGAAAGATTCCTGTTACTTCAAAAATATCTGTTTACATTTGTAGTATTTCGGAAAATAAATAGAATTTAAAATTCAATCCCTTATATTTATACTGCTAAGGTAAGAAAAAAAATATCGGCGAAACAAGACACCGAATAATAAAATTTGTATGAATATTAATAAATATTTTTTAATCTGAGAAATTAAAATTGTTAATTTCAAATGTGTTGTTTAAGCATCATATATACTGCTTGTAGAATAATTGTCTCGTAAAAGAGACATTCCATTGTAATTTCACCTCAAAAGTAGTAAAATGATAAAATTGATGCAATTTATGTGGTATTTCTTTGACATGCAACTGATAAATTTAAATCTTTTTAAGGGGACATTTTTATAATGTTGTTAACATATATCCATTTTTCTATTAATCTCGTCAACACACATGCTGGGATAAAGCCCACCTAATTCACATTTTTTCTCAGAAATAATGGAGGAAATGTTTTGAAAATCACATTTTTTCTTCCAAAATCAAGACGAAAATTTTAGATTTTTTCTGACCTGTATTGTACCTTTCAAGGTCATGATCTAAAAGGAGTGGGTAAAGCAATAGCGTTTTCTGCTCACTTGGCGGGAACAAACGTACCTCGTTTGTAAAGTGTTTTTAAAGGGATAGTTTTATATATAAACCAGCATTCATTTATATACTAACCCGTTAGCACACAAGCTGGGATCTAACTCAATCACATTATTCCTTCGAAAATAAAAGGATTTTTTTAGAATACTTAAGACCTGCACTGCAATGTAAACACAAAAAATCAAATTACAAAATCGTTTCAAATGAGTTAAATACTCATATTGTGGCATTGTTTAAAATAAAAAATCAATTTTATAAAAATTACAAAATCTAACTTTTTATGCGGTCCTCCAGTCCTTACTTAATAAAAGTTTACACATATTATAACAGACATAACACAAAAAATTTGGTTTTTGAACAAGAAAATTTGACTTAGTTATAAAAGTTTAGGTAGATTTCGTATGAAATACTACCTATTGCAATCGCACCAGTTTATATCTATCTATCTATCTATATATATATATCTCACTTTTTATAGACACGATAACTTCTATAATTCTTCACCAATCTCCACCAAACTGGTGCATAAAATCAAAGGGGATAAAATCTCGGCTAAGTTCGTTAATGGGCAAAATCGGACCAAGTGGGTCAGAATAGGGGGCGTTTTTGTGAAAACCGAAAAAACGCCATAACTTCTTTATTAAAGTAGATATCGAATCGGTTTAAAGTTTATATTACTTCTTAAAAATGGGCCAAAAGTTTATGCATAACAGATGTTTGATAAATTTAGAAGTGGGCTCAAGGAGCGAAAAAAACAGGGGTTTTGAGAGAAAAAATTCATAACTTCGTCAATTTTCAAGATATCAAGTCCAACTAAATTTTTTGTAAATGTTCTTAAAATTATCTAAAACTTTTGTAATTACAAGTTTTTGATAGGATCAACTTTACCCATGAAAAAAATTAAAACGACAAGAAAAAGGGCGGTGAAAAAAAGAAAAAAATCCATAACTCCGTCAATTTTTACGATATCAAATCTGATTAAATTTATTTTACATCTTCTCAAAAATATCTACAACTTTTATTTTGACAAATTTTTCATAGGACCAATTCGTATAGCAAAAAGAAATTAAACAAAAATAGGAGTTGGAGAAAAAACCTCAAATCCGAACTGCTTATATTCTGACTCATTTTTAAATTCATTTTTGATTTTAAACGCATCCAAATGGTAGATCCTCTTATTTAGAAACTGTATAAAGTAACGCACTGGTCAATTTTCTGATAAAGACAGAATATATTTCAAAAAAGGCTGCCAAAAAGAGTATTTTGAATAGAATTTTCCGAAATCATAGTGATTAAAAATTTAAGGAAGTGTTCAAATAAGAAATTGCGTTTTTTTCTGACTCGTTTTAATATCCATTTTTGCTCTCAAACGCATCCAATTTACAGATCCTCTTATTTAAGAACTATATAATGTGATGCATGGATCGGTTTTTTGATAAAGACAGAATATATTTCGAAAAAAGCTACCAAAAAGGTTATTTTGAACAGAATTTCCCGAAGTCTTCGTGATTTGAAAATTTAAGGAAGTTTTCACATAGCAAATTGCGTTTCTATGACTCGTTTTAAAATCCATTTTCGCTCTCAAACGCATCCAATTTACAGATCCTCTTATTTAGTAACTATATACTGTGACGCATTGGCCAGCTTTTTGATAAAGATAGAATATAATTTTAAAAATGCTGTCAAAATGAGTATTTCGCACAAAATTTTCCGAAGCAATCATGATTAAAGAATTAAGATGTATTCAAACAACAAATCGGTTGTTTTATGACTCATTTTTAAATTTAATTTTTTTTTCTCAAATGCATTCAACTGACAGTTTCTTGTTATTGAGGAAGTGTATAATGTACTGTTTTGGTCGATTTTTTAATAAATTGAGAATTTATTTCAAAATATGTTGTCAAAATGGGCATTTGAGCTGAATTTTTCTTAAGATGATTCTGATAAAACCAGTTTTTGCAGAAAAATGAAATAAAAATTTTTTCATAAACGGCCAAATGAAGTTATTAAACTGAGTTTATCTCTAATAATATATATATATATAAATTGTTGAAATGAGCACTCTTCGAAATCTACCTCCGCCTATAGGCCCAGCCGACAGGGATTTTTTAAGTTTAAGATTTTTATACGTGATTTTATCTTTCATTGAAGGATAAGTTAAAAGTAATTGGAGAGCGAAATATGAATGCAATGTCCTTTTTATGGCGAAACTACCTTACTTTGTATAGCCAAATTGGTGTTTCATCAAAAGGATTTATTTTATTTAAAAAAAATTAACTGACTTTTAAGAGTCGTATACAATATAGGGACTGAAATATTGAAATTACATAGAAAAGTACACAACGGTTTTTTTATCATATCATGCAACAGTTCGTTTAAAAAAAAATGTCTATTTGTCTGTATCTAAACACTGAAATCGATCAAAGGATCATTGCATTTGGTGGTCCGGTAGAGTGGCCATGCGTTCAGCAGATTTCACTCCCTCAGACATTTTCTAAGGTTACACCAAGGCACAGATTACTATGTCTACTACCAACAGTTGAGAAATGAAAGATCGACCATAAATAACATATTGCACCATATATATTCACATATTTTTGCAACAAGAAAATGTCTAGTTCGTGAATTTGTTTTCGTGTTCATATTGCTAAAACACTAAATTTGAATACAAGTTTGTTTTTCGTGCACATCCTTAGTAGACAATAGATTTTACTTACTAAAATATTTCTTTCTTTTTAAAATTTCGGTACTAATTTAAATATGTATTTTTATAATGCGCAGTTTTAATTAATTTATAAAAATTGAAATGTAAATAATATTTTCAAAAATCGAATGAACCTATTACACTTTTGACTCTTAATTTCGAAATTCATTGATAAAATAAGCTTGTAGCCCTTGTATTTCTTTTTAACATATGGTTTTCGAACATAAAATCGTGTTTTACACATGATTAAAATTGTGTTTTGCATCATGTGTGTATCGTAAGTCCATTTTAAGGGAGTCTATTGAAATACATAAGCGTAAAGGCTTTTATTTTCAATGATGCTGTTTCTCTTTTTATTCTTAAGTTATGGTTAGAGTTAATCAATAAATCCCTTGTGGATGCTTGAATAGGAGAAGCCACATTGGAAAATATTTTTAGATCATAGTGTATTTTATATTTAACATTTCGAAGTAGAACGTATGCTCTTAGTGTACATGTCATTGTCACTTATCATTTGTATTGATTTGGATTTACATATATCTATATTATAAAGGCCAAACGTATCTGTGCGTAACACATTCGCCATTTTGCGCATGGCAACATTTTCAAATTTTAAATGAATTTCGGTATTGCAATTTCTGCGACTAAAAGTTTTTAAACTTCTTAATGTCGCACATTTTCAATTTTTACGTCATCGTGGAAAAAATGTACTTTTAAATGAAATTTGTTTGAAAGCTGTACCTAAATTTGTTTTTGAAATATTAATTTTTTTGTAGTTTTTCCTACCTCTTTTCTAATCGTAGCAACAGGAGTACCCCCTTTCTATTTAAAGCAAAGGAAACAAGTGGAAAATTGCGCGTGAAGCGTAGCAAATGAGGTGCGTTCGTACTAAGGTGTTCTGGTGTAATAACGCCAGGCGGGGTAATAACGCCAAGTGCTAATATTAAGCATAATTATGAACTAATCCGGTAAATGACTCCCATGTGCTCTGCGCAGAAGGATTTTGAGTCATATAAATCGCAAAAAACAGCTTAAAGTTAATTTGTTCCATTTGTAGGTCGTATTGCTTTTACAAGCAACTAATATTGACGCTTGATCTAAAATTTGTGAGATAAGTTTTGTGATGTGAGGACTAAATTTTTTTATCTGTAAATACTTTGTTTATTACATAAATTTCTAGTGCTTTTCATGTACTATCAGAATGTTGAAGAAGATTTTGGATATCTTTTAGATAACTTGTAATTTAAAATGTGCAGCGCAATAAGTATAGCGGGGTAATAACGCCAAGTCTTTCCACAACAGTGGCCGAACTACATCCGAAGGGGGTTTATTTATTAATATGGGGCAGCATTATTATCATTATTGAAATGGTAAGATTAAGGGGGAGTGTGCAATACCCAAAACTAATCTCTCTATTTTTTTAATACTAATGTAAAAATAATTTTAAACTCTTATAAATAAAACTATATCAAAATGTTTTCGATATTCTAATTCGAACATCTTAAAAACCAGGTTTCTAATAAATTTCCACTGGATTGATCAATTGTCTAAATTTTAACTGCCCGTTTTCTCAGCGTTCGGTTTTTCAAAATTTTACAAATTTAACTTTTAACCGATGTGACAGAAATTGTAACGTAACGGTCTGTGAAACGCGGTCTGTGAAACCGCAAGATTGAAAGATGAGTAAAAGCCCGGAATAACTAATAGGATTGTGTTTTTGAACTAAACTTTTTATACAAGACTATTACACTTAATATTCACTTATTTAAAAGTCTCTGGTGATAGTAATAACGTTGCAAATGAAACAAAATTTTGGTACTGTTTGTGGTTTAATTGAAAATTACAAGTTAAGCTATAAAAATTAAATGAAAAGCAGTGATCTGTGAGACCGGTAACATTAGTTAAAATTTAAAAGGCAATGGATGGTTAAAAATCATAGAATTCTGTTCCTGCACTTAAATTTTTGTACAGAATTAATTCTAATTAGATTTAATCTATTCAAATATTTCTAACAATAGTACAAGGACTCCAAACGAAAGAGAATTTCACTTGTAGCTATAGTTAAACTGGAAAATACAAGTTAAACTCTAAAATTTGGGGGAGAAGGGGCAGCGTTCAGTGAGATTGCTAGCAGCACTTAAAGGTTAATTTTGTTGCTAATATAGATATAATGATATATAACCAAATGAATCATGTAAAAAATATAATAACAGATATCATTGGGATAATATTTTTATAAAAAATCTTATTTAATTAATTTAAAAAATATTAAAGCATGTTTTATATAACGCCGACAATTTAACTTTAAGTTTGGAGAATCCGCATTAGTGTGGAGTTATGGGTTAAAAACTATTTACATGACTAGTATAATAGTATTAACAAAAATATTTATTACATATAACTCCAGTTATTATAAATTTTCACATGATTAAAATATTACATTATAAATAGTTAAAACCATGCAATGTTTCTTATAATTATATTTAAGCGTGACTTTTTAAGCAAAGAGAGGCACAGGGTGCTATACTCCAATGAAGCTCCCCTTCACTCCTTTTTCTTTCACTTTCACAAAAAATTGAATATTTTCTATTGCATAGAATGCATATATGGGAATATAAATACTGGTTCAAATAAACACAGTTAAAACTGTGCAATATTTCTAATAATTTAATTGAAACGGTTCTTTTTAAGCAAAACGTAGCTTAGAATCCGATATTATTGTGCCTCCTCCCCCACCACCTTTCTTTTTCTTACTCTTTCACAAAAAATTAACACTTTCAATAGCTTAGAGTATAATTTGTCAATTTTTAGACTTGTAGAGTTTGTATTTTTAGAATTGAGTAATTTACATGTCATTATCCCATCTTATTTTATAGTTCTGTTTGCATGGCGTTATTACCCATATAGGAGAGTAATAACGCCAAATAGCATTGGTCCAGAAATCACGCCATTACATTTTATCAATACATATCTATTAAATTACCTTTTTTATATAGATAGTCAATGAGTTGCTGTATCAAATCCTATATTTGTTTGAAAAATACAATCTAAAACTAAGCCGTGAAAATTTGTAGAACCTTAACATGGTGTTATTACCCCAGGATACCCTATAACGAAATTTTAAAAATATTCAGATCATGCTGATATAGTAGAGGGTATTTCGGATACAGTATAGTGGTCGAAATCTTTGTGTTCCTGTAAATATGAAGGAGGTAATTTTTATTACACCTCAGCACCGTATATCTTATTCATAAAATGTGGAGTAGTTTAATGTTTTTAAAACACGCCCAAAACAATGTTTCTCATTATAGAATTATGTAGTGGAATACTTATTGTGGCTGTGTAATTTAATAATAAATATTCTTTGAATCACAGATTGTACAGAATGTTTATTTTAGTATATACTTCATAGATTCATGCCGTTTCCATTATGTTCGAATGAGTGTAACACCATTAAAATGCATTTTTAACTTTTTTTTCCCCATTGACTGTAATGTAACGCGATACTTTTGATTATCCCTGTAATTGATCTATGCATCCGATTTTCATAAAATTTCAAATGACTCGACAAAATTATGGAATAATTATATGTTTTAAATGTCAAACGATTAAAATGCATTTGAAACTTTTTTCCCCATTGACCGTAATGTAACGGAATCTTTTGATTGTCCCTGTAATTGATCTATCCATTCAATTTTCATAAAATTTGAAATGACTCGACAAAATTATGTAATAATTATGTATTTTAAATTTCAAACAATTCGGTTGCATAGTTTTTGCGTTGATATATTCTGACATACAGACGTCGGACAGACAGACGGACGGACGGACAGACAGATGGACAGACCGACGGACAAAGCGACAACTATAGGTGCTACGTATTTATATAATTACGAACGCACCCAAAAAGGAAAAAATTAAGTGCTGTATCTTTATGTTGCTATTTTCTCATTAAAAGGGAAAAAATAGAAATTTAAATATCTTCTGTTATAAAACCCGGTTAATTTTGAATTCATTTACAAAATTTGATTTACACGTAAAAGAATATCAACACTTTAATAACTGTTTAAGCTAATAGCATTGAGCTTTCAAGTTTTGAGTCAAAAGTATCAAATTGAAATGCCAATTTTTTTGAAAAACGTCAATACAGATGTAAAATGTACATTTGTAAATTTTGATATGGCGAGAATGATGCCGGGTTTAGATTTCACGAAGAAAAAATTACTAAGATTGAGTCAAAGTTGAATAAATTTTCCTTTTTATCATTTTGGAATACTAGCATAACAACCCTGATTGATAACTTTATCATAATAATATATCTTTATTATTTTTTACTGCTTACATATACGATTAAAGTTTAATTTTGACAATTTCTACAACTGCGTTTTATAGAAATAGTATTTTATTAATTTGACGATAAATGTCGTTTGTTTAAGAATTAGTCGTACCAATATAAAATACATTTTTTTACTATAGCTAATTTTATAGGTTTATTATAAGTTAATGGAACAGTTCCTTCTTATACATTTTCTTTCGTCAAAATTTGACGCGTTCTAACTTGTTATGATAATGGTACTAAATTGATTGGAGAAGAAATATGTCAAAAAAGATTTTTTAAATATATTTTGTAACCCTTAATAAGCATGTTGTTCATTAAAAAATAGATTAAATTATGAATATGATTAAATTATAAAATTTAAGCTGTTTTTATATTTTAGATTTACTATTACGTTTTATGGAATATTGCGTAATTTTTATGACAGCTAATTATCTACACGAGGGATATCGGCCCGAAAAGTATTATAAAACTGTATTCATTCGTAAATTTAAAGAGTAATGTTTTACCAACTTCATGACTGATCATGATTTATCAATCATGATGCACCGATGTATCTAATATACGTTGTTCTTAAAAATAAATGAATGAATATATGAAAAATGCATATAAATTATATCTTAAATAATTTTGTCTGATAAATTCATTTCTATACATGTGTAATTTTTGGCAATTATTTCCATTTGTGGCAAGACATGAATGATTTTGCTTTCAAAATGTATTTTTGTCTTTTCCGTACCTCTTCAATGTATTATATTTTATATGAAAAGCTAATGTTTGAAAATATATTTTCAAAAATAAATAAAAATGCGAAAATAATCAGCCTAGTAAAGTTCAGGACATATAGAAATCTCGTAAAAAAACGTTTTCAAAAGTCAAAACTATAAATATAAATTTTAAATCTGTAACATTTTCTAAAAATTAACATGGGAGTGAATCTTAGAGATCTAGAAGAAATTCAATTTTATTTCTTAAGTTAATAGATACAGACTTGTTAAATATCAGCTATAATTTCCAATATAGTTGTCAAAAAAATTCCACTGCACAGACACATGATAGAAAATTATTTCTCAATGCATATTATTTTCCTTTATAAAGGATACAGATAATTTAATTTTCTTAAACTATTTTAATCTTTCGAAATATACTTTATCAAATAATATTGATACAAACTGAAACATTTCTAGATTAAAAATACTTATTTTACCTCTAAAATTTTTAACCCCATCAATAAACATATCTTAAATAATTTACACATTTATAATAAAAATTGATAAAGCAATAAATATTCAGTTCATACTCTCTTGAAATCTCAGCCAGTAAATAACTCAAATTGAGCCAAAATTCACTCATCTTATGATTTGAAAGTCAGCTTTTCGTAAAGAATTGAACTAACTGGAGTAAGCGAGTTGTTTTAAGCAATCTAAATCAAGATGAGTAGTTTAAATAAAGAATTTAAATAAAGAGGAGTGTAACGTTTTAAAAACAACACATTCACGATCCAATCAATTACAGCTCTTTAGGGAGAAGCCAAATCCACTCTTTCGTTTTAAAATTGTCAAAGCCTAAAAAAATGTGGCCGCAGTTCTGTATGTACGTTAGGGTGGAGCGAAAAAATTATATTTTAAAAATCGAAAACGGGTAGGTGCCAAAAGTTACCTTTATACTATACATCAACTGCGTGAAATTTTACCGCTGAAAAAAAATGGCTTGAGTCTGCGCTTTTGTTCCAAAAATCGAAATTTTGGGTAAAATTTGTCCTTTTTTGACATTTTTTCAAAAAAAAAAAAATAATAATTCCTACAGAGCTGGTTATTATTTAAAAGTGTTACTTAAACCTTTATATTTATCTGCTTAATATATTTAAACTATAAAACAATATCTTTATTCCGTATAGCTGGAGCAAAACAGACAACTTTTGGTAAGAAAACGGCATTACCACTCTATTGGGACATGCAATGAATTGTTTTTAATGGCTCTTCTTTTCAGAACTACCTTGGACATACGTCGTGGAGGTGGGTATATTTCATATACCACCCGTCTCAACTATTCGATCATCTTAGTACAGTGTTTTGTTTATATATTGATTTGTGATTTTCATTATCAAAATTTGGCATGTTTTCGATGCATCCACCTAGTTATCCTAGTTACCTTTGTATCCACATGCTGATGTGACTATCTTAATATATGTTTTAACGCTTGTACAAAAAAATGACAAGCAGAGTAATGTACGGGAATATTATTAAAGGGATCTATTCGGCCATCTATTATCTTTATCAAACTTACACCCAGTTGATGAAAGTGATTGGAAGTTCTGTTACAACAACATTTTTTCAGTCAATTATATATTTTTACGTAATGACTTTTTATGAAGCGAGCTGTTTAATGTGATTTCTGGTGATCGTCAGAAAAAATTGCAATGGGAATTTATTTTGCATGTGCAGAGCAATTGTTGTTTTAAATAACTTTTTTTGCATTAGTTTTATGCCATTTTCTAAGTGTCTTTGTAGCCAGGTAATTTCCCATTAACTTTTAGATCCCCATTTTATAAGAGAACAATATTTGATGGTGAACTGTCCTGATCATAAACTTATAATGCATAGTACTTTTTGAGAGAATGTACAGGCTCTAATTGACTGTAAGTACTCATTTAAATTTAGGAGAATTCTGTTTGTCGCTGTGAACCATTTTGCATTGGGTAAGCTTAGAATTGTGTATAATAATGGATCATATGCTACTACAACTCCAGTGAGTTTCTTCTGCGTCAATTATTAGAGAAGTCGATGTAAAACGTTATAATCTGCATGGATTCACTGGATCAATCAGAAAATCTATGTCTACGTACTATTCACATCCTATTGCAATTTTTTTTTATAAAATAGATAATAATTTTGAAAAATAATTTTCTCAAATTAAGTAAAAGAATCTCAGAACAGATTAGAAATTTCTGTCGAAGATTGCAAAGCTAATTCATAAGGAAAACTATTTCTCAGAAGAAATGGGGAATAGGAGTTTAGAAAACATCTCGCACAAAAAAAAAACAGCTCAGAAAGCGAATAATATTTTCCGCTTTATATAAGCACAGATTGGCAATCAGAGTCTATTGATTCACTGACAAAATATATAATCAAAGTTTAAACCGCGGGATATTTTATGCCAAATGTAATACACACCTAAAGAATAGGTCTAAAAACTTATTAGAAATTACTCAACTGCAAAACAACACTGGAAACAGCATAAAACAAATACTAAAACTTCTTTTGAAATATTGTTGCTTTACACTCAAATTTTGTTTGCAATCTTCTGTGACGATCGTCATAATATTAAACTTCTAGCTTTTCAAAATATATACAATGTAATACGCACAGTAAATTATGACATACTAGAAATTGAATCCATACAATCAATTTTTAGGCATATCATTATATATATAATAGGGTGGATCGAAAAGTATACGAAAAAAATTTTTTTTTAGAAATCACTAACGGCGCGGCGTGCAAAAGTTGCCTTTTATGCATACTAGTTTACAGCATTTTTTTTTTATTAAAATCCATTCATATCTTCCGGTGCCCCAAGCGCCCCAAAAATTATTGAAAATTGAGTTTTTTATGATTTTTTTATATTTTTTTGTTTATTTATTTTTTCTTAATTACTTTTGGCGCGGAGTGCAAAAGCTATCTTTTATCTATCTTAGCTTACATATTTTTTTAAAATAAAATTCATTCATATCTTCCGGTGCCCCAAGTGCCCCCAAAATAGTTTAAAATTGAAATTTTCTTGAAAAAAAGTATTTTTTGTTTTATTTTGTTTTATTTTATTTTATTTTATTTTATTTTATTTTACTTTTTAAAATTCATTTGGCACTGGGTTGGAAAGTGTTTATTAAAATACTACATAACTCTGCAGTTCCCATATATTTTTTTTTATCAAAATCAATTCACATCTTTGATGCACCAATTATAATTAAAAACTGAAATTTTTACAAAAATGTATTAAGAATTATAATTTACGAAAAATACTTACAAATTTTGAAAACAGTTTAATTAATTACGTATAAGGTTATAAATAACATTAATTTTACAATAATAAGCGACATATAAATTTAAAAATCAAAGCATTAAATCATAAAAATTACAAAAATCGAACTTACGTAAAGAAAAGTTTTACATCCTTCAATTTAGAAATTTACACATTTTTAAAGTTTGTAATCTTTTTTGGTATCATAGTGTTTTATATGGCTTCTTGATTTTATTCTATTCAATATAAAACCGTGTCTCTTTTCTTGACCAGATACAGTTTCTGATGCCTCAGACACTAGTCGAACGCATCTTTCAACCGCTTGGGTATGGCATGCATATTTTGACCATTCATTCGTTTTTACAACTTTTATCATATTCTCAATTTCTTCGCAAGGCATATTCATCAAAAGAGGTGGTTCAAAACGTCCAACTCGTTGCCAGTCAATAAATTCAAAATAATCCTTCGCTTTGAAGTTTATTTGGGGTACTTTGAAAGTTCTCACTTCTGGTGATTTTCTCTTTTTATTTCTAGCAAAAATTAGCTTTCGCATTGCTAAAGATCTGATATGCTCTCTGTAAAAAAAAAGAAAAAAGAAAAAAAAAACTATTTCGTTGAATAACAGCATCTACGATCTTTCTTAAATTGGGTTCCAAATATCTAGAATATGTGATAAGTTTCCAAATACGACGCGCTCCTTCAGTTATGGATGGCTTTGTTCTGATAAGGAATCATACCGGTGCATATACCTTCATAATATACAGGGTGAGTCATAAATATCGAAACAATAGGCTATCTCCTCAAATATTGCCCCTAGACCCATATTTCCAATTGCAAAAATTCATAAAAAAAGGTGAAATTTCTGATAAGATAAGTTGCAACTCCATGGGGGGTCTATTAGAAAAAATACGAAAATTAAATTTTTATACGGCCCCCGTAGGTAAAAATTCCCAGTTAGGAAGTTATTCCTTATCCATTCCTAAATTTAACAAAACAAATTTCATCTCCTTATCTAAAAATCTCACAGAGATATTAAATCTCAAAATCCACAAAAAATCCTGACTTACACCGCTTTTCCTTGCCTTTAAACTTTGCTTTTTTTCTCTGTGATTCAACGCTTCTTAGGGAACATTCACAAATTGCAAATTGATAAAAATCGGTTTAAGATAGCGCTTTTTCTTTGGACATAAAATAGCAGCGTATAGTTTTTACACTAAATTGGTATACCAGACGTCTGCCCGGGTCAAAATATCTAGGTCAAGTCTCAAACTGACCCATAGGGGGGATAGTTCGGCGTGGCCTGAAAAAATGTCAACATCATAACCCGGAACGGTCTAGAAAATAGTTTAAATCATAGCCCGGTTCCATCCAAATTTCTGCATAGTTTTTTTAATTCGGCGTGGGAAAAAAATGTTTCATATGAAAGAGTTCTGACTCTGAAAAAATTCTCTTATAGTTTTTCGTTTTTTATATTTATACTTTTTATTATTAAAGAAGCGCCAAAGGCTGTAATATATTTATTTTATGAATGAATCTCTATTTATATGTAAATGTTTCACTTATATTTTAATATCGTTAATCCATATCCCATGCGTTGGCGACTCTGTTATACACTAAAACTTTTTAAGACGGAATCACATACAAAAGAAAAAATACGTTATAGACAGACGCTCTCCCTAGAAGATGTAATTGGAGCTTATTTTCTTTTCAGGTACTATTGCATTTATTTTTAATGGATAAACATATTTTCCGTTTAAAACAGAATTCCGTCATAGGCAGATTTTTTTTTCACTGATTTTATTGTATTTAATTTTTTTAGCCTTTGAATAATCTATTTAAAAAAATAAATTTTAAAGGTTTTTTTTTTTTTTTTTTTTTTTTGTAAAATAAAAGTTTTAAAATCTATGTTTTTCGTAAAAAAAATTCGATTGAGACGAATTTTATTTATTTTATGTACGTATTAAGTCAGTCAGATACAGTGATTTTAATACCGGTTTTGTTGAGACCGGGTTTGAACATTTCATCCAGAGTGCAACTAAGTTGAAGGAAGTAGTCCCCTCCTTTATGAAATGTACGCTAGTCCCGGCCTGGCGGATATTCCGAAAAAAGTAACATCTCGGTCCTGGCCATACCTGGGCCCAGAATACAGATTTTTTAATATCCTCTGGAGGACGATAAAAAGCCCGAAGTTGTCAGAGGTAAATTTAAAAAGAAAAAAAAAGACTTAATCTGCATCTTAGAAAAAGCATTTTTTAGAATAACTGACGGACATTTAAACAATACACTTCGTTTTTCTGCATAATGAATTTTTTATCCTCTATTTCTTGTCTTTAAATTATTAAATGTTAAGACTTTTTAAAAGAAAAAAGAACTTGAAACACGTCATTTTTGATTTTTTTACATTAGTTTTGTTTCGGCAAATTTGAAAAAATGTTTACTTTTGAAAAAAATGTTTGATTTTAAAAATATGATTTTTTTTAAAGTTATATTATTTTTCCAATAAATATTTTTAATAATTTTAAAATGAATATAAAAAAAAAAAACCTTAGAACAAAACTAAAATCAGATTTTCATCTTTAATTAAATGGAAAGAAATTGAAATCCGATAAATAATGTTACGAGTTATAACGATTTTTGATTGTCCCATTTAAACCAGTATTAACCACATGAAACTTTTATAAATTGTATGAGAAATTTTAGAATGTTATTTTCTGAGCAAATTATACTGCTAACCATCACAAAAAAAGAAAAAAAATCAAAATTCTAACTCAAGAAATATATTTTTTACACGTTTTCTAGAACTGTTAAAGTAACATTGTTTTTTGAATTGCGCGCTTTTCAATTTGTATCTAATCCCTTAAAACCTGATGAATTTTTTAAACGGCTATAACTTTTCGAATTTTGGAGATATGAAGATGCAACTTTTTGTGTCTTATTCAGGACTGAATAAGGAAAGTTTTCCTAATTGGAATTTTTGTCCTACGGGGGCCGTATAAAAATTTTATTTTCGTAACTTTTCAATTAGACCCCCCATGGAGTCGCAATTTATCTTATCAAAAATTTCACATTTTTTTATGAATTTTTGCAATTGGAAGTATGGGTGTAAGGGCAATATTTAAGGAAATAGCCTATTGTTTCGATATTTATGAATCACCCTGTATGTTCTAAGAGTAATGAGATTATTAGAAGGCTTTTCTGTAGCCACTTATAACCTTAAAATTCTACATGCAGTTGTTAGCCATCTTGAGTGATAAACTGGACCAGGTTTCATTAATGTTAGATCAGAACCACATTCACCATGTGATGTTGCTATGCAAATATTATATAAATATTGCTGGTCATTGCTGAGAACTCTTCTATCTATGTTGACTTCCAAATAATAAAGTATAAAAAGTTTATTTTATACATTTAATAAAATACGATAAACGATTTCTCATCCTCTCGATCTACGTTTTACGTTAGATAAATTATTCTTTAAATGTTAATTTTACTTGTATTTTCTAGCTCAAAATTTGCATGAAACTCGATTTTCGGCAAATAAATAAAAGTTTTGGGGCACTGGAAAAAAAATTATCAAAGTCGAAAATTATTTGCATGCATGCTAATATACTATAAAATGCATCTTTTTTATCCCGCTGATAAAATAATTTAAAAGAAATTAAAAAAACAAAAATTATAAATTTTTATAAAAACTTCAACTTTTTTACTATTTTGAGGGCGCTTGGGGGCACCGGAAGATATGGATGGATTTAAATTTAAAAAAAAAGATTTAACTAATATATATATAAGGCAACTTTCGCAACCCGCGCCAAAAGTAATTTTAAAAATATTAAGAAGTAAAAAAAATTATAAAATTCATAAAAATTTCAATTTTTAATTATTTTTGAGGCGTTTGGGGCACCGGAAGATATGAATGGATTTCAATTAAAAAACATATGTGAATTAGTATGCATAAAAGGCAACTTTTGCACCCCGCGCCAAATCGATTATCCGAATTTCGATTTTTCGATCCACCCTTATATATAATGTAATTCATTGAAAAAAAATGTTGTGGTAACAGAACTCCCAATCATAATGTATTAATTGTATGAAAATTTAATGAAGATAATAGACTGCTGATAGGTTCAGTTAACAACATGCCTAATACATTATTCGACTTCCTCTTCTGTTATACAAGGTATAAAAATATACATGCCGCAGGTCACACCAGTAGCATCCAATGTCAGTGAAAACAAAGAAGAGGTAAACTAAGGTACCCTGGGATAATAACGCCACGTTAAGGTTCTATCAATTTTCACGGCTCAGTTTTAGTTTGTATTTTTCAAACAAATATATGATTTGATGCAGCAACTCATTGACTCTCTAGTTAAAAAAATAATTTAACAGATATGTATTCATAAAATGTAATGGCGTGATTTCTTGACCAATGCTATTTGGCTTTATTACCCACCTATATGGGTAATAACGCCATACAAACAAAACTATGAAATAAGATGGAATAATTGCATGTAGATTGCCCAATTCTAAAAATACAAACTCTATAAACTTAGAAATTGACAAATTGCATTCTAAGCTATTGAAAATGTTCAACTTTTTGTGAAAGTGTAAGAAAAATAAAGGTGTGGTGTGGGGGGGGTGAGGCAAAAGAATATCAGACCGTGAGCTTCTTTTTGCTTAAAAAGGACCGCTTAAATAGAATTATTAGAAACATTTCACAGTTTTAACTGTGTTTATTTGAATAAGTATTTAGGATGTAGCTCGGTCACTGTAGAGAATCAACCGGGGTATTAATTCCAAGGATTGGCGTTATTACTCCGTTATAGTTATTGCGCTGTACATTTTAAATTACAAATTATCTCGAGAAGATATCCAAAATCCTCAACAACATTTTGAAAGTCCATGAAATGTACTACAAATTTATGTAATTAAAAAAGTATTTCCGGATAAAAAAATAGTCTTCACATCACAAAAAGTATCTCGCAAATTTTAGATCAATCGTTAAATTTAGTTGCTTGTAAAAACAATAAGACCTAACAGTGAAACAAATTAACTTGAAGATGTTTTTTGCGATTTATATGACTCAAAACCCTTTTGCGTAGAGCAAATGGGTGTCATTTACCAGATTATTTCATAATTATGCAAAATATTAGCACTTGGCGTTATTACCCCGCCAGGCGGTATTGCACCAGAGCACCTTACTTAGATACATAGAAAATTTATGCCCTTCTTTGGGAAAAAAATAACATTTCAATACATTAATAAAACACTGGTCCTAGATTGTTGGGTGGCTGAGACGGATGGAAATGAAATGCAGCCACATCTACGAGTTATATATAGAATAGTTTTGAAAGCAGATAGGTCAGAAATGCATTCAAAACAACATTTCGTTGTATGCTCCAATAGAGAGGTAACGCTGGTTTTTACCAAGAGTTGTCAGATTTGCTCCAATTATACAGACTACAGCTATTGTTTTATAGTTTAAATATGCTAAGCAGATAAATATAATGGTTTAAATAACATTTTTAAATAATAACCAGCTCTGTAGGAATTTTTAAATATTTTTGAAAAAATGTCAAAAAATGACAAATTTTACCCAAAATTTCGATTTTTGGAGCAAAAGCGCAGACTCAAGCTATTTTTTTTCAGCGGTAAAATTTCACGCAGCTGATGTACTAGTAAAAGGGCAACTTTTGGCACCTACCCGTTTTTGCGTTTTTGATTTTTAAAAAATAATTTTTTTCGCTCCACCCTAATGTACGTATGTATGTAACGCGATATTTCTTGATAGAATTATCTGTTTTGATTCAAAGTTTGGATAGAGGTTCATATTGTTAAAGAGCTTTCCTGAAACGTTTAAAGGTTTTCAATTGTTAAGTATATAGTGGGACTAGGGTAATCACTGTTTAATTTAGATAAATGGATTTACAATGCCAAATTATCCAATTTGCTTTAAATTTGGTATACCGGTTTATTCTGAAAAGGCGCTTCCTTGATTAGATTTGGGAGTTCATAAATTAAATATAAAGTAGAGGAAAAAAGGTTAATCATCTTCTTAATTTAAATATATAAATTTTCCTGCTAAATTATCTAGTTTACTTCCAATTTGATACAGTGGTTTATTTTGATAAAACACTACCTTCATTAGATATGGAGGTTTATTTGTTAAGTATAAATCGGAGAAGTGGTGATCTAATTGCTTCTCCTTAATTCACTTTTAGAGTTCACGGAGCCATAGTCAAGAGACACAACAAGATCGTGTGATATATTCCGCGCGAACTTACGCAACGTGGGTTTGAAGCGACACTCAAGCCAATTTGCAGGCAAGACTCGGTTGTGCTCAAGCCGGCTATTGTGGCTAAGATTTCTAAGATCATTTATGTTCTTGAAATCCATGTAGGAAACAGCGTTGACCTTAGAAACGCACATAACGGCCATTTACTCGGGAATGAACATTACTCAGGTCGCCAGGTCTGTTACTGATGCCTCGGAAGTTCACGCGTCATCTGTGACATTAAACTGGCGAAGCATCTCGTCCTATGTTAGGCTGAGTCGCTTCTAAGGTTTGGAATTCTTTGCGAACGAGATCTTAACGTTTTGGCTGTCCGTGTTTTAGAGTTCATGGTAGAAGAATCAGTAAAGTGTGACGACTAGAATATGATTGATGATCCGTACATGTGTCGAGTGAAAGGGCAATAGATCATTCGACCCCATTACCTGTGAATTCTGTAGAGATCAATGGCCAAGACTCTGTAAGTTGTCCTAAATGTCTGTAATTTTATATGTTTCTTTATTATTTTTGCGTTTTCATTACTTGTAATAATCTTTTGAGTGAAAAAATAGCTAAATGGTTTTCTTGTCGATGTTTTTACTTTTCGAGGGGCATTATTCTTTTAAACTAGCCGCCCTGGTGACCAGTGTGGTCTCCGGGTCTTAGGATTTGGTCATTGACCTTTTCTCTAAAGGCCTTTAATGATGTCTACCTTTACATTAAACCTAAATATCGTTCATTTAATGCCAAAAAAATAGCTCGCCAAAAGAAAAAAAACACGATATGGAACATTTCCCCATTCGCAAAGCGTTCCAAAAATCATTTTTTGGTACTACTTTGTTACTCTGTCGAGCCAAAAACTATCGCCAAATTATAAGATTAAATGTCAATAAAGGATGATTGTGTATGTTGCATTCATTGACATTAAATATGATACACCTGTTTAAAACGGTATTAACTGATTTTTATTTGTATTTTTATTAATATTCTACTAATTATTTGTTTTTTCATTATTTAAAAAGAAAAATATGTCAATATGAATAATTTGGCTATGAGTTAGGCGATTTGAAAAATTTGGCAAAACTGATCGACGGGATAATCAAGTCTTACCCATTATTTTTTTTAATCACATATATTTTCAAGAAAATTATTTTAAAAAAAAGTTTGTTATACGATTCGATAGTTTGGAATCAATCCAGATTATGAAAAATATTATCACTAATGCATTGCAAAAAATAAATTTTGCTTTTATTTATTTATTTATTTATTTATTTGACATACAGAACAGGAAAGAAAAAAACACTTTTAAAATATTTAATATAAATGGTACGTAAATATTAAATTAACTTACAATGAGATATGAAATTTGTATATTGAATATTATGTGAGTTGGCTTATTTACATTTCACTTTGTCAAGAAAACGTTTTGAAAGTTGAGTTGTATAGTATTTCATCTAGTAGAGTGAAACTGAAGTTTGATTAGATTACATGTTTGAATTATTTTTCCATGGCAAGATTGATGGTTGGAGAACTTGCTATATGAATTATTACCTCCATACATTATTTTTTTTTTTAATCATTCGAGAATGAATCTTTTTTTTTGTTTGTTTACATTGGTGGAAACAGATTTTGGGAAGTTAATTTAAATTTCACCGAAGTAATCTCAAAATATACATGTACTTCAATGTAATTCATCCATGAAATATTATTTTGGTCAGGCGATCTCTAGAAAAGTATAACTTTTATACAGCTTTATTCGGAAATATAATTTTGATTAAAACTGGCCGCTTGGCCTATAAAAGCGAAGTTGTCATCACAGGAAACTGTTGATGACAGCCACATGCGCTTATACTAACAATAATCTGTACAATAATTTGGTGACTTATCACTTGCGCTGGATAACATGAAATTGGCTGCATAGCGTATAAAGAGTGAAGTGGGTAAGCCCGGAAGTGTTGATATCTGTTACATGACTTAGGCTTTTATTATATAGATGATAATAGTATAATATACAGTTAGTGTGAGTAGTCTGTTTGTTCAATAACATCAGCATATCTAGGCAGTTTTCTCTTTTTTTATGTTGATTTCTTGTTATGGAATTCTTTCAAAATCAACAATATGCGAAGGAATCATACATTATTATCACTTAATCATTATAAATAACTCTTACTTAGAGTACAGTAAATCTTATAAAATATGGCCATTGATTTATAAACCAATTTTATTTCAAAAATTCGGTTTGAAAATTCGACTAAATTTGTTACTTTATTTCTTAATTGTAAATTGGCTAGAAACAATTTTTCCAACTACATTTTGATAAAGGTTTTCGAAATTAGAATTCATACAAAATGCATTTTAATAAGTAATGATTTTTATTTTCTAGTGCTTCCAAACTTTATTTGATTTTGTTTTGTAATTTTAAATGAAATGTCAGATTTTCTTTTTAACATAAGATTGTCTACATTAATCAGTTTTAGTTTTATTTTAAAAACAAAATGGTTTACTTTTTTATAAAATTAGTTCACACCTTGTCAGAAATGGCACATTTTAAATGGTAAATTTAGTTATAAATATAAATAAAATTTATATAATACTCCAAAATACTCCAGTGCACGAATTAATTTTCAATTAATTTGTTAAAACAAGTTGATATGAAATAACTAATATTAAACATAAAATCATCATTTTGCCAAATTACACATTTAAAAATATTTGCTCAATATAACTTTAATTTATTTTTTGACTTTTGTATTTTTATTCCGTAACAAAGAAAACTTTAACGGAATTTAAAAGCAAGAAAACGTATCAAATTTCAAATTAGATCTGCGAAATCTCAAGTTTTAACAAGCAAAGATAATGAGGTAAAAGTAACACCCAGGACTTCATTACGCTGAGTCTTTACAGATAATAAAGGAATAATTGAAGAAGAAAAATAAAATCTCTTTTAGAGAAGTTTTTTTTCTTAGGGGGGGGGGGATATATAAAAGTTACAGCGAGCTTTTATTTCGTTTTCTTTACGGAGAAACTACATGTCTTAGGTCTTGATGTTAGTTGGGGGAATTTTACGATTTAGATTTCTCTTTAATAGATTTTTTAAATTAAAAGTAAAAAGATTTAAAATAGAAATAATTGAAATTTTTGAACGCGATTTGCATAATAATAATACTGATATTTTATTAGTGTTCAAACAGGTATAAGTAATATGAAATATGTATTTTCATTGATAATTAAAATGTCGAAAGGTGTTAAAAATTATTATAAGTAGGTGGAAATATGTATTAATGTAACCAAAAGTTTGATTAGCTATTTTTACTTTGAAATGGTAGAACATCAGGTGCATTACATACTTTATATTGTACATAAAGCATTGCATGCTATTACTATATCAACTCAGAAAAACAAAATAATATTAAAAAATGAATTTAATTTTAATTTCTAGATTTGAATTTGACTCTAAATAAAATAAGCTTTTTAAGAAAAAAATATCAACCGACTTCAAAAAAGCGCTAAAAAGAATTAAATAATTCTTTAAAATTCTCTAATGACAAAACGTTATCCAATAAGCACACATCGGATATCAGGTACCGGCATAAAAAACGGTTAAATTTAATATGTATAATTTAATATCCACCAAACATAGATTTTAGAGATAATATTATTTTACAAGAGATGAATTGACATATTTATGATTTATTTTATGAATATATACATATAAAAAGTAATGAATTACTTTTTGAAGTTGGTGCCAAACAATCACAATCGATAATGATTATCCCCATTTTAATTATGGTACTAGGCATAATTTAGATACAATTCTTAATATACATCAAATAGTTTGGCACCAACTTCAAAAAGTAATTCATTACTTTTTATATGTATATATTCATAAAATAAATCATAAATATTTCAATTCATCTCTTGTAAAATAATATTATCTCTAAAATCTATGTTTGGTGGATATTAAATTATACATATTAAATTTAACCGTTTTTTATGCCGGTACCTGATATCCGATGTGTGCTTATTGGATAACGTTTTGTCATTAGAGAATTTTAAAGAATTATTTAATTCTTTTTAGCGCTTTTTTGAAGTCGGTTGATATTTTTTTCTTAAAAAGCTTATTTTATTTCCTACTTTTTAGTTATGCATACTGTAATACATAATTATGTGTACTGGCACACGATAGTTCTTTGCAATGCATTACTAATGTACGCACTTTGCTAAGTTCTGATGTATTCAGTTTACTTGTCACTGTTTGATTGTCAATTTTTCTGAAACCACTTACAATATCGGTTAGTATCGTTGTGAATCTTAAGAATTTCTTTGTATGGTAACTTCTTCAGACAAGATCTGCCACTTCGAAAAGCTACCGCCTTTATGAGATCTTAGTCTGCATCGAATCCTACGGTCATCGAAAGTTAGTATCAAAAGGTGACGATCCATCAAGTAAACTGTCCTTACACATAAGAGGGCGACATAGTGCTTCCATATATGAGCACGCAGCAAGATGACTTCATATATTAAGGTATAGTAAAATGCTTTTCTAGTGTAGTCAGTCAAAAGTACTCCCCCTTCACTCAGGGCGTGTTCAGCGAACTTACCAAAGTGACCGATGTAACCGGTAACTTACCGGAATGGTAAGTAACCGGTAGCTAACCAATTGACTGATTCTCTGGACGCACTGGTTAGTTATGTCATGTAGCGCCATCTATATTCCATTTTGACATCGAACAACAGAAAACGAAACCGAATCTACCGCCTGTTGATTTGAAGTTGCCATTTATTTTTAACTAAATAACATGTAACCGATCACGTGACCTAACTAACCAAGATTTTTCCCCCGGTTAGTTCGGTCACTTACCGGTCACATCGGTCACTTGTGCTGAACGACGTTGGTTGCTTACCGGTTACAGCACTGAACGCATTGGTAACTAACCAATCTTACCGGTTACTTACCGGTGACATTGCTGAACACACCCTCAGAAAAAGGAAAGATTTTAGCAAAAATCGCATTATGCTTCAATCGATAAACAGCAACAATCTAATACCTATACAGGCAGTAATGGCATCGGAAATGAGCAGTGGCGATTCGACGAGGAATCTGAAACTCATAACCAATACCTGGCTGCCTCTATAAGAGAGTGGCAGCATTGGATTCCCAAATATTTCTTTTACAGACGCTTTTGTCCCAACTACACTGTTAAAAATTTGAAACTTTTGCTGTACACTGTTAAAAATCTGCTGCATTTTTTTGCTACGCACGTATAGGAAACGGTTACTTGACTGTATTAAGGAGCATTCTCATAGGTCGCAGTAGAGACATTATATACAAGCGACGGAGTGCGTTGCAACAAAATGCTTCAGATTTTTAACAGTGTATCATCACTTCACCGCTTATATAGAAAACGATTAGTTAAATGCATTATGAAGGATTCTCATTGATAAAAATAAAGATATTCTATAAAAGAAATGGAGTGACGATGCAGCAAAAGTTGCAAATTTTTAACAGTGCATTGCCATTGCCAGGCGTTTTTTATTATGGAATTTGATGATGATTTCCTGGAAGAATTCGATTGTACTCGTATGAGAAGTTAACAAGATTGACGAAAATTGCCCGCTCAACAAAATGCTTGGTGACTCGTTTTTGTCCAGAATCGTTTCAACCAATTAGATACTGTGCTACATGTGTCGTCATATTCATATCGAGGAATCCTACACAGTAAAAAATTTGTCACTTTTGCTATATCATCACTCTATTGCTTTTATAGAAAACGATTACTTCACCCAATTACGAAGCATTCTTATGGGTCAAAAGAGAGATATTCTACAAAAGCAGGGGAGTGACGATGCAGCAAAAGGGTCACATTTTTTACAGTGACACTGTAATCGGAAATGAGCGGTGGCGTATTCGATGAGGAATCTGAAACTCATTACCTATACCTGGCTGCCTCTATAAGAGAGTGACAGCATTTGATTCCCAAATATTTCTTTTACAGACGCTTGTCCCAATTACATTACAAAAACTTTGAGCCTTTTGCTGCATCATCAGTCTGCCGCTTTTATAGAAAACGATTACTTTGCTACGGTCATCGTCGCGAAGCATTCTCATTGGTCATAAAAGACATGTTCTATAAAACCTGTGGTGTGACGCTGCAGCAAATGGGTCAAATTTTTAACAATGTATCATGGAGAATTCTCATGGGTGAAAGGAGAGATATTCTATAAAAGCGGGGGAGTGACGATACAACAAAAGGATCAAAATTTTTACAGTGCACACTGTAAAAAATTTGGTCCTTTTGCTGCATCGTCAATCCACCGCTTTTATAGAAAACGATTACTTCAGCCTATCGTGAAGAATTCTCATGGGTCAAGAGAGAGATATTCTATAAAAACGGGGGAGTGATTATGCAGAAAAAGGGTCAATTTTTTTACAGTGTACACTGTTAATAAAAGTGAATCTTGTCCCGTTAGGATATCACACTTTGAAAAGATCGTGTGTCTATGTAAGTGTAACTTAAAAACATGAAAAATGAACGTTTCTAATTGGTCGATTGCTTCGAAAAGATATTGAATTTTAATGTTTTAATTTTTTAAAAAGTTCTAATCAACAGATTTTTATGAAATTTGAATGGGACCACATGGGCCCCATACGCTTTCAAACAAAAAAATAATTATCAAAATCGGTTCATATTTACGAAAGTTATGCGTGAACAACAAATACATACAGGTCGAAATCATAACCTCCTCCTTGAAGTCGGTTAAAAAGAAACTTTAACGTAATTTAAAAGCAACAAACTGTATTAAATTTCAAATTAGATGTACGAGTCCTAAAATTTTAGAAGTTGAGATAATGAGATAGAAGTAACTCCCTAAACTTTATTACGCTTGTCTTCACAGATAATAAAGAAATATTTGTAGAAGAAAGAAAAAAGGTAATTTAGATATGATCTCTTTAATATTACATAAAAGCTACTTCAAACTTTTATATAAGTTTCTTTGCAGAGATATTTTGTTTTCAGGCACTGGTGTTAGTTGAGTGGAATTTTATGATTTGGGTTTATTTTTACATGATGTTTTTAATTAAATTTAACTGGATTTGAAATAGGAATCATCGCAATTTTTTAAAGTGATGTGATAAATAGTAAGACAAATATGATATCAATGTTTAACAGAAACAAGTAATATGAAACAAGTGTTTTCATGTTAGATGTGAAAAACATATAAGAACTATGTTTAAAAAATGCATGAATATAATCATAGGTTCGATTATCCTTTTTTTTTACTTTGAAATATCAGACCCACTATGTGTTGCCTTTTATATACCAAGAGAAATGTATTTAAATAGTATATCCAGATTCACATTAATGAAAAAAATCGAGCCTTATCATCACCGTACTAAAGATTCGTTAAAAATAATCAGTCAAAGGTATCTTTGTAAAAACAGAAATACATTTAACTTGAAAATTATGATCAAATGTATTCCTCAGGAGAAAAGATATATTTATATTTCCTGAAAACATTGATCTCTTCCACAAACGATCAAAACAATATTCACATAACAACGGAACATTTCCTTAAATCCTCAAATTGTGCAATCGATAAAAAACTGAAATGAAATGTTTTAGGAAAAAAAATCCTATTCGGTAGAAAAACAGCTTTCTGGATAAAAATTCTTTTTGATTGTATGCAAAAAGCTGTGATAAGGTTTTACTTATCTTTGTTTTCAAAGGAAGAAATATTCATTGTCATAGCAACAGGCTTTTCTCATAAAAATATAATTATAGCTTTCTAAATTCGCTCAATGATTTTTCGTTCGAACCGCCAGGTTTTCTTATTTTAATAATCATTTTCAAAATTAATATAAATTCACATTAATAGGGATTTTTAAAATTTTTAAACACTTCCAGAAAATTTCTCAAAATGTAAATATGAAATGTAATATTAGATAGTTAAAATATCAAGCAGATATCATATAGTAAATATTAAAAGCCCTCATATTTGGTGAAAAGAACACTTAAAAAATCATTAAAAATTAAAAAACAACTTTACAACTTATTTATGCATTGGAAATTAGCCTTAACGAAAACGGGAGAGCAATTTTTATACTGGAATAAAATATTTAGCTTGGATTACATTTTTAATTCACCTATTATAGCCAGACAATTTATGAAAATGCGAAAAAACTGGAATGTTTCCTTTGAATATGCATAATTCTTCAATAATGTCTTGATAATTCTTTATCCAGATGTCCCAGTGTTATTTGCAATATATTTGAAAAGAAATTGCTGAAATATATCTTGTGTAACACATATATTGTTATATTAATACGGTATAAATGTAGAGTTCATATATTTCATACAATTAGTTGCATATTTTTAAATTTTATTAAATAAAAGCGAATTATAATACACTGTAAAAATCACAAACATTTCAAAATCTATAGAAATATCACATTAAAAAAAACTTAATTGTACAAATTACAATAACTATTTAGAAAATGATATTTTCATACACTAAAACTTCTAACATTTCAAGGATTGGCACCTGATTCCATAATCTAAACGTCTACTTATTTTGACTGTCTGATTTTGAATTAAACAAATTTCTGCAAAGGAGAAAAAATAAAAATTCAAATAAGTGTGTGTATGAAAGAAATGCGTACAATGCCACCCGTGTTTTTGCTCCATCAAGTTATTCTGAGAAATATTTACTACGCTCACCCTAAATCCTGCTTTACTAAATATTACGTGATGGAAGAAAAAAATTCAAAAATTCTTTGTTCATTTCAGAAAGCAAGATTGGAACATAAGAATGGTATAATAAAGTTTCTGGTCCCCGAGATCCCCTTTCATGATGGAGGTTTCATTGATATGATAAAATAGAGGAGTTTAAACATTACAAATCCCCCAATGACAAAATACATAACTGGTGAAAACTTAAAAAGTCCATTAGTGAAGCAAGATAACCGAGTTTCCAGTTGCAAGCTGTAGATTTCTCTCATTTAAATTGTAAACCACAAGTGGTATTAAGAGTTATAAAGCTTGTGACAGAGACATCACCGTCTCTGCTTCTGAAGCAAGAAAGGATTTTATGAAAGCAAAAATTACTTCGCAAAAGATGATGTAAAAATTTGGTACTAAAAAGTATATTATCTTGTGTCGAGAAAAGTAAAAAATCAATGAAATGTTCCCTCGGTTACGAAATAGTAGAGTTTTTGTTTTATTTTCTTTAGATTTCAATAATTTAGTTTAGAAAAGGGAATTGTTAAATTATTAAAATGGGAAATACATTTTTTTCCTTCCGAATCCTTAAAAACAGAATTTATACCAAAAATGTGAAAATTTGAGCATTTTTTTCTTGATTTATCTCGTAAACTGGCAGTTAATACTAGCCAGCTGGCGCTGGAGTCAAAATTAGAGTACGCCATTTTGTCCACCGACTGCCGTAGTGCTGATTGTCTAACGTCCGTTTCACGAACGAGTCCCATGTTAGCATACAATCTGACAGAAGTTTCAGCACGATTTGAGGCACACGGTGAGAAATTGTGCGTTTCTGCACGAATATGTACAATTTGTCGGAATGGTGGACGGAATTGTGTTCTGAGCCAGTATGTATGTAAATCATCATAATGATATGTGTATTATCAAGGATGAAATCACGACGCGATTTCTCACTAATATACAGGCGATAAACTATTGTCGACGATTGTGGTCACTTACATTGCGAAGAATCGGGATGAACTCGTTCTGAGGGAAAATAACGTCAACACCTCATCTTTCTCGAATAATGGATAATTTCCTTTTCGACAAATGACTCGTTCGAAGCGAATAACAAGAATCCATAGAACATGTTTTTGGCCTTCTTGGGAGAAGAGTTACTGCTAGTTGATCATCCCGCAAGCAATTCAACAGTTTGAAAATTTTATTCGGTGGGAATGGAAGGAATTATCCAAATATCACTTTGATAACCTCATTGATTCTATGCCTCGTAGTTTTGTCACATTGCTTTCGGTCAAGTTTTATCATCCCCTTATTTAAACTCATTAGTGTACGCTAAATCATAATTTCGTTTCATCGTATGATATTAATCAATACCACATTTAAAGTTTATCAACAGTAAAGAGTTTTATTCTGTCATTGCCTATTTTTCTCTCTATCATTCAATACATATAGATATTGTAACAGATAACAAAATCTAATCATCTGCGATTTCTAGCAAAAATTGTAATATTGTCTAAATGCTTTGAGTAGTAGTAGTACACTCAATGCTTTGAGTGTATTAAAAACTACAAAATATATAAGGAATACAGATTATAATTTTATTTTAGTGAAAACCTTTCCTATTCTTATTTAGATGAAAATAAGAAATTTTCTGGTATGAATAAAGTTTCGAATTTAATTAATTGTAAATTTTGTTAAATGCCAATTTTTTAAGAATACTTTACAACTTGTTTTTTTTTTTTTACTCCAAAATCTAATGCCAAAATTTAGATTAGAAATTACAACAGGTTCCAAAAATTTTCAAGCCCTTTTACCAGGGTTTTCGTTAAGTAATAGTAATATTTTCTAAAAGTATAATACACCTTTTTTCAATAGTTGATATATTACATGGATAGTTTTTCTAAGGTTTTATCATAATTTAATTTCAATAATTGTTATCAGCACAGTTTACAGTATAAAAATAAAGGTGAAATAGCACATTTACATAATGTTCAAATGTGGTTTATCCTTTTAATTGTTATAAATTACTTGTAAAAGTAAATTTTACATGGGTACAAATAAAATATGAAATATCTTTTTTTCATAATTTAAATAACATCCTATTTTTTTTTTTAAGTGTTACATTTATACTTTTAAAACTCTTTGGAAAATCTGGTATAAAAGAATTACTTTTACATTTGGTGCAAGAAAATCCTTACAAATAATTACTGTGCTTAAAAGATATCCGCTAAAAATAAACTGGTTAAGAAGAAAATAAAAGGACTTTTTCAAGTTATTTCTAAAAAGTCTTACAAAGAAAAACAATGTGCAAAAAAGGCTGAAATAGAATAAAAACAGACGGGAATTGAAGGAAATAAAGTGAAAAAAAAACTTAAAGCTCCATTCTGTTTCAAAGAAATGATAGTGGACGGCATACAATTTCTCAAAAGCTTCGTCAGTTGGAACAAACTTTCTATTCATTGCAAAGAAAGCTCATCTAATAGGTAGTGCTTGAGCGATTTTACACATATTGATTCATTTTTAAGGAGCTTTTCTGTTAATATAATTTTATGTATTGTAAAACACATATCTCTCTCCTACAAAACAAATAAAAATAACGATACTTTTAAAAATATAAAAATGTTTTCTATTTACTAAATTGTAATTTTGATTTATTTTTTTATAATTTCTTAACTTATGCTTCCTTAAAAATCAATTGCTCTCGATATAAATTTCTATGCTTACAATAATATCTTTGAAAAAGTGTACGTTCTACATTCAATATTCTTACAAATTTTATCTTTCGCAAAAAATTTCTTTTGCAGTATTTTTTCACAATGTTTTATATAATTGTAGATGTATTTCGTTTTGATACAATCTAATTAAGACGAAAAAAAACTGAGGGGTTTTCGTTAAATACACAACTAATTTATTAAGTGATTATATTACTTTGTTAAAATCATTTAAAAGAAAACACTTCCCCAGAATTTTATTAAAGCTTTTTAAAATTTCACACAAAAATATACATGCAAGCGAAAATCCCCTCATAAATAGTAATAAAAGAACACTAAAATAATTCAGCAAGTATCATAAAATCTATCAAAAACGCCATAAACTGCTATAAATGTAGTATATCAGACAATTCATCAATTAGTTAAAAATATTTTCTTTTATAAATATTTTAAATAACCTGTGAGTTTATATTGACTGTTCTACATTTATGTAAACGTATATATATATATATATATGGAGAGAGAGATGGATAGATTATTACAAATCATAAAATATTAAATAACTATTATAGAATATTACTAATCCTCATCTATTTGAATGTAATTTATATATTGAACATTAAGATAAGTCAGAAACACTACGCATATCAAACAACATTATTGAGATTAAATTGGAATGATATTAGAAACTGATGAAGATGATAAACTAGCTGCATTGAATGGAATTTCTTACAGAAAGGTATCAAATAGCTGCAATAGTACCTAGAAATCTAAATGCTGATGTACTAGAAATATGACCATAGCAGCAATAAACATAGCGCATAAAAATTAGGAAGTTTTTTAACGTTGCAAAACATTTTGCTTACCAATATTATATATTTAATAATCTGTAAATACTTATAGTAAAAATTGTTGTTTCATAAAGTATTTTAAAAACTCAAAGTGAAATAATAATAGATCTTCATACCGTATATTTGTAATGACTTGAGAATTTGCAGCATAGAAATTTGAAAGCTACCAGTTTTACCAGTATTTTTGTTAGATAATATTTTCCTTATTTAACGATAAACATTTGTATCTTCAGATACAGAGAGCAGTATCATATGATATTTCGGTAGTGAAACGCTTATAATCCCTTAAAATTCTTAATGGATACGTACTATGTATAATGTCTTTTTTTCTGAAGTTGATATATTACATGGATGTTTATCCCATAGTTTTGTCATACAAATTCTTAATTTTCTATAATAGTTATCAGCGCCATTTACAGTATAAAAACAAAAGTAAAATGACATTTATATGATTTCAGATGTGGTTTACCCTTTTAATCTTTATAAAAAGAGAGAAAGTAAATTTTAGATGCGTACAAATGAGATATGAAATATGATTTTTATAATAAAAAACATCTCAATAATTTTCTAAAACTTTCACTTTTAAACTTTTATTTAAAAACTCTTTGGGAAATTTTTTTTTTTTTTTTTTTTTTTTTTTTTTTTTTTTTTTTTTTTTTACATTTGCAGCATTAAATTTTTACAAATACTTACTGTGCTTTAAAGATATCCGTTAAAAATAAACTAGATTTAATTTTATGAAGAAAAAAAAAGGCTTCTTGAAGTTGTTTTTAAAAAAATCTTACAAAGGTAAACAAAGTGCAAGAAAAGCTGGAATAGAGAAAAAACAGATAGGAGTTGGAAGAAATAAGTGAAAAATAATTGTAAAGCTCCATTCTGTTTCAAAGAAATGATAGTTGATGGCATACAATTTCTCCAAAACTTCGCCAGTTGGAACAAACTTTCTATTTATTGTAAAGAAAGGTCATCTAATAGGTACTGCTTGAGCGATTTTAAACATATTGATTCATTTTTACGCAGCTTTTCTGTTAATACATATTACATATTGTAATATACATATCTCTCTGCTACAAAACAAATAAACACAACGACACTTTTAAAGATATAAAAATATGTTCTATTTACTGAATTGTAGTTTTGTTTATTTTGTTATTATTTTTTAAGTCATACTTCCCTGAACGTGTCAACTGTTCTCGAATATAAATTTCTATATTTAAAATAATATAGTTGAACAAAATGTACGTTCTACATTCACTATTCTTATTTTTCTATTTTTCGACAAACAATTTTCGTTTCCAGTATTTTTCCATAATGCTTTAAATAATATTAGATGTATTTTGTTTTCACACAATCCAATTAAAACTTATAAAAACTGAAGTCTTTCTTGTTAAATACACAGTTAATTTTTATGTGATTATATTACTTTGCTAATAGCATTTATAAGAAAAAACTTCCTCAGAATTTTATTAATTTTTTTTTATTTGACACAAAAATATACATGCATAGGGAAAACCCCTCATAGATAATAATAAAATAAAACTAAAATCAATTCATGAAGTATCATAAAGTTTATCAAAAACGACATAAACTGCTATAAATTTAGTATATGAGACAATCATCAATTAGTTAAACATATTTTCTTTTATAAATATTTTAAATAACCTGTAGGTTTACATTAATTGCACTACACTTATGTAAACGTATACTTACATATTTATATATATATATTTATATATATATATATATATATATATATATATATATATAGAGAGAGAGAGAGAGAGAGAGAGAGAGAGAGAGAGATTATTAGAAATCATAAAACATTACATAACCATTATAGAATATTACAAATATTCATCGAATATAATTTACAAATCAAACATTATGATAAGTCAGAAACACTATGCACATCAAACAACATTATTGAGATTAAATTAGAATGTCATAATAAACTGGAGGAAATGATAAACTAGCTTTATTAAATGGAATTTTTTGCAGAAAGGTATCAAATAAATACAATAGTTCCTAGAAATCTAAATGATGGTGAACGAGAAATATGAGCAGTTGCAGCAATAAATTTAGCGCATAAAAACTAGGAAGATTGTTAACGTTTCAAAAAAATTTCGCTTACCAATGTTATATGTTTAATTATCTGTAAATACTTATAATAAAAAATTTTGTTTCAGAAAGTATTTTAGCAATTCAAAGTTAAACAATAAAATATCTTTATATCATATATTCGTCATGACTTGCAAATTTACCGCATAGAAATTTGAAAGCTAATATAAAACAACACATGTATGTTATATAATATATATATTAAACGTATTCCAAAGCACACTTTCAAAAATTGCTAACTCAAAAAAACTATTCATTCCTATAAGTTGCGGAGTGTAGTCAACAGAATATGTAAATTTCTTCTTTACATGAAAGAAAATTAGTAAAGCCACCATTAGAAAGCATTTTAAGGATTTGAAAAAAATTACCATGTATGCCAACAAGTACCATAAAATTACAGTTCACACCAGGAAATTTCTTTTAACACTTTGGAGAGAGGCGACTAACATACATTCCATATAAGTTGCTCAAAATCGTTGATTTTTCTCATCAGTAAAATATAACTGTAAATTTTGCCTCGTTTAATCGGAGCATTTTCGGAAATAATGGAAATAATTAGGCAAAAATTTCTGCTTTAACAAACAAGTGATAAAAAACTAAAAATTTTGTAAAAAATGCTCCTCGGGGTAATTGAAATTAGATCAAAAAGCTTATTATTAAAGATGATGAGTTGCAAAAAATATCGTTAAAGATAAAAATTACGAATGTAAAATAACAGTCTGGAAATTTAAAATTATAAACAAATATAGCTTGTACGATGGGTACTTATGTATTCTGCTGTTGTTAATGTAATGTGTTCTGTCGTCGTGCATTTTTAGGCATCTTTATTGGAGAACTTTATTATTTCTGTATGTAGGACCGATTAGTGCATAGGACCAATTTTTAACGATCGCATCAACATTGATCTACCTACAGCGTGGCCTGCAGTATCCTCATATTTGAATACATGCGTTTTTAGTATCTTCGAAAATTACAAATGCATCTTATGGCTTTTGTTGTGTCGAAAAAGCAGTGCAACACATAACCATTATGTACAACACCAATCACACCCACTCTGTGTATTATTATTTTATCTTGGTGTTTTTACATTTAAATGTAACGCTATTTTCTAAAAGCTATCACCTTTAGTAATAAGTATTCCTATTTCACTATCACTATCATTTTTTAATTCGGTTATTTAATTGTTCTTAAAATGCTCTTAACACTACACATAACGATTTCTGTGAATAATGAGTAAAAACGTAGAATTCCTGAAATTCAAATCTCAATTTCCTGTATATCATTGCAAGTCACCCCAGTAATCTTTACAACACACTTATTGCTAAATTAGATCGTTCCCCCCTGACCAGTTTTCAGACGTCTATGAAACCCTATCTTCTTAAATAATAATGAGAAAAACAATTATATAAGCAAGAAAACCAAGAGATTTTTTGTGAGATTAAACCAACACCAAACCAATATTAAATTTAAAAGACTGACAAAAGTTTGAAGCTAGACTGTACACCAATAGAGAACAAGTTGGAAATTGCACGTGAAGCGTAGCAAATGAGGTGCGTTCGTAAGATAACGAAGTTTTAAAAATACTACTCTCATATATCAATCTCATAAAATTGTAAATAGTGAATTATAATTCAAACTCTCATGAAACAATGTTCTCCCTATACCATTATGTAATGGAATACTTTTGTGTGGCCTTGTAAATCAATAACAAATGTTCTTTGCACCGCATTGCAAATGTTTTTTTATGTAAAATGTATATTATAATATGTACTTTATTGTTGCATATAAATCTATATTATAAAGGCCAAACGTATCTGTGCGTAACGCATACGTCATTTTGCGAATGGCAACACTTTTATATTTGAAATGTAATTTCGGTTTTGCAATTTTTGCTGCTGAAATTTTTAACATTTTAAACATCGCACACTTTTAATTTTTATACAGTCGTATTGGAAAAAAAAATGTAGTTTTAAATGCAATTTGTTTGAAAATTGTATCTTAATTTGTTTTTGAAATATTAATTTTTTTGTAGTTTTTAATAAGGTTTTTATAATTGTGGCAACAGAAATACACCATTTTTTTAAAAACAAAGGGGAAAAAGCCACGGAGAAAAAAGATAGATGGAGGTTCAGTATGTCGGAAAATGGGCCTGCAATACAATGCACGTTATAGCTCAAATTTAAATGCCCTCATTCGGTCCAAATAAAATAAGCATGTGGAACAGGGGCCTTATTCTTTGACATCAGATATGCATTTTTTTCTCTAAATAAAACTGATCTACTTATATTTAGGCATATTTTATACCTCCTTATATTAGGATCCAAAGTTTAATTTTAATAATTTCTACACTCTTATAGAAACAGTATTTTGTTAATTTTTGGTTAAATATCATTTATTTAAGAGTTAGACATCAATATAAGAAGCATTTTTTATTGTAACTAATTTTGTAGGTTTGTTATAAATCGATGAAACAGTTCCTTCTTAAAAATTTTTATCGTCGAAATTCGACGGTTTCTACCTTGTTTTATTAATTTCGAATGAGTGTAACACCATTAAAATGCATTAGAAACATTTTTCCCCATTGACCGTAATGGAATGGAATACTTTTGATTGTCCCTGTAATTGATCTATGCATCCGATTTTCATAAAATTTGAAACGACTCGACAAAATATTGTAATAATTATGTATTTCAAATTTCAAACGATTCGATTGGGTAGTTTTTGCGTTGTTATATGCGGACAGACGGACTGACACACAGACAGGCGGACAAAGGGTCCGACTGAACGACCACTATAGGTGCTACGTATTTACATAATTACGAACGCACATAAAAATAAGTATAGATTCCAAGCAATGCCAGAATTACTCGCCATATCAATTCTTACCAAGCTACGTAAATATATTAATCGGGTGTAGTCGGTTACAGAACATTGCTCAAAGTTATTCATTTCTTTGCAACATGTGTCCCAACATCTTTCTATTTTTATTCTCTATTTCTAAATAGTTATATATCTGGTGAACAATTATTGTTTATGTTAAATACCTCTGCTAAAATGTTATAATTTACAAATAGTGGCAAGGTAAAATGTAGGATAAAGCGACTACTAATGCGGTCATTCTTTGCAATTTTTTCGCGTTCAATTAATTCGAAAAACTTTAAATGTTAGATTTTATTAAAAAGAGTTATACTAGAACCCCCCTCATTTTTTATAATATGATAAGAAAAACAAAAGGAAAAAAGTGCGTCTTACTTGCTCTGAACAAGCTACAACTACAGTGAATACTAATCCTGTCAAAAACATGAATGTGAAAGAATGCCAAATTCGTTAAAGGTTTCGCTAATAAAAGAAGTGAGATCTAACAGCAAACCAAGTTCTTTCGGAGCTCCTTAAATCATAACTCCTGTCATGCATAATATTATTCAATTGCTTAAAATGATTTGTTATGTTACTTGTTATTCAATTGAGCGACTTAGCAAGTTTTGTGTTATTCATTTTTTTATATTTAGTTGATCAGAAATTAAAGTTGATCCCTTCCTTAACTTATCAGTACCTCAACTTCAATGTACTTATTCGAACACTGGATTGACTAGATATTTGCCAATCAGATTCCAGATTCCTTGGCGAAATATCGCTATATTGACAACAAAAATTACGCACCAAAAATCATGCTAACATGGCCCTATTTCTGGTATTTTGCCAAATTCCCATAGATTCCATTGTAATATGGTAATTTATCCAATAATTTTGTTAGAGCAAGGACTGTCGCCATCATTTTGACAACTTTTTTTTCTTTAAATCGGTTCGCTAACTACCCAAGATTGCTTAAATATTGCTATTTAGGAAGTTTTTAGAACGCTTTTCGCGCATTTTTACCCCTTTTAAATTTTGTATTTCTTAGCAAATGTTCTTAGTGATCATTTATATCTTATAATTAATGAACGTGCCAAATTTTATGTTTTTAGGCCCCTAACATACAGATATCGCATTTTTAGAACGCTTTTTGCTCTTTTACCCCCTTTGGATTAGTGGAATCGACATAAGATATAGCCTATATTGGAGCAAGGACTATCACCATCCTTTTGATATCATTACTTTTAAGATCGGTTTGTTGTTTGCTGAAATTGCTTAAAAATTCCAATTTAGAACATTTTTAGAACGCTTTTCGCATATTTTCACCCCTTTTGAATTCCGTATTTTTTATCAAATGCCTTTAGACATCTTTTATATCTTATAAATAATTAACATTCCAAATCTTATAGTTCTAGGCCCAAAAAGTTATATTTTTAGAACTTTTTTGCTTCGTCAACCTCTTTTGGTTAATGATATACGCATAAAATATAGCCTATGTTTGAACCGGGGCGAATACCATCATTTTGGTATCATTAATTTTGAAATCGGTTTCAGAGATTAGCTCCGATACTCGCCAAAAGTGTCGCCAACTTGGCACTATTTCTGATATTTCGCGAAATTCCCATAAACTCTAAAATGCCAAACTATATGTTTCCAGTCCAGTCCCTTAATATTCAGACATCGCATTTTTAGAATGTTTTTTGCTCTTTTATCTCCTTTGGGTTAGTGTAATCGACATAAGATATATCCAATGTTGGAGCAAAGACTGTCATCATCATTTTGATATCATTACTTTTAAGATCTGTTTGTTGTTTACTGAGATTGTTTTAAAATTGGTATTTAGAACTTTTTTTAGATCGCCCTTCGCGGAATTTCACCCATTTAAATTCGATATTTTTTAGCAAATGTCATTAGTGATCATTTATATCTTATAAATAATTAACATGCCAAATTTTGTGCTTTTAGGCCCTTCAGTAAAACAAAAATCACATTTTTAGAATGTTTTTCACTTCTGAACCCTCTTTTGGTTAGTGGCAAAGACATAAGATATAGTCTATGTTTGAACCGGGGCGAATCCATCATTTTGGTACCATTACTTTTGAAATCGGTTCGGTAGTTTCAGAGATTAGGCCTGATACTCGCCAAAAGTGAAGCCAACTTGGCACTATTTCTAGTATTGTGAAATTCTCATAAACTTCCATTGTAATTCTACAGTTTATCCTCTAACCAACCATTAATGTTTAATTAATGGTGATTTCCAATTTTTTCCTATTTATAGATCCAATAACCTACCTCCACACCAAATTTCAGCTTCCTAAGTTACCTGGAAGTAGTCAAACATTTCTATGAGTGAGTCAGCGAGTCAGTGAGTCAGTGGTAAAAACAGTGGTTTTCAGACGTCAATTTCTCGTGAACGGTAAAAGATTTTTTAAAAAAAATTAGGAATCGGAAATTAGAAGATGGTCTTACACGACACAAAAAAATTGCAAATTTGTAGGTCAAATAGAATTTAAGTTGTAGAGGGGTCAAAAGTTGCTCTAAATGGTTCGGGTAATATAACCCACGGCCGGTGTGTCGCCCTTTACTTTGTGAACTTGGCTGACACACTACTGTGTGTCTAGAATATGTATCAGTCCGCTACGCCATCCCATTTCTCGTTCGATAGATTTCAGCTTTTAGAAAATTTTAGTCAAAATTGATAAAAACTTTATTTTTAAAGCAACCGATTTCAACATGCCTCTTTTATATGGAAACAATATTGTCTGCTATAGCTGTATATTTTATAGAGTACCTCCTTCGGGAAATTAAGATTTAGCTTAATCACGTATAATTAATACAATGATTATTGTTTAAATTTCATTGGTAAAATTTACCAACGAAATGTAATTCTTAAGAAAGGTTTTCCTATAATAATAACAAGTCGGAAATTGTATTTGAAATGTGGCAAATGATGTATGTGTATACCATATCTAGTTTTATAAATATTCACATTTTGATGCAATAGCTGTTACACCCTTTAGCACAAAATGCATTACAATAACAATACAAATTCTTTATGATTATTACAGATGTAATATGGAAATAATATGATTCCACCTTAAAAATGTCTTAATTGCCATGGCAAATTTATGTGTCATAGGATGTTCATTTTATTAATTACATATAATAGGATTTAATACAATAACAGCAACATAGCAACATATATTTATTATCTGTCATTGGATATCATTGAATAAATTTCTTATCACAGGATTTAATAGAATAAAATTTTTTTTATTAATATCCATTAATATTTTGATTCGATTTCCAGGAAACTTGAAATCGATCGTCAAAATTCCGTTCGGGTTTTATGTTTTAAATTGCAAGCTATTTTGTTGGGTAGTTTTTTCGCTATTTTAGGACAGATAGACAGACAGACAAACTACAAAACGACGTCTATATATGCTACGTATTTGTGTAATTACAATAGCATCTAAAAAGTAGTATCATATTATATGAATACTTACCGAATTTTAATTAAAAATGAAATTTTTAAAACTCTTCATTTAAAAAAAAATAATATCTAAAAATAAAGAATATAACAAAAAGAACATTTCAATTTTTCCTGTAGTATTTTTTCGAAGTTGTTACCGCTGTAACATTAAAAAAGAAAATAGAAATATGCAATAGATAATATCAGGATTTTTAATATATTTTAAGCTAAAAAATAATGACATTGCTCAATTAAAACGAAATAGTTCAGTAAAACTTTGGATTAAAATTTTAATTCTTAACAAAGTCTTGTTAAGTATTAATACAAGTCTTTTAAAGAAGGGTCTTATCATAATGAAAGCCGGGAGATATTTACTCTCATTAGCATAAAGAGCTGTTGAATAATTCATAATGCAACATTGTATTTTTAGAAAAAAAGAATGAAATTAACAAAATGGACTTGTTTATTTTTAAATTACAGTATAAATATCAGTAAAAAGATTAAATGAAATGTACATTTTTTAGACCGTATCGGTTTCATTGAATTTTGCACTTGTGTTTAATGCCTTGCCATTTGCAAAAATATGTCAGATATAAGAACCAATAATGGCTTGTTTATGGGCGTAGTTGCATTTTAAAACATAATTACAATGTTGCTCGAATATTCAGTGATAATGTACAAATAAAATGATAGACATGGAAGCGATCACCTGATCTACCTGATATCTCAAACGCTTGCATTAGTAAAATCTCCATTCCCAAATTAAATTGCAATTGGTCTATCGAATCATATCATGGTGGATGAAACCTACAAACCCTGATTTTAATGAATGACTGATAGGTTTATCCTTGTTTGTTCTTTTTTGCCAGGCTTCTGTTTTTTAAATATAATTGGGTGCAGGAAAACAGTAAAGAAAGCACCGGTCAACAGCTAAAATCCCAGGATTGCAGGCTGCTTTTAACAAGGATGACTTGATAGATCAGTTTCATTTTAATTTGGCAATAGAGTTCTCTCTAATCATGTAATTTCAAACTTCAGCTAGATTTGATGATCTGTTCAGCTGCCTCTAGTTACAATATGTAAGTATTGAAAAATATTTTGCATTTAAGGAAATAAAAAACATAAAATTTTATTCTGTGTAATTTTTTAGGAAGATTTTGTCTTACGCACATGGTATGGGTTCATGTTCATTACATTTTATAGAAGTCATTACATTCACAAATTTGTATCTTTTATTTTTAATAAAGCTTTTTCACATCACACGCAGCCAAACTTTGCTCATTAATAGTACTGGTAATAAATTACTATTGAAAGATGCGAAAAAGATAACCTTCCCCGACAACTGGGAAAGTTTACGTGATGTGCGATGATTAGTTAAAATAAAGGTTTCATTAGATAGTCGAAAGACTATTTGATCACTCTTCGATTGTAGATTAAATGTAATGTTGTCCGTGTTGGTGTAACGTCGTCAAAATATTAAATGAACCTTTACCGGTGTATGTATGTACAATACCGATGGTTCTTCCAATAATAATAATTAAATATTTATTAATTTAAAGTTTAATAATAATAGTAGCCACTGTTTAATTTTCTAAATTCATCAAGAAATATATTAAATTTAATGTTTATCTTTTCTTTGCATTTAGAAATTCACTGGCAATTGCTATATAAAGTATAAAATAAATGAATGCAGTACATTTTTGAAGTACTGCAATTGAAAGTTTACTGTAATTAAATAATATTAAAAATAAGTAAATGGAATATCCATAATAGATAACGAAAAATAGAACTTTAATTTATGTCGGTACTTAATAAGCTGATTTGTTATTAATAGTAAAATAAAACTTATAAATATATTAACAAATAAAAAGAAATTCAATAGATTATGCCATTTAAAAAATGATAACGGTAAAAATGTATGTTTATTTTTAATAATATATTGAATTCTAATAAACAATATGCATATTTACAACTAAAAATGTATAAATACACTATTAAACAATATAAAAAAATACAGATAAATAGATACTTAAATAAATAATATCTCAATGCACAAACTCAGAGATTTTTATAGTATCTAGTATATTCTGACATAAAAAAAACTTTCTTCTATATTATTGAAATATATTAGTCTAAAAAACTTTCTTTTACACAAACAGCTATCAAGCAGTTCATTTCATTAAAAGTAACTTGCAGTTACTCGTACATTGATCCGTAAATAAAAACATTATGGGGTCATTCCATGTCAAATGAGCAAAAATGTAAAAAAAGCCGTGGCTGTATAGAATCCGATTTTAATAAAATTTGAGATACATGTTCATTTCATATTCAAATGTATATCTGCACAATATTTTGACAAAAAATAAATTATTTTATCAATTTTGGACATTTAAAAAACTTGTGATATATAATGGCTTGCGGATAATCGTCGAAAGTTGCAAGTTTCATGTTCTATATTTTGAAAACTATTTAACAAAAATGAAGTTTTTTTATAATATTGAAATCTCTGGAAATCAATCTTTATATTTATTGATTAATAATAATCTGGTAATACCATAACTAATCATAAATTGGTTGTAAATATTGAAATTTCGAAAATTTTTGAAAAATTTAAACGCTATAAAAATTAAAGGATTTAAAAAACATCTATGAAATTCATGCAAGATGTAGTATTATATATGAAGATCGAATTCTCCAAGTTTCAAATTTGTTATTTATTTCCTTCATCTTAAAAAAAGAAACTTTTTAAAAAATGACAAAATCACAATTATTCCTCTTATTTAACCTAAAAAAATAATTAAAGGACAGCTCCGACATCAACAATATTGCACATATATAAGAATCAATAAGTCCATGACACACTAAAAAAGTTTCAATACTGCCTTTTTAATTTCTAACATAACAACAATGGGTTCAAAAAACTAATATTCGATACATTCTAAAGACAATCTTTCTTTGAAAACACGCGCTTTTTTCAAAGTTTCTTGTTAAAAATAGACGTGTACTGCCATCTATGATTTTAAGATTAAAATACAGTTATTTTATGAAGAAAATTGTTTTTCTTCAGTACAAATTAAAAAATATTCTAGAGGCAAAAATAAACTGAAAGCAAGAATAAAACTCCGTATATTTAAAATATACACTTTTATCTGTAATATCAAAGAGTTAAAAACTTTTAAAAATCTTTTATTCGCCTCCAAAAAAATGAAAAAAATGTTGACTTTTTAATCAGAAGTTTTCACTATTTATTTTTTTTCTCATAAAGGAATGAAAAAGGCAAGAATTAAATTATAGATATATTAAATATATTCAATTATTTATAATGGCAAAAAAAATTGAATTTGGAAAAAGTGTCCTTCATTTTAAAACATATAACTGAAATATTTTATTTTTTCCACGATTTTTTTTATTATTTATTTATTTTTTAATTATAAAATAAAAATACAATTACTAAATTATGCTAATCTGTTACTTATAGTTCATTCTTAAGTGTAAATAATTTTTATTACAATCTTTCCATTCCTAAGGCTAATAATCAGACTTGAAATTTCAAGCATGTACACAAGAACTCGATTTCGTATCAACTTTAATGTAAATTTTTATACTGAAATAAATTAGTCTGAACTCTACTACTTTGCGTTTCCTCGTAAATGATTGTGATCTACTTATATGATGATTTTCAATAAAATCTGTGACATGTCAGCCACATCTGATTTGCTCATTTGGTGTGGAATGACCCTATGGTTAAAGGACATTTCTTGCTGAAAATTCAAAAAATATTGTTAAAAAACACATGATTTTTTTCTTAAATTAAAGACGGAAAGAATAACATTTTATGAATTTATATGGAACAAAAAATTATATTCAGCTATAGTATTCATCGCAAATTCCACACTAGCAAAGCCTGCATCGAACAAGCGGAACGAAAATTGAATCATAAACTTAATTTAAAAATAGTTTTACATATTAAATTTGGTGGAATTAGATCTTGTATATTTTAATATTGAAGTTTCTTCAGAAAAGATGAACAAAATTTGGTATGAGGTGACTTGACGTTATAGAACACGTACACGTCAAACAAACAAATTTCATCAAAGGGGATTCAAATTGTCATCAAATTCTCAAAAATGCATAGGTGCTCGAAAGCACCGGTGTTTACGTTATTCTACGGGGAAAAAACCCCAAAGATTAAGTTACAAAAGCAAGTTCAATGACACGTGGTTACGGCAAGTGTTCAAAGCATTTTTAGCAGTATCTATGTATGGGATACAAAGTCGAAGAAATGGCTGGCGAGCTTTCTGAAAAAGAACAGGCATGTCGCGTACATCCCCTGCAACGGCAAAATCTGGTGATAAGGCTTTCATAAGATTCAACTGGGTCTCTTAGATAAGGACCTTCAACTGCCCCCGCAAGAGAAAATCGAATCATTAAATATCTAGCGAGAATTGTGACCACCTCGATTAATCCATGGGTTGAAAAATGTTATATGCAGATAGTTTCAAACACCTCGTATATAATATTATTGTATTCCATCGTTCTGAAGACACATTAACTGTGAGATTTGCGAAGGACCAGCGTTCAAGACACATGACAGTACTTCTGGCAGAATAATGAGGCATGTTTTCCGCAAGGTGTCTCGTCAGAATACATGATCTGATATGAGATGAATAGAAATGATATTTTATAGCTTCCCGGTAGGATGCCATTCAGTTTGAGGTGAGCTCCGACAATTTCTGCCAAAATAATAAAAGAAAAGTGTTGGCAGATGAGCATGTGAATAAGCATGAGCATGTGGATTTACATCCACCCATACATTTAAAATGTGAGTGTTACATGTAGCTTCATGGGTGAAGGCATTTCCAATTGCAAAATGAGATTTTCCTTTAAATCTGAATAACCGCGTTTTCCCAGAAACCAGCGGTCAAATTCAACAGAGCGATGAAAATCCTTTTAAGTTTATTCTTGGACTCGTTAAGTCCGTTAAGGATATAAACGTTCATCCTTTAGTACCCACCATGTCGTAGAGGGTGATGCAAATAATCTTCTAGTCCCTGTTTATGTGCTTTGACTTTGTTGGCATCCACAAAAAACTGAATGGCTTCTACCGCAATTAGTATTTTGTCGGTCTTTGCGCTACCTGCATCCTACCGGGAAGCTATAAAGTATTATTTCTATTCACCTACCGGTTCATTTCAAATGTTTTATGATCGGGTATCTGCTTTTAGGAAACTGCTTTCCATACATTCTTTGAGTATGGGTGATTCTCAAAATAGGGGACAATTTATGTCTTTCGGCATACAAAAAAAATTGAGAGGTTTTCTGTCATGTTTTTATATTTAGATATGTTTGTCTTAATATTATTCATTATTTGCACTCAAGAATTACTCACTTTTAGTTGAAAACACCTTAAAATAACAGAATAAATGTTCAAAATGTCATTAGCATGGATGTCCACAGCAGCTGTGCCTTGTATATACTAACTTTTTCAAGAGTTAATATCATGTTTATAAAATAAAAAAAAAATGTTATTCTTTCTTTAAATTAATCAAGGAGAGGATTTATCCAATAAATTTCTTTTTAAAAATAAAATTATAGTATATAAAAAAGAATTAAAATTTGTCCTCCATATTCTGTTTTCAAAACAAGGTCATACTAAAACAGCTGGTTATTAATCAAAATTTCATTTTCACATATGACAATAGTTTGAAAATATAAAGTTTCTCCATGGCAACAAGTAGTCATTTTATCCCAGCCTGAAAATAGAAGCATGTATTGTATTTTAAGAATAGAAGTTGAATATTGAGGGCGTACATCAATTGTATGTCATTAGAATGGATAATAATTTTCATGTTTATTTTATAATTAAAATTTTTATTTTACTTATTTGCATAGGAATTTTGTGTTTTAAAAAGCCCCAGAAAGGACTATTGCATTGTGATTATATTATGGCTCATAATCTTATTTAAATTAAAATTTGTCATTAGCATGGACAAATATCAGTGTCATTAGTATGGTTTTTCTGCCCATGCTAAAGACTCCTATGTGCATAAATGTAACCATTGCTTATACTGTATCTTTTATAAAGTTTAATTTTACATATAAATTTAGGTATTACATTTATTATCCCTAAAATATGCATTATATCTGTCAGAAAATCACTAAGACAGCTTCTTACATTGTTAGTGTCAGAATGTTGCTCATGTCAACAAAGTTTGCTCTTTGGTAAGGTTTTTATTCTCCTTATATGTATATATGTAAAAATGGAAACCATTTGCTGAAAAGGAAGGCTAATAAATATAGAAAAAAAATATTTAAACAGGAAGAAAAAATAATTTCTTAATATATTTATTCCATGCAATTTGTTTTGTCATTAGAATGGCTCAAAAAATACTAATTATTTTTTTTAAGTTACTTTTTAAATATTTAGCTCTGCTGACTACATGTAAAGTATACCTAACACTATATTAACAACACCTATTTTTTTCAGAAATTTTGCTAACAGTAATTTTTTTAAGATTTCACTTTTGAAATTGTCCCCTATTTTGAGAATCATCCGTATGTAAACCATTTCTATAGAAAAATGCATGTAAATGGCAAAATATTCCTACTGCAGTGAAAGGTTGCAGAGTAGGATCAACGGTATTTTGTGTATTAATCAAGTTTCTTTTTGCACGCCCTTTCGTCTACTTCCTCATATCACATTTGCATAGAGTTAGTGTCGTTGTTCGCACTATTACTCGCATCAGGAATGGAGCTATAACGTTAGCATTGACAAAGATTACATAAGCGCTAGTACCTTTCCGCTCATTCTGAGTATTATTCTTTGATTACAGTTTTTTTGGATGCGTTCTATCATCAGTATTAGTTTTTCCCATATTTTATGAGCACCCAGTATACAAAAGAAGCAGCACAGCAGCAACTCTTATAGTGAGATCAAGGCATACATCTTTTTCAACACAATTGTCAGTACTTATCTTACATATTAAATTTGGTGAAATTGTCTCTCCTAATTTTGACATACAGTTGTCACAAAAACATTTTTAAACTCACAATAGGTATGCTTTTATTTCATATTTTTTCGATGCGTTCGACGCGAAATTTTATGCAATATTAGCTTTCGCTTTAGGTGATATGTGTTTGGTATTGTTACGTTTTAACATTTTTAGGTACAATGTTTTGTACAAATAATGAAAAACAGCGTATACTTTTTTTTTTGTTGAAATATATAATATGAATTGAATAATAATATTTACATTTTTAGTATGTACAATAATAACCTCCTGACCTTCTGCGAATTTAGTTCTATATATATTTATGTTGATAGACAAAGTCTTTATGAGATTACTTAGTTTACGAAAAGCTCAAATTTTCATGCTATTAATACGAGAAGAAAACGTATAGCATATTGGCATTCAGGAGAATAGATTTATCATAAAAATCTTTCAGGACGCCAAAAGGCATTACATGTGTATTTCCTGTCTAAAACAGCATCATAAGCAATCTAGAAGTATGTGATATAGTATATTATATGCGTATAATTTATCTTTATGAAAATATCTATCACAAATTACATGATCGCTTCAATTAAAATGGTCGATATTTTTCAAATTTTATAAATACCATATTTTTTGTAGTGAATCTGTTATTTCTCTAATAGTAAAAAAGGTATTGATCTTTATTATTTGTGCTGACAGCATCTTAGCCAACATCGGCTATGAATATTTATTCTTAATATAAGTATAGAAAATGAAACTCTTTCCAGTCTGAACTAGAATTTTTATTAATATCCTTATAGTGGCTCAAACATTGACAAGAAATATTAGCTAATTCATGGCATAATTTTTGAATCTATATCATTTTTCTTTAATACTGGAATCTTATGCCAACTTTATCTATAGTAATGAGAAAGTTCTTGCTGTAATGTCATTTTATTCTCAATATACATAATATTAAACAAATACTTATAAACTTTTGAAGTTAATTTCAATTAGTTCTAATCACTGCAATATATAGTTATGACGCAACAATTTTATAACAATTGGTTATAACACGCATATACTGTCGTATAATATATATACTCTCATAAATATACTGTAATTTATGTATCACTTATATATTATATATCTACAGTAGACAAATATAATTATATATCACATACAGTAGTCAAAATTACAGCGAAAGAAAGTGGATTCGTCGCTGAATGTACCATTCTTCAGTCATGCACTCTCCAGCTTTCGTGAAATTGACAGCACCGAACAGATCCAGAAAACCCCACCTTTGTTTAACGGTTAGAAGGAACAGACTAAACAAACACCGTGAGCTCAATCCTTAGTCAGCCTGTAATCTAACGATAATATACTTTGATAAGACTGTGTTCATATCAATTAGCAAATGGCGTCGTATAGATAATAGTGATAATTCATTATGTGTATTTGGCTGCTCTGCTAATTGTTCGATCTTTGGTTTCATTTTTCTGAAGCATTGTTGCCAACAGTACGTAACCACAATGTCATTTCGGCCAAAACGCTAATTGACCAACACTCTTTTCTGAGGCCTTTGATTCGAGCCCTTTCGAAGTTGAACTATTGTAAATATTTCCACAGAGTACGACTTAAAAGTATCCTTCTTTTAAGTTCCATGTATCAACAATAATAGTTCATTTCTACTTATCCGGCTCTAATTTAGAGAATAAAAAATTAATTTCGGAATTTTCAACTCCTATTTATGTCAGATATGGGTTTTTTCAAATGCTACCTTTTACGCTGTTTAAATTCTCATTTTACAAACCCACGTTGGAAAGTGATGCTGAAATATTATCATTTACGTAACTTATCAAATCACTTTAACAAGAGTTTAAATTATGTCACATTTTTTTCTGTATGCATATATATATATTTGTTTATTTTTTTATTTATTTTCCAACAGATTGTATTTTATCATCTTTAAAATATTCTAAATTTAGTATTTCTTTTGTAAAATTACAAATCATTATGAATTGTAAATTATGAAACGTTATTGTTAGCTTAAATTAATTTTTGTTTATTTCTAAATATTTTATATTTAAATGTAACTGCACTTATTCTAGAAACTTCCCGTTAACACCATTTCTAAAAGAGAAACGTGTGTAATTTCTAGGTTTAACATATCAGCGAATGTATTCTTCCCTAATGAGAATTTAACAGCTCCCAAAAGACCGCTCTTTATAATACACTACTTTAAATAGTGATACTTAGATAAACCGCGGGCTATCATCATTTGCCTAAAATTAACACATAACAGCTCTTTCTAATATTTCGAATGGCATAAAAGGCATTTTTTCTAAACCAAATTTACAATGCAAGTATATTGGTGTTTTCTTGGTAATGTCTGGTATTTGTGACTTTTTCCATTTCTTTATATATAATCATATTTTTGTTATTTAGAGAATAAGTACTATAAACCTGATATTACGATTTTATATTGTAGCGAATATTTTAAAAACAGTTATGTTTTTCTAATCAACACCTAATTTAATGTATTTATACTTCATAAATAAAATATAAGTTAAACAAAAATCAAGAATTAGAAAATATATATTTGAAATGCAATGTACGACCATTATCATCGCATACTTCGAATTTTATACGTTCTACCATTTCTAAAGACGTATTTTTTAAGTTGAGAATGTAAAAAATTGGTATCATATGTTTCACCGAAGATTTGATTACGACAGGAAATAAGAGACAAACAACAAATTGAAAGAAAATGATATTGGGGACTACTATATTGCATTGATTACAAACTTAGTGTGTGAAGGAATGGAGCGAAACTTACTAGAGAGCTTTACCATGTATAATTTGTGGATTTGGACGAGTGTGGTATCAAAAGAAAGATTTCGTCATGTACGTTAAAATTTCTTTGAATTGTTTTTAATCTTTCTGCCAATGCCTTTTCACGAGCTATGAGCAAAATCCTTTAGACCCACACATTGCCACTTAATTCCACACTTTCAGACAGGCACTTCGAATTCTACGAAATTTTCACATACGGTTGCATTCGAAGAGTTTTTAAATCTCTTTTTTTTAATTCGAGCAATTTGTTCTATGCAATTTTTTCGGCAAATGTGTGGCATGAAGTAATGTATAAAGCGTATGTATGTATAGTGTATAAAATAGAATAATTTTTTTTCGGCTGATTTGACTTGTGAATAATTTACATACCTGCCTGTCAATTTATTTATTTATTCATTCACATTTCAAGTGCGGATATCTCGAAACCGATTCGATTCTGACGGGTAGTTGCGCTTTTTGATGTACATGAAAAAATCTTTTTTTTTTATACTACACTCGTCAAAATCCACAACTTACACCTGGTAACGTTCCTTAGGTAGTGTGCGAAGGAAGGCGTGAACCTTCGGGACACGTGGTGGTCTGTCACAGGTACGTGAAAGTAATGTGCATAATGGTGGAAATATAAAAATTTGTTTTACAAAAAACACATACAAATTTGGTAGTTTTCTATTGCAAAGTTGGTTTTATGTGTAAATCCAATATGTTACACTCAAAATAAGGGAAAGTGTACACAATAATCCATTGATAATACAATGTCAGTAGCTCTTCCCACTACACTATCAGATTGCGAGGGTACTTACATAATTTTCCCCATCTTCCCAAAAATTTCATTTAATTATTATGCAATAATCTTTTCTCGCCACTTTTTTCCCGTTTTTTATACTGCTTTTGTAATGTCTATATCAGTATTAAAATTATGCAAATATTAAGAACAATTAACACCTAAATTCAATATTAAAATAATACATATATTAGGAATAAGTATCGCAATAAACTTGACGCTGCCCTTGATTTGAGATTGTATCTGGCTTTTTTTTTCAACCTGATTTTAAAAAACTCTGGAACAGTAAACATGCTCAATTGTTTCACTGATAGTATGAAAATTCTTTTTCATTAATTGTACATCATGATGCAAATTTGTTATTAATAATCATAGTAAAATAGTAAAGATTTCTTTCAATGCAAAATTGCTTTTCCTTATAGTGTGACTAATACAATAAATTATTATTCCTATTTTGTAGTTTGTACAAATGCAAGAGAAAAAAATAAATGTTAGAAATGTCGGTGTAGTTAGTATCGATTTATTACATGTTTATGTTAAGAATGTTAGTAAAAAAAGCATGATTGAATTATCTATTTGTGTGGAAAGGGAAGCCTGCGTAGTTACGAGAAGAGGAGGGGGGGGGTGTACTCCGAGATGTAAATCCTAAAATAGAGATACGTGAGAGAAAAAAAGATTAGAAAGTGCTGTTTTAAAGAATTAAAATCACGAAATGTTGTATTGATGCAACACATGAGTATACGGATATTGTACAAAATTTCTGTTTATTTGTGTAAGACAATCGCATATATTCACTGAGGTATAAAGATTTCTTTAAAAGGATTTAATGAAATTTTTATTATGATTTATGCTTTTATAATAGAACAAAAGTAGCATCAACTTCAAAAAATTTAACTACATATATTTAAAACAGCATAGCGCAATTTGAAACTAAATATATGAAAAGTTTAACGAAATATTAGGAGTTGTATTTAATTATTCTTAACTTACTTCAAAGACCTGTTAAATATCTTAATATATCGTAAATTTATCATACATTGACTTTTGGGTGTCTTGGTTTCTGAGAATGTCGTTACATTTGGCTGAAAATCCCGAATGATGCAAAAAAAAAAAAAAAAAAAAAAAAAAAAAAAAAAAACATGGTATTTTTTTTTAAAATTAATTTACGAAAAAAATAGTTACATGTACATGAATGGGGGTGCGTTCTATACCTATACAGATTCACGCAGATATTTTACATTATTCTCATATTAATGTTCTACAGATAAATATAATTTGGAGAATTTTATTTTACAGCGTAATCCTAAGAAGTAGTAGCTTCCTTTAATTTGTTATTGGTCCCATATTCGCCTTCTGAGAAAACCTTCGTTGAACTATATGGTCAAATTTATATAATTTTTTTTTCAATTTTCAATTTTCAAAGTGAATTCGTTAAGCATTTGTTTAGATATTCGACAATACGGGTCAAATTGAAAGTGCAAAGTCAAATTTTCCTTTAACGAAATCCCTATTAAATGAAAATTTCTACTTAACCAAATTTGCTACGAAATCTTGACTTTGAGCATCATTAACATGTAAATTAATATTCATATTGCAAAAAATATATTGTAAATAACGAAATTTATTCCATTTTCGTGTGTCTGAAATATTCAAATGAAGAAGTTTATGTTTCAATAGACTTCGGCGGATTGTATGAAATTGAAATTTTTCATTTTTTTAATCATTTCCATTCAAGAGTTTCATTTTTCACATTAGTCAGAGACGACCATTTCTATTTCAGTTTGACGAAAATGTCAAGATGAAATTTTATTAGGCCACAGATAAATACTTTCAAAAGTGTGAACATTTTTATGAACGCAGTATTCTTAGTGAGAAACTTGTACCAAATAATATTAAAGACCTTTTAAAAGTGAAGCATTTGGAAAAGCGATATCTTTTTCTGCTCACTAGCTGAAAAAAAAAACTCTTGAGATTAAATAATCACACTCGTGTAAAAACGTTTCATTTCGGTACGTTCAAAGCTTCCGGTATATCACTTGTTAAAATAATTTTAATAGAAGACAAAGATGAAAACTACTTGTATATTGATGGAAAGTTATTCAATATAATTAATATCTATTTTGTAACATAATGCAAGCTTTAACGGGGAGGAGGGGGGCAAACTGTTTGCATATTCTTTTTTAGGAAAACACGTGATATATACAGAAACTGCTGCAAAATCTAAAAATATATATTAATTTTTTTTTTTTTTTTTTTTTGCTTAAAAAGTAGTATTGATACATTTTTAAATACAGAACAATATATTTGTTAATACTTTCAGCGAAAAATATAATAAAAAACAAAATGTAGTAAAATTGATCCCATGCGTTGTTGAGGCTACAAATATAGGCATGTGTACTGACTGTTTGATATACGACAAATTCCACGTACGATATATATTCTAAATTAATGACGTTTAATACAAAATCATAATGCGCATATGACTCCTTGAGACGATATTCAATTTCGGCAATTGACCTTTTTTAAATCAAGTCTTGTTATCCTTAACATTCAATGCATTTTTATTAGCACTTTCCAACAAAGTTGAAAAGTGCTTATGCATTCGGTTTGTCTGTCCGCGCTATAACTCACGTAAATATACTCGGATTGCCGTGAAATTTAAGGACGTTATTGACGTTTACTCTATAGGTTAGCACGAAACCTATTGAAAATGAAGTTTCTACCACGTTTTTTTTTATGTACAGGGAGAATCAAAATTTTCCCATTACATTACGGCATATGGAGAAAAATCGTTTTAAATGAATTTTAACGATGTTATACCCTGTCAAACATATTAAAATTTATATTCTTTTACGAGGTGCATTAAAATATGCATTCTATAAAATATAAGGTGAAAATGTAGCTATTATTCATTTACAGGGCCACACAAAAAAATTAAATTAGATAATGGTAAAAGGGGGAATTGTATGTGACATATTTTAAATATATTAAACTGTTTCGTGTATAATAAAATTGATGTATGTCAATGAGGCTTAGTATAAATTGTAAGATACTGCCTTCCCTAACATAAATTACATAGTATTTACAGGGACACACAAAAGATTTCGAATAGTACATTCTTTCCGAAGTACTGTATATGTATCCGATGATAGCTGATGGATGGATGAAATGCATTTTAATTATGATATGCATGTATAAGTTTCACTAAATTTATGAATATTATATGGTGTGCATAAATGCTATAGTTAATATACAGGGCTACACAAAAGAGCTCGCCAACGTTACTGAATATGAGCATAAATTACTAAAAAGTGATTTTTAAATAAATTATGCAGTTTTAGCTAAACTGCATTACATTTATTAAGAAATGTTTATAGAATATAGATAAAATAATATACAGGGCCACGCAAAGAATTGGGTACATGGAGCCTATAATGGTAATTTATGAGAAAGTGATTTTAGTTCGTTTTAAGAGTGTTTAAGATTAAAATAAATTTTATCTTAAAACTGATGTGTAATAAAGGTACCAGGTAAACTACAAGGCTGAACAAAGTATTCAAGTATGTTTCTATCTATTAGTATAAATTGCTGAAAGAGAAATTTTAAGCTACTAGGCATTTTTTGGTAAACTAAATTTTCCCATTATATACTATGTATATTAGCTGACAAATCAAATACAGGGCTGTTCAATAATACTGCATTACATATTTGGCTTTATATCTTTATTTATCTAAATAACGAAGTTTTGTTAAAAATTTCATGAAACGATGTAATGTGCTTCATAATCTATGCTTAACGCATGATTTTCCGTACTTGTTTAAATATTTTTTCTTGTAAAAAACATATATTAATTTTAGAAACAAGAAAGCTACATAAGTCAATGAAATAAACTATCAAGTAATGGCGACTGTTACATTTGTTGACAGTTATCGTTTATTATTTCATTACAAGAACAGTTGATTTATTTTTAAATAATTAATGGAAAACTATTTAATAGAATATGTTGAGATTTAGTCCAGGAATAAAACTTGTCTCAAAAAGTGCGTTTCTGTAAAAATATTTTTAGATAATCTTCTTTAGATCATTAAATTATAAATTTATTTATTTTAACTCAAAATTATGGAAGTCAAGACACAATTTTTTATATTTAAATTTTTTTACATAAGGTTATTGTGTCTAAATGTTAAATTCGAACATGGTCTTCGATATTAAATATTAACACACTAATTGCATAAAAATTCCATATAATAAGAGCACCCAAGCTTCAGAAAAAAAAGCCTGAAAAATTTCTCTGTTTTTAAAAAGGTTTCTTAAAGTTTCCATTGCAAAACATACCGTTTATTATAAAACTCCGCATATTTCTCAGATTTAGAAACAGTGATTTTAATATGTTCAAAGAATAAATAAAAAGGTACAATTATTATTTTAGAAGAAAAAATGTAAAATACAAGATTACATATACATTTAAATTTGCGCTTGCAATTGTGATATCGTGATATACAATATTGAATTTGATAAAAATATGTTAAATTAAGATTTTTCTGTACGTCTGTTTTGGCTTAAGAAAATATTATAAAATTAGATTTTTCTCCTTAATTTTATAACAATAAAAACAAATCGGGACAAGGAACAGAGGGAAATGCATTAGTTATGATAATGATATAATTATAATGATCTTTTTTACTTTGTCTACATTTCGTCTACTTTCGAAGATTTTTTTTATTTATTTGATAAATATATTATTCTACTATGACAAAATATGTTTAGTCAAAAAATATAACGTTGGATCAGGGGAATATTTTAAATTTTAAATGTGTAATGAATATAAGGATACTTCAAATTTCGTCTCTTAACAAAATAAGTTTTTTTATTTCTAAAATATTTCTTCTGAAGCGAAAATCTAAACAATCAACGAGAACTATGTGGATTATTGTTGTAATTATCATTAAATTGCCATGGGTAATAGTAAGTAATGATAGTATATGATTTACAGAGATGTTTTATATTCTTTTTTTTAAAAAATATTTTAAATTTTACAGTAAATTAACCCTTTGCACTCGAGAGTTGATTCTCACTCACTGCTATTGTTGTCAGGTACCCTTCGTCAATCGGGGCGCGAAATGCTTTGGAACCACACATATCATACAGTTTATTTCGCCATCTCTTATAAAATTACTCAATTACCTCCTTTTTTTTTTTTTCTTCAAATTTGCATAAAGAAGCGTACAAAAATTAAGATTTCGTAAAATTCGCAAAAATACAACATGCTGATGCAACTGGTTTTCAATATGATGGAAAAAAATATCTGAAATATTTTTGTAATTGGAAACACATATATAGACCAGAGGCAGGAGTACAGGCAGTCACCTCATCGAGTTCACGATTGAAATAATAGAATTAGTTAAAATTCATTTTGCATATTAAAATACAATTAGTATGCTATTTCATATCTTGGTGGAAAATAACAAAAAACTCAGTTTTAGCGGTTGACTCGTAGGTTTATCATTGAGTTTTCCTGCACCCAAAGCCATGAAAACACTGAGAACTAGAAGCAGGAAAACAATGAGGAGAAGAAAATTAATTTATCATAGAGTTGTCAAATGCATTTGGAGCACATATTTACACGGCTTAGTAGTAATCAGTGAGAATCACCTCACCAGTGTAAAGGGCTAAAACTGTATTTTATATTAATTTTTTTATGCCTGTCAATTAGCAGGTAAATTTTCAATTAATATTTCTCAACTTAACATTTTGTATTCTCATTTTTATTAATATTTATGCTTCTGGATCATCACGAATGTACAAACTACAATATGTAACCTAACCTAGTGCCGACCTTTAATTTCTCAACTGTTCGTAGACACGTAGTTCCACTTACAAAAATGGTCCAAATAAGGTAAATATCCACGTTGTGGCATTGTTTAAAGTGAAAAATCAATTTTATAGATATTACGAAAACTAATTTTTTTATGGTCCTCCAATCCCTGTAGTTTTGTTTAGCAAAACATCACACTTATTATAACAGACATATGACACAGATTACAATATAAGACAACAAAAATTGACACAGTCATTAAATTTCAAAATTTGAGATTATTAAACATGATTTTGTCTTACTTCTGCATTACAGATAAACTTTGATTGGAGTTCAATAAATCTAAAAAAAATGCGGCCATTGATTTAACAACCAATTTTATGTCAAACATTCTGTTTGAAAAGATAACTAAATTCGTAACTATTTCTTAATTGTAAATTGACTATAAACAATTTTCCTAACTATGCTTTGCTAATGAATCCAAAATCAGAATTCATACAAAATGTCACTTAATAAGTAATGATTATTACTGGCAATTGCCTTCATACTTAATTTTTGTTCGTTTTGTAATTTTATATAAAATGCGAAGTTTTCTTTTTAACCCAACATTGTTTTCAGTAATCAGTTTAAGTTTATTTTAAGAACAAATTGGTATATTTTCTTTAATTATTTTTCATATTATCAAAAATGACACATTTTAAATGCTAAATTTAATTATAGTCATAAAGCAAATTTAGATAATATTATCTAAAATACTGCTATGAAACTTTCAAATTTATTTTTAATTGATTTGATAAACAAGTTGATAATTTATAAGTAATATAAAACATAAAATCATCATTGGTCCACATTACAAATTTAAAAATATCAGTTCAATGTAAAAAAAATAATATTTAAATATATATAAGGTACCCTGGGGTAATAACGCCACGTTAAGGTTCTACCAATTTTCACTACTCAGTTTTAGTTTGTATTTTTCAAACAAATACATGATTTGATACAGCAACTCATTGACTATCTATATTAAAAAATAATTTAACAGATATGTATTCATAAAATGTAATGGCGTGATTTCTTGACCAATGCTATTTGGCGTTATTACCCACCTATATGGGTAATTACGCCATGCAAACAAAACTATGAAATAAGATGGAATGATTGCATGTAGATTGCCCAATTCTAAAAATACAAACTCTAAAAATTTAGAAATTGACAAATTGCATTCTAAGATATTGAAAATGTTCAATTTTTTGTGAAAGTGTAAGAAAAATAAAATTGTGGTGTGTGTGTGTGGGGTGGGATGAGGCAAAAGAATACCAGACCGTGAGCTTCTTTTTGCTTAAAAAGGACCGCTTAAATCGAATTATTAGAAACATTGCACAGTTTTAACTGTATTTATCTGAATCAGTATTTAGGATGTAGCTCGGCCACTGTAGGGAATGAACCAGGGTATTAATGCCAAGGATTGGCGTTATTACCCCGTTATAGTTATTGCGCTGTACATTTTAAATTACAAATTATCTCAAGAAGACATCCAAAATCTTCAACAACATTTTGAAAGTCCATGAAATGTACTACAAATTTATGTGATTAACAAAGTATTTCCGGATAAAAAAAATAGTCTTCACATCACAAAACGTATCTCGCAAATTTTAGATCAAGCGTTAATTTTAGTTGCTTGTAAAAACAATAAGACCTAAAAACGAAACAAATTAACTTGAAGCTGTTTTTTGCGATTTATATGACTCAAAACCCTTCTGCGCAGAGCACATGGGTGTCATTTACCAGATTATTTCACAATTATGCAAAATATTAGCACTTGGCGTTATTACCCCGCCTGGCGTTATTACCCCAGGGTACCTTATATTTATTTATTTACTTTTGTATTTGAATTTTCTAACAAAGAAGACTTTAATGGAATTTAAAAGCATGAAAACGTATCAAATTTCAAATTAGATCTATGAGATCTCAAGTTTTAACAAGCAAAGATAATGAGGTAAAAGTAACACCCTGGACTTCATTACGCTGAGTCTTTACAGATAATAAAGGAATAATTGAAGAAGAAAGAAAAAACGTCTTTTGGAGAAGACTTTTTTTTTGAAGAAATATATAAAAGTTGTAGCAAATTTTATTTCGTTTTCTTTGCAGAGAAATTATTTCTCTTAGGCATTGATGTCAGTTGGGGGGGGGGGGGGAATTTGCGATTTAGAATTCTCTTAAATAGACTTTTTAAATTAAAATTAAAAGGATTTAAAATCGAAATAATTAAGATTCTTGAACGGGATTTGAATAATAATAATACTGTTAGTTTATTAATGTTCTAACAGCTATAAGTAATATGAAATTAGTATTTTCATTTGGAATTAAAATGTGTTATAAGAAGGGAAAAATATGTAAAGATATAATCAAAAATTCGATAATCTATTTTTACTTTTAAATAGTTGACCGCCAGGCCCATTAACTACTTAATACTGTGCAAAAAACATTGTATCCTATTACTATTTTTTTATCACCTCAAAAAAACATAATAATACTTTAAAAATTTAATAAATTTTTAACTTTTAGATTTGTACTCTAACAAAGAAACTTTAACGTGATTTAAAACAAGAAAACGTATCAAATTTCAAATTAGATCTACGAGTCCTAAAATTTAAGAAGCAGAGATAATGAGATAAAAGCAAGTCCTAAACTTTATTACGATAGTTTTCACAGATAATAAAGAAATAATTGAAGAAGAAAGATAAAATGTCTTTTAGACATCATTTTTTTTAAAATAAGAAATATATAAAGGTTACAGCAAATTTATTAAGTAAGTGCTCTTTGCAAAGATATATATTTTTCTAGTTTTATGCCTTGGTGTTAGTTGAGTGGATTTTTACGATTTAGGTTTCTTTTTATAAGATATTTTTAATTAAAATTAACTAGGTTTAAAATGGTAATAATTTTCAAATTTTGAAAGTGATTTGATGAATAACACAGATTTGCTATCATGTTCTAACAGTAACAAGTAATATGAAGTAAGTATTTTCATGATATGTGTGAAAAACATATTATTAGAAATATGGAAAAAATACATGAATATAATCATACGTTGGATTATAACTTTTTTTACTTTGAAATAGCAAATCTATTACGTGTTGTCTTGTACCTCCCAAGAGAAATGTACTTAAATAGTATAACCAGAGGCAGATAAATGAAAAAAGTCGGCCTAAATTATCACCATACAGAACATTCGTTAAAAATAATCAGTTAAAGGTATCTTTGTAAAAACAAAATTACATTTAACTTGAAAATGATTATCAAATGTTATCCCTAAAATGTTATCCCTATATATATATATCCTTTAAACTTTAATCGTTTCCACAAATGACTAAAACAATTATTCGCAAAACAATCACACATTTCGTTAAATCCTTAAATTGTACAATCGATAAATCCCTAAAATTAAATGCTTTCGGCAACAAAATCCGACTCGATGCTAAACAGCTTTTCGAATAAAAATTCTATTTGATTTTATGCAAAAAGGTGTGATAAGTTTTGATTGTATTGTAAGATTTTGATGTCAAGAGATATTCATTGTCATAGCAACAGGCTTTTCTGATAAAAATATGTATATTGCTTTCCAAATTCGCTAGATGATTTTTTGTTCGAACCGTCAAATTTTCAAATTTTGATAACAATTTTCAAAATTCTTATAAATTCAAATTAATAATGATTTTTTTAAATTTTAAATATTTCCGAAAAGTTTTATTAAAAGGAAAAATAAAATGTAACATTAGATAGCTAAAATATCAAGCAGATATAATATAACAAATAATAAAAGCCCTGATATTTAGCGAAAAAGGTATTTAAAAAATCGTTAAAAATTCAAAAACAACTCCATAATTTATTTATGTATGAGAAATAAGCATTTATGAAATCAGGAGTCAATTTTTGTATTGGAATAAAATATTTTGCTTCGGTGACACTTTTGACTGACTTATTATTTACAACAAATTTACAAAATTACAAAAAAACTTAAATATATTTTTTTGAATATACATAATATATATAAACAAAAAATCTAAAACTCACATACATCCGGACATATATTTATCTATCTTGAACCAAATTTCTGAGTTCTATTTGCAATATATTTGCCTAGAAATCGAAGAAATATACCATCTGTAACACATATATTGTTATATTATATTGTTATATTAATACGGTATAATATAGCATTTACATATTTTATGGAATTAGTTGTTTATTTTCAAATTTTATTTAAAAAAACGAATTATGATACACCGTAAAAATTACGAAGGTTTCCTCATCTATAAAAATATAACATAAAATAAAAAAATGTAAGTGAACAAATTACACGACCAATTAGAAGATGATATTTTCAAATCCTAAAACTTCTAACATACCAAGATTTTGGCACCTGATTCCATAATCTAAACGTCTACTTTTTTTGACTCTTTGATTTTGAATTAGACAGATTTCTGCAAAGGCAAAAAAATAAAAATTTAAATAAGTGTGCGAGTGGAAGAAATGCGGATTTTGCCACCCATGCTTTAACCCATCAAGTTATTTATAGAATTATTTACTACGCTCACCCTAAACCCTGCTTTACTGAAAGTTATGTGATAAAAAAAGAGCACAAGAGATCTTTGTTGGTTTCAGAAAGCAAGATTGGAACTTAAGATTGGCATTAGAAAGTTTGTGGTCCTCAAGATCAATTTTCATTATGGTAAAATATGGTAAAGTAGACGAATATATAATTATTACAGAGCCCCCAGTGACAAAATATTAAACTAGTGAAGGCTTAGAAGTCTATAAGTGAAGTAAGATTAAAGAGTTTCGATTCGTATGATAAACGAGTTTCGCTGCAGATTTCTCTCATTTACATAGTAAAACACAAAAGGTATTAAGAGTTATAAAGCTCGTGACAGAGACATCAATGTCTCAAACAAATTCTTAAATTTCTATAATAGTTATCAGCATTAATTACAGTAAAAAGGTAAAACGGCACATTTACATAATGTTGAAATACGGTTTATCCTTTTAATTGTTATAAAAACTAGTAAAAGTAAATTTAGCTGTGTACAAATGAGACATGGTAAATCTCTTTGACAATAATAAAAAAACATTTTATTCATTTTCAAAAAGTTTCCCTTTTATACTTTAATTTAAAAAACTCTTTGGAAAAATCTGGTACAACAGAATTATTTTTACTTTTGCTGCACGAAAATCCTTACAAATAATTACTGTGCTTAAAAGACATCCTCTAAAAATAAACTGGCTTTAATATTAAGGAAAAAAGAAAAGGACTTCTTCAAGTTATTTGTTAAAAAGTCTTACAAAGCACAACAAAATGTTAGAAAGGTTGCAATAGAGTAAAAACAGATGGGAGTTGGGGGAAATAAGTGAAAAGTAATTGTAAAACTCCATTCTGTTTAAAAGAAATAATACTTGACGGTATAAAATTTCTCTAAAACTTCGTCAGTTGGAACAAACTTTATGTTCATTGTAAAGAAGGCTCATCTAATAGGTACTGCTTGAGCGATTTTACACATATTGATTCGTTTTTATGCAGCTTTTCTGTTGATACACTTTTATGTATTATAATACACATATCTCTCTCCTTTAAAATAAATAAACAAAACGATACCTTTTAAAATATAAAGAGGTTTTCTATGTATTTACTAAATTCTAAAATTTATTTATTTTGTTATTATTCCTTAAGTCATGACTTTATTTACTGAATTACACTTTTGATTTATTTTGTTATAATTCCCAAAATGATTCAACTGCTCTCCGTATAAATTTATATATTTAGAATAATATCCTTGAAAAAGTGTACGTTAATATTTTGATATTTTTTTTTCTTTCGACAGTAAATTTTCTTTTGCAGCATTTTTCCATAATGCTTTAAATAATAGTAGATGTATTTCGTTTTGACACAATACAATTAAAACGTGCAAAGACTAAAAGTTTAATAATTAAATACACAATTAATTTTTAAGGGATTATATTACTTTGCTAATATCATTAAAAAAAAAACTTCTTCAGATTTTTTTTTTTTAACTTCATAAAATTAGGCACAAAAATATGCCTGCATAGTGAATAAATATTATTAAAATAAAACTAAAAATAATTCAGCAAGTATTATGAAGTATATCAAAAATGACATAAACTGCTATAAATTTAGTATATGAGCCAATTCATCAATTACTTAAATATATATTTTTTATAAATATTTTAAATGACCTCTGGGTTAATATTAATTACACTACATTTATCTAAACATATATACATATATATATATATATATATATATATATACAGGTGCCCCGTAAATGACTGACCCATTTTGAATGTAAAAAGTCCTTCCGGCAATGCGGGGAGGAAGAAGTAGCTTCCATATACTTATTTATTTATTTTAAATTAAATTATATTATTCAAATATACGAAGTTCAAGTTAGTGAAACCCGATTATATAAGATTGAATACCAGTTTTTGTCAATACAGAATATCAATAGGAATTTTTTAGAAATTAGTCATCTTTTATTCAACCTGGTTTTAATTTAAGCGATTTATAAATTCGCCAAATTCCACGATATGAAGTGTATGCCATTTTAAAGCAACATGATGGATAAAACAAACCAATGAGCTTGGTAGAAATCTTAATTCATGTGGGCATGCACTCTCATATCGAAATCGATTAATATATACGAGTGCTGTCGCGGGCAAATTCATTTTCTTAAAAATATCACCCACATTAGAAATTCAAACTGCTATATCCCAGGCGTTTTTTAAGATAAAGACAGAGCAAAAAATACTCCGGAATTCATTATTAAGATAAATATATTCGAATCTTTTTTCAATTTCTAATTTTTTATTTGTACATCATTATACATTTAAAAGGTTTTTAAAAAACTTAAATAGCCGCCATTTTGAAACAAGATTGCGGATGAAATTGGCTAGTGAACTCGGTCAAGACATTGATATGTACTATGTACACACGGAGATATCCAAATCAATTTATAAATATGCATATTATCGCGTTTCAAAATGTCAACCACACTGGAAATTGAAAGTGCTATAACTCAGCCATTTTTCAAGATATAGATGAAACAAAAAATGCCCTGGAATCTTTGTATCAAGGTTAAATACACAAAAGAAAAATATTTTTCAATTTCTCACATTTTTGTACCTAATTTTAAATTTTAAATTAAAAAAAATTAAATGGCCGCCATTTTGAAACAAGATGGCGGATGATGCTGGCTAACGAACACGGTCGAGACATTTGTATGTACTATGTATATACCAAGTTTCATTCAAATCGGTCCATAAATACGTTAGTTACAGCATGACAAAAATCAGATCGTTTTAAAATGTCAGCCATAAGAAAAATTCAAAGTGCTATATCTCAATCATTTTTTAAGATATAGACAAAATAAAAAGTGTTCTGGAATCGTTGTTTTAAGTTCTAACACATAAAAGAAAAATATCTTTCAACTTTTAATTTCTTTGCTTTAAATTTTAAATTTTAAATTTTTAAATTTTTTTTAAATGGCTGCCATTTTGAAACAAGATGGCGGATGATGCTGGCTAACAAACTCGGTCGTGACATTTGTATGTACTATGTACATACCATGTTTCATTCAAATCGGTCCATAAATACGTTAGTTACAGCATGACAAAAATCAGATCGTTTTAAAATGTCAGCCATAAGAAAAATTCAAAGTGCTATATCTCAATCATTTTTTAAGATATAGACAAAATAAAAAGTGTTCTGGAATCGTTGTTTTAAGTTCTAACACATAAAAGAAAAATATCTTTCAACTTTTAATTTCTTTGCTTTAAATTTTAAATTTTAAATTTTTAAATTTTTTTTAAATGGCTGCCATTTTGAAACAAGATGGCGGATGATGCTGGCTAACAAACTCGGTCGTGACATTTGTATGTACTATGTACATACCAAGTTTCATTCAAATCGGTTCATAAATACGGTAGTCACAGCGTGACAAAAATCAGATCGTTTGAAAATGTCAGCCATAAGAAAAATTCAAAGTGCTATAACTCAATCATTTTTTAAGATATAGACAAAATAAAAAGTGTTCTGGAATCGTTGTTTTAAGTTCTAACACATAAAAGAAAAATATTTTTCAACTTTTAATATCTTCGTGTTTAATTTTAAATTTTAAATTTTTTTTAAATTTTAAATTGTTGCCATTTTGAAACAAGATGGCGGATGATGCTGTCTAACAAACTCGGTCGAGACATTTGCATGTACTATGTACATACCAAGTTTGATTCAAATCGGTTCATAAATAAGATAGTTATCGCATGACAAAAATCAGATATATATATATATATATATATATATTGAATTATATTCTGTCTTTATCAAAAAACGATCAATGCATCACATTATATAGCTCCTAAATAAGAGGATCTGTAAATTGGATGCGTTTAAGAGCAAAAATGGATTTAAAAACGAGTCAGAAAGAAACGCAATTTCTTATTTGAACACTTCCTTAAATTTTCAGTCACGAGGATTTCGGAAAATTTTGTCCAAAATACCCTTTTTTGGTAGCCTTTTTTGAAATATATTCCGTCTTTATCAAAAAACTGACCAATGCATCACACTATATAGTTCCTAAATAAGAGGATATGTAAATTGGATGCGTTTGAGAACAAAAATGGATTTAAAAACGAGTCAGAAAAAAACGCAATTTCTTATTTGAATACTTCCTTAAATTTGCAGTCCCGATGACTTTGGGGAATTCTGTTCAAAATACCCTTTTTAGTAGCCTTTTTAAAAATATATTCTGTCTTTATCAGAAAATTGACCAATGAGTCACTTTATACAGCTTCTAAATAAGAGGATCTACCATTTGGATGCGTATAAAATCAAAAGTGAATTTAAAAATGATTCAAAATATAAGCAGTTTTGATTTGAGGTTTTTTCTCGAACTCCTATTTTTGTTTAATTTCTTTATGCTATAAGAATTGGTCCTATGAAAAACTTGTCAATATAAAAGTTGTAGATATTTTTAAGAAGATGTAAAATAAATTTAATCAGATTTGATATCTTAAAAATTGACAGAGTTATGGGTTTTTCTCTTTTTTCACCGCAATTTTTCTTTTCGTTTTTAATTTTTTTTCATCGGTAAAAGTTGGTCCTATCAAAAACTTGTAAATACAAAAGTTTTAGATAATTTTAAGAACATTTACAAAAAATTTAGTTGGATTTGCTATCTTGAAAATTTACGAAGTTATGAATTTTTTTCTCTCAAAACCCCTGTTTTTTTCACCCCTTTAACCCACTTCTAAATTTATCAAAAATCTGTCATGCATAAACTTTTGGCCCATTTTTAAGAAGTAATATAAACTTTAAACCGATTCGATATCTGCTTTAATTAAGAAGTTATGGCGTTTTTTCTGTTTTCACAAAAACGCCCCCTGTTCCGATCCCCTTGGTCCGATTTTGCCCATTAACGAACTTAGCCGAGATTTTATCCCCTTTGACTTTATGTAAAATTGTGGTGGAGATTGGTGAAGAATTATAGAAGTTATCGTGTCCATAAAAAAGTGAAATATATATATGTTGCAGCCAATACCCGAAATTGGCCAATTCTAGAACTGGCCAGCAACGTTAAAAAATGACTGGCCAATTCGCGAACTGGCCAGATGCAATTGGCCAATTCGCGAACTGGCCAGGTGCGATAGGCCAATTCTCGAAATAGATATAAGCACTTGGCTTAATCATTTCTAACATAGTTGAAAGTGTCTATGAATTTAAATAGTCTAGATGTCAGCCTGTCCGTGATCTAACTCGAGTAAAGTTTCCGGTTAACTTGTAGTTGTCATCGTATTTGGTTTATCAATTAATTTCGATATTGAAAAAGAATTGTGTACTATTTTTGGTAAATTTAGTTGAGTACACAAAAATCTTTCGTTTCAATATAATCAATGGGAAACTTTTTTACTGCACATTTTAATGTTACATTATCTTAATTACAAGAAAATTGGTACCTATGCATCATAGTTCGGATGTTGGCCAAGGCTTCCCGGCCAGTTCGCGAATTGGCCGGCCAAAACCCGAAATACGCTATTAATTTCATGTATTTCAGGTTTTGGCCAGGAAGCTTGGCCAGTTCTAGAATTGGCCAGGCTCCGGGTATTGGCCGCAACATAATATATATATAAACTGGTGCGATTGCAATAGGTAGTATTTCAGACGAAATCTACCTAATAACAAAGAAACGGTTTGAGATAAAAATGTGCGGTTTGCTTCATTGTTATCAGAAAACCAATAAATTTTTCATGTCTACTGTCTTAAAATATTTCGAATTTCGGCCAACAGCTGGCGCTGGTGGCGATAACAGGTTATTGAAATTCAGACATTACTCTGGGTTTCACATGCATGAGCCTAATATTTTTGATTGAATAAGTCCTATTATTCAATCAAAAATTTGGCTTAATAAAAAATTGGCTTGATAAAAACCAACAAAAGATGCTTTTTAATAAATATTGACTTTTTACAGATTTACCATAAATAATTGTATTCAAAAATGCTTTTGTAACCGGAAAACGGAATTTCTTTTTACGTACAATAAATTGGAAATATCGGATAAACACAACTTTTTTAAGTTCAAAAAATCCTAATGTTTAACTAAACATTTCTTCCAATAAATATTATGAAATTGTATTTAAAAAAAATTAGTAGCGTTAAAAAGCTTTAAGTGATGGATCAAGCAAATTCCTCTTGCCCACATCGTGCAATGAAATCAGTCAAGTGGTTAAAACAATCGTATAGAAATAGTGTTCAAGTTCCCTGTCTAAAAAAAAGCGGGGCAGTGACTTATAAGTCGGCATATAAAAATATAATAAACCTTAGAATGAAAGAATCCGTTTATAACAAATCTTGTTTTAAACGTAAAAGAAATACTGATTTTGACGTAAAAAGTAACATACTAAACTAGCTGCTAAGACGGAAACCTGCCTAAAACGAAATATTTTTCATTTTATCGAAAACCGAATTCATCTCTACATTATATTCTTATTTTAACATTTAACATTATTTAAAAAAATGATTCTAAAAATTTTTTGAAAATTATGTATAAAAAACACTTATGTTCCAGCAATTTGGTAATATTGATATTTATAAAATTTAACTAAAATAAGTAGAACTATGACAATTCTATGATGATTCAGGATCTCTTATGCTTTCTGTAATGAAATTTTTAAAAGGTATGACTGGCAGGATATAAAAACAGCTTAGTAACTTTTTTAAGCATTTTTTTTAATTTTAGCGTAGATGCGTTTGCAGTTAGGGGAAGAAGAGGGAGAGTTGTGTGTAAAAAGCATTTTAAAATCTGTCGTCATAAAATCTGTTCGTAATAAAATTTTCAGATATGTTAAATTAATAAATATGAATATAACGTAGGGATGAATTCGGTTTGCGGAAAAATGAAAAATATTTCGTTCGATACAGGCTTTCATCTCAGAAGTAGTTTCGTATTTTACTTTCATCGTCGTGATCAATATTTATTTATGTTTAAGAAAGGATTTGTTACAGACGAAACATAGATGAGCATTTATTCAAAAGTTTGATATATTTTTACGGGCTGATTTACAAGTCACTGCCCCGCTTTTTTTTAAAATAGCGAACTTGCCACCACTATTTGTGTACCACACTGTTTTAATTTCTGATTTCACCACACAACGTAAAGGAAAGAAGAATTTGCTTGATCCATCTTTTAAAGTTTTTTGAAATGATTAATTTTTTTAAATGCAATTTCATACTATTTAGTAAAATAAATGTTTAGTTTAAATATTAATATTTTTTTTAACTTAAAAAAGCGTTGTTTGTCCTATATTTTCATTTTATTGAACGTAGACAGGGAATCAGTTAACCGGTTAAAAAAACATTTTTAAATACAATTTACTTATAGTAAATGTGTGAAAAGTCAATGCTTATTAAAAAGTAAGTTTTGCTGGTTTTATTAAGGAAAATAGACATTAATCAATCATAAATATTATTTTTAATCTCTTCCCTCCAACAAACTCTATTTCTATAGGTAGTGAAGAGTTAATTAAACATGTCGCCTGAGATATGATTCTGCGAAATGAGCGAAACTAGAGTAATATCTGAATTTAGACAGCCTGTTGCCACCTCCAGCGCCATCTGTTGGCCAAATTTCGAACTATTTTAAGAAAGTGTATATCTAAAAATTTGATGATTTTCTAATAACAATTCAACAATTTGCGCATTTTTATCGCAAACTTTTTTTTTTTTTTGTATTTATATTCAAAATGGGTCAGTCATTTACTGGATACCCTGTATATATATGTAGATAGATAGACTGATTGATTGATAGTTTAATATAAATCATAAAATATTACATAACCATTACAGAATATTACGAATCATCATCGAATATAATTTACAAATCGAGCATTAAGATAAGTCAGAAACATTATGCATATCAAACAACTTTATTGAGATTAAATTGAAATGTTATTTGAAACTGATGAAGATGACAAACTAGCTGCATCAAATGGAATTTCTTACAGAAAGGTATCAAATAACTACAATATTACCTAGATATCTAAATGATGATGCACTAGAAATATGAGCAGTTACAGCAGTAAACTTGGCGCATAAAATTTATGAAGTTTGTTAACGTTGCAAAACATTTCGCTTACCAATATTATATATTTAATAATTTGTAAATACTTACTTTCAGAAAGTATTTTAGCAATTCAACGTGAAATAATAAACTATCTTTATAACATGTATTCGTCATGACTTGCAAATTTGCCGCATAGAAATTTGAAAGCTAATATAAAACCATACATGTATGTATATACATATATACATATGTATATTAAACGTATTTTAAATTAAATTGCATATTTTTAAGAATTGCTAACTCAAAAAAAAAAAAAATTCATCATACATTCCTAAGAGTTTCAGAGCGTAGTAAGCAGAATATGTGAATTTCTTTTCTACACGAAAGAAAATTAGCAAAGCCACCATGAGAAAGCACGTTTAAGTATATATTTGAAAAAAAACCCTGTATATGCCAACAAATACCGTAAGATTACAGTCCACACCAGAGAATTTCTTTTAACCTTTTGGGGAAAGGCAACTAGTATACGTTCCGTATAAGGTGCTCAGAATCATTAAAAAAAATCATCAAAATCAGTAAAATTTTTCGGTAAATTCTGCCTTCTGCCTTATGAATTTAACTAGGCACAAATTTCTGCTTCAACAAACAAGTAATAAAAGATTAAAAGTTTTTTTCAAAAAACGCTCGTTGGGGTTTATGAAATCTAATTTTTTTAAATAATGGCAGTTAGATCAAAAAGCTGATTATTAAAGATAAGTCAAAAAATATCGTTAAAGCTAAAAATTACGAATGTAAAATAACAATCTGTAAATTTAAGAATATTAACAAATATAGCGCGTTTAATGTTGCGATGGGTACCTATGTATTATGTTGTTGTTACTGTAATGTCTTTTGTCGTTGTGCATTATTAGGCATCTTAATTGGACAACCTTATTATTCTGGTTTTGTAGAATCGATTCAGAGCACAGTACTAATTTTTAACAGTAAAATAATCATCGACATTAATATTTCTACAACGTGCCCTGTAAAGCCACCATATTTGAATACATGCGTTTATAGTGTCTTCGAAAATCACAAATGAATCTTATGTTTTTTGTTGTACTTTATTTCAGATAATCTTATCACACTAAATCTTTATATTAATATTTTATTTTAGTGTTTTTTCACTTAAATGTAACACTATTTTCTAAAATCTATCATTTTTACTAATAAGGTTTTCTATTTCACTATCTTTTTTTTTAAATTCAAATATTGAATTGTTTTTATAAAGCTCTTAAAACTACGCATACTGATTTCTATAAATAATGAGTAAAAACATAGAACTTATGAAATTCAACATTATCTCATTGCCAGTTATCCTCGTAATCTTTGCAACACACTTACTGCTAAATTAGATCCGATCCCTCCGACCAGTTTATAGACGTCCATGAAAATCCTATCTTCTTAAATAATAACCAGAAAATCAATTAAAAAGGCATTACAAAAAAGATAATTTTTTTAGAAATTAAGCTAACACCGAACAGATATTAAATTTAATAGAGTGACAAAAGCCTGTACACCGACAGAAGAATTTAAATATAGATTTCAACAATTCCAGAATTACCCGCCAGATAAACGCTTACAAATCTGTGGGCAGAGAGTTAATCGAGATCATCATAAGGCAGAGAGACTTCTGCGATGATAAATTGTATTTCACTAATTCCAATATTTCCATTAATTTAGCAAAAGAAATTTTAGCTTCCCTTTTCAATTTCTTATTTACATTTATCACAACACATCTATATACATAAATGATATTTACATGAAGCATTTATGTAAAAGATATAACATATCAAAACCAACTTCATCCAGAAATTGGTTATTCGAACTCCAAGTCAATATCAACATTGAGAATTCATAGCGGGGAAAGAAAATGATGCACTCTCATCGCTACCAATAAAGAAAGGAATATCAGGTTTAATCACAAGTATTCTCACAGAGGTACTTCGACTGAATTGGTCGGTAATTGACACTTTACCTTGACAAAAAAAACCTTAACATCATCCTAAAATGTGGTTTCAAGATAACTTCCATACGTATAGTCGGTTACAGAGGATTGTTCGAATTTATTCATTTCTTTACGGCATATGTCGCAACATCTTTATGCTTTTATTCGCTATTTCTAAACATTAATGTTTCTCGTGGACAATTTTGCTTATGTTAAATAACTCTGCGAGAATGTTATAATTTACAAAAAGTGGCAGGAATGGAAAATGTAGGATGAAGCGACTCCTGATGCGGTCACTCTTTGCAATTCCCCCGCATACCATTAATTCGGCACGCTTAAAATGTTAGTTTTTATTGAAGGAAGTTATATTAGAATCCCCTTCCATTTCCTTTATGATGTAATAGGAAAAACAAAATGAAAAAGAGCACCTTATTTGTTCTAAACAGACTTCAACCACAGTTCATGCTAAATCTGTACCAGTCCGTTACACGATACCATTTCGCGTTCGATCGATTTCAATCACTTTAATTATTGTTGTACAACAAAAATCGATTAACTTGAATTTCATGATCATGTCTAAAAATATCTTATTTCTTATGTGTCTGACAATTGGAGTCAAAATTGACAAAAAACAATTATTTTTGACGCAACCGATTTCAACATGACTCTGTTATATGAAACAGTATCGGCCGCTATAGTTGTGTATTTCATAAGAATACCTTCTTCGGGAAATTAAGATTTAGCTTAGTTACATGTAGTTAACACAATGATTATTATTTAAAATTCATTAATAAAATTTACCAGTGAAATGCAACTTTTGAGACAGGTTTTCCTATAATACTAACAATTCAGAAATTGTATTTGAAACGTAGCAAATGAAGTGTGTTTGTACCATATCTACTAGTTTCATAACTATCCATATCTTGATGCAATAGCTGTTACACACTTAAGCACAAAATGCACTACAATAACAGTAAAAAACTATTTACGATTCTTACATTACATATGTATTTACGATACATATGTAATACGGAAATAATATGATTCCATTTGAAAATGACTTAAATTTGTCATAGGATAGTCATTGTATGAATTACATATAATAAGATTTACTATTATTACTCATCATTGTATACCATTCAATAATTTATTAGGACAGGATATGACAGAAGAAAGGAAATTTTTATTAATATATTTTTTTAATTTTTGATTCGATTTCCATGAATTTTCAAATCGCTCGGCAAAATTCCGAAAGAATTTTGTGTGTTAAATATCAAGCTATTTGGTTTGGTAGTGTTTGCGCTGTTATAACATAAATAGACAGACTGACAAACGACCAAACGACGTCTATATGTGCTACGTATTTATGTAATTACATTAGCATCTAAAAACCAGCATCATTTATATGAATACTTACCGAAATTTCTTTAAAAATGAAATTTTAAAAATTACTCACTTTTTTATAAAAATTTATGTCTAAAAATGATATATTATAACAAAAAAACATTTAAATTGTTCCAGTAGTATTTTTTCGAAGGTATTACTCTTGTAACATTTGAAAAGAAAATGGAAATGTTCAATAGATAATATCACGATTTTTAATATATTTTAATCTACAAAATAATGGCATTGCTCACTTAAAACGAAACTATTCAGTAAAACTTTTGATTAAAAATTTAATTCTTAACAAAGTCTTCTTAAATATTAATATAAGTCTTTCAAAGAAATGTCTTTTCATAATGAATGCCGGGAGTTTACTCTCATTAGGATAAAAAGCTGTTGAATAATTCATAATGCAACATTGTATTTTCAGAATAAAGAATGAAATTAGCAAAATGGACTTGTTTATCTTTTAAATTACAGTCTAAATATCAGTAAAAAGATTAAATAATATATATATATATATTAGACCTCATCGGTTTCATTTAATTTAAAACTTGTGTTTAATGTCTTGCCATTTCCATAAAGATTTTCGATAAAAGCACCAATAATGACTTGCTTAAAGGCGTAGTTTCAGTTTTAAAACATAATTTCTTTGTCGCGCGAATTTTCAATGATAATGCATAAGTAATATTATAGACCGGTAGACGATTACCTCATCGACATGACAGCTTAAGTTCTTGGATTAGAAAAAAAAATCTTCCATTCCCATTTTAAAATGCAACCGGTTTATCAAGTCACATCATGGTGAAAAAAATCTTCAAACCCTGATTTTAAAGGTTGACTGGTAGGTTTATTATTTTGTTTTCTTGCCATACTTCCATGTTTTATACATTTGAGTGCAGAAAAATAAAATAAAGAAGTACCGGTCAACTGCTAAAATCCCTGGTTTGCAGATTGTTTTAACAAGAGATGACTTGACGAATCAGTTGCATTTTAATTTGGTACTGGAGTTCTCTCTAATCTTGTAATTTCAAACGCCAGTTCGATTTGATAATCTGTTCATCTACCTTTCATTATAAGATGGAAAGATTGGAAAATATTTTACATTTAAGGAAAAACATAAAATTTTATTCTGTGTCACATTTTTTAGGAAAAGTTTCGAAAACACACATGGCACATGGCACGTGCTCATGTTCACTACAGATTATAGAGGTCATTACATTCACAAATTGATTTCTTTCATTTAAAATAAAACTTTTTTCCCATCAGACGAAGCCCAAATTTGCCCATCAATACTATTTATTGCTAATAAATCATTGCAATAAAAAAAATTGAAATATTTGTCGTCGAAAAAATAACTTTCCTTGACAGTTGCGAAAGTTTACGTACTGTGCGATGATTAGTTAAAATAAATATTTAATTATATGGTCGAAGGACTATTTCTTTACTCTTCGATTGGATATTAAATGTAATGTAGGCCTTTTTGGTTCTAACATCGTCAAAATATTAAATGAACCTTTACCGGTGTATGGAACAATACCGATGGTTCTTCCAAATCTACGGTCATATGAAATACATATAAATTAATGAATGTTTTAAATATCTTTTCAAATTGTTTGTGATTCCTAAAAGTCTTATGAAGTTTCCTGTGAAAAGTGATGAGGTTTTTATGTTTCTATATCTCGAAATATCAGTTATAAAAAGTGTAAAATAATTTTGTAATACGGTTGATATTATAGATTTGTGCATTATTTAAATTAGCTGTATATTTTTTAGTTTAATCTGATTCTGCTTTTTTAAACTATAGAAACACGGTGGTAGCGTAGAGTTAATGAGGTATGCACCATAAACGTTCTATATATATTTTAAAAAGCTCCACATAATATCTATTTCTCAAACACGCCTGTAGAATATATTCAAGGCATGGGTATAAATGATACTAGCATTACCCTCTCTTTTCTTTACAAGTTCAACGCATTATAGAATATTATTTCCTGTAACAAAATGCTGTAACACTTTAGAAGAATTGAATATTTTATCATCCAGTTAACGAAAAATTTCATATTTTTAACTCTCTTTTATATCAAATTATCAAAGATGCATTGAATATGCCGGTTTTAAATTTATCAGATTGATTGTAAACTTTATCCAAACATTTTAAAGATATTTGAAAAAGCTGTTTAATTTTTTTAATTGTTCAAGAAATATATTAAATTTAATGTTTATATTTTACATATATATATATATATATATATATATATATACCTTGACTAAGTGAAAAAAATATTACTATCTTTATGCAACCGGCGCATAGCAGCTCTGTTTTTGCACAAAGTTCATATACTCTTTTATGAGAAAAGTATGAAAAATGATGAAAAGATGAAAAAAATGTAAAAATGGGTGAAACAACAATGAACCACAAATGAGCAACACCAAAAAAAACAAAACAAAATAAACTCCCTGCTCTTCAGAAGGTGGGAGGAGCAACAGGTATCTAAAATTCCTGTGATGCCTTTTGCTTTGAAATTTGTGATGCCTTGCAAAACCTGTGAGGATACACTTTTTTAGATACCTGTTGCTCCTCCCACCTTCTGAAGAGCAGGGAGTTTATTTTGTTTTGTTTTTTTGGTGTAGCTCATTTGTGGTTCATTGTTGTTTCACCCATTTTTACATTTTTTTCATCTTTTCATCATTTTTCATACTTTTCTCATAAAAGAGTATATATATATATATATATATATATATATATATATATATATATATATATATATATATATATATATATATATTATAATTTTCTTTTCCATTCCATTTAGCAATTCCCTGCCAATTTCTACATTAAGTATAAAAACAATGAACATAGTGCATAAAGTTTACTGCAATTGAATAATATTATAATATAAGTAAATGGAATATATATAATAAATTATGGAAAATCAAATTTTTATTTATGTTGGTGTTTAAAAAGCTGATTTGTAATCAATAGTAAAATAAAAAAATGATATAGGATTAAATTTAAAAAAAGTCAATGGGTTACTCCATTGATAGGAAATGATAACAGGATAAGCGTATCATTTTTATTTATTATATATTGAATTCATATAAGCAACATGCATATTTACAACTAAAAATGTATAAATGCATTATTTATTACTATAAAAAAATACAGATTCAACGAAAACGAATAAAATCTTAATGCATAAATTCAGAGAATATAATCTAGTTTCTAATACATTCTGACATCAAAAAACTTTCTTCTATATTATTAAGATATGTTAATTTAAATAATTTTGTTTTACACAAACAGCTATCAAGTAGTGCATTACGTTAAAGTAACTTGCATTTACTCGTACTGTAATCCATAAATAAAAAGATTATTGTGCAACAGTGCTCCTTGTTGACTATTTAAAAATTAAAGTTGAAAAACATATGAATATTTTTTAATTAATGACGGCAAGCATAAAATTTTAGACATTTAAATAGAACAAAAAATTATATTCAGCTATCGTGTTCATCGCAAATATAAAATAGCAATGCCTGCATCGAGCAAACAGAACCAAATTTGGATCATCATAATTTTTAAAAAGCCTTTTACATATTAAATTTGATGTAATTTGATTATATGTACATTAATATGCAAATTTCTTCATAAAATATGAGGAAAATTTGGTACGAGGTGGGTGACTTAAGGTACTAGAACACGTACATGCCCAACAAACAACTTTCATCACAGGTTAGTTGGATTTAAAACGAAAAGGAGCTCGAGAGCACCGATGTTTACGTTATTCTACGGGTGAAAAAACAAACAAATAACGATTAAGTTACAAAAGCAAGTTCAATGACACGTGGTTACGGCAAGTGTTCAAAGCATTTTCAGCAGTATGTATGTATGAAATACAAAGTCGAAGAAAGAATTGGCGATCAGGAATATCGTGATATCTGAAAAATAATAGGCATGTTGCATACATTTCCTGCAGCAGCCAAAATTCTGGTGATGAAGCCTTTAAAAGATTCAACGGGTCTCATAAATAAAGACTTTCAACTACCTCCACAAAAGAAAAATGAATCATAAAATATCTAGCAAGAATGGTGACCACATAGCTTAATCCATCGGTTGAAATGTGTTATATGCAGATAGTTTCAAACACTTCGTATATAATATCATTGTATTCCATCGTTTTGAATCCACATTAACCTTGAGGTTTGCGGAGTACCAGCGTTCAAGATACATGACAATACTTTGGCAGAATCATGACACATGTTTCCCGTCAAGGTGTCTTGTGAGAATAATCGATCTGAGTAGGTGAGCTCCGATAATTTATGCCAAAACAATAATAGAAAAGTGTTGGCAGATGAGCATGGAAATAAGTCGCATGTGGATTTACATCCACCCATACATTAAATTTGGGATTGTTAAATGCAACTTCATGCGTGAAGGTATTTCCAATCGCAAAAGCAGATTTTCCCCTAAATCTGAAGAACCGCGTTTTCCAGAAACCAGCGGTCAAATTCAACAGAGCGATGACAATCCTTTTAAGCTTATTCTTGGTCTCGTTAAGCCCGTTAAGTATGTAAACATTCATTCTTTAATACCCACCATCTCATGGAGTGTGATGCAAATAATCACCTAGGCACTGTTTATGTGCTCGTTTTTCCTTGACAACCACAATATATTAAATAGCTTTTACCACAATTAGTATTTTCTCCGTCGTTGCGCTACCTGCATCCTACCGGGAAGCTATAAAGTATCATTTCTAATCACTTGCCGGTTCATTTCAAATGTTTTATGATTGATTATCTTGTTTTTGGAAATTGCTTTACGTACATTCGTTTAATCCTTAAAATATTTCTAAAGAAAAATGCGTGTAAATGGCAAAATCTTTCGACACATTCCTACTGCAACGGGATTGCTGAGTAAGATCAACGGTTTTTTGTGTATTAATCAATTCTCTTTCAGCATGCTACTTCAACATGTCACATTTGCATACGATTAGCGTCGTTATTTGCCCGATTGCTCTCATGAGGAATGGAGCTAAAACGTTAGCATTGACAAAGATTATATAAGCGCTAGGACCTTTCCTTCATTTCTGAGCATCATTTCTTTGATTAAAGTTTCTTTGGATGTGTTCTATCAGCTGTATTAATTTTCGCCATATTTTATGAACACCCATTGTACAAAAGAAGCACTACAGCAGTACCTATTATAGTGAGATCAAAACATACACCTTTTTAACACAATTTTCAGTAGTTATCTTACATATTAAATTTGGTGAAATTGTCTGTCATAATCTTGACATACAGTTGTCACAAAAATCTTGTTAATTTCATAATAGGTATGTTTTTATTTCATACTTTTTCTTTCGATGCGTTCGACGCGAAATTTTATACAATATTTGCTTTCGCTTTAGATGATATATGTTTGGTATTGTTACGTTTTACCATTTTTAAATAGAATGTTTTCTAAAATGCATTTTACAAATAATGAAAATCAGAGTAAACGAACGTATAATATTTGGAAATGGAATTTTTAAGTTTTTTAATATTTTTTTTTTTGTCTGTTGAAATATATAATATGATGCGAATAATAGTATTTACATTTTTAGTATTTACAATAATAACGTTCTGACCTTATGTAAATTTAAATCTATATATATTCCTGTTGATAGACAAACTCTATGTGAGATTATTTAGTTTACGAAAAACTCAAATGCCCATACCATTAATACGAGAAGAAAATGCATCGCATATAGGCATGCAGGACAAGAGATTTTTCCTGTTTATATTTTTTTTAGCAGCACAATTGTCTGTATGCATGCTCCGGTTGTAGTGATGTGTTAGTTAGTAAGATTTAACACCAATCGAACTTTCATAAAAAAAATTCAGGACGTCAAAGGTATTACATGTGTAAGTACTGTTTACAAACCCCATCATAAGCAATCTAGAAGTACATGGTGTAGTATATTATATGCGAATAATTTATTTTTATGAAAATATCTATCACAAATAACACGATCTCTCCATTTAAAAGGGTCGATACTTTTCAAATTTTATAAATGCTACATTATGTGTCGTGATTCTGTTATTTCTCTAAAAGTAAAAACGTTATTCGCCTGTGTTAGTTGTGCTGACAGCACTGTTACGGCTTCACCATAATCTTGTATATAGCGTCTCCATGGCACATTCTTTTGTAAGGCTTCACCATAACCTTGGATGTCGAGCGTCTGCTTGTGGCGCATTCTATTGTACTTTAGGTTTGCCGTTTTGGCAACACTAGAATATCGTTTGTTATTGTTTTGGTTTCGGCGATCTTAGCGGACCTATCGTGTGTTTCGCTAGATCTGTATTCTTTATTCGAAATGTAAATAATTTGTAAATAATTTGTATATAAAGAATTTTTAAGTATTAATAGTACACTGTAAAAAAAAACTCCCTTACTTTACACCAAAAAGGGTGGCAACTAAGTTGCCACCCCAAGTAGTGTAATGAAATTCCACTTGTAAATTGGTGTAATGAGCCACCAACTATCAAATGGTAAACAAACACCATTTGTAGTGGCAACTTAGTTGCCACCCTTTTGGGTGTAAAGTAAGTAATATGTTTAAAATGTACGTTATAATAAATTGTCTCAATTAAAGGGAAGTTTAGCACACTCTTTGCGTGAAGTTATTTTTTTTAATTATGGCTGTATTAAATTTGAAATGTAATTTTTTAATTATTTTTTATTTTGCTACCATTTATTAAAGTACACTATATAAGTAGATGGTAAAAAAGGAAATTTTCTAATATTTACATGATTTTAACAGCAAAATAAAAAATAATTTAAAGATTACATTTTAAATTTAACACAGCCATAAATTAAAATAATTAGTTTCATGCAAAAAGGCTGCTAAACTCCCTTTTAATTGAGGTAATTTATTATAACATGCATTTTAAACATAATACTCAGTTATTAAACAATGTAATTTAGTATATTTACATACTTAAAAACATAGTTATATGGGTCACATAGTGTGTTTGGGGGTTTGTGGGAGGAGGGGGCACAATGTATCTGCATCATCTCTAAATTTCTGTATAGTTTCATTACTGTTTGTCACAGGTGACACAAAATTGAAAAGTGTAAAAGCACAAATAAATTCTATTAAATACATGTTTTTCGTTTATTTTGAAACTTTAAAAGATTTAATATTACAACTAAATACTATAAAAGAACATTACGCTTATATTTTGGCAAAGGTGATCTGGAAAACATATGTGAAAAAAATGTATCTAACAGTATTGTATGATCACTTTTGGATTTCAAGAATGAAGTAACATGCTATTTTGAAAATGTATGTTTTTTTCACACAAAAAATCCCAATATGTTTATATATATAATTTTTTTTACAAAAAAAAAGCGAAGAAATAAAAGACGATATTAACATAAATTTGGCGGCCCCTCAGTTTCCGCGCCCGGGGCGACCGCCCCCTTCGGCCCCCGTTTCACACAGCTCTGAATGAACATACCGGCAGGCCCCCCCCCCTTTCATTGAAGTTCTAAGATTTTCCATTAAATGTATTCAAATTCAAATAGGCATTAATGATGATTTTAATTATGTTGTACTAATTTAATAAATAGAAAAATAAAACCATGACAATCACTTTAACTCTTTCAGTATCAACATATAGATATAAACGAAATAAAAATAATGAAATTTTTGCTTCTAATAATCTAAAAACACATCAAAATACAAATATAAATTGAAAAAATGAATGTTTAAAACAAGATATAACACTATGTTTATTTAATTTCGTGTTAGTTCAAGTTATGCGGAATTTAAAGCAGTAAAACACTATAAAATCAAAACTAAATATTTACAGAGCTTTGGCTCTGTATACGAAAGTGACAATTTTACGACTTCTTTTATTATTAATTTTTATTTTTAAAATATCGAAAAAGCTAGACTGCAAAATCACATTTTGCAAGTATCATGCATTTATTTAAAATATATAACACAAATACAAGTTTTTACAGAGAATTAAGAGTGATTGTATACAAAACAGAAAGAAAATAAACGTCACTTACTTATTTGAAAAAAATCCAAAACTTTGCAACAACACTGTGTTGCAGCTGACGGCCATCATTAGAATAAACTCTAATTCATCGTAGAATAGATTATTTCTTATTTCTTAAAGTGTCCAAACTAATTGAAATAATCAAAACTGTAAGTCGATAAAAGTTCTTAATATGAACTATGTCAGATATTTTTTAATAATTTTATTACTACGAAATATATTTGATATTCACAGAACAAAACAAAACGTTTTCAACTAAGCGCCATTTTGCATATCCAATAATTCCACCCCCCGCGCTGGATTTCATAATCACCGACTTCCTATTGCTGGATTAAAAAACACACCTGCCGTTGTGTTGATAAGTTCAATAAAGTCTTTTAGAGAGCGCATTGTAACGATTTCTAGTGATTCAGAACGCCTATTTTTTTTTTTTTTTTAAGAGTTGTGATATGTCATTGAAAGTGTAAAGTAACATTTATTTTGGTATTGGCGCTCAAAAAATAATACATTTACACCTTATTTCACATCTTATATAACCGAAGTAAATGTGATAAAACTCTTTATTTTTTACAGTGTAGTATTAATTAAAACAGCGACCTAATGAGTATTAAATATACTCGCAACATTCGACAGTTCGTAATAAGCGCCTTAGTCAACATCGGCTCTATCTTCAATATTTATCCTTAGTATAAATAAAGAAAATTTAACTCTTTCCAGTCTCAACTAGAATTTTTTATCAATATTCTTATAGGGGCTCTAATATAAACAAGAAACATTCTAAATTTCATAACCCATTTTTCAATCTATATCATACTTTTCTTCTATATTGGAATTTTATGTAAACTTTATATATAGTAATGAAAAAGTTCTTGCTGTAAAGTCATTTTATTCTCAGTATACATAATATTAAACAAATACTCATAAACTTTTGAAATTCATTTCATTTAGTTTTAATTACTGCAATATATAGTTGTAATGCTACTTTTTTTATAACAATTGGTAATACATAAGCGTATTTCATGATATTAGCATTTCTTAACACATTTCAAATTTATTGTGTATTAGAACATACATTTTTAACGCATATCGTTTTTGAGTGTAAAAATAGGTTACAAATAAACGATAAAAAAAGTTTTATGCTTAAGTCAACAAACTATTAATAAGCTTATAACTAGAGCAAAACTAAGATATCTGACACTTTATTCTTAAAGGGTAGTCAATCGTTGTGTAAGTATAATGTCTTTTTTGCATAATAAATTAGTTTTTCACCATTTTGCCATATACATTTATAATACATTCCTCTTAATTTTTACTTATATATGATAAATTTCATAAAATGCTATTCCTTAATTACTAAAAGAATTTCATTAAATGCCTTAATGAGATTAAGTTCACACATTGCATTATGTTTAAAAGACATTCATTTTCAACACATTTTGTTTCACGACATTATTGCATTCTTTTCGTTATGAAGCTTAAAATTTTACTCTTAATTACTTTTATAATTAAAAATCCTAGAGAAAGTCCAGCTTAAATTTTCTAAATGAGTGCCATATCACTAACTTTGTGACATTTTTATTATAGTGTAAACTGACTCATTTGTACAAAGACATGCATCAAATGCATTTCTTCGAACAGTAGAAGATTTCGAAGGGATTTCTTTTAATTTAAGAAACCTTATTTAAAATATCCTTTGCATTTTTCGCTGTTTTCCGACTTTTTGCCGTTAATAACCCTACTATTCCAATAATACGTTTTTCATCGATATATCTTGCTACAAAAATTGTTTTCTAAATGTAGTTATACGGAAGTTCCCCTTATTGCGCTTTATGTCTATTTGCGATCATAGAAGAGCGATGGATTGTGTAAGGAGGTAAAATGACCCAATCCTCTCAACCTGATATTAAATCTTCAGTATTAAGGGTTTTATTCTTTTATAACGTTTTCATTCCAGCATGTAGAGCTAAGTGCTCTAATTTCATGCTGCAATAAAATCGTATATATGTATATATATTTATATATATATATATATATGTGGAATTTACTTTTGTCGTGATGTGCCACTTTTTTGCGGGTGAACAATATGTCATTTTTTTATTGCTCGTACAAATTTTAATCCTTCCATATACATTATAGCTTGATTTGATTCCATTCATATTTTAATATGTTTTCAATTTCTTGGGTCGGAAGAAAGGCTGAAACTTGTAACACAATGTGTTTCAATTTATCTTTCTTTTTAAACATTAAATATGTATTATTTGGTCGCAAACTTTACCCAGAGGAATATAATGGCGGATGTATGACACTTTAAAGGCTTGATATCTAAAATTAGTCTGTTATGAAAAAATAACAGGTTTGCACAAACAAATCCGAAATGAAAACGGATGAAGATTTTAAAGATCACAAAAAAAACATGGGATTATCTAACGAAAATTTTGGATTAAGGCAGTGATAGTGATAATATTGATATTGAAGAATGTCTGCAATTTCTTGAATGTGGCGAAGATTTAAGTGAAAAAAAAACGCTGACTCTGAAATATATGCATCAGAAGATGAGATTACTGATAATAATAGTGACAAAATTTTTTATACATGAAAAAATAAAATAACAAAATAGAAAAAATAGGAAATCGTAAAAACCTCACCTAAAACAAAAATATTATACAGAAAATGCCAGTACAAGTGCATATACAGAAGAAACTGCTTCTGAAATTGAAACTTTTGTGAGATTCACTGACCTGAACATGAATGATGAAATAATTGATTGCAATAATTAATACATATGTAGAAATGATAGAAGCTCTGTATAATCAGAAACGGGATTTTGAACAGACGTGAGTTAATTATTCTAGAAGTGAGATTATGAGTTTGCTGTAACTGCTTTTTTAAAATGCACAATGAAAAGACAAAATGCAAATGTTAAGCAGACAAATGGAGAAAGTGGAAGACCAAAACTAAATCTTGATGATAACCGAAAGAAATATTCACACTTGCGATAAAATGTGTGGGGCTACTCTGTATCTCATATAACAAGAATGCATCCTTTTGTCACATTTTATACTATGACGAACATTGCCATCATATATTCACATGCATTATTTCTTAGTATTTGTAATCTATTGTGTTCTTTTATGTCATACTATATGTGCACCACCCTGCTTGCGATGCTGAATATTTCATAGAATATTTCATATTCGGAATATTTCAAGAATACTTCATAGTCGGAACTCAAATTCTGGCTTTACCTCGAGGTGTGTCGGTTTTCCTTGATATATATCGCTCAACGAAAAGTTAGGAAAAGGAAACTACAAATAAGTTTACCTCTTCACAAAAAAGCAAATTTTATGCGTGACATGTGAAGCGACTAATATAGATGAAATATATGAATTATTCTGTAAATAAAAAATTACTTTAGTGTTGCTTAGTAATTCATTATTAATTTTTATACTTTGTGATTTGTAGTAGTAAATAACTTTTTTATATCTAAACTTCTGTTTTTGTATAACAAAATAAATGTATTGCGCAATACTTTCATAAATTTTGACCAGAGATAACTTATATGTTATTTGTATGTTAAATGTTTTGTAGAATTAAAATAAATTAGCAATAATTGATTGTTTTTCACCTGCTGTACAATTTTCAACGCGCGACCGCTCATGTAATGAAAATTTACGCCCCCGGAAAGGTTACTAAAATGTATATTCAGGAATTACCTAATGTAGATTGATGCTCTTTATTTTTTTGGTGTAAATCTGTCAACGGATGGCGCTGCTGTGTTGCATATTTTCCGATTCACGCAATAGCGCTATCTCAAGAACCAATGCACGATTTTAATCAATATTAATATTCAGTAAATATATTATATAAACTAGTTTTGCTGCTATGCTGGTTTTTTTCCGAATAGTCTCAAGAACTAATGTGCAAATTTTCATCAAGCTTCATATTCAAGTATACTTGTTAAATATATTTTTACTGTTTATCTTTTGGTATAAATCATTTAACAGGTGGCGGTTTTAAGCTTCATTTTTCCCGATATCTGCAGTAGTTCTCTTTCAGAAATAATGCCTGAAATTTCATGCATTTAGATTCCTATCGATTAGCGTAGATTGTCATTTAATTTTGGCACTGTGTTAGTGAATTTTGAAGTATTAACGTGCATGAGACTAAAGAAAGTTTTGAGATTGCCCCATCTGACTAGTTTTAAATTATAATCTAAATCACTGGAATTTAAGTCTTAATACGTTCGAAAGGAAAAAGTGAGATCCAGATGTAGGGTTCTAACAATGTTTCGCTATTAGAAGAAAGTTTTTTCAAAGAATATAACATAAAAATTTACAGTAAAAAACGAATTGATATACATACATATCTATAACCATAATGGTATATCTACAGTAAATGTACCAAAATATTATAAAATTAAAGTTTTCTATCTAATGATAGAAAACCAACGATTATAAATGCAGAAATAAAGTATGAAAAGGTAGCAAACAGCTGTTTTGAATTTACTGTCGAGATTCTTCAGCAGTGCAAAACTCAGCGAGTTAGAAAAAGCAAAACATATTTTTCTTGTTCGCCTAGTTTTGCACTGATAAAGAATCTCGATAGTAGATTCGAAACTGCTTTTTGCTACCTTTTCATACTTTATTTGCATTTATAATCGTTGGTTTTCTATCTTTACACATTTTTGCACAGGCTTTATTTGCTATTTAAAATTTTTTCTATTTGCCAACTTATTCAAAATTCTTTACAACAAAGTTATCTGACGTTTTGAATATTCTTATTATATTATGAAACAACACTTAAACAAGATATTTCTGAAAATGATCGGGAAGTAAATTCCTAACATGTACTTTCTAATTTAAAAGTTAATCGATGAAGCTGTTGCATAAAATTTCGAAATAAATTACGAAATATCCTTAACAACATATCTATTCATAAATATATCTGTTATATGTATAAATATTGTAAGAAATAATTAAATTTATAATTTAGTAAAAATAGTAAAGTAAATTTATATTTATATTTTAGTAAATTATAATTTATATATCAGTTTTTGTAGATGGTCATTTGTTTTAATTTACATATTACAGTTATATATATCTATATTATAAAGGCCAGACGTATCTGTGCATAACGCATACGTCATTTTGCGAATGACAACACTTTCTCCTGTAATTTCGGTTTTGCAATTTTTGCTGCTGCAAGTTTTACACTTCTGAACATCGCACATTTTAAATTTTTACACCGTCGTACAGAGAAAAAAATTTACTTTTAAATGCAATTTGTTTAAAGCTGTATCTCAAGTGAATTTTGTGATATTAATTTTTTTCATAATTTTTAGTGCCAATTTTGTAATTGTTGCAATAGAAACACTCCATTTGCTCTTAAAATAGAGAAAAAAAAATAGAAATTAAAATGCGTAAACTATAACGAAAACATCGTCTATTATAAATTTCGGTGAATTTCGATTTTATTAATAAATTGGATAATTGTATTTTTATAGTATTTTGTTAATTTTAGCTTAAAATAGTATTTATTTGAGAGTTAGACTGACTAATATAATATGCATTTTATACTTTAACTAATTTTGTAGGTTATAAATCAATGAAACTGTTCTTTCTTAAAGATTTTCTTTCGCCGAATTTTGACGGGTTCCACCTCGTAATATTAAAGTAGAAAAATTATTTTTCTTTCTTCCAGAATAGAAAAATAAAAGATAAATATATCACAACTAAAAAATGGTTTCTCTAAGGGAAGATAGTCGTTTTCAAGCATTAGCTTCACAATATTGGATAGAGCATTATTTGAATGATAATGCTTTGATGATTAGTGTCAACTTTGATTGTGCTGGAAGGAGGATAAAAGAGTAATACTATTGAAATCCTGAAAAAAATTTTCGCTATTGATATAAAACCATTTCTAACCCTTGAACAATTGTATAATTAATAAAGTGTCTAAATGAATAATAAATATAGAATAATAATGCATAAAGTGCTTAAATGAATAAAAAAATCTGTAATATATATTTTAAAATTATATGTCCTAAATAATTTTCTGCGCAAAATCTATACTGAAACATTTGAAGAAATTTATGAAATATATAACCTGCAAATAAAGATTACATATTGACACTCATCAGACAATCAGTCATTTGCATTCATAAAATCTGTCAAAAAGACACTTATGCATGTTTTTAAACTTTTAAGTTCCTTTTGCCAGATCTATATTAAATTATCCACAGTCCTTCACTATCTTGAACTTATTCGAATATGTCTGGATGTTTGGACAGAAAAAAAGAAATTTTTCTTACTAGCGAAAATCTTTAAACGTTCAGAGCAATAAGTATGCATAGACAAAAAAAAAAAAAAAATATGTTTCGGAAAGCTTTACTGTTTGACTAAAATTTTTTCAAATAAACACTATTGGCCTATGACATATGTACTATTCTTATCTTGTGTGATTTTTTAATAGAATCTGCATCTATTTTAAAAAAGTGCTGTATATTTGCATCTATATTTCATGTACAATATTTCCAGTATTTGAGAATAACCTAAAAAATTCTGTGCATATCACTATTTCTTACATCAGAATTTTACGCACAAAATACTTACTTATAGAGTTTCGTTAATGATAATTTTGATGGAGAAGGGATTAAAACTGTAGTATATTTGACAATATTATTGCGTATCTTTTCGGCAAAAATTCTTCCTATTTTTTAATTAAAATATTAACACACTCTGTCGTAAATTGAATATATAAATCGATTTAATAGTCATAGAGTGAATACTTTCTACTAAAGTGCTGGTCAGAATTATTAGAACAATTGAAAATTGCGCAGAAAAATTTTATTTCTGAGCTGAATAAAGTGAAATTTATACACAAAGTGCTTTTTTATGCTAGAAACCATTGCAGAATGCAAAACATTGGAAAATGTAAAATATCAATATTTTGTCACAATTAATGAATTATGTCATTGCAAAAATTGGACAAAATTATAAGAACAATGAACGTTTTTGCCTGCTACACACTGATAATGAATAATCTTCCCGCTTCTTTTCAATCACTTTTATCAGTCTTAACGTCATGGAGTTTGACACTTCCTTAAGAACGTTCTTGGAAATTTTTCAGTGATCTTTTTCGATAGAAGACATTTCTTGCTTGTTTTGAGATTATATACCATTTTTGCATACTTTGTGTGTCAGAATACCCAACAGATGTTCCATTGGATTCAGATCAGGGCTTCTTTCCGGCCAATTAAATAGTTTCACAAAATTGGCATCAAACCACGAGTTTGAAGTTTGGGAACCATGAACCGAGGCATTTTCCTGCTGGAAAAAATGGCCTTCATTCGCTGCTAACGGTGCTTCTAGTAAAAGATTATTGCCCAAGACATCAATGTAACTTTCAGAATTCCTCCTACCCTGCACAAAAACTATTGGAGTAGTTCTACCAGTTGTGAAACCTCCCCAAACCGTTACTGAGTCATTTCCAAATACGTGCTTTGAGAAAATTGTTTTTTTCTCTACGAAGATTATACTAGAAGTTGTAAAAAACAATCTACCCAGGTCGAAATTCATGCTGGTATTTGTTTGCTAGACAAGCATTACTTGCTATATCCCAGCAAGTAAAATAGCACAAACTACCATTAGATATTTGCTGGTTCTAGCAGTATTACCAGCATGTCATGGTGTGTTTTGGCCCACTTTGTTGCTTGGCCAGCATACATAATCCAGCATGTGTTGCTTGAATATGTATGCTGGCCTAGAAGCAATAAAGACCATCACTTGCTAGTATTTTCTGCTAGTCTAGCACTATTTTTCTACCATCATTTGCTTTAAATTTTTACTTTTCTAGCATCAGTTGCTAGTTAAAAAAAATGCAGGTGCTGCCATCTATTGACAACACTGGAAGCGTCTACGGATATTGGTGGAAGAAACTGCGTTGGACTTTTTCACCCCTGAGGGTTGAACTGACTACTTGTGGATTAGGAGACGCGCGCGCTACTTGTCTTGCCAGCGGGGACCTGTCAATAGACGCCTGTAACTGATAGTGATTGGTAACGAAGCTAATTCTACTATGCGCTATTATTTTTACAAGGTTAAGGGTGAATTTATCGATGCAACTATTTCCTCAAAATTTCAATGAATAAAATTAATTTATTTCTAGTTTTTTTTTTTTTTTTTTTTTTTTTTTTTTTTTTTTTTAATAATTGATGGGTAGTTAGAATATTATTACATTAATATAAATCAAGAAATAAATACTTATGAAATGTATTTTTGGTAGAATAAATTTCAGGTAAATGCTGTTTAAGATGGGGGATTTAAAAACTATAATGCATATTGAAAAGAGAGGAGGAATCAATTATACATATTTTTAAACCGATTGTTATAAACATAATTCTTAAATGAAAAATTGATCCTTGAATATTCAATTTTAAATGACTAAATTTTGTTTTTTACCGATTTTGAAAAACACATTTATTATTTTTTTAATAACTTAAGTTAATTAACACTAGCAAAATTGAAAGCTAATAATTTTCGGGTGGGCGAAGGAAGTTTTGAATTTACGTTGTATTAGCCCGAGGAGAACATCTAAAGCCTCTTGATTTTGAAATTTTACTAACATATTTTTTCCCTTATTTTAATAAACACATAAAATTTTACTTTTGAAGTAACTTAAAAGAACTAAATACTATGAGAAAGTGACGGTGATTTTCTTCCATTTCATGAAGAGGGGGGGGGGGCTATAAAAATCAATTGTTATTATTTTTTGTTAAGTTTGTGTGTGAAAGCATTATCTCAACGAGTTCAAAAGGCAGTGTTTTATTCACATGGTGGTGCATAGCTATTCTTCTCCTTACCCAGCTTTTTAAATTTAGTAAAAAAAAAAATCTATTTTCATCCTATTCTTAAAGAAATAATAATTTTATAATTTTCATGTAAGTTAAAATAATTCAACACTAAGAAAAATATGAGTTAAAAGATCAGTTAAAATGTCAGTTAATTTTCCGTTAGGAGAGGAGAAGACTTACTATTATAAATCCGCTATGAAAATAAATTCTTTGTTCTGTTCTTCTTCTTCTTCTTCTTCTTTTTTTTTTTTTTTGTTTGTTTATAAGTTAAAAATTAATCTCAAATCGGTGGTTAAAGGTAATCATGAATTTAAGTGGTGATAACAATCTTTCTCGAGTATTTTTAATTTTGATAAACGAATATGCACTTATATTATGCAAACAATGTAACCAGTTTCTGAAACATAAAATATGCTTTGATATGAAAGCTTAAAAAATTCAGATAGTTTTCAGAAAAAAATATGCTTTTGCAATATTAAAAAATATTTACTCTTTATGAATTTATTGTATACAATCTCCCATTTTTGCAAAATTGTGCAGAATATTGCTTATAAAGTTAGATTCTCTTATTCTAGCAGAAATTCATATAACCAACAAATATTTTTTTCCTGCTATTCTTGTTTAGTGAATTAGAATATTTTATTGTCATGCTGTTTTCCTAGCATGTCATTTTAGCAAGCATCAAAAAGCATGTAATGCTAAAGCATATAATATTCTTACCTCTTCATGCTTTTGAAGAAGGTTAAAAAGAAAACAAGCGTAAAAAGCTTATACATAGCGTGTCATGCTATTTCTCCCTAAACTGGCTGCATAGCATATTATGCTGGCAAGATAAAAATCATATTATAGCATATTAAGGTACCTAACTCTGCTTGCTTTGGAAATAGCTTAAATAGCACATAAGTAAAAGATGCTTGTACATAGCTTGTCATGCTATTTCTCCCTAAACTTGCTACATAGCATATTATGCTGGAAAGCATAAAATAGCATATTATAGCATGTTAAGGTACCTACCTCTGCATGCTTTGGAAAAAGCTTAATCAGCAAATAAGCATAAGATGCTTGTACATAGCTTTCCATGCTATTGCTGTGTAAGCTAGCCATATAGCATGTGATGCTGGCTAGCAATTTAAAGCAAATAATAGCAGGGATATCTAGCAGACAAAGCAAAATATAGCAATAACTAGCATATTTTTGTTGCTGGTACTAGCATGAATTTTGACCTGGGTAGTCTATCCAAATCAATCTTTTTCTCATCGGAAGAGAGAGAATCACACTTTTTTATGCACAGTATTGCAGTTTTTGGCAAATTCCATCCTCAGTCTCTCATGAACTTTAGTAATAGGCGGTTCTTGACACATGTTTACTATAGCGAACATATTTCTTTCTTTTTGTAAAACACGTCGAATAGTTCTACCACTTGAATTCTAAGTTCAATTTACCTTTTTTCCGCTTTTGAATCAAGCTCCACTTATTATCATTCTTTTCCCTAATACAGAAACAGAAGATGACCTGCTTGTATGTCTTTACCGTCCACATTTACCGGTATTTTAAAGATAATTGTAAATAACCGTTCTTGATCTATTAAAATTTGTAGCAATTGAGCATACAGAAAGTCCTGAATTTTGAAATACATCTGTTTTTCCTTTCTGAAACTCCAAAGGCTTTGCACCTTGTGGCATGATTGAAAAACTGAATAATACGATCCCAAATGCTTACTGCGCATTTATAATCGTCTGAAAATTCCGTGTGCAGAGCAAAAAACATGCAAATTTTACACACAAATTCAGTTGTTCATATAATTTTGTTCATATCAGATGGCTGTATAAATTAATAATATATTTTATGAGTATGGATTTACTACATATTTCCATAAAAACATACAAAAAAATAATCTTCATTTTTCATTGATTTTCAACCATTAAAGGTTTAGTTTTCAACCACTAAGTTTCCCGCTAAATATAACCAAGATTTGGCAATTTTTCCTTTGTCCTTATAATTGTGACCATCACTGTATTAAACAGGGTTAAATGTTTGCGATTATTTTGAGTTCTTTTTTGAAACCAAATTTGTTTATGTCTTTAAAATTTGGTAGAATGTATTAATACGATCGCTTTTCCTTGATTTTTTTGACATCTTTACTATTATATGAGAAAAATGTAGAAATAATAAAACTTGCTTGTCATAATCTACTAGCATTATGTAGGTGCCTGCGTGCGTTCCTGTTTTTTTTCTAAATTTCGATTTTTTTTAAGATAGATTATTTTTGATTGAAGAATAGAAGCTACGACATCTTCGTGAAACATGCTGGAGAATGTGCTTTTTCTTTTGAATACTATAGTATGACAAACGTCAATTAAATGTACTTTATAACCTGCAATTTTTTTTCGAAACATTAAACGAAAAGCCATTTATAAAATGTAACAAAACAATTTGCTGCAAATGTATTGGAAATAAAATAAATGTCATAACAGCGGAAGAATTTAACGCATTTGTATTACAAGATATGATAAATAAAAATAATATATTTTCGATTAAATTATAATAAGTGATTTTTTAATGTTATAATGCTTTTCTCTAATTCAACTGTGTAAATATTATTTCCTGTTTATACATATTGTTTCAGATATTTATAAATATTTTGGAATGAAGATAGTTTTATCAGACGAACAGTTTCAAAATGTACAAGTTTACATTGAAACAATTTGTAACAGGAAAATTAATTTCTAAAATTAATTAAATGTAAAATTATTTGTTGCCATATTAGATATTAACCTCATAATGTATTTTTCCTTTTAGACATTATTTATCACTAGTATGAAGAATTTTTCTGATCCAAATAGCAATTTCAACAAACTCTACTAATATATTTGATAAACGGATTTTTCAGTTTCGTATTCTAATGATTAAATGTGTGTCAGCAAGTATAAAGAAGAAATGTAGTAATCATATTTTCTCCACTAGTCGTCATAATTATACCAAACATTTGTGAGTTTTTGATGGAATAATTATAACCATACCTTTAACTTTATAAAAGTGGTGGCTATAAGAATTTAAAGTTTTAACAGGTGTTCTTAAAATGTCAAAATTACTTTTTAGGTACTAAAAACATCACTTTTCCAAGTAGAAATAAAGTAAAGAAAAATAACAATGTCAAATTGTCAAAAATGGTTTACCCTTCTGACCCTATCTTTTAAAATATCACACTGACAGTACTACAAATGATTCAAGGAAATTGGAAAGTGATTTAAAATTTACATTTAATTCTTCAAAGCGGATTTTTTTAATCTTTCTTCCTCTTGTTTATAGTTATAGAAAAAATATTCTTCACCGAATAAATCATTTTTTATTAATAAAAAAAGATAAAACAATTTAAATATACATTTTATTTTTTTTTATTTTTTTCAACTTTCATCTTTTCACATTAATAAGTAATACATACATGCCTTAACTGTCTACAGTATACATCAAAATCTCATTTGAACAGAGAAAGAATATTAAATTCAGAAATATTTTTCTTAAACAACGCATTTTAAACACATTAGAGGACCAGTCTATGCGTCGATTTTTTTCTAAACTTCTTTATAAATTCACAAAGTTCTAGCTTTTCGTTGTTCTGTAAAAATTTAATAATTTATTCATTAAAAAAGCTTTATTCTGAATAACAATTGCAATTTTTTTTCAAGAATGCATTTCAATATTTATAGTTTTACTTACAGAAATAAGTTGAGTTTTTAAAGAAAAATTTTCTTTTGTTTAATAAGATTAAAGCTAAACAGCAAATTTGTTTTTTTTTTCAAATAATTTTGCTATTTTTAGTCATAAATATATCTTGAAACGATTCAGGTTGCAAAGTGTTAGACTGTTTTTTAACCACAAAGGTTCTGAACTATGAATTAAAATATTAAACACATGTCTGTTAAATTCACGTTAAATATAATTTTTTATTCATTTAAGCAATGAACTTTCTTTTTTCATTAAAAAAAATATAAAAAAATCTTTTAACTCCCAGGTTATGCACCTCATGTATAATGTTTTAGACAAATTGCGCAAAATATTTTTTCTATCTGATTGTGTAACAGTGCGATCGTTTGTTGGAAATACGTTATTCAGGAGAATGATTTAAAAAAAATAATAATGAATACAAAAGGATTTAAATATGTTTTTATATGATATTTTTAAGCTATTCAGTTAAAAATAGGATTTCACACAGGTTATACTTATAAAGCATACACTTCTTATCTCTTTCTGACTTCAAAATAGAAAAAAGGTTTTTTTTTTAAATAATAATTTCTTTTCCACTTTCATTTGTGTGCATTAAAAGTAGAATAGGAACGCATAATTTAATATTTTACTCTATTTATTTGTGATGTTGGTTTCACTGATTATGATCAACTTGTAATAAGAAAAAATAACCGTAATCTGTAAATTAGAAATGTACATTTTAATAATGTTGTTTATATGTTTATTTTTTTAACTTTTAAAAAGCTAAATCTAAATCAGAAATGAGATTCTCCAATTGTACTTTTAAAGTTAACTAGAATGGTTTAAATTCAAGTTAATCAGCTTTTTTTCTGGTACATGTATCACACAAAATGTTTTGTGTAATTCATTTTAAAGTTATTTAAACTGTTTTTACACGCTTCAGTTGAATTTAAATGCTGTATTCTTTGTGATGTTAACTAATGGAATTCGAGCTGCGTCCAGTAGTTCTGTTCAAATACTTAGAGAAAACTCAATATCAAAATTCTAATACAACTAATGAAGAAAATTCAAATACTTAAAACAAATATGTAAGAAAAAATAATTACGACATTTATCCACTATTCCAACAGGTGAATGAAAAATACGACATGCGAATAGGCTACGATTTCGCGATATCTTATTTTGTGTATTATCGGATTTATGCATTTTATATGTGTTGTCGTAAAAAAAAAATGTTGAAATGATTTTATGTAAATTAAAGCACCTCGTCCATGAAAATATATGCACCTACAAAAATTTGAACAACGACCGAAAAATTTGATATGTAAATAGTGAGTGTTTGCTTAGATGAAAAATGGACTACAAATTCATGATGTTGTTGTTGAGAAGAAAACATATTAGTTTGACTTGTAGCAGAAAAAGTTATGACAATTTCAGTAGTTTATGAAATGTTATGTGACAGTTACTAAAGTTCATGGCCAGCAAGGACTGAAGTCTAATAAATTACCAATTCCTCGGTGCGGTGATTTCTGCCATAAGAAATTGATCTATAGCAAATGATAAATTAGTTCGGTTGTTTTCCTAAATGGTTAAAATCGATTTTCAAGTATGTCGAAAACATTCTACATTGTGGCAAGATCTGATAACATGGAAAGTCATTGAAGGTCATTTTATCTCTTAAGGCCAGTTGAGAGATTCATGTAGTCTATGGCCGAGCATTATCTTTCTGATAAATGACACATAATCAACTTGATAGTATGACCGAACCAACGGCTTTAAAATGTGATCTACGCAACTGAGAGCCATTAGAGTACCATGCATCAAACTTAAATCTATCAGCTCTCACAGCAGTTTACTCTGCAGAAGGTATTATGGTAGTGTGGTTCTCAAAAGGAAATGCGGGGTTAAATCATTGAATTTTCAGCATGCTTTCACACATACAGTAGTCAAAATCACAGTGAGAAAATATGGTTTCGCCGATGAATGTAATATTTATTAGTCATACACTGTCCAGCTTTCGCGATATCGACACTACCGAGCACATAAAGGAAACACCGCTTTTATGTAACGGTTAGACGCAACTGACTAATTGAACACCGTGAGCTCAACACTAAGTCAGCCTGCAATCTAACGATAGTATACTTTGATTAGACTGCATTCATAGCAATTAGCAGATGGCGATAGTGATAATTCATGATGTGGATTTGGCTGCTCTTCTGATTGTTCGATGTTTAGACGCATTTTTCTCAGGCATTAATCTTAAAGGTGCATAATCACAATTTTATTTCGAACAAAATGCTGAACCAACAACCATCTTTTCTGAGGCCTATGATTCAACTCCTTTGGAGGTTGAACCACTGTATGTAGTTCCGGTATGTACGACTTAAAGGTATAATTCTTTCAAATTCCAAGTATCAAGAATAGCACTTCACTTTAAACTACTCGGCTCTAATTTAGAGAATAAAAATCTATTTTTTAAATTTTCAGTTCTAATTTAATTCAGATATGGGCTTTTTCAAATGCTACCCGTTGTGTAGTTTAAATTTTCATTTTACAAGCCCACATAGGAATTGATGCTGAAATATTATCATTTACGTAACTTATCAAATCACTTTAACAAGATTTTAAATTCTGTCTCAAATTTTTCTGTATACATATATATATTTATCTGTTTATTTTTTTATTTGTTTTCCAACAGATTGTATTTTATCATCTTTTAAAATTTTCTTAATTTAGTATTTCTTTTGTAAAGTTACAAATCATTATGAATTGTAGCTTATGAAACATGATTGTTAGCTTAAATTAAATTTTGTTTAATTCTAAATATTTTATAATTTAATGTAACTGCACTTATTCTAGAAACTTTCATTTAACACCATTTCTAAAATAAAAACTTGTGTAATTTCTAGGTTTAACATATGAGCAAATGTATTCTTCACTAATGAGAATTTAACAGCTCCACAAAGACCGCTCTTTATACTGCACTAGTTTAAATAGTGATACTTAGGTAAACCGCAGACTATCATCATTTGCTTTCTAATATTTCGAATGGCATAAAAGACAAAACTAACATCATGCAAAACTATTGGTATTTTCTTTGTAATGTCTCGTAGTTATGACTTTTGAATCTCTTTATATGTAAACATAAATTTGTTATCAAGAAAATAAATATTGTAAACTTTATATTACGATTTTATGTTGTTACAAATATTTTAAAAAGAGTTATGCTTCTCTAATCAACACATAATTTAATGTAATTTTGCTTCATACATAAAACATAAGTTTAAAAAAAAGTCGGAAATAAAAAAAGAAAAAATATTCGAAATGCACTAGATGACCATTCGCATGACATATTTTGAATTTTATACCATATCACAAGACATATTTTTTCCGAATATAAAAAAAAATATATGTTTCACCGAAGGTTTGATCACGACAAGAAATAAGGGACAAACATCAAATTGAAAGAAAATGGTACAGGTGACTACTCTATTGCAACTGTTCCTAACTTAGTGTGCAAAGGAATGGAAAGTACTTTTAGGGGACGTAACGGTTACTGGTATGTAAAAACAATATGCATAATGGTGAAAATAACAAGAACGATATTAGGAAAAACACATAAAAATTTGATAGTTTTATATTGCAAAATTAGTTTCATGTGTAAATCCCACATGTTTCACTCAAAATAAGGAAAAAAGCTCACTATACCTAATAATTCATTGATAATGCAATGTCAGTAGCTCTGCCCTCTGCACTATCATATTGCAAAGGTACTTAATATAATTTACTCCATCTTCCGAAAAATTTCATTTAATCATTATGCAACAAGCATTAAAAATGCTCTGGTAAAAAACAAAAAAGGTTATTATGTTTTTAAGTATGAAAATTGTTTGACAAGTGCTTCTAAATGAGCATGAGAGAGAACAAGAGGTCCCTTCTTGGCTGCAGCTCACTATCAGTGCCAAATTTTAAAAAATCATATTTGCGCTTTTCCCATATAAAAGGAATTAGTCACAATTACGATAAAAATGTGTACCCCCCAAAAAACGCAACGTAATTAAATATGAATATAGCTCGAAATATTACCAAAAACCTTAGTTCCTGTAGCGTATCATACTTATGCAGTGTCACCAAGCATGCCCGCAGCATAGAACTGCACAGAAAACTGATTTTTAATGCCGTTGCAATGCACAGTCAACAGTGTAGTTTGCAGTGCAGAATCACCGGAACAGTTCAAAAGTAATGCAGGATTCAAAATTTTACTAAAAAGAAAGACGGAAAGTTTTACGCAAATTTCTTTTATGTGGAAAAAGCGTAAATATGACTTTTTCAAATTTGGCATTGATAGTGAGCTGCAGCCAAGAAGGGACCTCTTGCCCTCTCTCATACTCAGTTATAAGCACTTGTCAAACACTTTTTCATACTTAAAAACATATTAACCTTTTTTATTGCTCACCAGAGCGTTTTCTAATAATTGTCATTCAAATGTTTTGATAAAAACTGAAGATTTTTCAATTTAAAAAGGAAAATATTTGCTGCCAAAATTTTATTGTTGTATTAGAACAATTAAGAAAGTTATTGAATTGTCTTATAAAATGCATGATATCTGAAAAATAAACCAAGAAGTCGAATAAAAATAATTACAGTGCGCTCATAGCTTATTCAAAAAACTTAAACTAAATGCTTCGCAGTAAAAACAAATAATGATGTTTTTACGTGATTTATTTAATTTGAATGAATTATGTTGCATGCATAAAAAAATATACTTATTTAAACTTGGTGGCAACGAATAAAAAAAACTATAACAGCAACAACAAGAAACAATGTTCAACTGGAGCTTTAAGACACAACTTCGATTTTCTCAGCGATCGTCAAGCATACAAAGAAAAAAAAATCTATTTTAAGTTTTACCAAAAGGATTAAAATAAACCAAAAATGAAATGAATCCATCCATAGGATCGTTAGATATCGTTTGTTGAATTTTAGGTCTTCATTTTTTCGTTAAAAGTTAAATAAAAAACTACTGTAAACTACGATAATTTTTTGAATGCTATCATTTTATTCGTCTATCTTTTGAAAAAGAATCACTGCCGTACGTCAAATGATTGCCAGATATTTAAAAATGACGTTTGCATTTTCCATTTTTAAACATGTTATACCAAACAGCTATCATAATCTTTTCTCGCCACTTTTTTCCCATTTGTAATGCTAATTCAAAAATGTCTAAATCAATATTAAAATTATGCAAATATTAAGGACAAATAACGCCTAAACTCAATATTAAAATAATGCATATATTAGGAACAAATATCGTAATAAGCTTGACACTGTCCCTGAATTAAGATTGTATCTGTCTTTGTTTCAACCTGATTTTAAGGAATTCTGGAATAGTAAACATGCTCAAAAGTTTCAATGCCAATTTGAAAAAAATCCATTTTCATTAATTTTATATCATGTTGCAAAGTTTTTAGCAATAATCATAGTTAAATAAAAAAATTTTCTTTCAATGCTAAATTTATTTTCCTTAACGTTTGACTAATGGTGAAAGGGGAGGGGATAGTGTGCGACATTTAAAAAATATATTGAACTGTTTCATGTATAACAAAATTGAGCTATGTCACTGAGGCTTATTATAAATGATGTACGATACTGCCTTGCATAATATGAAGTACATTGCATTTACAGGGAAAAACAAAAGATTTCAACTAGTACATTCCTTCCGACGGAGTGCATGGGTTTCCGATGATGGCTGGTGGATGGATGTAATACATTTTAATTATGATATACGTATTTAAGTTTCACTAAATCTTTGTACATTATAAAGGTGTTTATAAATGTTATAGTTGATATAATAAGGCTATACAAAAGAGCTCACCATCGTTACTGAGTATGAGCGTAAATTACTTAAAGGTGGTTCTTAAATAAGATATAGATTTTTACGCTGAACTGCAATCAATTTACAAATAAATGTTTGCAGAATATAGATAAAATGATATACAGGGCCACTCAAAGAATTGTGTACATGGACACCTATCAATGATTATTTATAACAATGAGATTTCGGTTGTTTTAAGAGTGTTTTAGTTTAAAATGAATTTTAGCTTCTTACTGACGTGTAATAAAGGTACAAAGTAACTTACAGGGCTGAACAAATGTTTTCAACTATGTTTCCCATTTATTAGGAGAAATTGCTCAAAAAGAAATTTTAGTTTTTTTTTTTCTCGCTAAACTAATAATTCCCATTTTATAATATGTATATCAACTGACAGATCAAATACAGGCCTGTTAAAAAGTATTGGAATACATATTTGGCTATGTACCCATATTTCCTTGATTAACGAAGTTTTGTTACAGATTTCATGAAGTATTGGAAAGTGCTTCACAATCTACACTTAACACATGATTTTCCTTTCTTGTTAAAGTCAAGCATTTGGAATACTGATAAAAAGAAAAAATGCACACTACGATTCAAATTTTGTTTAACTTGCTTTATTATGTGTGTTTTAGACATTTTTCCAATTAAAGTTTTCTCATTGGAACAATAAAAATGTTATTGTATAAATTAAAATAAAATTCTCCAAAATTTCCATTTTTTTCATTTTATGCACGATTATTGTACAATAGAAATTTCATGGATTTTAATAGATTTCTACTTAGCTATTTTTGATAATGAAGTTTTTAATTGTAATGATGAGACTTTGTCAAATGAATAATACACTGTATATTGCTTGTTTAATTCATGCAAATTCAGTAATCCAGTATGATATTTTTTTACTTATAAATAAAATGAGAATTAAAAGAAAATTATTATGTAGTTTTATGTAAACATTAATTGAGTACGAAATTTTTAAACTGCTAGTCGATTTAAATAAAAACTATATTACTATAAGAATTTTCATAAAAATCATTATTTACATCAATTTTTGTTTTAAAATTTTTATAAAAAAATATAATGCATCATAATAAAATAAATACATAAAAAGTGCTATTATGATTTTTTGTTAACTGCAACTTTAAAAGAAATTATGTGAATTCTAAGTAGTACAATTAACATTATAACCCTTGCTCAAGTAGCATACTTTTAAAGACAGTTAGGAAAAATAAACTTGTGTAATTTCAATATGCTACGAATCAGCAAACCTATTGTATGATAATGGGAACTTAGCATCTCCCAAAAGGCAGCTGTTGTGGTGAAAATTTAGAAAGTAAAATAATTATCGACTATTATCTTTATTAGGCCAAAAATAAATTCAGATTTGTTTGCTAAAGAGTATTCTTATGATATCAACTTATAAAAATACGAACGGAAATTTCTAACATTTGACTTTAAATGATGAAGAAGCATATATAATTGTCTTTTAATTTGTATGTTTTGTAGCACTTGTTCAATTGCCTAACTTTTTCTTTTTCAAAATTTAATAATAAATATTACAGGCTAATAAAAAGTAGTAATAGTGCTTAGTTGAAAGAAGTTAAACAAAAACGAAAAAATGCTCATCAAATATATATTATGAAACACTTTCCAACACAAACCGGATAGTAAAAAATAAATCCATTTTTCCTATCATAAAATGAGATATGAAAGAAACAACTTCAAATGAAATCCCAAAAGCCTTTTAAGCAAATGCTGTTCATTCCCAATGCCGTCCATTCCCGAAATCGTTTCTTGCAGCCCTGTGTTATATTTAAAGCAGTTTTGAACTCCACAATTTATACTTAAAATTAGATCGGTTTAAATTTACATACTTGAAAAAAAAACTTTCACCAATTGTCTTAATTTTTCTTTAACTGGATTGTTTTCTTTGTCTCACTTAATTAAGAAGAAATTCCATTCAATCTACCATCTATTAAAAACATGCAATGGACATCAGTGATTTTTTTTTTGTGTTTGAATTGTCACAACTTATCTAAAATGCAAAGCAAAAGACATTTCACAATAGATCACAACGTGATAGAAACCTTTTGTACGTTACTGAAAAGGAATTATTAATTCGACTTATACTATACTCCAGATAAAGCAATTGGTAGTTAATCCTAAATATATAGTTCAACCTTACATTTTGAAACGTAAAAGATTTTTCCCATCAGACAATAGCATAAAAGAGTCCTTTTCTGTATACGAACTATGAATTCTACACTGTCCATTTTCAAAAGTTAACATTATACAGTGAATCTGATTAACATATAAATACAATGTATAAAATTGAAACTGGTGTTATACACAATTGAAATGAAAAAAACTTCTTTAAACACCATAAAATAAGTTAACTGCACAAGGCCTTTCGAAAGAACTTAGTCTTTCTTCGTCAGGCGCAAAAAATACGTGTGTCCACAATGAATGTAGCGGCACGACTGAAGGGGAATGCGGGAGGGAGAGGGAGCAAGCAGAAGGAACAGCCAATAGGAAAGAAGAAGGCAACAGCCAATCACGGAAGAGCGTAAACAGAACTAGATAGACAATGAAGGAGATAAACTAAGAAACCTAGCGAAAACTAGATAGACAATTAATTATTATTATTATTATTATTTTTATACATATTATGAATACTATTTTTCAGGTATATTCATGTGTGTTTATAATTGTAAACTATTTTTTATTTTTATGTATTTTTATTTTATTTTATTTTATTTATTTATTTATTTATTTATTTTTATTATTATTACTAATTTATATATTTTTTGCGTACATTTTATTTCATTTTAATCTCTCCTTTTAGTTTATTTTAATTTACCCCGCTTTTTTCCCATTTCCTTTCCCCCCTTCTTCCTTTCCTCTCCTTCATTGACTGTTTAGTTTTGTTTATGCTCTTCCGTGATTGGCTGTTGCCTTCTTCTTTCCTATTGGCTGTTCCTTCTGCTTGCTTCCTCTCCCTCCTGCATTCCCCTTCAGTCGTGCCGCTACATTCATTGTGGACGCACGTCTTTTTTGCGCCTGACGAAGAAAGACTAAGTTCTTTCGAAAGGCCTTGCGCAGTTAACTTATTTTATGGTGTTTAAAGAAGTTTTTTTCATTTCATTTCAATTTTAACATATAAATATTTAATGTACATATTTACGTTCGTCACAGCATACAGAATGATAGACAGTAGATTGATAGACTGAATTCATTTACACTTATGAATTATGCTGAAAAGTAATAAAAAGCAGAGGAAGAGGTTTTAAGACATATACCATTTTCAGTTAAAATAGTTTGTGTTTTTTGTATAGAATGGAAGTAAATAAACGAAATTCATTAGTTGTATGCATATAGTTATAAATGCACGTTCAGAAATCGTCGCTAATATACAGTACTTCGGATACGGTATAGTATTCAAAATCATTTTGGCTCCCTCCAAATACTTTGCATTTTATTTTATAGAGGTTTTAAACCTCAGTAAAATATACGAAGTTCATTACATGAGAAATAGTTTAATACGATTATAAGTAAAGTACTTCCCGAACAAAACTTAGTTTTATACCTTATTATGTAATGGTGCAAGTGTGACCCTGTAAATTTATAATGAATATTTTTTACACTGCATATTCTTCAGAATATATATCTCAGTGTATTCCATAAATGCATATCAATTTCATTATGTTCTAAAGGGTGTAACATCATTAAAATCCACAGAAACTATTCTTTCTTGTAATTATTGAAACTATTGAAACTATTATTGAAACTATTCTTGAAACTATTCATTCTTGCCGTAAAATTATTTCGAAGAATTTTTTTATTTTTTGCTAAAGTTTTTGGATTAAAAAGATTTTTTGGAAATATTAAGAATATACATTATTTGCTGTGCTTTCTAAAGCTTTTCTTACGGCCTTTCAAATAATTTAAATAAAAAACTTCATTAAGACTTCCATATCTTACAATAAAATAAAGTTTTGGTGTTTACGGGAATATGTATAATTCCATAAGCAAATATATTTTTCATTTCTTTAAATATTTCATTAATTATTTGTTCACTGTATGTGTTTTTTTTCATGATATTGCATAAACATAAGAAAATGAGAGTACATATCTTGTTTTATATAAGTAGTAAACATAAATCTTAATGTTAACTGACAAAAATTTTCTTATAATGTTAATTTGATTAATTAGATTTTGTAAAATCCAGACAAATTTATAAAATTGAAAAAGGTTTAAAATATTTCAAATTTAGTATGATCATTGTCAGATTATTCTCGTAATATGAGTTATTTTGAATAAATTAATATTAATGCAATGATCAGCGTAGCGCATATAGGAATCTTATTTATTATTATTTTTTTTTTTTTTGATTAAGTAAATATAAGGGCCGCACAAAAAGTATTACTGTATAAGGTAAAACATTGTTTGGAGCGTGTTTTAATTATAATAAGCTCTTTCACATATGAAATTGATATACGTTACTGAGGTTTACTACAAGTTTCTTCCTGTATGATAGAAAGCAGATAGTATTTATAGGGACACACAGAAGTTTTTGGCTGCCATATTGTATCCGACGTACTGTATATTTTTACACCAAAATCTGAATATTTATAAAACTTAGTTACAGTACGAACAAATTTCATTTGCTACTTTTGACCTGCAATTTCCGACTTGTTTATTTTTTATTATTTATCTATTTATTCTTAATTTGGAGTTTGCAACGCCTGAATACTTTGAAACTACATAAGCTATTGCTTTTTAAAAATTGCGAAATATCCGTTTCTAACTTGTCTTCATTGTAAAACCAAAAGAAATCTATTATTATTTATTTTTTGTTCTTTTTGTTTTCGAACTTTCATTCTTTTTAATTATGATTTTTTGTTTATTTTATGCTAAGATTCATTTATAAATAAAATCGTTTTGGTTTTTATTCTGTTTATTTATATATTTGGTTTATTAAGGTTTATTTAATATTTTGGGTTTAAACAAAAGTTTTGTGTGCTATGATTCAATTTTGCTTGTCATTTGCTATGACGATCATGTGTGGAGATCATAGGTTAAGCTGTGATTACACATGGCCTTTTTAACTAAATATATCTTTATTTAGTTAAAAGGTATCAAAAGTTCAACTGTGTAAATAACTTAACATTTGAAAAAGGTCCTTCCGACAATGCCGGGAGGAAGACGTAGCTTTCATATACTTATTTATTTATTTTCAATTAAGTTATATAAATCAAATATACGAAGCTCAAAATAGTGGAACACGAATATATAAGGTTGAATACAACTTTTGTCAATACTGAATATTAACAGGAATTTTTAGAAATTAGTCATCTTTTATTCAACATGGTTTTATTTTAAGCGATTGATAGGGTCGGCAAATTCCACGATATCCATTTTAAAGCAGCATAATGGATAAAAAAAACCAATGAGCTTGATCGAAATCTTAATTCATGTGAACATGCACACTCACATCGAAATCGATTAATATATACCAGTGCTGTCGCGGGCAAATTGACTTTAAAAAAATGTCACCCACATTAGAAATTCAAACTGCTATATCCCAGGCATTTTTTAAGGTAAAGACAAAGCAAAAAATACTCCGGAATTCATTTTAAGATAAATAGTTTAGAAAGAACCTTTTTTTTCAATTTCTAATTTTTTGTTTATACATCATTATACATTTAAAAGATTTTTCACAAATTTAAATGGCTGCTATTTTGAAACAAGACGGCGGATAAAGTGAGCCCATGAACTCGGTCAAGATATTGGTATGTACCATGAACACATGGAGTTATATCGAAATCAGTTTATAAATATGCGTATTAACGCGTGACAAATTTTCAGACCGTTCCAAAATATCAATATCACTGGAAATTGAAAGTGCTAAAACTCAGCCATTTTCAAGATATAGATGAAACAAAAAATGTTCTGGAATCTTGTATAAAAGTCAAAACACAAAAGAAAAATCTTTTTCAATTTCTTAATTTTTTGCACCTAATTTTAAAATTTAAATTAAAAAAATAATATTCCGCCATTTTGAAACAAGACGGTGGTTGGAACTCGCCATCGAACTCGGTCCAGACATCAGTATGTCCTATCAACGCACCAAGTTTCATCCAAATCGACGTATGAATACTCGTGTTATCACGTGACGAAAACCAGATCATTTCAAAATGTAAGCAACACTATAAATTAAAAGTACTTTAACTCAGACATTTTTTAAGGTACAGACGAAACAAAAAATGCTTTGGAATCTTTCTATCAACGTCAAATGCAAAAAGCTTTTCTCACTTTTTTGTATCTAATTTCAAATTTTAAATTAAAAAAAAATTAATAGCCTTCATTTTGAAACAAGATGGCAGATGGAACTGGTTAACGAACTCGGTACAGGCTTTATTAATTACTATGTACACACCAAGTTACATCCAAATCGATTTATAAATACGAGTGTTATCAAGTTACAAAAATCAGATCGTTTCAAAATGTCAGCCATAAGAAAAATTCAAAGTGCTATAACTCAATCATTTTTTAAGATATAGATAAAGTAGAAAGTGTTGTATGTTCGAGAATGTAGAATCGGCGTTTTAGGATCTAACACATAAAATAAAAATATTTTTCAACTTTTAATTTTTTCGCATTTATTTTTTTTTTAATTTAAATGGCCGCCATTTTGAAACAAGTTGGCGGATGATGCTGGCCAACGAACTCGGTCGAGATATTTGTATGTGCTATGTATATACAAGTTTCATTTAAATCGGTTCATAAATACATTAGTCATAGCATGACAAATATCAGATCGTTTCAAAATGTCAGCCATAAGAAAAATTCAAAGTGCTATAACTCAATCATTTTTTAAGATATAGACAAAATAAAAAAATTTTTGGAATTGATGTGTTACGATCTAACACATCAAATAAAAATATTTTTCAACTTTAAAATTTTTCGCATTTAATTTTAAATTATTTTTTTTTTATTTTTTAAATGGCCGCCATTTTGAAACAAGATGGCGGATGATTCTGGCCAATGAACTCGGTCAAGATATTTGTATTTACTATGTACATACCAAGTTTCCTTCAAATAGGTTCAGAAATACGTTAGTTATCGCATGACAAAAATCATATATATATATATATATATATGTCAACATTTGAACGGAAGGTGTTTTGGGGGTCTGGGGGTCATGATCGGTGAAAATATACCAAAATTTTCTGGAAGTGCTTTCCTCCGGACTGCTGCAATAGGTAGCTTTTTACTTTTTGTAATGAAAGCTACCTAATAAAACATATTGAATATGATATTGGCAACTGACCAGTAGCCGTCCCCACGCCACGCTTCATCGATGAAAGTTTTACATCAAGTGACCAATAAAAGTTTCATTGAGTCCTCCAGCAGTCCATATTCAGGCCGAAAACATGCCACTTATTCGCCAAATAGGAGGATGCTCATGTCCCGTTCTCCCTGCTCCCCGCTAAAATTCTGAAGCGAATTATGCTTCAGTTTTCACTTTTGCTCAGGCGAATTAATGCCACCAAACATGTATAGATTAAAGTTGGATCATATGCGCAGCACTTATGTTTTCAAATTTCTCATTATCGATATGAATTTTTCAACATAAAATTAAAATGTTAATTCTGTATATGCAACATTTATTTTTTCTGGATAATATAGTACAGAAGGCATACTTTAAATGGAAACTGAAAAAACTATTTTAATTTCATGTGATTTGTGTTTTTAATACTTTAAAATAGGCGATTTTTCGATCGTGCAACTTTGTCCGCCATTTAGTTTTGAAAATATTGGGTACTGAAAATTTCAGATTCCTAACAATGTAGCCCCACCAGTGGCCAAGACGTTCTGCCTCCGAAACTGGTAGACGGGAGGTACTGCGTTTGCGGCCTCACCTTTTAAAGATATGGTGGTTTTCTTAGAACCTGAATAAAACTTGCGTAAATACGGATTAGGTTCCCTTAGAAAGACTCCCACCAACGGCACGCACCCTAGGGCCTATATTCCTCGAGTAGATTATCGGCCGTCAAGAAATAAACGAAACTGAACCTAACAATGTAGAAATAATTAAAAATTTAAAAGCATTTTACTTTAGATAATGATGCTTCATAGAATAATTCCATAAAGTGTTTCATTTTGTATCATTGTATCGTTTGTATTTTGCTTCGATTTGTATTAATTTTTTATAAGTATTAAGATATATTTAAAGATAGAGAACCAACGATTATAAATGCACAAATTATGTATGAAAAGGTAGTAAACAGCTGTTTCGAATCTACTATCAAAATTCTTCATCAGTGCAAAACTCAGCGAGCTACAAAAATCAAAACTGAGCAAAGATACAGAGAAACGCAGACTATCCCCCACAGGAACGATCCCTCCTAACGAAAAGCAACAAATGAGAAGAAAGCAGCCTATACAACTAGGTGGACAAGCTGTTAAAAAAAAGAATCATTGCACTTTGATGTTATGATTAAATAACAAAATGAAAACAAATCTGAGATCTACAAATCTTTAGTACACCCAAAGTCAATTTTATCGAAGATCAGTTATTTTCAATATAATTTAATGTTTAGTCAATGTGCTGCATAAAACGTAAGTTTATCAGTTCAGGGATAGTTTTCGTATCTAGAAAATTTTAGAGTATTTATCTCCTTAAATATAGTTTTCAACCAGCGTATTTTAAAATATCTATGCATATCCATAAAATGCTTCAATTCACCTCTTACGTCATTCAAAATTCGATTCAAATCCAATAAATTTCAAATGTATTTTGAAAGTAGAAATATAACTTCCAAAAAACGATTCATGTTTATGTAGATTTATACTTTAATCAGTTTTCCGGCGCATTTAAATAGAAGAATACCATTGTGACTGTGGTACATGTATTTACGGCAGTCCTTGTTAAATCTTCTTATAAAAAATGATCACTTGTTTTGACATATCATTGCGAACCATTTATACACTTTTCAGTGTGATCGTTTCTTTCACTTTTGTGTTTGAATTTGTTTATCATTTTAAGAGGTCTAACCGTGTTTTTCCGTTACGTAATTTTGATTCAAGTGGTGATTTAGGACAGGATTAACATTCATGTTAATTTTTTGAATTTTATATGATAAAAAGATCTGTAAAATTAATAAATATTAGAATTATTATTCAGTATTATTATTTTATGAATGATTAACATGAATGAAAAAAATCTGAAGAACATTTGATCATAACAAACCGATAATTGAATCACATTTTTTAATACATCAAAACTAAAAGAATGTTAACTAAAATTTATGTTTCGTGAAAAAACATATATTCACATAAAATGGATATGATCGCGCATTATACATTTATTCACATATGTATTATGCATTTTTTTCCTTATTCGTATTTTTCTGTAGAATGTAAAGTTCTTACTGAAGATAAATAACAGTGTGTTCAATTTCGATTTAGCATTGTTCGAACGTGGCAGCCTATGAGAGTACTTTATATTTTAGAATAGCGACTATAGATCTTAAATAAGAAATTTTACCGGAATAAATTTCTATAAAAGTTTATGATTTTTTTTATCATGTTTATTTATAAAATATATAGAGAACAAATCCAAAAAACGATAATCACTTTTATTTTCAATCTTAAATAATACAATATTGAAAATAAATAAATTTTAAAGTCACACAAATTACCTTGATATGTTTTACACATGTTTATAGAAAATTGGTCTATAAGAAAGCAGCTAAGATTTTTTTCTTTTTGCATATATTAGTTATCATGAATGCAAAAGTAGTCTTTTCTAACTTTTAAATTCATAAGTAATAATCAAATGTGGAAAAAAATTACTTCAAATTGAAAGAGAATTGCTGGCACAGATAACCAGGTATTTTTCATCTTTCACCATTTTTCATTCCTCCATATGTTCGCAATCACAGTCATTTAAGTTTGAAATAATAGAGACAAGTTTACATTAGTTACAGATTTTTAAACTTTTTTCTTTGCACTAACAAGTAGACTTTGATTTATGTAGTTTATAAGGCAAATTTGCTGTTAAAATTTAGCTGTAATTAAAAAATTATAATGTTGAAAACTGTGGTATTACTCATCGTCACCATACATTAAAAATAAAGAGCCAAGTGCGAGTACTACTCGAGTATAAAAAGTTCCGAGCATTAAACATATAAGAAATTAAACTATTGGGAACAAGCAAATTGTATATGTGTCACTAAAATTTTGAAAATCCTTCATTATTCCACCAGTTATTTTTTATTATAAAGTTAATCTTTCTTAATTGGAACATTTTCACGATGCAACTATAAAAAAATTTCCGTTTCGGAAAACCTGTTGTTAAAGGTTAAAAATTAATCAAAGTTCTCTCATCGCAAAGAATTTAACAATATTATTAAAAGAAATCCTTGCTGAAAAAATACTGATAAAACATTGTAAAAAAGTAAATATATATATATAGATATACAACGTAGGATTGGTTATTGCTGTATATACCAGAAAAGTGTGAATGGGTATAACATAAATGTTCAAAGAAATATAAAGTCCATAAAATAAGCTTATATAATCAAATATTACTATTTTGTATAAGTCTTTTTATCTTATTCTTATCTACATATAAAGATTTTAAATCGGTTCTAAGAATAAAATATAGTACATATATAAACTTTATTTGCTATTTCCTAAAACTAAATTCAGCGTAATAATTATCATTTCTTTTTACATGTATAGCTAACAGCAGACCCTTGTTCGATGTTTAAACGTGTCCAATGCCTGGGGGCTTGTGTCGAAACGAGCTCTCAAATTTGCAAATTCGTTTTGGACCATGACATATTTTTCTTGATATGTTTTTAATTACTTTTAAAGACACGATAGTCCTTAGGAAAGACTCATTTAATGCAATGTAGTCGCGAACCTCATAGTATTTATGAAAGGCTCACAAGCCTAAGGAATAAAAAAATATGCATACATTTTAATACCAAAAATTTTGCAAAGTAGTGGATGCTATATCCAAATTAAAGAATGTACAAATAATACTTTTTAAAAAATCTTGATACTAAAATGACTAATTTTTCTTTTTTTTAATTTCATATGTGTTCGAGCCCTGGTTTATGCGATTAATTCTAATTAAATTAGTCTTTTTGCATGAATATGAAGTTTATTGCTTTTCTACTGCTGCTGGCCATTGAATTACACAAATATTTCATTAAATTTTTTATGTAGCTTTAAAGGTTGAACGTATATAAAGTACGATGCTACTGTCATTATTTATGTCGAAACCATCCGTGTTTAGGTTTAATATATCGGTTAATTACCGAGGATTTTTTAATAATTCATTATCAGCGATGCTTTTATACTTCTGCTACGATAGATACCTCCAACGCTTTTCAAAACCTTTGCTTAATACCCACAAATCTAAATTTGTGTTAAACAGGTAAATGTGCTTTTAACAAAAAATATGTGTTCTAGTGTAATCGCTATAGTTTTTCTGCAAGGTTTAAATAAATTTCGATTTCTGGAACTTACATATATTTATATATATATATGTAGTTCAGTTTTATTTAATTCGGAATTAGATGGGAGGGCATTTTTTGCACTATATTTTCGATGATATCTTTTAAAATATAATACCAAAAACTAAAAGAGGTGTATTTTTGAGTATTTTTGTATTTTCCGCGTAACGACAGATTTCACAACATATCAACACGATACACATAGAAAAGATTTTTTTTCTTCAAGTAACTTAATTGCCTCTCCTATGCCCCATCCTAAATACATTTGTAAATGTTTAATAATTTATGAATATATGGCACAATTGTTAATATGGGGGAGGGAGTAATTCTCTTTATCACTTCCTCCAATTGGAGATTTCCACGTTTCATAGTTTGGAGTAAAAAGGCTGTGACAAACAGATAGATGCAGGAGTACTCTTATAATGGTTCAGTTTTTATTTTTTAAACGCGTAAATAAATTACAGAATCTAGTGAAATAGTAGTTCCATATCAGCGAACCGCAGATGTTTCTAAATTCAGAACCATACAAAGCTGTTTCATCATATGTATTTTTTTTATATTATATTTTTTTTTAATTGAATTTAACCACAACTAGTTCTTTTACCAAGTATTTGCATGGGCAAAAGCGCTCTAAAAGCCATTAAACTTTACTAAAAAACTGTGACTAATACTGATTTTGAAAGTATAACCTTGTTAGAAAAGACGCAAAGGGATTAGTTTAGTTTTAGATCTAACATTCTATTAATCACTTGAAAGAAGATTACATAAAGTATTAAAAGATTATAAAACAAAGAGAAAAATGCTTACATTTTTTAGTAAGCATGTTATCAATATTATTCCCATATAATTTAGTTTTTTTATGTGGAAAAGTTGCACAAAATATGTTTATAGGAGATTATGAGTGCAGTTTATACATTAAACTTTTGCGAGGCTAACTTAAAATAACTTTTAAGATACAAAAAGTATCTTTAAATAAGTAAAATAGTGTTTTAAAAAATTAAAATAACTTTAATTAAAGATCAGTTGACATATTTTACTTAAATTTATGCAATTTATTAATTTTTCAAAAAAAATAGACTTAACTTTTCACTTAATTAATAATGTTTTTTAGAATTAACCAATTTCTTTCACTAAATAGAAAAGTATATTTAAATCTCATAAATAATAAAAAATACGAAAATTACATATAAAGTACACTGTATAAGATTGGGATATAAACAATTGAAATTCAAAAACGTAGCAGACAAAATTTAGTAAATTAGGCTAAAAATTTTGAAACAATTTCTTTTTTATCAATGTCAACAAAAGCAGCAAAATGCGAAAAATACTAAAAATCAAATGAAAAATTCAAAAATCGTTGTACTATTTTCGGATAAACTTTGTTGAAAAGAGAACTAAATTTATTATATCGGGCTTAAAGAAGAAACCGTATTCCTTTCACTAATGTCAAAAAATCGGCTAAAAATATATTTAAAAAAAACGCTAAAAATCGCCTAAAAAATAAATAAAAAATTCTAATAAAAAATCGAGATTCAGGTTGCGAAGTACAAAACTTTATGTATAGAAGTCTTCTGCCCAAATTATGTAACTCTACGTAAAGTGGTCTTTTCAGAACAATTTTGACACACTCAAAACTTCTCTGTTAAATATTACACTGAAAAAAAATGGGGTCTTAAAAATGAGTAATCAATACACAATTTTAGTACGTTCCTTAGTCAAAATAGCTCCAATTCAAATAAAATCAAAATTGAAAAACACGTGTACTCATTTTTGATTCTATGCTGTGTTCAAATATGAAACGCTGTAAACTGCCCTCTGAATTAGAGTTAAAATATCATGACATTTATTTCTTGCTCAAAATTGTTAACAATAAACGTTTAATTGATTAAAGAAAAATAGCAAAATTACTAACAAAATCCTTCAATCGAATATTTTTATAACAAGAGCGTCATTATCAAACACTTTTAAATTATTTTAAAATACTGTTCATAATTTAATATTTGTATTAATAAACACTTTTTTTCACATATGGTACCATGAATGATATAAATTAATACAGAGTGCAAAATTATTATTTGTTTGGATTTAATAACGTATGATATTTCAAAATTGAGAAAGTAATGTGTTTATTTTTGATACAAACATATTATTGTACACTGATGTACTCATTTTTGATTATTTCATTTTTTTCAGTGTATAGATAAAAATTAGAATAAACAGATTTTTTTGGGGGGGGAGGGGCATGTAAGCTCATACTAAAAGAACTTTAAAAGAACATCATCAACATTGTCTACAGTATTTTAGCTATTTTAAAAACTAATTTAGTTAATTTTGTCCAAGAATAAGTTTTCACGTTTACTATTTTTAGCAGATTAACGATATAAATTTTATCCTTTCTTTTAACACCATATTCACGATTAATCAAACTTTTTTGTCTCCACTAATTATACTTAAGTGTGGTTAAAATTACGCTTTACTGGAATAGCATTAAAATTAATGATATTGCATCCTATAAAAGTTGGATTTTTTAACACTCATAAGTTTAAGTTGGTTTATAAATATTTAATTAATATCTTCTTAAATAGTTTAAAAATAAAATATAGCACGACTTTTATCAGTTCACTTAGATCCTAAATTATGCATATTATGTGCACTTAGTAAAAGACACAATAAAAAACCAAATATTATTTCAAGATAAAAATTAACGTTTTTATGTCTGTGCTTTATATCAATAATATTTTTTATTTATTTTCTTGTAAATAGTAAATGTGTAAATTCACATATTCTTCATACGCGAATAAGGAGCTGTGATTAACACACGCAGAAAGCTCTTTAGTTAGAATTGCTATTTTAAAAACGCTTTGAGGTACATAAATATACTAAATTTCAGTATTTTTCGATTTAATATGATAATATATATGTAACAATTTCTTCATTTTGGGTCATTTGAAATTTTATATTTTTATATTTACCCGTGATGTCATTCATGTAGCATTAAGCAAAGATAAATTCAGTAATTTGGCTAAATAATTCACACGTGATAATTTAAAACACATATCATTTAAACGAATTTTGTTACATTTTATGGGAGACAATTAGGCAGTTCTTATTTACACAGACTTTGAAAAAACTCAAAGAAATTTAATAGAAATTTTGTGTTCGAAAATAAAACTCCAATTATTTATGTTGTACATGCGCTGTAATGTGCCCCGCGTTCTACAGAAATTATGTTTTAGTAAATCAGATTTTTACATCAGATTAGGAAAAATCAAGCGTCAAGCCTCAGTAATGAAAACCTATCCAACACCTCAAGAATATTTTAACAAAATTTTGCCATCCCATTATTTTTTGCAGCTAAGTATTTGATTTATATTTTCGTATAAATACTAAATAGTATGCTAAAATTTCGTTTAGTCAAAAAAAGAAAAACAAAGATTAAAATTCACCTTTAGAGATAAACAGATAATGATAAACAGAAACATAAGTGAACTCTTTTTGTGCAGCACTGTATATTTCGTGCATACATTTACACGTGTCAGATATTAGATTAAAATCACATTATCACAACCATCAATAAATCACAAATCATTTAAAACTGCTAAAATCACGTTTCAGGGAATTGTTATGCATAGCTCACCATGTATCCAGGATTTTTTATGGATCTGTATATGCTTTATTTACAATCTATAAACATATCTTATTAAATTCAATGTGGCTAAGCTCGAAAATGTATAACTCAAATTATTAAAAAAAACCTTTAATCAATTAATGCTCATTTTCAGAGCTAATTCGTAAGAAACATAGAAAATAAGCGAACGAATTATTTTGCATATTCCTGTATTTTGGCTACATAATTTAAGCATATAACATAATATGCAAACATTTTGTTAACCATTAAACGCATACCATAATTGAAAGCGCTGTTCAGCAATCGTTCCTAATAGACAATACTTTGGATACAGTAGTGTACCTGAAATTTTACACGTGTCTCTGTAAATGAACAATAAATATGAGGAACATCGTATTGAACTGCAAGTATCTTGTAGTAAACTAAAGTAATGTAAATTTGTCAATGGATTCTGTATAAAAAAATAACGGAGTTTTAAATTACTAAGAAAAATATTTGAATAAAATAATTTAAAATTCTGTTTTTTCACGGGCTATAGTCTAATTAAATTAAAAAATACAAATACATTATTTTATCCATTTTAACGTTGATTTCATTGAAACTTGCGGACTCACTTTCACATTTAATGTTCACTTTCACTTTCACATTCATCTGCTAACTTTTAATGCTTTTATTGTAATCAAAATGTGTGATGTCACGCTTCTTCTTACCTCTCCCACCCCTTTGTCACAAACTGTCACAATTTCGGGAACCACTTACCCCCTCCAAGCGTGACATCATTTATGGTTGACCCCTAATTAGATTTTATGAAACGAAGTTTAGTTGTCTCGTGCAAAGCTGCACGCAAACGAATTTCCATTGCATCATTTTTTTCTAAACTTGTTACACAAAAAATGTAGGATAGCGAGATTTTTCTCGAAATATTTTCATATTTCGATAACTGTGAATAACAGACTGTTATGAAATTTAAAATAATCTGCTCTTGTCTGTCATAAATTAACTTTCAAGAGTTACTCTTATGAAATTTTGCCATCCCATTATTTTTTGCAGCTAAGTATTTGATTTATATTTTCGTATAAATACTAAATAGTATGCTAAAATTTCGTTTAGTCAAAAAAAGAAAAACAAAGATTAAAATTCACCTTTAGAGATAAACAGATAATGATAAACAGAAACATAAGTGAACTCTTTTTGTGCAGCACTGTATATTTCGTGCATACATTTACACGTGTCAGATATTAGATTAAAATCACATTATCACAACCATCAATAAATCACAAATCATTTAAAATAATTTCTTATGAAATACCTTCATTTGGCCAATGAATCCGAAATAAGGCAAGTCGTAATCCAGGAAGAAATATCTCACTGCAGATGGTTTCAAGAACTGGAATTTCTAAGAATATTGAAGGCAATTGAAATAGAATATTTAACATTCATTCAGTTTCATATTCTAGGATTAAACATTAGAAAACAAAATCTTGCAGGGTAGCGATTCATATGTAAATCATAAAAAAATTTTCAGGCAAGATTTTATTTTCGTATTCTTATGGAACTTTTCCGTGCAAACATAAATGCATCTCCTCCCTTCCAATGTACAACAAACATATCTCAGAAAAGATCTATCATATTTTGAAGCCTTTTGGTATTCGCAACACTTTTGTACGACAAAAACCACTTAAGAATCTGTTATGTAACTATAAGCATAAATATGTAACCTTGAGATTTAAAGGTATAGTTTATGGAATACCTTGCAAGCAATGTGTTACAATCTACATGGGTGAAACTGGTAGGACATTTGAGATTAGATTAATGGGACATAAACAGGCTTTCCGGAATAAGAATTTAAATTCCAAGATAGTATAAAGAGAGATTGAATTCCTGATTTTGAAAATTACTTCCTAATTAGATCTCACTGTAAAAATTACGTGATCCGTATATTTTTGGGAGGCTGGTACTCGAAAACTAATGCATTCGAAATTAATGAAGCTGGATCGATACCAATTGAGTATTCGATTCTTATTTAACTGTTATTTTCTTTTCTTTTTCGGCAACTTGTTGTGATTTTATCTATTAGTTGTTTTTTCAAATCTGATTGACTTACACGTTGAAATAACTGATGTAGTGATTAGAAAGAATCCGAAATGTTATGTGAAATTGTTTTAATGCTTTTATGTTTTTAATTCAGTTATTTGTATGTCTATGATTTTAGTAAATTTTTTAATTAGGATTTTAAAATGCCTGAAAACATTTTAATTTTGAATTAGTGTACCAAGAAATGATACATAGGAACATATCTTGGCATATATTTTTACTAAAAAAGCACATGTACAGTATTCAAAGGTGTACCTCTGCTTTTATTCAGAGCTTTCGTGATAGTGAAGACATTCAAAGGATATTTTTAGCATTTTGTTTTGCTATGGTTGGAATGAATTGCAAATGCAAAAATTGTTTCAAACAATCAATATTTGATGAGTAACATCACGTTTGCTTAGTGACAGGAACATTTCTTAATTTTTAGTTTCTTGCTCTGTTTTGCGTTAGGACAAATGGTTGTCACTAGCGGCATCTAATTTTTTCGCAATAAAGCCATGCACTTTTTCTCATTGCAAGTTAGATATGGTTGAAATTCTTTTAATGTTAAAGATGTGAATTTAAGTTTAAGGTTAACTAAGAATGTTACGTTATTGAGTATAAATCGCTTAGAAGACTCTACCATGCTTAGAAGACTCTGCACCAGATAAGGCTGAATTTCAGAGTAGTGATATCTTCATTCAAAAATCTGTGAACCAAAATTATCAAGGTTTTTATCGTAGCATGTTTGATGACTGTATACATTTCATATATAAACTGGGGAAAAAAACTTCCGTCATCCGTGGAGATGGGATTCAGGTACTGTATGTTATGCTGCATCTTAATGAAAAATAGAAGATTTCTACATTTCAATATAAACATAGAAAAATGCAGAGATAAAAAATGAACACAGGAAATACAAATACAGCTAGCTTTTGTTTTTAAAACAGACAATAAAAACTCTGACAAAAATTCTAACCAATAAAAAAAGTTTTAGAAATTAACATTGATCTTTAATTAATTATATTCTAATCTTTACCTCGTAATTGCATTCACTTCTATGAAATAAATTAATATATATTTTTGTTAAGGACAAACTGTAATTTTACAAATAATTTTTATTACCGTTTTATTTTTCTCACAGACTTTTTCTCATACATTTAACATATAATTTGCAGATTTGTTTACTTCTTATGAAGGTATTTATTTAGAATGCGAACAAGAAACTCTAACACTAATCTAATTTAATGCATTGAATATTTGTAATAATATTTCAATACATATTAAAAAGCTTGCGAGACATAGATTAATAAAGAGACACTGGAAGTTGTTTATTAAATTTTTGAAGTATTATGTCATATTAGAAGTAAATGACTTTAATGCGTAGCATTAGACAGCTTATTTTTATTCGAAAGTAAATGCACATGTTGCCACGTTATTGTCAGTTGTCTGCTGTACGTAAAGATATTTTATGAAATTGCTTTATTAGAAAATCTATACATTTCGTTTTTGATTAGTTGGAGATAATTAAAATAAATTTAAAGAGTACACTTCTTATTTCAACTGATAGTTTTATAAGAGTCATTGATAATCATAGCCAATTGATGATATTTTAATGAATATTTTTTAGATTTTTCTTAGGCATGTTTCGATTGATCAACCATTGGGAAAAAAGCAAATAACGAAACTGATTACTAATAATTCTGTTGCTATTTAATTTCAACGGATTTTTTCCCCTTTATACACTGTTAAAAATCTGCAGCATTCTGTCCAGTCATTTGACCGTTTTTATTGAAAACAGCAAAACAACCGCCATTTTACGCTGTTTTGAACATATTATCGCCACTTTTAAGGTCAGAATGCAGTTAAATTACGGTTATGTTACTGTTTTTTAAGAAAACGGTCAAATAACTGGACAGAATGCTGCAAAATTTTTAACAGGGTAGGACATTCATTAATGATCGTGCAATCATATTGACTAACCTCTAAAACTTTAAACGTAGAATATATAAATATAAATATAGATATATATATATTATTGTTAATCAGTACATGTTTCTAAGTATTCATAAATGGATATGACATTTTCTAAATACTCGTAAAATAATTTAAGGTAAAAGGAATTGACACGAGAAAGAAACGAAAAATGCGTTTACTATCAAATTTCACCATTATACTTAGGAAATTCTGCTTTCATTCACAGGTATACAAGCTTTTGATACCGAATATATTTTTGATTGCATCACATAACATGATGTTCATATTTGCATTACTTTATAAACTTATTGCATATATTTGAGATTGTGTAAATAGGTCCTGCGCTAATTATTTTGGATTACGTGTAATGTGTTGTAACGTTGTAATCCTTATTTCTGTTTTCCAAATTACGTAGGATAATATGGTAAACTCCGACTGTATTTGCAATGTAAATTGAAAATGTGCAAATAAATAAACAAATATTAAACAGATTATACATCTAATATTACATAATGTCACAAAAGTGCTACAAAAATTTCTAATAACTACAAATTTCGAGTAACAAATACCATTTAATTATCATTATCTGTTTATAAAGCTTCTGCTGAAATTTATCTTAATGAATCTGAAATTAGAACAATTATTTGTTTTTATTATAGCATCTTGCTATACTTTGTACGCCTAATTAAATACAAAATTAATACATTTAATGAACAATATTTAAAAATAGCCATTAACTTTTTTCTCTCAATAATTCTGGGAGTCATAGAGGTATATAAGAACGCCTCAAAATAATGAAAGAAAAATCAAAACTAAAAACAGGAATTCTGTTTTTTTTTTCAGAATTTATTGGCGCTCCATCCTCATGAAGAAAAAACACATACGTATATAAATATACAAAACTATTTCGATAAGTAATACAGTTTAGGTATTATAATAAAATAATTGAAGGAAAGTAAATATTTTTTTAATCTCTATAAATAAAAGGAATTCCGAGGATAATTAATTGAGGCACAGGGGAAAGCAAATCTTGGCAATGCGCCAACTCGGTCCAGAGGAAGCAAATCTTGGCAATGCGCCAACTCGGTCCAGAGGAATATCATTAAGAAATATAAAACAGATAATGTATTTATCACAAAAAATCGTCTGCTAAGAAAATATCAACACTTTAACACGAAACTAACGCAATCGTTGGATACATGTTCCCTCCCGTGTTTCTCATTGCTCATTTTAAGTATTTTTAGAGTTTAATATTAGTTGTTGTTTTTAAAACTGAAATCATACAAATTTCAAGTTCGTTTAATATTGCTAATACGGACCCGGGCAACGCCGGGCGGGTCAGCTAGTATAAAAATAATACATTTACTTATTTTTCAATACAGTCATCGCGTACTTATGACATTTGTCGTATCTTGAAACTAGTTTTTTTGTGCTTTTCTCGTAAACATCTACCATCAAAGTAGCTAGCTAATGTTGTATATCTTCTTAAAATGATAATTAATTAATAAATCATGATAATCGTTGTCCATACCAAAAATTGTTAAATTAAGTGACTAAATAATAGTAACTTCAATCCAGATCTGGACTACAGGGGGAGGGTTCAAAAACGTCCCACTTGCACTTTCGAAGAAAGTCTTTTTCCTCTTTATAATTTCGAGCCATGCCGTTTTGACAAGACATCCATTGCCACCAAAACATACACTTCAGTAATCCTGCGATGAAAATTGCTTCGACAGAAATTTTTTTATTAAAAAAATGGATCAAATTTTGCCTTTGGCGTATCTTTTATGTTTTCTAACATATGCGCTAATGTACATATTCACAAATCTCATATTATGCATCGTAAGAATTCAAACATTTTTATCAGAAACATACGATGTTAAAGTAGATATATGCCAGGCTTTACGTTTAATGGAATATGTAGCGCCATCTTTATGAGTAAACGTGTAGCATTTTTAAATTAATATTATTAAATACTTCATAAAAGTTATAAAACGTATTTCAATTTCAAAACTTTAAACAAAGTGGCCGATGTATTGTGCGACCTTAATCTAAATAGAAATATTTCAGTCACATTAAGCTCACCTTTTCAAAAAGTCTCAAATGATAGAAACTGCCCTAACACTGGAATGCCAACTTGTTAGCTCCTGAGCTTATTATTCAACTTATTAAAAGCATAGATAATCTGTATAAAATATATGGGATGACTCGAAGAAGTCACACATAATATTAATGTGAATGTGCAATATTTTGCATAGATTTGAACACCATTTGTTAATGATCCAATAATGACATCATTATACAGGGTGTCCCTAAACAAATGGTATATACGCTAGGAGGTGATAGAACACATCAAGACGAGTAATAGTAAATAGGAAACCAAGGGTCCCAAACGTTTTCCAAAGGAGATAGCCGCTATTAAAGTTTGTTTTCAAAATTTCAAACCAAAATTTCAAATACACATAAAAAACGGAAAAATCGGTCGATTGATTTGCGGTTTTCTCTAAAATTATTCTTTATGTTGGTATTTTCCTGAAAATAAATTATAAAGATAAATTTCGAAAAATGCCGATAGAGGGCGCTTTAGACTTTGAAGTAATGAAAAACTATTTTTTGCTGTGATTTTTTGCATCTCATTAAATGGTTTCGTAAGCGTAGACTTAAAATTAAATTTTGAGCTCAAAATCTGAATAGTTGGGAGTGGTTAAGTAGCACAAACTTAACTGTGTTCAGAGGGTTTAAATTTGAAATGATTATAAAAAACGGAAAAATTGGTCGATTGATTTGCGGTTTTCACTAAAACTATTCTTATGTCGGTATTTTATTGAAAATGAATTATAAAGATAAATTTCAAAAAATGCCAATAGAGGGCGCTTTAGACTTTGGATTAACGAAATAATCCATCCTATTACTATTTTTTGCCGTTATTTTCTGCATCTCATTAAATGGTTTCGTTGGCTTAGATTTAAACTTAAATTTTGATCTCAAAATCTGAATAGTTGGGAGTGGTTAAGTAGCACAAACTGAACTGTGTTCAGAGGGTTTAAATTTCAAACGAAACTAAAAATTATAAAAAAACGGAAAGTTTAGTCGTTTCGTTTGTGGTTTTTGCTAAAACTACTCTTTAAATCAGTGTTTTCTTGAAAATAAATTTTAAAGATAAATTTCACAAAATGTCGATAGAGGGTGCCTTAGACATTGGAGTAGTGTACAACTATTTTTAACAGTTATTTTTTTAAATCTCATTAAATGCTTTCAAATGCTTAGATTTAAATTTTGAGATCAAATTCTGAGTCTTTGAGAGTGTTTAAGTAGCTCAAAATTGAACTGTGTTCGAGGGGGGGGGGCGATTAAATTTCAACTCCTGAACACACTTCAGTTTGCGCTTCTTAACCACTCCCAACGATTCAGAATTTGAGTTCAAAATTTAGGTTTAATCTAAGATTTCGGAAACATTTAACAAATTTTGGAAAGCATTTAATTAGATAAAAAAAAAAAAAACATTTAAAATTTGTTGTTGGTTACTTTGAAGTTTAAGGAGCCCTCTAACAGAAGTTTTTGAAATTTACCTTTAAAATTCATTTTCAAAAAGATACTGACTTAAAGAATAGATTTATTTTAAACCGCAAACGAATCGACGAATTTTTCCGTTTTTTATTGTCATTTGAAAATTGAACCCTCTGAACACAGTTCAGTTTGTGCTACTTAACCACTCCCAACTATTCTGATTTTGAGCTCAAAATTTAATTGTAAGTCTAAGTTTACAAAAACATTTAGTCAGATGCAAAAAATAATGTAAAAAGTAGTTGTTCGTTACTCCAAAGTTTAAAGCGCCCTCTATCGGCATTTTTCGAAATTTATCTTTATAATTCATTTTCAATAAAATACCGACATGAAGAATAGTTTTAGTGAAAACCGCAAATCAATCAACCAATTTTTCCGTTTTTTATAATCATTTGAAATTTAAACCCTCTGAACACAGTTAAGTTTGTGCTACTTAACCGCTTCCAACTATGCAGATTTTGAGCTCAAAATTTAAGTTTAAATCTAAGCTTACGAAACCATTTAATGAGATGCAAAAAATCATGGCAAAAAATAGTTTTTCATTACTTCAAAGTCTAAAGCGCCTTCCATGGGCATTTTTCAAAATTTATATTTATAATTTTTTTTTCGAGAAAGTACCAACATAAAGAATAATTTTAGGGAAAACCGCAAATCAATCGACCAATTTTTCCGTTTTTTATGTATATTTGAAATTTTGGACCCCAAACTTTAATGGCGGCTATCTCCTTTGGAAAACGTTTGGGACCCTTGGTTTCCTATTTACTACTACTCGTCTTCATGAGTTTTATCACCCCCTAGCGTATATACCATTTGTTTAGGGACACCCTGTATATGTTATTAAAATTCAATATGTTTTATTCTTTATGTATAATTATTGTTTTATATAATAATTAAAAACTTTTTATTTACTTATATGAAATGTCCAGTTATTTAGAGCTCTATTTGCACTGATCTTCGTATATTTATATTTAGAATCTAGAATATGTACTTCAATTAAAGACAGAAATTAAAGTAACCCAAAGTATGCTCTTGAAGTTTTCTAAAATACGACATTATAACAACGAAGTAATTTAACAATTTTAATTAGAAACATGTAATAAGAATTTTGTATTGTGATGATTTTAATTATAAAGTACATTTCTCATTAGTATTTAAATATATAGATGTCGTACTATTGAATATTGTATCTATGGGCATGGTGTGTCTTCACTTGTTTTTAATATGTTAATAAAAAATTTATATATGAAAGTACATTAAGAAATTCACAATATATTTTTTAAAGCTTATAATTGTAAAATATACTCTTTAACATGCCTGATTATTAGGAAAAGAAAAGAAAAATTTCAATATATATATATATATACAGGGTATTTCAAAAATGACCGGTATATTTGAAAAATCAATAAAAACTAAACGGGCAGCGATAGAAATGCACCGTTTATTGCAATGTGCTTGAGATAAAATTAAATTTTCAGAGAGACAAGCTTTCAAAATTAGTTACAATTTTCAACAACAGACGGCGCTGCAGTATGGAAAAATCTAAAACACGATATTTTCCACATATCCACCATGCGCAGTAATAATATGTCGTAGTGTCTGAACGAAATTACCAGAAACCTTTGTAATCGTGTCAGGCGGGATGGCTTCGCATGCAAAAGAGATGTACTGCTTCAGTTGATCAATTGTTTCTAAATTCTAACGGTACACATGGTCTTTCAAGTCAAAAATTCTCTGTTCTAAGGAGTAAACCATTTTTTCACAGCAAACTTGCAATCGGTGAACAGCATACGCTTACAGTAGAAAGACAACTTACTGAATGGCGAACTCACAGACTGCGTTCTCCTCTATAGCTTTCAAAAAGCCTGCAACGTCATCTATTGTTGAAAATTGTAACTAATTTCAAACATTTGTCCGCCTGAAAACTTTCTGACTGTTGTCCCAAGTACTTTGCAACAAAGGATGTATTTTTATCGCTGCCCGTTTAATTTTTAATGATTTTTCAACGATACCGGTCATTTTTGAAACACCTTGTATATATGTTTGTCTGTGGATATATATATACATATATGAAAACATATGTTATCGGCTAAACTCGATTTTGTACCAAATTAGTCTATCCTAACGCCTATCGATAATTTAGTTTTTCCTAGATCAAGCCTTTTCCTAGACCCTACCACCTATAGCATTAACTTGTTTTTCCAAAGCCAAACTAGTTTGGCCAAACTAGTTAATAAACTAGATAAGCCTTCTATTTTTTGCTCTGAACTGGTTTAACCTAGTCCAATTCAATTTGACGTGGTTTTAGGGATTCCAAAGACCGCTTCAGTGACCTTCTAATTTATTCTAGGCCAATTCTGTTTAACGTGCTGTAATTGATGTCAACCAGTGTTGGTTATTATATAAAAAAGAACTAATTCAAACTCAAACTCAATTCCCCAAAAATTAGTTAAGTCTACGCTTAAATTAAAAATTTTTCAGAAGCATCTGCTCAGCTCAAACGTATGTATGGAAGTAACCGAAATTCACTAAAAACTCGTTCCTTTACGTTCATTATGTTTTTAACGTAATAGAAGTTGAGCGTCCAAATTTACAAAATTTTTTGAATAAGTCTTTTGGTTAGACGATGTAAGGGTCTTTACGAGCCCGCCAAAATTTCCTTCCCGACATTTCGTCTGGGCGTGGTTTGGTTATTACTTATATCAAAGGTTCGGATAGAGATGGACCTGAACTCATTTTTTTCCAGCTTAAATCGGCATTGGGCTGCTTTCTTGTTGAGATCTGCTAAGACTGAAATCTTTAATCCAATTTTGAACCCAGCTCTTATAAAAATCATTTGGATCTGCAGGATGTCTGGCATGCTCAGAAAAATATCAGTAACATTTGTCCCGGCCCAACTTTTTTTTAATGCACGTATTTTAAAATCGCTATTATTTCGTTATTAAAATTGATATAATTATTATTATTTTAATGTTTTCAAGATGAGTAGATGCATTTTTAAGTAATAAAATTAAAGTAAAACATGAGAAAAAATGACCTCCCTATGACTTAAATTCCCGTTAACAAATCAAAAATAAAGTTGATCTATGTAAAACGAAGATATTAGTTTTGAGTTATCTTGAAAACTATGCGGTATTCTTCTGTTGAGATAATGTTAAAATATCTGATTGACACTGGAAAATATGAAAAAAATTATACAAAATAAGTAAGTGAGTATTCTATACCTGCGTTATAAAAAAAAATTTTGTACCAAAAAGTCCGATGAAAATGTGGAACTTTTGGTGTCGAACTATTTCAAAAACTCACAGAATTTTCTGGATGACCTCATACTTTGTAATAAGATTATAATGCATTTAAAATAGACAATGAAACTTGTAATAACAGAGTTTGGCTATAACGGAAATTTGTTTCTTTTCTGTATACTTCTATCTTGAAAGATTTTATTGTATATAATTAATAATTTTTTGAACTGTCCAAGCCATAGAATGTGGTTAAAGATATTAATGATTCTATTGCAAACTTCCATAATTGCTTAATTAATCGCTATTTGTATGAAAATATCTGAATATTTAATAATACTATTAGTTCTTTTATATGACTTAAAAATACCAAAATCTGAAAAACAGTATGTAGGAAAACCTTTTTATACGGATTTGTATACAACAAAAGAAAAAACTTCATTATAGTTAAGTTCCAATTTTAGCAGATCCGTCATATCTAGCAAATGTGTTATGTTTTTCGTTAAACGAATTATTATATCAGTACAAAAAACCCTGAACGGGTTAAAAGCTTGTGACGCAGCACTTTGTCTTATATATCTAAGAATTTTAAATTTGGGACTTAAAACTAATGATATCAAAATTTATGTGACGCTATGCTATTAATTAATATATACATATATTAAAATTTTTTCATTAAGGTTTTATCAATTACATCTTTCATAAATTCAAAATATGAATCTTAAAAGATATGATATCAAAATTTAAGTGACGCCTTGACGAGGCTTTAAACAATGTTTTAAAATTCCATTTATTTATTTATTGTCTAAATACATTTTCATATCTAAACAATACTTTTCATTTTCCAATACACTGTTAAATACATCACTTTCACTGAATATATATAATGCACTGAAATGTATTTATTTGAATAAATAGATTTATCTTTTGGGCTACGCTATCCAAAATCAAAAATAACATTTGAATACATATTTTTTGCGTCATTGTATCTATTTGCATCTATTTAACTTACTTTGGATACAATGACGCAAAAAATATTTATTCAAATGTTATTTTTGATTTTGGATAGCGTAGCCCAAAAGATAAATCTATTTATTCAAATAAATACATTTCAGTGCATTATATATATTCAGTGAAAGTGATGTATTTAACAGTGTATTGGAAAATGAAAAGTATTGTTTAGATATGAAAATGTATTTAGACAATAAAAAAATAAATGGAATTTTAAAACATTGTTTAAAGCCTCGTCAAGGCGTCACTTAAATTTTGATATCATATCTTTTAAGATTCATATTTTGAATTTATGAAAGATGTAATTGATAAAACCTTAATGAATAAATTTTAATATATGTATATATTAATTAATAGCATAGTGTCACATAAATTTTGATATCATTAGTTTTAAGTCCCAAATTTAAAATTCTTAGATATATAAGATAAAGTGCTGCGTCACAAGCTTTTAACCCGTTCAGGGTTTTTTGTACTGATATCAGTGCTTTTTTTAGGTTAATAATAAAAAGATAAAAACGAAAAATTAAAGACTAATGCAAAGAATTCATATTCATGATTTCTGATCACCTTTAATTACCCCTCCCCCACCCACTTAAAAAAAGATATTTCATATTTTATTATTAATATATGCTGTGCTACTTGATTTCGTTAAAAACAACTCTGTAGTAAAGTACGTCAGTATAAGATAAGAAAGTAATGTACATTCAGCACTGTATTTCTAAGAAAGGATTTCATAATCTATGCTGTATGTATCTTTTCTCATTCTAGTTAACTATGTTTATTCTTTACACATGATGATACATATACTGCAGATGGATTAAAATGATCAGGAATACAATATTCAGAATGTGCTGGAAAGTATTTCATAATCTATGCTGCGTGCATGATTCTTGTTAATTATGTTTCAACCTTTGTATAGGTTGGTAATATTGCAGATTGATTAAGACTATATGCGTTACAATATTCAGAATATGCTGGAAAGTGTTTCATAATCTATGTTGCACACAGGTTTTTCTTTCTTGTTAATTATGATTTGTTCTTTATATAGAGTGGTAAAATTACTGCAAATGGATTAAAATGATAGGCTTACAATAAGGAAAATGTGTTGGAAAGTGTTTCATAATCTATACTGTATGGGTAACTTTTCATTCTTGTTAGTTTATTTATGTTTTGCTGTTTGCACAAAACATATATAAACTAACAGGGGGGGGGGGAGAGAGATTTGGATGGGAAGATTACTGTACAAAGATGAAACTGATAAGTTTAAAGCATTCAGAATACAATGGAAAATATATAAACATGTTAAAGGAAAATTTTTTACTCTCGTTAATTATGCTTTGTTTTTTTGCACAGAATGGTAAAATTATTGTACATGAATGACAATAAATTTACAATATTCAGAATGAGTCAGAAAATGCATCATAATCGATGCAGTATGCATGACTCTTCGTTCTTGTTAGTTATGTTTTGTGGGGTCATCAGGGCTTCTTGTTAGTTATGTAAGGGGGGGGGGGGAGTTTGTATCGGGTTTGCTCTAGTCTGTATGTATTTACATAATTTTTTTTTCTAAAAATCCTGATTTGGTTAGATAATTGTTTTTTTTTTCGGGTTTGAATCTCGATTCAGTTTGACTTGAATTGGAATTTTCAGGTTCTTGCCGAGTTGCATTTCAAGTACTAGTTTTCAATTCTGGTCAGAGGATTGGGACGGAAATTATTTTGTCTTTCTTGAACAGATTTTTATTTCCTAATTTTTTTATTTTACTTTTTTTTTGGGGGGGGGGGTTGGATTGGGTTTCAGGTTATTCTGATCGGGTTTGAGGTAGACTTCTATTGGAATTTCCATGATCTGGTCAATACATATCGACATAAATTGTTCTTTTTTTTCTAAAATCTTGATTTGATTAAATATTTTTTTTTGGGGGGGGGGGGTTGAATCTGGTTTCGGATTGACTTCAAATGGAATTTTCAGGTTCTTGTTGAGTTGCATTTCAAGTATATTATTTTGTCGCAGATAAATTGGGTTACAATTGGAAATTTTTTTTGTGGGGGGGGGGTGTAGTGTTTGAACTGGGTTTAGGATAGCTTTCAATTGAAATTCTTGTCAGTGTATGTGGACAGAAATTATTTGATCCTTCTTGGACAGACTTGTGTTTCCATTGTTTTTTCTTTTTCGGGTTTGGATTAGGTATCATGTTAACTTTCAGACTCTTGTCAGTGTGTATCGGCAGAAATAATTTTCTCTTTTTCGGATTAGGTTAAGGTTCGATGGAAATTTTTTTCAGGTTTCAATCAGGTTCAGTTCAAATGGAATTTTCAAGTTCTGGTCAGGTTGCGCTTTAATGGAAAATATTTTGTCCTGTATAAGTATAGATACTGGGCTCCGGTTATATGGAATTTCCTTTTTCAGGTTCAGATTAGGTTTAAGATAGACTAATTGGAATTTCCAGATTTCTGATCACGCATATCTATGCAAATTAAGTTTTCTTTCCCAAATCGATATATGGTTGGATATTTTTTTTTGGGGGGGGGGGTTGAATCTGGTTTCGGTTTGACTTCAAATGTAATTTTCAGGTTCTTGTTCCGTTGCATTTCAATGTATTTTATTTTGCAGCAGATAGATTGAGTTACTCTTGGAGGGATTTTTTTCTTTCTGGTTTTGGATTGTATAGGATAGATTTCAATAGGAATTTTTCGATTCTGGTCAATGAATGTCAATGGAAATTATTTTGTCTTTTTTGGACAAATTTATCTTTCACTTAAATTTTTGTTGGTTTAGAATGGATTTCAGGATAACTTGTAGGTTCTTGTTAGCAGACTTGTATAAAACCAAAAACTTTCTGCAAATTAATTTAATGTTGGGTGTAATTCGCATTTTTTGCGCAATTCATGGTCATCATTCGTGTTTTTTTATGCGATTTATGAATGTAATTTGCATTTTTGAGCAATTTATGGACATAATTCGCAATTTTTATGCGATTAATGAATGTAATTTACATTTTACATGATTTATGGACGTAATTTGCTATTTTTATGCAATTCATAGACATAATTTCCGTTTTTTCAGCTATCAGTTAACGAAATTTGTGTTTTTTAATCGATTTATGGACGTTATTTATGTTTATATAGGATTTATGAATGTAATTTGCTTTTTTTACCAATTCTTGGACGTAATTTGCATTTTTTGTAATTTATGAACGTTCTTAGTGTTTTTTTGCACGATTTATGGAAGTGATTTGCATTTTTTGAGTGATTTATGAATGTAATTCACGTTTCTATGTGTTTCTTGGACGTAATTTGTGTTTTTTGAGTGATGCATGAATGTAATTCGCGTTTTTTATGCAATTCATGAATGCAAAACACTAGTTGCTATATTTATGCGATTTATAGACGTAATTTGCGTTTCAGCTTTCTGCTGCCAAAATTCGTGTTTTTTGAGCGATTTATGAACATAATTCCCGTTTTACTACACGATTCATAGACATAATTTGTGTTTCTCATACAATATCTGAACGTAATTCTCACTTTTTAAAACAATTCATGGACGTAATTCACGTTTTGAGCGATTTGTGGACCCAATTCGCGTTTTTTATGCGATTCATGGACATAATTTGCGATTTTTATGCGATTAATGAATGTAATTTACATTTTACATGATTTATTTATGTAATTTGCTATATTTATTCGATTCGTAGACATAATTTTCATTTTTTGAGCTTTCTGTCGACGAAATTTGCATTCTTTGATCGATTTATTGACGTTATTTGTGTTTTTATAGGATTTATGAATGTAATTCGCTTTTTTTACCAATTGCTGGACCTAATTCGCATTTTTTGTAATTTATGAATGTTATTAGTATTTTTTTGCACGATTCATGGAATTGATTTGCATTTTTTGAGTGGTTTATGAACGTAATTTGCGTTTCAGCTTTCTGCTGCCAAAATTCGTGTTTTTTGAGCGATTTATGAACATAATTCCCGTTTTACTACACGATTCATAGACATAATTTGTGTTTTTCATACAATTTCTGAACGTAATTCTCACTTTTTTAAACAATCCATGGACGTAATTCACGTTTTGAGCGATTTGTGGACCCAATTCATGTTTTTTATGCAATTCGCTTTTTTTGAGCGATTCATGGACATAATTCGCGATTTTTATGCGATTAATGAATGTAATTTACATTTTACATGATTTATGGACGTAATTTGCTGTATTTATGCGATTCGTAGACATAATTTGCATCTTTTGAGCTTTCTATCGACAAAATTTGCGTTTTTTGATCGATTTATTGATGTTATTTGTGTTTTTATAGGATTTATGAATGTAATTCGCTTTTTTTACCAATTCTTGGACGTAATTCGCATTTTTTGCAATTTATGAAAGTTATTCGTGTTTTTTTGCACAAATCATGGAAGTGATTCGCATTTTTTGAGTGATTTATGAACGTAATTCGCGTTTTTATGCAATTCATAGATGTAATTTGCGTTTTTTGAGCGATTCATGAACGTAATTCACATTCTTTATCCAATTCATGAATGCAAGTCGCTATTTTTATGCGTTTCATAGAGGTAATTTCCGTTTCAGCTTTCTGCCACCAAAATTCGTGTTTTTTGAGCGGTTTATGAACATAATTTATGTTTTACTACACGATTCATAGACGTAATTTGCGTTTTTCATACAATTTATGAATATAATTCTCGCTTTTTTACATGATTCTTGGACGTAATTCACATTTGAAGCAATTTGTGGACATAATTCCCATTTTTTATGCAATTTTCTTTTTTTTAGCGATTCATGGATGTAGTTCACATTTTTTATGAGATTTATGCATGTAATTCACATTTTTTATGCGATTCATGCATGGAATTCGTATTTTTTATGCGATTCATAGATTGAAGTAACTTTTTTTTTTTTTTTTTTTTTCGGTCTTTAAACGAAATTCACGTTTTTCACGTGGTATTTTCTCGAAATGTTGGGGTTTTTTACATGATTCTTTGTTGAGATACGCTTTTTTTTACGCAATTCTTTGTCGAAATAAATAAATAAAAATTGTTTCTTCATAAAATTTTCTGCACATGGTGTGCGTCTATATTATACAACTATGCTTGTCAGTGTGTATTGTCAGATTTTTTTTTTCAGATCGAATTAAGGTTTGATAGAATATTTCTTACGGTTTGGATAAGGTTCAACTCAAATAGAATTTAAACAATTACATTTTAGAATGACAAAACTAAAAAATGTAATTATTTATCGCCCATTATTAGCTGTTAGTATTTTAAGATATTTATTTGTTAGTGTGTTAGTAACTTTACATTATTTGAATTAAAAATTTTTAATTTCTTGTATTAAATTTAATATTAAACATGTTTTCTTCTTAGGTATGTTATGCAATTTATTTAAATAATGGATTCAAAGTTATTTGAGGATTTTGTGTTCATCAGTAGAAACAGGGCCTTTTTTTTTAAATATAAAAAAAAAAACATTAATTATCAAACATTTTTGTAAAAGAATGTTAGAAAGAAATACCTCAATTTCGAGACAATGAATATGAAATTAAAACATCTATAGAAAAAAAAGGGGGTAAATTTTTATTTTATGAAACTCATTATTAAATCAGAGAAGTATAAGTTATTTCCTTTTAAACCAATGTTATCGTTAATATTTGGTTAAGAATTATTTGCTTAACCAACTTTAAGTGCTTGTAAATTCTAACATTATAAAAATATATTAAGATTTTCCATTTTAGATGTCCAATTTATAAATGCAGTTTATTAATAACGCTATGTTCTAAGCTGTAAAGCTAATGCTTTTATATTTTGATTATTGATTTCTATAACGTAATATTAACTATTACAATACTTTTGTATTCGGTTTGTGATCTGAGACAAAATTTTTCACGCTTGGATTTAAATCATCAGACTCTTAGGAAGAAAAAAAGAAAAGAAAATAATTCTATTTTGAACAGAATCTAATGCAGACTACAATGATGCGCTGTAGTACCTCCGTAACAACTGCTAAATAACATTTTAAAATATAAACATGGAATTTCGAAATTATTAATAAAATAATAGGATGCATGAAACATGTTAAAGCTACAGTCACTAATGGATAATGAGAGCTGGGTGCATGTCAAATTACTGGATGCAGCAAACTTATGCAATGGTCTCTAAAACACATGAAATTTCTCAAAGCCACAGTCAATAACAAATGTATGAGCACCTATGCCCATATGAAAACAAACAACAAAAATTAATAGATGCAGCAAACTATGCGGTAACATGCAGATTCCCAATATCTGGAAGAAATGAGTGTTACCTGTACTAAAAAAAACCAGTGACAATATTGTGAAACAAATACATTAAAACAATAACGTTTATATTAGAAAAAAGGGCCTAAAACTCTCACTCGCTAAAATAAAACTCGTTAAAGCAGTCCAACTACTGCATGTATAGCACTTAGAGCACATGAAAACAAAACAAAAACAAAACACTCAGGCTGCAGCAAAATTGCTGTGCAACAATCCGTAAAATACACAAAATTAATTAAAAATGCAATCACTAATGCATGTTGTACAAGCACTGTGTGTACATGAAGAAAAAAACAATGAGTGCAACTAATTTGTTTTTAAATCTCTGAAATCTTTATAGCCACAGTCACTAATGCATGTAAGAACAAATTAACTTCATTACTTTCTTTTGAATTAACAAAACACTGCTGTAATTTGTTGATAAATATTAGTTTGTTCACAATTTCCAATAATAAGTGCACTTACTTATTTTAAAAATTGTTTAAAACCTGGATTTACTGGCCATTAAGCTAAGCTAAAAAGGCAGTTTCAAAATGAAAATTAATAGCGACAAAAATGCATAAGAAAAAGTAATAAATGCCTTTTGAATAACATATTCAAGCAATTTTAACCTAAAAATTAACATCCTGGGTTATTAATCACAGAAATTAATAAATGAAATAAAAAAGCACAATTTTTACAACACTTAAAACTTAGTACTGTTAATTAATTCATATAATAAGGACATCTATAAACTTAAAAACAATCTATTTTGAGAATTTTAGAATTCACAAGCACTTGGTTAAACTGTTGGTCAATTATAAATATAGTTTGTTTACCAACATTTAGCAATAGTTTATGTTGGTTTGAAATCAAATCAACATGCTAACTAATGTATACATCACTTATACTTTTTAAATAATACTTTAATAATGAGTGTCAAAAAATATTTATTTACCTTAATTTTCATTATAGATGGTTTAGCTTCACGTTCGTCTCCTGGAATTGAATATTTCATGCCAACATACAGCACGAATCAATTTGTTTTGATTCGTGTACTTTGATTCACCATATTATTTTATCCAAAAAAGGGGGGCCTTGTTTCTCCAAATAACACAATACCTATATTTACAGTAAACTTTAAAACCATTATTTCGCAAATTACACAACATACATGCTAAAAACAACAACAAGTACCAAGTACAAAGCTTGCCGCCAGCGAATTCGATTACGATTCAAAACAAAACTATCTAAACGCGTATGAATACATGGAAATCTAAAGCAAATTATTAAAAATAATTTTTGTTTGTAAACTTTAAAAAAAAATCATGTATCGAAAGTATATTGAATATGTATAATTAAAAAATATTTTCCTATTTTAAAAAAGGATTCAAAATATTTTTTCCACAAAATGCAAAAATATCCAATGTAAGAAACGTAATATTTTCTGCTTTACGAAACATAAAGGCAAAATAAATAGAAATTTGATTTAGTATATATTTATTGAATGTTTTAAAGCACATGATAAGATTTTTTGTAGTTTAAAAAACATTTATTGCTTCGATGCGGGTGTTTTAACTGTGACCATAACTACATTTGCCTTTTCGCAGTGTCTTTGTCTGCTAACCCATAGAATAACATGTAATCCGCGAGCTAATATAGTCCAATTTTCCAAGACCAATATATAACAAACAAGAGTTTTCTTAGAAACAAGGCAAGTCTTATTCCCTCTATCTTAAAGAGATTCATATTATATATAAGTTTTAATAAAATCTCCCAGCCCGTTTTCTAGATCTCATTATCAGGAACAAACACCATCGATTTCGCTTTAAAAATGGTTATCGCGATCTAAAAATATACGGCACGTAGAAATGTAAAAATTATAGGATAGGATTAGACTGGGAATATAAGACTATATTAAAAAAATTGGACCATTCTGACCAATATTTGCTGAGTTATTAGAAGGCGGCTTTTCCGATTTCCTTTGATGTTGAGTTAGCTATATATATGAAGTTCCGCATCTACCCTTATGACGATGGTAGGTTTTGACGATGGTAGGTTTAAAGCTGCGTCACTTGAAGGCTGCTGCCATCTATGATACAAATTACACCGATTTAAAATAAACTTCCGTTTAAAACAAGATTTTCTCAAATATAGAATCTTCTAACTGGTTTTACAGCATTGTGGTTCAATCCGTATAAATTTCAATGTGCTATTCATTAAAGAGAATTTCAGTTGTTGAAAAATGGTAGATTTAAAATACATGTATTTTCGTCAAAAATGCTTGACACAATTATGTTTTTCCAACAGATTTTTGCACGAGTCGATGATTTTCATACATGTAGGGTTTTTAACGATCAAGAATATTTCGGCAGATTTCTAGAAAGAATAAAAAGAAAAGATAAGTTCCGTTCGTAGAGGTTACAAAGTAAGCAAGACCCGAGAACGACTGAAAACTGATGATCAGATTCTGCGCATCATGAGTCCATGTGTCTTTTATTGTCATTTAAATTGAAAAAAAAACGTGTTCTTAACCGCTGAGATTTTTCAAATATAAATTAGGGAAAAAAATGCGTTAAAACAGTTAATTTTGCTCTTAAATTCATGGGTTTATTTTAGGTTTAACTTTTTTTAAGTTTTTGTTCAATTTACATTTTTATCAAAATGAGTGTAATGTTCAACAGCGCCCACAGAAAATGAGCTAAATTTGTGAATTCTCTCAATGAGTTCACTTTTACACAACACTGATGCCAAAGACCGCTTCAGCAGCAACGTTGTACAAATTAGTGTTACAATCACGCCTGTATAAAACATTGTATTCGATGTGAAGTGGAATAATGTCCCCCTATCCTTCCAATTCCCCGTCATCGATATTTCAGAATAGATTTCATGCGATGAACTTACACTATACAATTATGAAATGTAAAAATCATGAGCTTTCGAGTAAAACGGAGTTTTATTTGAAAGGTGTCATGCAGGTGATAATAATGTAGATGTTACAAGTTTTAAATGTATATTTTATTAAAATTTTCTTGGTAGTTTAGATCTGCAATCGCGCAACCATCGCACAGTGGGGCAAAAACCCAAAAAACTGGCCAAAAGTCGAAAAATGAAGTTGCGATTTAGGGAATTTCGATTATATAGTTGGCTAGAATAATATTTGCAGAGTCGAATCTGTATTTAAAAAAGATTTTTGCTTTGCCCTTACAAGCAGCATCATTTCAAAAATGATGCTTGAAGGAGTATAATTTAGAGCGAACAAAAACAGCAAAACAACAATTCCTCTAAACTAGTGATGGGCGATTTCGATTTTTTAAATCGATTTAATCGATACTACGGCCAACTCGATTTAATCGATACTTTAAAATTTCTAATCGATTTCTCTGAAGGTAATATAATTTTCATTTTCCTTCAAAAGTCGAAGATAAAATAGACGGATGTGCCAATTCCAAAATTTCAGTGTATTAGTTTCTAAGATAGAAGAATTAAAGAAACCTCAGAACCAACCCCCCCCCCCCCCTGCAAAATAGCGTTTTTTGTTGAGTGATGTACACCAAAAATTGATCAGGATCAATTTTTATTAAGTACCAGCTGAATCTGAATTTTGATGAAAATCCATGAAAGTGCGAGATACAGCTATTCCGAAATCATAAAAAATCCAGCATATCAGCGCCACCTGTAGGGAAATTTACACCAAGAACTAAATAACACTAATCTATGTCAGAGATTTACTGAATCTGAATTTTGATGAAAATTCGTTCTTGAGATAGCGCTGTTGCGTTAATCATGAATAATGCAGTATAGCAGCGCCATCTCTTAAGCGATTTCCATCAAAATGTAATTAGCATCAAATAATATCAAGGACTAATTGAATCTAAATTTTTATGAAAGTCCGTGCATTAGTTCTTGAGATAAAGCTAAAATGGAAACAGGGGCGTGCGAAAAGAGAACTACGCCCGGTTCAAAGTTCCAATTTAGCCCCCCCCCCCTATTAACTTTTACTTGTAATAGGCTTGAAGTGATGTTAGTAGTAAAAATTTGGCGCCCCCTAAATTTCGGTGCTCGGAACGACCGCTTCCTTTCGCCCCCCCCCCCCTTTCACATGGCGTTGAGTGGAAATTGTGAAAAATTCAGTATAGTAGCGCCATCTGAGAAGCTATATACATCAAAATGCAAAAAACATGAATTCATGTCAAGGACTAACTGGATCTAAAATGTGATGAAATCCGTTCATTCGTTATTCAGATATAGCTGTAGCGCAAATAGCAAAAAATGCAGCACAGCAGCGCCATCTGTTAGGATATATGCACCAAAAATTAATTAGACTCAGTTTATATCAAGGTCAAACTAAATCTAAAGTTTTGTGGAATTCCGTGAATTTGTTCTTGAGATAGAACGGTCAGCAATTTTTGTCGTATACACATATACAGACTCACAGAGTGACAGACACACACAGACAGATATTTCTTAAAAACCATGAAATCGTGTTAAAGACCTTCTAAAATATACAAATCCATCAAAAACGGGAAATCAAAATTTTTCACGAATCTAATACTCTCTTCTTATAAAGTTACAAAAGAAAGTAAAAATGTAAAATCGATTCTGCCCGTAAGATCGATCTTTAGATTCGATGTCGATCTTTAGATTCGATTTCGATCTTTAGATTCGATGTCGATCTTTAGATTCGATTTCGATCTTTAGATTCGATGTCGATCTTTAGATTCGATTTCGATCTTTAGATTCGATGTCGATCTTTAGATTCGATTTCGATCTTTAGATTCGATTTCGATCTTTTTTTTTTTTTTTAACTAGGCTAAATCAGTGTTGAATGCAGGTATTTTTCTGCGACTCCGGAGGAAAGCATCATGTTTTACAGCTCTGTAAGAGAGGGGGAATCGCAATTTGTGCATTAAAAAGCATAAAATCTCATAAATTCTGGGGGTGGGGGGTAATCCCCTGCGGGTTACCCCATTAATTCGACACTAGGTTAAATTGTTATATTTTTGTTTAGAAGTCCAGTTATTTGAAGTATTAGTTTATTGTGTTTTATTTTTCACGCTCGTCTCTTCTAATCCCCCCCCCTTCCGCGTCAGTTTTAACTTACAGGGCCGTTCGAAATATGCATACAGTTTTAAAAATGTCCAATTCTCGGTCTATTTTATTTTAGATCCACATTTTAAATCCTTGACAAAAGATAAATAAAGGGTCGCCCTTCCGCCCGTTAGGAGTTTATCTGCGCCCCGCCGGGGGGGCATATTTTTTTGTTTCTTCAAAAGAAACAAAAAAATTTTTGAGGGGGGGGGGCTTGCACCCTTCCCCAATATACACCTTAAAATTTCGCTCATTTAATTCTCTACCATTTTTAACTTAAAAGTTTAAGATACATGGCACCTCCAGAGCTGTGCCCTCCCCCCTGTCGATCACTCACCTAATTTAGCTTATTTCTTCACTTCATTTCAATCTTTAAAAGGCTATAACTTACCTTCTATAGGAGTTACAGTGATGAGAAAAATTCTAGTATAGCTAACCATTTCCCTCCGTTCTTTTTGCTATTCCAGTTTCTCGGTTTTCCCTATAGGACCTTTTTTTTGGGGGGGGGGGGGCAGAGGGGTTTTTTCTCATTTCTTGATATAATATGTCTATTGAAAGCTTATGCTTCATACATTACAAATCTAGCATAAGAAATTTTCTCCCATCATTTCAGGTCACGTTACGGACCCATAATGTGTTAAAATTTTAATTTTTCAAACTTCTTCGGAAAAAAAAAAAAAAAAAAAAAAAAAAAAACATTGATTATATATCAGCGACCGAAACTGGGGTTCGAACCGCAATCGTTTGATTGCACATGTAATCCCTAAGCTTATTGGCCACCGAGTACTCAGCAGCGTTATTATTTCTTATTTCTTTAGATTGTCATCATTAAATTCGTAATATCTTTTGAATGGAATGTCCGATTTGAATAATTCAAAAAGTAATCTACAGATATTGTAACAGGCATTAATAAGGATTAAGGTATCGATAGTATGGTCTAATTTTGGTTGGTGTATTTATCGCGTTTTAAAATGTAAGAAAGTAGTTATAGTGAGTTAACTATACAATAGCTGGACATATGGTATCGCGCGTTTTTTTTTTTTTTTTTTTATAGATATTAATATGTTCTTTAATATTATAAAACCTTTTCTTATTCATTTAAAAGTATTTCCTGGCGATTCAAAATTATATATCCTAACGATTCAAAAAATACACACGTAATTGTTCAAGGTTTCACTTCTATCGGCACTCTCAGAGTGCCACTATTTTTTTTTTTCATGTTCGCCGTCCTACCGCCCCCCCCCCTTTCTCACCAATCTTAACTTACAGGTTCGTTCAAATTATGACTGCGATTTTAAAAAAGTCTAATCCTCGTTCTATTTTGTTATAAATCCATATTTTGAAACCTCAACAAAAGATACATTTGGGCCGGGGTCGCCCTTCTGTCCGTTTCTGATTTACCTTGCCCCCCTGAGTGGGGGCATATTTTTTTGTTTCTTCCACACCATCTCATGTAACATATCGTTATAAAGCTTTTATCTCCTCGTTTTTTTCTGTTACTACCCTTCTCTCCACCTAGTTACATGTTCTTGGCACTTTTTATAGTTTCAAAGAGTGCATGTTTCCCGCGAGCCACCCCATGAATTCAACACTAAACACTGTATTTTTGTTTAGAAGTTCAGTTATTTGGGTTATTAGTTAATTATGTTTTTTTTTCAAGTTCGTCCTTTCTAATCCCTCGCCCCCTCCCCCCCCCCCTTCCTCGCTAATCTTTACTAAATCTAATACTAATCTTTACAATTTTTAAAATGTTCAATTCTCGTTCTATTTTATTGTAAATCCTCATTTTGAAACTTCGACAAAAGATACATTTGGGCTATGGTCGCCTTTCCGTCAAGAGTGGGGTTTACCTGCCCTCTTGGGAATAGGGCATATTTTTTGTTCTTTCAAACTATATCGTGTAACATTTGGTTGGCATTAGAAAAAAAAGTTTTTTTTGTCTATACTCCTTGTTCCCCATCCTATACTTGGGGAACGAAGACATTGACAGTACAGTTTATACTGTGAATGTTATGCTTCCGCGACAAGATAAAGTGCGTTGACTATTTCAATAAAATCTCCCTCGGTATCTGTTTTTTCTAAAAAATTTTAATGCGAAAACAATTTATTGACTAAATGCAACTGATTTAAATTAAAATTTGTCACTATTATGACATGTACATGTAAAATTTATATAAAAATGTATTTATTCGCTTTGGCGAAATTTTGGCGCTAATAAACATGTGTTGTTATCTGAAAAAGGTTTGCAATTTTTTGCGACTCCCCGCGTCTCACCCCAATTTCCGGTCAGTTAAGAGATAATTACTTGAAGAATGGAGTTTTTAATCTGCAATATATTGTTTTTATTTTTGAAACTTTCTAAAACACAGAAATAATATTTGTAGATTTGAACTTATCGGAAAAATTTAACTTAAATGCATACTAAATATGACAGTAAAATATTGAAGCAAAATAAAATAAATAGAAAAGTTTCTATTTAAGTGCTGAGTTTAAGGATCGAGTGAAACAGGTTTTTAAGGCTGAAACTGAATCAGAATTTCGGTAATCTTCCTGTTTTCGGCCGAAAACAAAAACGAATGTAAAAAATTCATAAAGTAAGACATACATAAATATGCATAATTATTAATTAATTATACGTATTTATTAAATATGCATAGTTATTAATTATATACATATTTAAATATACATAAATACTATTAATTAAACGCATTTATTAAGTTAGTATAATTATTAATTAACTATACATATTTATTAAATATACATAATTATTAATTAATTATACATATTTATTAAATACACACAATTATTAATTAATTATGTGTGTGACTAAAGTTGACTCGCTATGACTTAAACCCAACACATTTTATTTTCATAATATAATACGTAATTAATTCAACCATAACACAGAAATATTTTCTATTATATGAATTTCATTAAATTTATAAATCCCACTCACGTCTTGAGTCAATTGTGAATGATAAATTGCAAACAATAAAGTTCATAGCAATTAATAATTTCATTTGAGCCGATACAGCTCAAATCGATGAGTAATGTAATGAATTGACATTTCTGAAGAAACGAGATTTTTGAAATAAAAATATTTTCAGGCCGAAATGTCAGCAGCATTTTCAGCGAAACTCAGATTTTCGGGCGAAAACGAAACGAAACCGAATTATCGGTCAATTATTATTAGGGTTGTTAAAAAAAAAAAAAAAAAAAAAAAAAAAAAAAAAAAATCGGGGAAAGTTATTCTGCTCAAACATGAATCTTTCTAACGTCAAAACCGAGTCATTTTCACAAAAACTTAGGCATATGCAGGGCAATGAGGGGGGAGGGGGTCTAAATAATTGAAAAAACAAAGACTTATTAAAAAGATTACTGTTTAATACTATTTGTTGATTTACTAAAAGAAATTTATTTCTGAATATTAAAAATTATTTAATTTTTAAGTTACTTTTTATTGTTTTTTACATTGGTATGTTTTGAAAAAAGTCTTGCGCAGATATTTTGATTAAGTAAAATTATTTGTTTAGCATATGTCATCTTTATAGTCTCCATTCTAAAATATGTTGTGAAGGCTGCGGACCACAGGCTTATTAGTTCTTTACTTTAACCTGGATTTTGTGCTGCCGGAATCCATAATCCATTCAACGAATTGCTATTTATGGTTATCGGGAAAAAAAATCATATTATGCTAATATAGTACAAAAGTTTTAACGTGAATATGGGGTTGAATAACAAATAAAGAAAAAATATTAATTAATAAATAATCTGAAAAGTTTTGTTTTATAGTATACAGTATTTTTATAGTGTGTACATTCTATAATTTGTTTTCTTTTTTACATTCAATATTTTTAAATGTATCTTAAACGGGATTTTAGGAGGGTTGCTTTCCCTAACGAAAATTAAATTACTGTTCATTTGTCTTTTCTTTCTTTCTTTTTATTTTATTTTATTTATTTATTATTTTTTTTATCATTTTAATGCCAGTAGAAATTCACATTTGCATATTTATTTTATCTTATTTATTTATTTTATTTTTATTTATTTATTTTATTTGTTTATTTATTTATTTATTTATTTATGTTAAATTTTGAAGTTGCTCTTCGGGAATTCGTATGGTTCTTCAAAATTGTACATTGAGCAATGTTAAATACACATGTTAGGTACACATTACATACATATCACTTAAAACCTGATTATTAAAAACTCATTTATCAAAGAAAAAATTAAAATTCCTTTACAAAATAATAAAAAATTATAAGTGATGTTAAATTGTAACAATATGTTTATTTTTAACTTTCAAAATATTTTAATTCTAAAGATTAATTCTAAGATGATAAGTTCTTGAAAAATATGTATGTTAATCTAATTTAAATAATGTGCTTTGATAATAAATTGTCAATAACTAATTATATTTAATCTTTCAAAGAAACGACGGGGAAAAAAAAACTTTTGAAATAAGATTTTTGCAAACACAATTCAAAATTAAAATGTCGCCAAAATGAGTGCTATAAAGCCAGATATTGCAACCATGTTAAGCCAAGCGTCCAAGCCAAGGGAGTGAAAAGTCTGTGTAGGCTATTACATGCTGTCTTCTTCATCCTTCCCGCACTATAGTTACACGCTCTTGGCACTCTTTATACTCGGTTTAATGCCAAGTTACTCAGTGTTATTATTAGTTGAGTTATGTCTCTCAAATGTGTCAAAGTTTTTGTGTAAGTGACAACCATAAGTGACAATCATTTTAAAATTTAAAATTCTTACTATCCGACTCTAAAATCTGCAATTGCTTAATTCTATGCCTCCCTAAATGGGGATGGGGGGGGGGAAGCGGTAATTACGGTCCTGCTGATTGTCTAAGTTTTGGAATTAGTAATTTGGATCTTCTCTGTGTGAACCTGAATAACGAAATATCGATTCTAGTATCGATTCTAGAACTGAGAAATCGATTTTTATTATGATCGATGTTGTTTTATACGATATCGATTTTAATCGATTCTCAAAATTTCCAGAATCGCCCATCACTACTCTAAACGCATGTTACATTTTATAATATTATCCGATTTTAGTAATTTGAAATGGATTCACACTATGATAGTATGTACTTTATTTGCATTTATTACAAAATTTATATTAAGTACAAAAAATTAATAAATTCATTGTCACTTTTGATAAAAAAAATTTAGAATTTTTTTTATTTTTTTGCTTTTAAACATCAAAAAGTTTAAATGATCCACAGTGTTCCGCAACAAAATTTAAAGGAAATAATAACTTGAGCTATTGTCTAGTGATTCATAAAAATCCAGCTGCCAAAAACTGTCATTTTGCATTTCACACATATTTTAGTAACCGCAAGTAAAAATGCCACTTTTTCGGCCGCCTAAAAATTTTTGAAACTGACAACTTTTCACATAATTTAGCTGATAAATATTTTTCAAATTTTTCAATAATTGAATTTTATAATAGTTTATTTCCTATTATATTGTAAATAAGTACTATAATCCTAAGATTATATTAATTTGATAAGTAAGCTTAGTAATGAAAAAATGAAAATAATTCTCTAATACTGATCCGGTAGAATAACATTTTCTTATCTTTATAGGTAGTAATTTTGTTTGTTCTATTATAATTAGAAGAATTATTTTCGCAATGGTTAAATTTGCTAGATCAAACTACTGATTGTATTTCATTAATGCGAGTAAAAATCGTTATGAATATCACTTTCGCTTATATTAGTAATTTGGATTTGATTTGCAAGTGAGGATGTAATGGTACATCTTTTCTGACTGTATTAACTGTATACTGTTACAACAAAGAATATTTAGAAAAAATTTATACAAAATAAAAATCTCAACCTAAATGAGTTAAATTTCTTATATTTACCAAACTTGACTGGTAATTACTAATAATAATTGGTTCATTTGATAAATTTTCATAATTGTATCACATTAACAGATTTATTTAGATATCATTTGATAATAATTAATAACAAGCATTATTCAAATTGACCGTAATATAATATGTAGTTTTTGAAGTGCCAGATATTTTAAGGCGTATTTTAATGCTTTTAGTTTATGGCGATAAAAAAAGTAGTGTTCATCTTTAATAAATCAAACTTTATTTTGAATGTCCGCCTATGATTTAGCATGTTGCCAAAAAAGATTACTGGTACATAGAAATGCTGATTAACATATTCTACGCAATGGAATTCTAGCCTGCTATGCCGTGAAACATAAAAAATAACTGTTCTAAAATATTTTTAAAATACCGTATTTTGGGATTGCGAAAATTTATTATCTGGCGATATTTAAAGCATCAGTTCCTAAAAGCCCCATTAAAGAGATGTTTCTTCAAGTTTCTAATCTTAGAAAATCTTTAATGCTGTTATAGCAAAGTTTTAAAAGGATCGGACGATGCCTTTTAATCAAATGAAAAGCTTTTGATTTCAACAGTCTTTATATCCTTGGCTATTAATAATTGTTTTCGTCTTTCTTGTAAACAAAGATAAATATGTACTTCTTCATTTTGCAATAACGGGAAAGATTTATTTCATATTTTTCCGTATATATTTACGAGTTATTCTGAAATTTTGACAAAAATAATCCATTAAATTTTCAAAGCCATAAAATTTTGTCTTAAACTTATCTAGCAAAGTATGCAATCCGTCACAAAATCCATATGAAAATCTTGATAACACTATTGCTCTTTATGATATTTGATAGTCAAAAACCACTGTTTTATTGAAAATCCTAAAAGGTTTACGTAAAGAATTTCCTAACACACCATCGGGCGCGTTGTATCTGACAGATACATTTTGTATTTTAGCATCATATATTGTTTAAAAATTAGTTTTAAATTAGTCTCATAGTCACTTTCTTCAAACTGTTCAGAATCTTTATTGTCATTGCTAAATAAAATTTTATGGACAATTTCTATGTATTTAGGGTTATTCAAATCTAAAAACCGTTTAGTATTTATCATTTCGAAGCCAAAAGTTAAACAGGAGAGACTGAGGTATTCACGTATTCTAACCTAGTATCAGTGGGAAATTAACTACAAACGCTATCGGGTGCATGTATCTAATAGATACAAATAACACCTTAACTAAGCGCGAAAATGGAAATTCGTATCTACAAAAATTTGAAACCACTGCATTCCAGGGACGGAAATATCCGGAAGAACAGATACTGTGAAGGTCAAGGTCGTGAAACAAGGTCTTTTCGAAAACAACAAATTTCTTGCGCATGTATCTCTCAGTTACAGCGCGCCCGAGGGTGTTTTAAGAGAAGAAAAAATAATCTTTAAGAACAGCGTTTGTGAATTTTGTGCCTTTTAATATTCAAAGCTATAGAATGTGATCACATCAGGAAAAATATGTGATCTATCCTAGAAACCATACGAAAATATCACCAGCAATATCAATGTTTTATCACGGCCAAATCTCACTGATTAATTCAGAATTTTAAAATGTTTTGCATAGGGAATTTCTTTAGAGATAATAAAGGATAGTGGCAAAAAACTGCGCATGAGTGATTTTCGCGTCTTTCAGTACATTCCTTAACAGTTACCAAATATTTAAATGTTTTATTTTCTTAATTATTTATGGTGAGTGATTTTTAGTTTTTTATTATCTCTTTGAACATTTTTTTCGTGTATTCTTTATCATATCAATGTCCAGAGCTAATGTGCATGGCATTCATAAAAAAAAGTCACCGATACATTTTTCGTCTTGCAATGAAGTTATCACGATGCGTATATAAGAATCCGAAAAAAAAGGGATCTAAATATAATAAATATGGGATCAAGAATGAGCTGAAAAATAATAAATCACATCGAGCAGTTATGGTTGCATTGACAATTTTAAAAAAGAAAAAAAAGACAGCATGCACTTATATTCATTAACATATTTCTTGTTAAGAAACTTCGTAAATAGTATTGAAATGACATCTGTTTCACTAAAAACGTGAGCTTGAAACAAATGCAAATAAACTGACTCTCAGGTGCATTGGGACGTGTCTTTAAACGTTGAAACTTTGAAAAAAATCAACGAAAATCAAAACTCACAACATCAGTTTTGATAAGAGTAAAAAAATGGTTGTATTTGGATAAAATAATAAAACCAGATTAATTTTACAAACATAAAAAATAAAAGAAAAAAAACATAAATTGCTACTATTCACTGAAAATTGTGTAAATGTTAATTGAAAATATCTCTCTATAATAACATATTTTCTTTTGTGCAACGTGACTTCTATTCTTCTATATGGATCAAAATAGTCTAGCCGGGTAAGCATAACGAAATAGTCTCCACGGCCGATAATTGAAATAAGATGTGTGGCTATAAGGTTCAATATGGGAATACAATATAGAGTCTTCTTATTACCAGACCTTGAACTGTCCTTGAGGTAATCTGAGAAGTATGCTTTACTATTTTTCAAATGCATTTTCCCTAAAAAGTACAACTCTTTAAAAACATGAAACCGACGACAATTATTGAAGAATACATTAGTTCCCATTGTATTCTTTTTTCTCATTTTTACACACACTTTTTATGTAAAAAAGAAGCAAAAATATGCTTTTCAATTATTATTGCCATAATTTTAAACTTATACCAACCTAAAAAATTACAGAATAATGTTTAATGTATGTACTTTTCAAAAACTAAAATTTCGTTAAAATCGAAAATGTTCCTTTTGCGTTAGAAAAAAACTACTGGCGATAAAAAACAGCTCATAAATAAATTACACAAATTATATTTCACGTATAAAATGCAAATATGCAAATTCAAGGAATAGAGTGCACACCTGTATTTTAAACAATTAACTATGAAAAAATAAATAAACATTTCCATTTAAACCTATTTAAAAAGGGTGGTTGGGTTAGTCTGTTCTCCCTCTATTAAAGAACAAACCGCCTTTTCTTTCTTTTTTTTTTATCTTGTTTTTGCAGTCATTTGTTTAACATATAGATATGCACTCTATTCCTTGAATTTCTATATTTGCCTCATATATATATGTGTGTGTGTGCGTGTGTGTGTGTTAGAAATATTCTTTATATCATGTATATATTTTTAAAGAGACGTGATCAAACATTTTTAATTAAATTTATTTAACAGGCAGATGCAGTGGTGTACTGAGCAGTTATTGAATCAATATTGTGTAAATTGAACGTGAATGACGATAATGTGTTTTTACATGTGTAGCAAAATTTACAAAAAATGTTATTAGAACAGACGTATTTGTGTCCAATCATTTTGCAAAAAAAAAAAAAAAAAAAAAAAAAAAAAAAAAAAAAAAAAACTCGCAATTTAAAAAAAAAATAAAGTTGTAAGCAAATTGTAAATTTAAAAATATCTTGAAGTCAATTTTATTAGTTATATAAAAAAGAAAAATCTCTCTAGTAGATTTTTTTTTTATTCGCAAATATTATTATGCTTCTTTTAATTCATTCAACAACAAAGAAATAATTTATTTTTAAAAGAGATATGTGAAAGAACTTTTTTTAATTCTAACAATTAAAACGGGTGCATCATAAGTTTTACGTGGTACGCAAATAAATAGAAATAGTTTTAAAAATATGCCTTATTAAATTTAATCAGCAATTTATATTATTTTAAGAAAATGGAATCCGCTGCTGTAAACATTGCATAATTAACAAAATCTCTATTTAGCGAGTTTGGGAAAATCTTTTAAAAATAAATATTGTATATAAACTTAAATGAAAAAAAAAATAAATCTTCAAAATATTATATTGGTAAAACTAACTTTTAAAATAAATGATAGTCTTGCTTTAAACTTTTCTCTTTGAGTTTATTTTTTAATTTGTTTAAAATAAAATGCATTTTACAAAAAATTAGTTTATCAAATAATTATTGTTTATATGATTTTCAACTAATGAAATGCATATAGATTGATAAATCATTTTAATTTTTCTATATTCAGTCTGAAAAAAATGGAAAGTGAGTTTTCCATTGATCCTAAGATAAATTTGGTGTTCTTGATTACAAAATTTTAAATTAGTTGAAATAAAAATTTTCTAAAAAAAATATCACACAGTTTTTCATTTAAAAATGCGTTTATGTGTTTAAAAAATACATTAATTTGTTTCTGTATCATTTAAAAAACGAAACATTTGGCTTTTATTTGTCACGTGAATCCAAAATCGGAGATAACATTCAGATTAATATCATTTAAATGCATTAGTGCTGTATAAAGCAATTGAATACTTTTCAAATTTAACATTCATATGATCTTAATCTGGTCAATATTAAGTAACTATTTTAAAACTTTACTTAAACTTAGTGTTAAAACTAACACTTTAAAAAATGTTACTTTAAAAAATGTTACATGAATAATAGACGGTAATACAATTGCCAAACTATGTTAATCAAGATTTAATGTGAAGTCATCGTATATAAAGAGAATTGGAAGGGTAATCTCGTAACAGTTGTATAAACGGATTTGAACAGGAATCCCCCAAATTGTAAACTTTGTACTTGTATGTTGTATGAGTTTAATCTTGGAACAATCCTGCACAAACAACTCAAAAACATACATCAATATATTTAAGAAAATTATTTCAGAAATCTCACCAACAAAGGAGGTTTAAGAAATTCGATACGTCACTGAAAGATGTACCACAAGCAGGGCAGCCATGTGTCACGATGAGTAATTACAGACTGCAATCGAAGCAGATCCGTTCAAACGTTTGAGATGTTCGAAGATAGATTCGCCGTCAGTGATAAAACAATTTATTTATCTTTGCATCGTTTACGAAAACTGTATAAGCTAATCAAAAAGAAACCTCATCAATTGCGACATATTCAGAAGCTCAAAAACCTAAATGTTAGTGTGAGGTTGGTGCACTGCCATCAAACAGAAGCAATTCTTGCCCGATTATTAATGTGTGATAATAAGTGACTGTTGTACACCAATCCGCAAAACATTGCATTTTGGTTATCAGCCACTGAGGCTATGCTGCAGAAAACCAAACTCAAAGTTCAACAGCAGAAAGTGTTATTGTGCATATGGTGGACAGTAAATGGAATTATTTACTATGAACTGTTACCATATGGAAAGATGATTTCTGCGAACCAACACTGCTTGAATTTCCCAATATCTCTAAGTTAACAAGTAATGCGCAGATCTTAATCTAACTTCATATTCAATAAATCCGCTATATGAACTAGTTCTGTTTATGTTTTGGTGTCAACCTCCCAATAGATGGCTTTGCTATGCAGCATTTTCACGATTTTTGCAATAGCTCTTTTTCAAGAACTAATGCACGAATTTGTTCGTGAAACTTTAGATTCAGATATATCTTGATATATATTATTGCTTTTTGTTTTTCCATAAATCGCCCAACAAGTGGCACTTTTATGTGACATTTTTTTCGATATCCGCAGTAGTCCTCTTTCAAGAAAAAATACACGGAATTTCATACCTTTAAAAGTCTTACCATAGATGAACATAGATTGTCACTTAATTTTGTCACCGTGGTAGCGCTTTTTGAATTAATAACATGCATGAGATGTAATAGTTTTGGAATTTCCACATCCGATTAGTTTAAAGTGTTTTTACTAAGTTATATCTAAAAAACTAAAGCTGAAAACATTTTTAAATTGGTATGTTAAAACATTCGGTATATAAGAATTTAAAAATGTCCATAATTATGTTAGTAGTAACCGTTATTTTCGATACATATTTTCAATTTTGCATCATAATCATAATATATTTCTATCAAAAATTTTTTTTAAAGACTAACATTATGCTTATAATAACGTGGAGTTTGAATAAAAATAAATTAAAGTATTAATGTAACTGATATGTACTTACATCCAACTTTTAAAAAGAATGATGGAAAATTACTTTTACCCAAACAAACTGTTTTCGATTAAATAATAAACGAACTTTCTTGCAAGTACATACTAATTTTGAATTATGACATTTCTGTTATTCTGTGTCATTTTGAACATAATTATTTTAGTAAATTGCATTCAGTATGCAATTATTATGTTATTACTTGTCATACTATTGTTTTTTTAACATACTTTTGATTAAAATGTTTACTTAACCTTCAAATTCCCTTTGTGATACTTTTCAGTAAAAAAAATTAAACATATAATAATTTAGCTATTAAAAATGAAAAACGTAATACGCAAAAGAGTAATAGAAAATTTGTATAAAAATGCAAAAAGTTCTGCAAATAAATGACTTGATGACTTTGTTAAAATATTGAACTAATGACGAAAAACAATTTTATAACATAAATTGAGTGAATTATGATTATAATAGAAATAGTCGGTAGTTTGTAAAAAATAAACAGTCCATATAAATAAGAAACATAAAAGACCACGCAAGCAGTGATTAGCTTATCTAAGCTTAGTTACTTTGGGAAAATGGTTTCTGCAGATTAATAATTGTTATCTGTAAAAATAATTTTATGTTGCTTGTAATTCAATATAAGTTTAAATATGTTTGTAGCATTTACATTGACAGTTTTTTATCCGAATTTTTCTGTCATATAAAAACGAAATATTTCGTGCGTATACATGTTTTTTATAAATTCGACATCATGGAAATAATGCAAAGATAGATAGATAAAAAAATACAAATGATTCATATTAAATAAATATTATTATTTTCATTACTTCATCCTATTACAGTATTTTATTTACACTTTGTCTAATGCTTTTTAATGTAATTTTGAAATGCAAAAATTTTTCTTTTTGACTTCTTTTAAAATTGTGCGACAATATTAATAAACAATTATTTATTGATTAATTGTTTTTAATGTTTTAAGATCCACAGAAGTATTTATTTTTGAGTGTATCTACTGTCAAATTGTAGTATTTATTCACAAAAACTTCACAAATGAGAGCACTTCACTAAAACCTATGTCATTATTCAGCGGTTAATACTATTCAAAATGTTGTAATTAATCTACATTTTTTTCTCCATTTAGAACAGCTTTTGTAAAAAAATACGAGATCGTTATTTGCATTTTTTTTTTTGCTCCTTAAAATTCAGCCAATGTTTATTTTTCTTTTCTAAATGTTTTGATTCAAATTACTTGAGATAGTTTCCTTACGAGTAGAAAAAACTTTAAATTTGACATAAATTTTTTAAAGGGTGTAAGAACTGAAAAAATTCATATTTTTTCTTTAGAAGAGGAAATATTACAGAATGCTACGTCAAAACAGCGTTTCTAATAACATGCAAATGTTGTTCTATTTAATTATAAGTTTACTAACCCCAAATTTGGTATTAAATTTAAATTAAACGAACGAAAAAACAAATTTGTGGGTTTATTTAGAATTATAAGCATTACACCCTGGTATGTCTAGACAGTGCTTTTGGTAAAACGAACATGTTTATTTATTTAAATGCTATTTATTTCTTAAAGTTTTGATATAATTTTAGGGAATGTATTGTATAGAATTAACAAAGTTTTCATCTTAATAATCGCTGAATAAAGTAGCAAAATGGATAAACGGAACGTTAGAAAAACGATACAAAGAAAAAATATAATTTTTCAATAAAACATTACAAAGAAAAAATAATAAAATGCGTGGGGTATGTCGTATGACATTAAAAGTATTAAAGAGGATAAGAGTAATATAATATATATATATACGTCTTCTGACGAAGTAAAAAAGTCTTTCTCATTTAAAAATTTTCATGAAAAAGGTTAAAAAAGTTATTAAAGAAGTATTTCATAAAAAGTGCCGTGGTACATTATTAATGCGAAACTCTTTATGGAAACTATAACTTGAAAAATACTAATTAACTTCCTATTTTTTTTAAGTTAACAATTGTCATTAAATTGGTCGAATAAGAAGAATGCACCAAAAAGGCATTTTTTCTTTTCAAAATAATACAATTTTTTTAAATATCTTTTTTTGATAATGTATCCTGATATACTTTTATGATACATCATTTACAAAGAAACATAATAAGTAATAGGTTTCCATACATGTGTATTTTAAGATTTAAATTTTTATTACTTGTATTTTAAATAGTCCCAATAATGTGTTTAAATAAAGAGCAGCAAAATGAAATAACATTCTGGAAAAATAAAACGTATTAGTACACTGTATAACAAATAGCCAGACCTCTGACATCACATTTGACAGATATAATTTAAATACAAAATAACACCAACCCTTTAATACAACTAGTCGTTCTGGGGCCACCGTAATACTTACACATTATGGATAAGCATAATATAAATTATGAAAACAAAACATTGGTAAACTATTTATAAAATGCAATGCAATTCTAAAAAAAACTAGTTGGATGTGTCAATCCCAAAACTTTCTTCTATCTCATAAGTACATTTTAATATTAAAAAAAACGTGGTGACCCCAAAGTTACCCACTATCGAATTTCCTCGAACATTTGACCTTGCCTAATGAGATTCTGGTATCCGAAAAGCCTAAAACGCAAAATTTAATTAATATTCTGAGAAAATGAGCTCTTTGTAGTGCCTCATGTTGGGTAATTTATACTAAAACCTAAAAAACATCTATTTATGTCAAGACCTAACAAAATCTGAAATTTGATGGAATTTCGTCCATTAGTTCTTGAGATATAGTTATAACAAAAATTTGCAAAACGTAACACAGCAACACCATATCTTGGACAATTTATGCAAAAATGTAAAAAAAGCGCCTAATTATGTTATGGTGTAAAAGAATCTGAAGTTTGATGAAATTCTGTGCATTAGTTCTTGAGATATAGCTAGTTTAAAAAAAAGTGTAAAATATAGCACAGCGGCACCATCAGTTGAAGAATTTATAACAAAACGTAATCATCGTGTAATTATGTTATATGTCATTTTGTAACAAAATCTGAAGTTTGGTGAAATTCTGTGCGTTGGTTGTTGAGATATAGCTATCGAAAAAAACGTGCAAAATGCAGCATAGCTGCACCACCTGTTGCAAGGTTAATACCAAAATGTAATCAGCGTCTAATTATGTTATATATTCTAGTGTAACAGAATCTAAAATTTGATGAAGTTCTCTGCATTAGTTCTTGAGATATAGCTATCGCAAAAATCGTGCAAAATGTAGCATAGCAGAGCCACATATAGGGCAGTTCACACCAAAACCTTATCAGCGGGTATGTAACTCAAGGTATCGCGAATCTGAAGTTTGTTGAAATTCTGTGCATTAGTACTTGAGATATAGCTACCATGAAAATCATGAAAAACGTGGCATAGCAGCGCCACCTGCTGGCCAATTTACACCAAAACTTAATCAGCGTCTATGTATATCAAGAGGCACAGAATCTGAAGTTTGGTAAAATTCTGTGCATTAGTTCTTGAGATATAGCAATCTTGAAAATCATGAAAAACGTAGTATAGCAGCGCCACCTGCAGGCCAATTTACACCAAAAACCAATAGGCAATAATTCATATCAAGGTCTAGCTGAATATAAAATTTTATAAAATTTCGAGAATTAGTTCTTGAGATAGAGTGCCCACAAATTTTTTGTCACATACAGGCAGACAGACTCACAGACAGACTCACAGACAGACGGACAGACTCACAGACAGACATTTTCTAAAAATAGTCAAAACGTGTTCAGAATCTTCTAAAACGTATAAATCCGTCGAAAACCGGAAGTTGAAAATTTTCATGAATCCAATACTTTCTTCTTGTAAAGATAGAAGAAAGTAAAAAATAAACGTATCTTTCAATATGTTTAACACATAGTAATGCTCTATTGAAGAATTGCCGATGAACCAATTTCGACAAATTATATAAAACGGCAAACTACTCAAATGGTACTGAATTGCATAAAAGAAACAAACTTATAGCTCCAAAAATGATAATAATATTAACAACAGTTTACTGCGTTGGATTAAGGATCTCATATCCAATTAAAATATGTCTTTGAATCGAAATTTTAATGAAATACAAGGTCGTGAAAAATCGAAGAATGTGGAGAATAGGATTATAAATATTCTCGGCAACTAACTATTATAAAAACTTCATTCTTTATGCAAAATGTGTATTATTTTATTGTCTTTAAATCCATTCCTTAAAATAAAAAATTCAGAAATTTGTATGAACCTTTTATTAGAAAGAATATATTGAGAGTCCTTTTAGAGAAAGTTGATAGTGACAAAAAAATTTCAGAAAAATTAATTTTAAGTCATGAAATTTAAAGTTTCGTAACTCGGTCAATTTTAATGATAGATGAATGGAGCTTTTTAGTAGAGTGGTGGATGTTAGAGTGATGGATTTTTTTAAAATATCACTTATAGGACCGGAAGGATCGAATAAAGATTTAATTTACGTAATTTTTTATTTTTTTACACAAATCGCTTAAAATACAATTCTTTACCTTTTTAAAAGCATTTTTGCAATTGGAACTAAATGTCTATGAATAACATTTAAGAAATTAGCCATTGGCCACCGTTGGGAGAGGACACACTGTATGTGTGACTTCTGTTCAGAAAACATTTTTTTTCATAATTTATGAGTAGTTGAAAATATTTGTCACATTTTCTGTGGAAGCAAAAGAATGAAAAATTGTCTCATATCAGTCACCACCTTTTAATTATCTTACAATATTAAGAAAATATTTTGGAATTATAATCTCTCCATGTTATCCATTTACCCTTACATATTTCATTGCAGTATAAAAAAATAAACAAAAGGTGGGATTTATCCTCTTTAAAAGGCGGTTTATTCTCCTTGAATAAACTAAAAATCTTTGCATTTAAATAAAAATTCACAGAATTATTCCTCGAATATAATCTTAAAACAAACAAGTATTAACTATTTCCCCCCTTTATTCAATATATAATTACTGTAGTGTTCAATATAACTAAAATACGAAAATGTTTAAATTTGTATTTACTCAACTGCACGGCATCTAAAATGAATGTAATGCCGACACACTGCACAAGCTCTGTTTGCCGATGTTATTTTAAATTCTAAATTAATAAAAAGCACGGATTACAATGAATTTAATTATAGAATCATTTTAATTCCATTGAGACATTTTGTTCATATTAAATCGATATTTAATGGGAGTAGTACTTTTTCATAGTAATTAAACATTTATAACAAGTGCATTGAGCTATTTCTTTAAATATAATTTAAATGAATTTAAGTACATTTAAAAATAATTGAGATTATATTTAGTGATTGCATTACTTATAATATTTCTTTTTGTATGAAGTTTTACTTTCATTATACAAAATCTAAATTTCAATATTTTTAAAACTTTTGCTTGTTGAACATTTCTTCACAGTTAAATTATTTATTTTTTACACAAATTTGTATCTTGAAAAAAATTAAAATTCCGAAAAAATTTAAATTAATATTCAACAGAACACATTTGCATTGTACATAGAGATGCATTTAGAATTTTGCAGAAAACTGTCCGTTCATTTATCATGTTTTGCTAATAACGAATGTCTGACCATATTCAGAAGGTATTATAACCAATTTATTTATCATATTACGGTCCGTATGAATTAAAATTACCACTATGTAAACATTATAATTAAAAATTGTCATTTGACTGGATGGTTAACTACACTGCTCAAAACAATTAAAGGAAGTTTTGAAGTTTTACATAAAATAAAGATAAAAACGATTTTTTTTTGCCGAAAATAGAAGAAGAGAATCACAAATGCAAATTTTTCTGGTTTTCAAACTGTGGAGTATGCAAATTTTGAGTTCGACGTCAAAAACGTCTCTTCAGCGGCAGCGAATGAAATTTGACATTCAACTGTATAAAAGAGAATGAAGATATGGATGATCGGCATTCTGTGATTGCTTTGTTTCGATGAGTACGATGTCTCAAGAAGTCATTTGACAGATTCAGAAGCTTGGAGAATTGTTGGTAGGTTAGAAGGGGGCCAAACTCAAGCCGAAGTAGCGGAAGCCATTGGAGTCTCACCAAGTGTCATTTCCAGGATCTGGAACCGTTTCTTTGAAGAGTGGATGTGCAGGCCGAAGACCAGGGCAAGGTCTTAGACGGGCAACAACGGCCAATGAAGATCGGTATTTAGCGTTAGCAGCTCGGAGACACCGAAACATGGACGCTACTCTTCTCCAACAGCACCTTCGCTCGGCTATAGGCACCACGATTTCAACTCAGACTGTCCGAAACCGATTCCATACTGTAGGTCTGTATGCTCGCCGACCGATGGTATGTGTTAGATTAACATCAAGGCATCGTCGCGACCGCAGGGAGTGGGCAACCGAGCATGTCAACTGGAGGAGAAATGAATGGAGCAATATTCTGTTTTCTGACGAGTCCCGTTTTTCTGTGCTTCCGGATAATAGGCGTATTTTCATCTGGAGGGACCGTGGCAGTAGGAATAATCCTGCGTTCGTGCACGAAAGTGTCAGATTTGGCGGTGGAGGAGTGTTGGTGTATGGTGGCATCTCCATTGACGGGTGCACTGACCTCTACATCTTTCGAGATGGAGCTCTGACTGGTCGCCGATATAGGGATGAGATCCTCAGACCTATTGTAGTCCCTTACACTGCGGCAATCGGAGATATCTTCATTTTAATGGACGATAATAGCAGGCCACATCGTGTAAACCTGGTGGAGGATTTCCTTTTCGAGGAAGGAATCGTTCGAATGGAATGACGAGCGTGTTCTCCAGACATGAATCCAATCGAGCATGTTTGGGACGCTCTAGGAAGACGAGTTTCTGGCCGCCAACAACCCCCACAAACTCTCCATGAACTAAAAAGAGCTCTTCTGGAAGAGTGGAGCAGAATACCCACACTTGTCATTAATAGCCTCATTGAGTCCATGCCTCAAAGGTGTTCAACGTTGCTGGCCGCCCGTGGAAACCATACCCCCTACTGAAAATGATTTTTTTTGAAGAAAACACCTTTTCTTATTCTTTTTTTTTCTCATATGCACAAATTGAGTTTTTTTCTTTTGTACACAAATGCGCAATAAAATGCATTTTTTCTGCCAAACATGTGTAATTTATTCTCATATAACCTACTATGTCTGTCGACCATGTATCAATCAGCTAAAAAGTTTCCCAGATACAAAATCCACCTAAAACTGCAATATCCATTAATTGTTTTGAGCAGTGTACATAGTCTTGATAGCGTATGATATAGTAAACTGCATTTCTTAGACATGTTCCTTTCAAACTTTAAATGCATAACCAATGAATTTTACTGAATTTGACAGATTTAAAAGTTTATAAAAGTAGGTGTTTTTGTGTTATTACTGAATTGAAAATATTCCTTTAATTTCAGTCTGAGAATAATATTTTTATTTCACTTGACACATTGAGGAAACATTGAGAAAATATTCAGGCAATTTCAGATGCAAAATTTAATATACACTATCTTCAATTAAAATACATTACAATAAAAAAACCTTTTTTATAGCCATGTGTTTATACATAAAAATCAATACTACATTCATGACTTAAAATCCTGTGGCTCCAAAAAACGTCTGTTACAAAAAGTTAATGAAACGTGTGAACATATTATTTAAATTCATAGATTTCATTTATGCTTGAAATACAGCTTAAACCTGTGAATTTAAATAAAAATATTTGGTTTTCTATTTTTAAGAAATAAAAAAAAGAAGGATTCGGAATTTTAAAATTACCTTCCCACTGTAAAAAACATAATAAAATTTTTACAAAAAAAATGCTTTAAAACTATTTAACTTACTTACAAGTTGTAAAATTTTTCATTTTTTTATTATCATCTGAAACACTACTATAAACAAAACCTATCTAGTATATCAGGAGATGATTGAAAAATGGATTATAGAATTCCATAGTTACAATATTTGAAACACCTAGTAACCGACTTCTTAAGGATTATTTCTTGTTCAATTGTGTTCATTTCATGTAAATTACAAACTTATAAATCTATTTTATAATTATTTTTGTTTGTGATAATATAGTAATCGTTTCTTATTGATAAAAGTTTGAAAACTGTTTTTTCATAAATATCGAAGATAACTTCAATTACTGACACCATCCTTAAAAACTAATAATGACACTTATATTTTAACAGTAGTGAAAAAAAGTTACACCTAGACAACATGTAACAGAATTTCACATGAAAGTATTTATTTAAATTAGACGTTTGTTGAAGTATCATTTACTGTTTAAATGTCAGCAACTAGTTGTTCAATAACTCCGATTTACACGACAAAAATTTGGTTAAATGCACAAATTTTGAAATTTTAATTTAAAACCAGTTATCTGCGTCTAATTTGTAAATCAATTAATATAAAAACAACAATTTTGGAGAAAATGTGCTCTAAACAATTACTTATTTAATGCGATATAAAGAGCACACATATTATAAAATTCGTCAGTTACTGCTTAGGTGTCAGCAGTTGGCGATTCAATAACCAGTCCATTAACTCGTGGCAAATCAGTATCACTTTTCAGAGATTACCCATCACTTTTCACAGATTTTGTGCTAGTAACCTTAAATTTGGACACAGGTGTAATTGTGGAGTTTGAGAAATGTTTACAAATAAAATAATGTAAATCATTACGCTATGAAACTTATATGGGTTTATTTTATAGGCCAAAGCGTCACCTAGTATTAAACATTGGATCATTATTGATTGTATAGGCAACATTTTGGGTAATGGAAAAAAGGGTTAATATGTAATATTTCATAATTCTGGAGTGTTCACATTTTACTAATACAGGAAATAAATTCTATGACATTTGACTGCCAATATTGCCAAGTAAATCCAATTGATGTACGTTACTAGCAGTGAATTAGAAATACTTCCATTATAAAACTAATGTTTCGAGAACTGATGTATGCCATTGCAAATATGCAACAAATATGTGTGTTTTATTAAAAATATTAATGCACTGTTGATGTGATATTGAACTTTAATTCGGTCAAAACAGGCTTGTTTTTAAGTTTAACGTTAGAAAAATAAATGGATATATCAAATAAAGGGATAGCAGAAACATGCACAATATCCGCATTCTAAAAAATAATGTTTTTTGGGGGAAAATGCAAAACATCTATGATATCTGAATACTTTTATTATATTTAAAACAAACAACATTTTCTCATACATACTATTGTCTTTAAAAACAGAAAAACATGTGGTTTTGAAAACAAAGTAGCTGAAAGATATTTTTTCTTACATAGAAGTATTTTTGTAAGGTAATTACCTTGAAACTAATGGAATGATTAGAAGAATAGATAAGTAAATGAAAGTGTGTGATAAAATCTAGTTATTTCTAAGAAACACTGCTGCTGACGAAAATATATGTTCTAAAAAGGATTATTTTTAGCTTATTTCCCAAGTAAAGATTGTCAGTAGTCATTATTTTTATATTATTCTTTTTTTCTGCAATTGTCTTATGCAATTATGCTCTTATTCGTTTTAATCTCTTTAAATATAATGGAAATACCGAAAGTAAAATGTAATCTTCAGATAAAGTTTCAATGTAGAAACTTATTAACAAACCAATAACGTTCAAATATCTCACTAATAGGGTATTTAATAAACTATTAATGTCCTGCTAATAATAGGTAAATATAGAATTACGTCCGTAACATTTGTAATGATATGGCAATTTTTCATTTTTTTTTTCTTTATGTAAAAAATATCATACTTTGAGAAAATATTTGTTGTATTTACTTAAGTTAGAGTATATTAATGAAAGTTAACACAGCAAGGCAGTGTATGTTAAAAAAATACCTCTATTTTGCCGCAATATATGCATACTGTCGTAAAATGAAAATATTTAAAAGATCAAAGTGAATGTTACCACATGAAAGCATACAAATATTATTAAATCCAGTTTTATGTAACTTATGTTACAAATACACTAATTTTAACTGGCATTATTTATACTAAAACTTATGCATCAGCATAGCGACATATTTCTAGATTTGTTTTAAAGGACTTAAGGCATTAAAGCATGTTCGTCTATAAGAATTAACAAAACACACAATGTAATACACAACTTGTACAAGCCTAACATATATTGCGTACCGTAAAATGGGGTGAATAAGAACAGCGTGTTGAATAGGAACGAAACTTCCCGGTCATACAAATAAATTCATTATAAATATATGTGATGAAATTTTTTTTGCTAATTTTTTATAAGAAGGTAATAATATTAAAAGCTGGGAAATTCAGTTTTGACATGTTTGCACCTCTAATGGGGTATATAAAAAAACTTCAAGAGGATCTTCAAAAAATTCATTTTTTTCAACTTCTTCGAAACTTTGTATGTAACTACAGTATTTTTCGCATTCAGAACCTAAGGGAGGGGATTTCGAATTAATGATAGATCTGTAAACAATATGCTGTATTAAATTCTGCTTATTTCTAAACTACATAATGAAAAAATGAAAAATGGCTTGTAACATCAGAGGTTTAAGATTTACGAGTTGAATCGGAACACGTTTTCTCTCATAGTTTATTTTTCTAAACAGTAATAGCTTCATGTATTATATGAAAACACATGTATGAATATGTATTGGAACAATATTTTGTTTGTTCTAATTACTTGAATAGTTTAAAGGGGCTAATAAATTACTTGGTTAAACAAAAAAGTAAACGATTAATCCAACACACATGGAACACACAATAAAATAATTTAAAAATATCATATTAATTAGAAAAACTGTACAGAATTATACTCTGACAGCCACAACATTGTACAAACATCTCAAAATGTAAAACCAATTAAAAAACAGTGAGATGCAAGCAATACTAAGAGCTGGGGATGAGGGCGTATTAGTAGACTGTATTATTACATGCAGCGATTGGGCTACTCAATAGATTCACTTACCAATGACTTCTAGTAAAGGATAACACAAAACTGGGCTGAATTTGTATTAAATTATTTTTCTGCAATTCAAATATAATTTCTTAAAATAAATTTTAATTTTTCTTGATTTTAAAGTTGTTTTCTAACTTTAAAAAAGGCATATCTTTACTTGTATATAAAATAAGGGCTTGGTTTCACAGTAACTACGTGTTCTTATCACCCTTATACGTCCCTTATCACCATTACCTGTTTTTATTAACTCTATTGAAGTTTGAATCGGAATAAATAAAGATTATAACATTTGTTCCGTTTCACCCCTATCTGCGGGGTGAATCGGAACACGATTAAAAAAGTAAATAATACATATATAAACAGTAAAAATGTTTCGTTTTTGCTTAAAAAGTAAAGAACAAAACAAGACCGAAGTTTCTAATAGAAAAATAGAAAAATTAAATAATCAGTTGTTGATTTTTTTATGTTGAAAAGTGTTCCGATTCATCCCATTTTACGGTACTGGGTTTAACGAAATTTTTATGTTGCGGTTGTTGAAACAGAATGTATAGAAACTTTTCTGTTATTTCATGTTCAGATTCCAGTGTATGATTCATCAGTTTGAATTGTAAATTCGAAATGTCAAAATGGAATTTCCCATGCTATTTTCGCAGCTTCCGTATCAATAAATTAGTGTCCAACCTAGCATAAAATTTTAAACCATAAGGCAACAACTTACATTACAGTGCTAGCATAAATAAGTAAATAAATAAATACTAAGATTTAAGTCACAATCTCAATTTTTGAGTGTTTTATTCTATTTTTTTCAACTTTAAATAGAAGTGGTGGGTACGATTTTCTTCACCAGTGATTACGTGCAGTAGCGGCACTTGAACTTAAGTTTATTAAGAGCTCTCCCTTCTCTAATTTTAGTTCTAGTACTTGTTTAAAAAGAGGGAGATTTTGATATTTTCTCTACAAAAAAAAAAAAAAAAAAAAAAAAAAAAAAATCTGGTTCGTATAATCGACGTATAAAGCTTGCAGCTGTTAAACAGCCTCGTGATTTGACTTTAAAAGATCAAAACTTTCCTGTTAATTTTAAAGAGTTAGATTTACAAGTATCAGCGTAAACTATGCATGTCTTAAAAAAGGCAAGGACTTTTACAATGACTAGCACAAAAATCCTTTGTAAATAAATAAATAAATTTATATATACATATACATATATGTAATAAAATAAAAAAAAAATTTTTGCGCCATTTTTATTTTTGTTCTCTCTTAGCTTCAATTCTAAATTTGTGGAACATATTCCAATCTTAGTTTCGTAACTTGTAACAGCTAAAATTCTTTTTCTTACTTTAGTTATTAATAAATTATTTCTTGCTTCTCAAAAAGGCGGGAAGTATTTCGTAAGCTTTTTACTTTCTGGCATATTCCTGCGATTTTAATTTTATTTTTTATTTTTTAACATCGCGTGACAAGTGTTACTACGCGTTGCTAAAGGGCTTAGTGTTCCGAGGAAAAAATATAGTTCTTGCCAATAGACCGCCTATTACGGCCAATTAGAATTGATCATTTTGTCCGTTAGAGGCTCGAGTCCATCCTGATTGGATTTTTAAAATGATTGACGCGGAGTAGGAGGGCGCTAGTTTTGTCGTGAAAATGATTTTTTCATTTGGCTTTTCAGGAGAGTAGAATGCACCTTTTCTTTAAACTATCAAGACGCGCGTTTTATTGCTCCGCTGAATTAGAAATGTCATTTTTTCCGAGATTGTAGAACGCCGGAATGTTGCAGCTTAGTGAGCGAAGGCCATAGTGCTAGATGTATGGAACGGTGATCTGTGGAGTAACTTAAGTTCGTGCTCTAAATAATAAAGAACTAAAACACTGATTTTCTTGCATTGTTATTGGAGAAACTCCTACGAGAACAAATCCATGGCTTATCCACTTACCAGAACGACTGCTCATCCCACTATTGAATCTTAGTGAATAGTAGTATTCTACAACCAACATGGTATTCTATTAGTGATTATACACTATTATAGAACATCGTCGTCGTTTTATTACATATTAGCCGGCAGGATGAAAAATGAACCGGCGTAAAACTTTTGAGAATAAGCTGCATGCTCTTCATACACTTACAGTTGTTCCTACATTTTTCCTGGTATTGTTTTCATCTTAACATTTAATACAGAAAAAAATAACTATGATATCTTCCATCTAAATGGTATGTCCAAGACTGAAGATGGATGGGATCAGCTGCTGTGTGTTAATACTAATATTGTAATTTTGTTTCCTGCAATAAGACTCAATGTGTGTTACTAACAGTCAGAGTTTTTGAGATGCTAGCTGCACGCATCTTTAACCTCATCTGCGTCTACCTCCACCCATGTTACGACGAGATGGCCTGCATGGAAAAACATCTTCATGTGCATAAATGATAAACCTTTCAGCTGAAAAAAGATCGTCTTATAAAGTTTTGTTTGTAATTATGTGTGGTATCTACATCTACAAATATTTTAATTGTGAAAAATACCTCGCATTCTAGTGAGAAACTTTTCAACAGAGAGATATGCAACCAAACTGTGAGATATGCAAAATAAAAATTACAAAAGATCACCTGCATGAAATCAATTCAACATCATTTTCTTTTATTTATTTATTTATTTACTGTATTTTCTAGGTAAAAGTGCATAAATATTTTGATAAATTTTCATTTCATAATAAATGAACACCTGCTGTATGGTTGCGAAACTACGGTAGATTCCATCAGTAATACAAGATAATTGAAATTTACACCTGTGAGTCGTATCTACGAAGTTCTTTATTTTTGTTTAGTTAAATAAAAAATTAGGTATTTGAACAAGGCCACATCGAACATGTCTGTAAGTTATTATTTATTATTTTATTGTTTTATTGATTAAGAAATTTAATGATAATTTCTTTGTTTAAATTCTTGATTTTTTTTTTCTCTCTCTTTTATTACAAATATTAAAAAATAAATTTGTTCTTAATTTATAATTAGTTAAAATTTTCTGCTCATAGAAATTTTATTTAGTTTTAAAGGTGTTATTTTTTTTTTTAAATCGAAAGATGGATTAATTTGTTGTTAAAAAAAATACTCTGTTGCAAAATTTATTTTCCATACGTAAAGAAAAGTATTTTTGTTTTTAAAATTATTTGTTATTCCCATGTATGGAAACCCGATATTTATTATTTTATTACTTATTATTTTATTATTTATTTATTTTTATTATTATTTATTGAGGTATTTGAAGTATAGTAATTGAATTTTAATAATTGAAGTATAGCATTCCAATATTTTCCATATGAATTATCCTTCTTTCATGTTACTAAGGTCAGGATTAGTAAAAGAAGAAAAAATGTCAGAAAATAAACTTGATATTGTCCCTTTTGAATTTGGGTCGGGCATGGATATATTTAAATGGTTTAAACATTTTGATCGAGAATGTTCGGTAGAAAAGAAAGATAATGAGTGGAAACACCAAAATATTTCAAAATATTTAAAGGGGGAAGCGCTAAAAACTTATATAAATGATTGTTTGGATTGTGCTACTTATGAAGAAATTGTCGAGATTTTAAGTGAAAAATTCATTCAAGTTAGAGTTCCAAAATTTTCTGAATTTACTTCCTTAAAGTTAAATGATCTAAGTGATTTGGATTCTTATTTTAGAAAGAAAGTTGAGATTGGAAGGCAACTTCAGCTTGAGGAAAAATTAATTATACAGGGATTAATTGATGGCCTTCAGCCGGAGTATCAAAATTGTTTGATGGTTAACCCTCCTTCCAATACTCGTGAATGGTTTCGCATTGCTAAACAATTAGCAGCGATTCCAAATCATACCTCTAATAACGGCAATAGAAATTTTCAACAAACTAGACCAATGCACAATCCCAATCCTCAGCCCAGACATTGGACTCGACCTACTCCAAACAATCCATCCCAAAATTTTAATCCTAGGTTTTTCACTCCTAGAATGCCTGCAACTCATTATCAAAACAATTACCCTAGTCGTCCGTGCAGAATATGTTTAAACAGAGGCATAGAAAATGCATATCATTGGGAGAGGAGTTGTATATTTAACACAAATTCCTTTCAATCTCAAACTCCTGCTCATATTCAACCACCCCCTACTAATAATATTTGACAATTAATCATCCCTGGATATGTGGGCAATAACAAAGTGTATTGTGTGGTGGATAGTGGATCAACTGTCTCAATTTTACCCCTCAAATTTGTTCGATATTTAAATGGTAATTTACATAATGTTACCCCTATTACTATCAGACAGGCACAAGGAACTCTTACAATTAATAAATCTTGTCGATTATGTATTAAATTTGGTAATATAAAGAGATATGTTAATTTTTTAGTAAGTCAACTTGATTTGGACTATGCTATTTTAGGTTTACCTGATTGTGCCAAATTTAAATTGAAAATTGATTGTGCAAAAAGCCAGGTGTTACAAGACAATATTTCGTTAAACCCATATGTCAACATATCCAGTGATAACTTAGAATTGCTTCATTTTGATATTATAAAAAATGATACTACTGTGCAACCCGATTATGGAAATACCATAACTCCTCAATCCTTGTCGCGAACTAATAATGATGATTATAATCTATTGGGGGATCTGAATGCTATTCAAAATAAAAATGTAAGGGAACTTTTAAGGGATTATTTAGATATTTTTGCAAAAAATAAATATGATGTAGGGAGAATTAATATTGAACCTCAGCGTATTTATCTTAAATCTGACCTACCAATATCTTTGAGGCCTTATCGTACATCCACTGCTGATGAAAAAGAAATATCTCAGCAAATCCAATCATTATTAGCTGCTGGGTTAATTAAAGAAAGTTATAGCCCCTACTCTTCTCCAGTTACGTTAGTAAATAAACGAGATGAAGGTAAAAAAACCCGAATGTGTGTTGACTACCGAAAATTAAATTCTATCATGAAAATTGACGCTGAACCTTTACCCCGAATAGATGAAATTTTAGACAAATTAAGTGGTGCCCAATATTTCTCTACACTAGATTTAGCCTCAGGCTATTGGCACATACCTATTCACCCAGCCGATTCCGAAAAGTTAGCCTTTACTACTAATTGTGGGCTCTGGGAATGGAATGTTCTCCCCTTTGGTGTAAAGGTAGGCCCCCCAATTTTCAACAGGACAATTAGAAGAATTCTTACAAAATATAAAATAGACTTTGCTTGTTATTATTTTGATGATATAATTATTTTTTCTAAATCAATAGATGAACATATACAGCATCTCATCCAAATTTTTGATTTATGCCGAATAGAAAATATTAAATTAAAATTATCTAAATGTACTTTTGCTCAAAAACAAATCAATTTTCTAGGGTATGAAATCCAAAATGGAACTTTAACTCCAGCTAATACTAATATAGAAACGATTAAAAAATTAAAACCTCCTACTAACACTAAAGAATTACAAAGATTTCTTGGTTCTATAAATGTGTATCATAAATTTATTGACAAATATGCTGAAATTAGACACCCCCTAAATAAATTACTTAAGAAAGATACTATTTGGGAATGGAATACTGAATGTCAAAACTCTTTTCAAAAATTAAAAGATGCCCTCATTGCTAAACCAATTTTAAAGATTTATGACCCAAGATTACCCCTACACATGTTTGTTGACGCTTCTCAGGTAGCGGTAGGTGCAGTTCTTAAACAACCCGACCATAATAACTTTTTACATCCAATTGCTTATTTTTCTAGAGGATTGAGAAGTTATGAGAAAAATTATTTCATTACCGAACTAGAGTGTCTTGCTATCATTGATACTTTAGATAAATTTTATCATTACTTTCACGGTGTACAATTTACCATCCATACTGATCATGCATCTCTTGTTTGGTTAAAAAATGTCAAACATTTAAGAGGTCGATTATTTAGGTGGTCATTGAAGTTAAGTATGTTCGATTACAAAATAGAGTACTTAAAGGGATCTACAAATGTCGAAGCCGACATGTTGTCCCGAAACCCTATTTCTCATTTTTGTAAACCCCTTACTTTTCTTCTTGACGTTAAAGAGATTATTGAGATGCAAGAAAAAGAAAACGTGTGTGGATCAAATTATATTAATGACAATGGACTGATTATAGTTAAAAGAAAAGGTTTTCGTAAAGTGGTAGTTCCCATGTCCCTAAGAAAAAAATTGCTTAATGTTGCTCATGAACAATTTGGTCACCCTGGTGTTCAAAAAATGCAAAATTTAATTTCTCCTAACTATTATTGGCCAGATATGACCCAAGACATTACTAACTTTGTTAAATACTGTGATATTTGCCAGAAAAATAAAAAACCTAGACAGAAAAAATTTGGCTTATTACAAGCTATGCCCACTACAGATCAACCTTTTGACTGTCTGTCTATCGATACTGTAGGAGGGTTCAATTATTATAATTCTACAAAAAAATATCTCCATATTATAATAGACCATGCCACAAGATATGTTTGGGCATTTCCTTCCAAAAGTGTCACTACAGAAACTTATACAAATTGTCTGAAACAAATCTTCAATATCAAAATCCCTCAACAATTATTCTGTTTTAGTAAGATTTCAAGTGTACAGTCCCCTCAAAAAATACTTAGTGACAGGAATGCTGCTTTTACTTCTTCAAGATTCAAAAAATTCCTGCGAAATCATAATATTAAACAACGTTTGACCACTGCCCATCATCCACAAACGAATGGGAAATGTGAAAGAGTAAATCAGACAATAGTAACTAGATTAAAATGTAAAGTAAACTCCACTACCTCTAAAAATCCCTGGACTAAGCTTTTAACTGAGGTAATTAATGAATATAATAATACACCCCATTCTATTACCAAATTTCCACCTGCTTACTTGCTTTTTGGCCAATTACCCTATGACTCCCCCTTACAACAAAATTATTATCCCCCTGTTCATGAAGCACTTAAAATTGCTAAAACAAGAACTGATGAATTTCATTTAAAAAATAAAAGATATTATGATAAAGATTATATCGAACCAAAATTTAAAATAGGAGATCTAGTTATCTATGAAGAATTTCAGTACCCTAATACTAGAAAGTTGTCACAAGTATTTAGTGGCCCTTATAAAATTCTTAACAAATTATCCGAAGTAAATTTTGAAATTGATGGGCAAAACCAGTTCAAAAGTTCAGAAATAGTACATGTATCTAAATTAAGGCCTTATTATTCCCCCGATAAATTTAAATTAAGTCATGAGCAACAACCCCCTAATCAACAACAACAAACTCAGGTAAAAACTGTAGCTTAAACTATATCTCTAGTTTATCATTTTATAATTTTTTCTCTTAAACAGTAAATTTCTTTTCATATTTTAATTCAGATAATATCCTGTAATTCTCACAGAATGGCAATGATATCTCTTGACTGCAGCGAGAGTGTCACTTGTCTGGAAATTTTTATATTTGTTTATTTATGCCGGCGTAGACGAACAAAGTGGAAATTTCTTATTCTGTACTGAATTACTCTACTTAGAATATTTTTTTTTTCTTTCAACTGAACCTATTTGTAATATTAAGTTTAATCTATCAATTATTAAATTAATTATTTGCCAAGTAACAAAATTTTTATCACTTTATTTTAATATATTTTTTTTTTCTTTCTCTCTTTCTTTGCTTCTGCATTCCAGTCCAATTACATGTCAATTATAATATAATTTTGTTTCTTTTTCTCTTTCCTACTTGCATCTTGCAATGTTTTATCACACCGAGAGAATATTTATTGCGTAATTATTTGACATGAATAGATCTTGTTTTTTATTTTTATCATTTATTAATATTTCTTTTTAAGAATCTTAGTAGTTTAAAGGTCACGTGCATTCTCAAACATGAATAAAATTTTTATTTATCTTTATTTTATTTTAATTTATCATATTATATTTTAATTTTTTTTTTGTACATATTCCTACTTAATCCTGTACTCGGATTACCAGATTAAGTAAATGATTTCATAGTTGATTGCATTTTTTATTTTATTCCACTTCTCTCTATATTTCATCCCAAAAATATGAGATGAGATAAACGAGATTAAGTATTTAAAGAATGTCTTTTGTGATATTTATTATTACTTATTAAGAGATTTACTTATACCCATTATGAGATTTACTTACACTTATGATATTTATTATTATTGATATTTTTCCTTATTATGTTTCTTAATTATATTGTTTATTATTTACATTGTTAAATTTTATTATTACTATATTATAAAATGTGTTATTAATTAAAAATACAATTATAAAAGTATTTTCACAAAGATTCCAAAATGGAACTGTTATGAATGTTCAAGGACTTACTCACACAAAAACTGAACTAATATTATAATGTTAGCTGATGAATTTGGACAGTTAAATGAATTAGACATCCTTAAAATGAGGTAATGAACTATGCCATTCCAAATATGACTTTAAGAAGATTTTTGAAATAAACTTTTAAAAATTGATTTCTAGATTTGACATTGTTAAAAAAGAATTTAACGTTATTGTTTTTCATTTTTATGTTTCATTTTTGTGTTATTACTATGGGTAATTGCTTATATTTTCAAATTACTTTTTGATGTGTACTTTAAACAAGATTATATCTTGTATTTGTATTGAAGCCTATTTTATTGTATTTGAATTTGAAGTTATTCCACGCATCACCTTGGTGTTTTTAAATTTGAATTCCATATAAAAAAGAGAAATTAATTTAAATTTTTTTTTTATTCAGTATCTAATTATTATTACTTATATCAACAACTTCGTGAGCTAAGTCTGCATCATCTCCCTTTCTGTGAAATTGCAGGTCTCAGACCTACTTTTTCACCCGTCTTTCTGGGAGGGGGAATTTGTAATAAAATAAAAAAAAAAAATTTTGCGCCATTTTTATTTTTGTTCTCTCTTAGCTTCAATTCTAAATTTGTGGAACATATTCCAATCTTAGTTTCGTAACTTGTAACAGCTAAAATTCTTTTTCTTACTTTAGTTATTAATAAATTATTTCTTGCTTCTCAAAAAGGCGGGAAGTATTTCGTAAGCTTTTTACTTTCTGGCATATTCCTGCGATTTTAATTTTATTTTTTATTTTTTAACATCGCATGACAAGTGTTACTACGCGTTGCTAAAGGGCTTAGTGTTCCGAGGAAAAAATATAGTTCTTGCCAATAGACCGCCTATTACGGCCAATTAGAATTGATCATTTTGTCCGTTAGAGGCTCCAGTCCATCCTGATTGGATTTTTAAAATGATTGACGCGGAGTAGGAGGGCGCTAGTTTTGTCGTGAAAATGATTTTTTCATTTGGCTTTTCAGGAGAGTAGAATGCACCTTTTCTTTAAACTATCAAGACGCGCGTTTTATTGCTCCGCTGAATTAGAAATGTCATTTTTTCCGAGATTGTAGAACGCCGGAATGTTGCAGCTTAGTGAGCGAAGGCCATAGTGCTAGATGTATGGAACGGTGATCTGTGGAGTAACTTAAGTTCGTGCTCTAAATAATAAAGAACTAAAACACTGATTTTCTTGCATTGTTATTGGAGAAACTCCTACGAGAACAAATCCATGGCTTATCCACTTACCAGAACGACTGCTCATCCCACTATTGAATCTTAGTGAATAGTAGTATTCTACAACCAACATGGTATTCTATTAGTGATTATACACTATTATAGAACATCGTCGTCGTTTTATTACATATATATACCTTGAGAAACTATTAGTTGTAACAATCCATTTATATAGTTAGTCTGTTAAGAAATTGCCAAACAGTATGTCTGTCTATACGGCGAAGTTTCACAAATTGGCACTTCCGAGCAAATGGTCTGTTTTTACTAGATATACGGAAATACAGGTCAAAGAACGGCGGTCAAAGACTTGAAGAGATTTGTTAGTTGTAAATTAATTTTTACACAAATTCCTGCAGAAAAATATCTGATAAACATTAGGTAAGAATAGTAAACTGCAATAATGAACTCGACGTTAGTATGTAGATATGTATACAGTTATTGCTTGGAAAATTTACTACATATGAGAGATGTACAGTGATGTTTGAAAGAAGTTTACAATAATAACAAATATCAATCCAACATCTATTTTTTCCAAACAAAGTATAAACAGTGGTCCAAACAAAGTAAATTTTAAATAAGTCTTCGAGAAAATTAACAAACAGAGAGGTCACAATAACATAGATCATGCTGGAATTTATTCTTTTGAAAAGACACATGAAGACATGACGCTCAAACAAATAACGTTTATTACTTGGACTCGACCTACCCAGTAGAAGACAGTTTGTTCACAGAGTAAATATAATCGCAGCAAATACTACAGTTTCTCAGAGTAAGCAAAAATTTTGATAGGAAAGCAAATAAAAAACTTAACAATAATCTTAAACTAGCACAAAAAGTACAGCAAAGTATTCTACATATAGGGATCAGAAAAGCAAAGTAAACAGAAAGAAAAAAATTACTTAATTTCAAATTTAAATTACTATATTCAAATTAGATTAATTTATAATATGATTTTTCAATCGGTTAATGAATTATAACCGAAGTAAATTTTCCATATCGATGAAAAAAGTCCGGGCCAGGATTCACACCAGGGATGTATTGGCTGAAGCTGGTAATGGTCTTCCAAATGAACCATCCCGGGCAGGAAGAGTGGAGACCTATTTCACCCAAGTAACATCAAGTATTGTGATCGCTAAGATTATTTGTACTGACATCTATATTCTAAGATCAATTTTAACAAGAGAAATATTAAAATTTGCGTTTTGGATTAACAAGGCCAGTGAATAAATGCATGGATTAGGCGAACGAAGGAAATAGAAATGTATTGATACCGAGAAATTTGGATATTTACTGGCTTCAAAATACAATGAGTGAAAAATAATATTCTTGTTATTGGGATATACTAGGATAAATTAAATATCATTAATGATTTATTTTTAAAATGTCAATGTTTGACCGGTATAATGATGAATAATCCAGCCCTGCTTGACATACAAACAAAATTTTAATTATTTTAATATTTATTTTTAGATTTTGAAATTATCATCATTATTATTATTATTTTGGTTTAAATGATCACAAAATTTATCTGGCAAAAACATAAATTCCTCATTTATTTTTTTTCATCATTTGATTTGAAGCTTCCTTTTGTTTTAAATGACTTCGTAAGTCAGACTTAGACTTCATCTTTATGGAAATAATTAAAATCCCTCAAAATATGATTAATTGGCTCCAATCTACATTTTACATACATTAATTCCACATTATAAAAAAATGATTCAACACAAAATATTCATATTTTGTTTTTGACTTCATACGTTTTGAAAAGTGAAGTTTTATTTTTAATAATTTCAAAAGAAACAGAAACGATGAATGTAAATTGAAAAAGAAGACATTCGAATAAATGTAAAGCCATTTATTTCCTAAAGAAATATTTCATCAATTTAATCTAGCAAATAATTTTTAAAAATATAGTTCCTCATCACAGGAGATCGAAGAGTGAAACTCCTAATTTATTACTTCAACAACGGAACGTCAAATGTATTTTATTTTTTTCATTTTTTGGTTTTATAAATTGATTATTTTTCTATTTTAGTGTATTTTAAATTTAAGAGATTAAATTAAAGGAAAAAAGTCCCACATAGCCGCAAAACGCATTTGCTTTTCATCATTGTGAATGAAATTCTTTTGTTGCGTTTTGAGAAAAAAATAATATTTGTTTGCTACCTTTAATGAAAGATGTAAAATCAATTTGAGTATTATTTTTATATACTTAGTTAAAAAACAATAATAAACTACTTTAATATGGATTTATGTTTGTTGGTAGCCCAAATTCGTATTGTTTTGTTTATTCACTGCTAATATGTAGATGAAAAAACACACTTTAATTGTAGTTCCAAAATATTTGTGGATATGATGAATCTACTTTATATATAATAATTTATCATATAATCTTTGTTGAATTGTTAAAATCTGAAGTAATTTAGTAAATTTCAAAAATAATTTTATAAATTCTGAAGGTTTAGAAACACATTGTCTTGGATTAACTTGTTGTGCAACCTGGGTGTAAAAAACTCAAAATAATATGTATATATATATTTTCTCAATGAATCAGCCTCAAATGAAGTTTTCTATTTTGTAAAAAATTAACGGATTATTATTGTAAGTCGTAATAAATTTTAGCTTGTTTCTTAAAAATTATTGTCACCAATTGATTCTACGTATAAATGTTTATTACACCTTATAAACATAGATCATATTAAATCATTTTTAAGCTATGAATTTCCATCAATTGACATATACAGTGTATAAATATAATTAGTTAAAAAATGTTTAAACTTTCTGGACTTTATAAAAAAGTAACTTTAGTGAAAAATATAAAATTTCGCTTCATTGTAGTGTGATTTGAAATTATTACACTTCAATAAATATAATTAAATCTCCTTCAATGCATGAAGTTCCGAGATACTTTAAATAATACTTTATATAATATACTAAATAATACTTAAAAAAAAAATATTGTTATTTTTCTAGAAATAATCTTTATGGTGTAGAAATTTTTAACGTGGAGAGCTGTTAAATATATATCTGATTACGATTCTACTAAATGAATTAAAGATGAAATAGATAATTTTGAAAAGATAAATCTACAAACTTCTTCAAAAATTATGTCATCATATTTTTTTTGACCCTGTAATAGTCATTTCTGTCAAAAATATTTTTTGAGGAATGTACAAGATGGAATTATATAGTTGCTTTCAAATAATTGGTAATTTTTGTAGTTTATAAATTTGTAAGTTTTTGCATTTAATTATGAATGGTAATTTTGAAGAAATAATCCTATGTACCCCATTATTTATAAATAGCACATACCACACTTAGACACATACTAATGCAAGTATTTTTATTGTTTGAAGTACAATTAAAATTTGATTGCATCTATTGATAAATAATTGTGGTTTAGTAAGTTATTTATTACGTTACTTTAATGTAGAAAGGTAAGCAAGCAAAAAATGTAGAATTTAAAATTCAGTCAGAAAAATAGATAAAGGTTTTTTAAGCTTGATAATGAACATGAATAAAAAATTCTTGCTGAAAATAAACAAAACATATCACCATTTGAATTATAATGTTATGTGGAATGAATATAAACATAATTATAAAAAGCAAATTGATGAAAAAAACAACAAAAAATCTCATATTGTAAATCACTCGTCAGGGATACATTATGTTATAAATACAAGCAGTAATATAATCTTTTTCTGTAATAGATTGAGCAATAAGCTAATAAATTTAACCCATTATGTACTCAAAAGATCAGATGAAAAAAAAAAGTTTCTAAACGTGAAAATTATTAATATTAATAATAATTTATGCCTGCTTTTTCTATAAAAAATATAGTTGTAAAATCCACGGTTAGCACATATTACTATGTACATGTTTATTTCTTTTATTGAAAAAAATATATATGTAACTTTTTGAAATCTTATGGTTCAATAAAGGCATCATAAATTAAGGTATAAATTTATGGTATATGTTTAAATAAAGGTTAGAAACACGCTCAAAAGAATAAAAATTATTAATGATAAGAAAAAGTTTTTTTAAATGTTTATTTTTTCTTCATCATGAAGCGAAAAGTTTTCTCCAAATATCATAAAAAATGTGATTATTCTAGATTACTCTTAACCTGACAAACAATGGAGATTTTTTTAAATTAAAATATGGTATACAAGCTTTTTTTTTAAAGGAGCAATAACCTTAATTGTTACTAACCACATTAGATTTTCTGTTAATTAAAAAAAATAATTTTGCTTGGCTTAAGAATCTCATCTTTTCTTATAATCAGTTTTTTTTCCCTGGAAATATTACACTGAAAAGATATCTGTTATTTTACTTATTTATTTTACCAACATTCATTAATTTTCTTCGTATTTATTTTGTAGTCATAATAATCTCTACAGCAATCTTTGTTTGTGTAATTACAATATTTCGATACTTAAAGGACGGAATGTAATCAGAATCAGGAAGGCTTCATCATTTGAAATACATTTCGTTTTTAAATCCCATTATATATATATATTTTTTTTTCTGGCGGAAAATAAGATTGATTTTTGTTTTTCATGCGTTTTATTGATCTTGAAATGAAAGTTTTCTATTAAAGTGATTTTAGTAGCGAATAAACATAACAACTAAATTAAAAATTAACATTTTTTTTTACTTAAGAGTTTCCGGGGCACATTTTGAAATAATTGTTATTTATTGAGGTTTTTTTAATATAAATAATGGTTAGATATATTATTAGTAAACAAAATCAAATGGTAAAAATAATTATAATTTTTTAAAGAAAGTTTTAACATAAATTTTTTAAAAATTAGAGTAAATTAAAATCGTTATAACTTCAAATATTTTCTGTTGAATTTAAAAATTTTTAATGTATATAAACATAAATATATAAGCTTTAATTTTCATTCAGCATTTTTTTTTCTTTAATTAAAAAAAAATAAAGTAAACATTTGAGAAAAATGATGAAACTTAAAAAAATCTCATTTTTTAAAGTAAATATTTTTTTTTCATATTTGCGGAATCAACATTAAATTGAAAGAATTGAAAAAGACATGCTACAAGTTTAAACCATTTGCCTTTAACGGTTCTTGAATTATAAAAATTTTAATGGGGAAAATGGTAATGAAACCCATCATGAAGGAAAACTAGTCGTTGGGGGCCACCGAAATACTTACCCATCATGGATATGTATATGAAAATAAAACTTGTGAAACTATTTATACAATGCATTGCAATTCATAAACAAAATTTAAATATTGTTAATATACATAGTAATGCTATATTAAAGAACTGCTGATGTACCAATTTCGACAAATTATATAAAACGCCAAACTACTCAAGTAGTACCGAACAGCGTAAAAGAAACATCCTTATAACTCCAAAAATAATAATTCTATTAACTAACAATTAACTGCGTCGGATTAAGCGTCTCATTTCCAATTAAAATATACTTCTGAATTGAAATTTGAATGAAATACAGGGTCATGAAAAATCGAAGAATGTGGAAAACAAGATCACAAATATCTCGGCAACTAATAATCCGATCGACTTCGTTCTATATGAAAAATGTGTGTTATTTTATTGCCTTTTACGTTCATTCCTTAGAACAAAAAAATTCGAAAATTTTTATATACCTTTCATCAGAACGTATTTTTCGAGAGTCCGAAAAAAATAGTTCCGGATAATCGAGGTTGCTGATATTAAATAGGGTTCGTCCCATTCTTACATACTAACTACATACAAAATTTCAAGTCTCTATCTCAATTTGTTCGGGAGATAGAGCGTTTACAGACAGACAGACAGACAGACAGACAGACAGACATACAGACAGACAGACAGACGGACGGACGGCAAATTTTTTTTTCTAAAAATATGTTTTTCGGAATCTCCACTATCTAAAACGTGTAAATCCGTCAAAAAAAATTTTCGATTTTCAAAACGATTGCAAGACTTACCCTACACTACGTATGATGGGTAAGTCAAAATTATAAAGCAAGTCGTTTCCATGATTAACAGCTTCTTGAAAGCTGGATATTGAAAAAAGAAAAACGAAACAAAAAATTTAATATTTCTTATTCTAAATAAGACAGAAACATGATTAAAACGTCATTTTAAGCAGAAAAAACAAGTTTTTAATGCAGTAAAAAAAATGAAGATTTATGTCTACCAAACCCCTTTGTTTCAACATTGTATGGTCAGGCACTAGCAACATGCACCAATACATTTTCTACCTAATACATAGTTAAAAAAAAAACAAGAAACATTTTTTTAAAACTAGGAAAAATTTATGATAATCTCGAATAAAAACTTTCAATTATATCCTTTTAATCAATTACGATTCCGAAAAGTCTCCTTTATCTTTAGAAACATAAGAAACCAAATTATTACCAATATTTAATGAAGAATTCCCATAAAGCCAGAATTTCTTTTGCCACTGCTGTTTTTCAGAAACAGTTACGAGTAGTTTCTACGGTGTTATTAATAAGATTTCTGAACACGAAATATATGTTTTAGGAATACTTTTTGATCCTAAGCAAATATTTTCATGTTTAACAAACGTGTTTTACAGATAAACATGATAAATTGACATACTTATTATAACTGGAAAAACTCTACGTAACCAATGCTATTTTGTTACATTTGTATGAATAAGTAGAGTTACACAGCAGAAAAAGTTTATATAAAAATTGATAGCTTCCTATAAATCAATATTCCGATTTAAAAAAAATCATTAACATCCGATAAAAATGATTCGAAAAAGTTTACAAAAATCACACAAGCAAAAGAATTTTTTTCATAAGTTCTTTCTGTAAATCCCAAAAATAGTATATTTATTTATGAGATTATCGCAATTTATTCATTTTGATAGATTTCTAAAATAATTTTCCAGCGTAATTTTTTTTAACATCTGTCTCGGTCACTCGTGTAAAACAAAAATTTCATGCAAAATATTGTATAGTTTGTAGAAGTATAAAATGTTTAATAAAGGAGTATCCACCGTATCTCAACAATAAGTTATAATTTTTCAAAAATAATTTGTGATACAAAATTATTATTTGTGAAAATGTATTTCTTCTGAGTGTTTTGCACAAGCAATTATGGAGTGTTTTCTTGTTTCATAACATTAAGGAATTTTTATAATAGTAAATAAACTCAACCATCTTTGTCAATACGAATACTTTCATGATATCATCTTTAAAACCTTCGACCGCAAATACTAATTTATAAGAAGAACAAAAATATTTTATAGCTGTATACGCAAATTCTCCAAATGTTCTAATGTCTTTGTTTATTGAGTTATTAACTATTTATATTGTATCATGTAAAAAAAATATTTTTCTATGAATTTAAATTTATTTTATATTTGAGTTTTTTTTTTTCTTTTAGATAAAAATATATTCGATAAAGTATCTAAGTTAATCATTTATTGTAATATCTCATATCCGAAACCATGATAGTAAAAATAAATAGCCAGAATATGCAATTATGTGGCATAGTTTTTCTTTCTTTTGCAACACTAGATAATTTAATTGGATTTCATATATACCTAATAACACCTTGAAGAAAAGATGGCTAAAATGTGAACATATTGTGACTAAAATGTGACTAAAATGTGACTATTGTGACTTTAATTTTATCTAATAGATAGATCTATTAGATAAAATTAAAACAATAGCTATTAACAACGGATATCAAGTTAAAATAGTTAATAAATTAATTAAAAAGTTTATTAACAAAATGAACAATGCAGTTTTTGAAAATAAAACCGACAATGAAAATAACATGAAAAGGGTTGTTATAAATTATTATCCAAATTTCTTCGAGTCCGCTAAAACACAATTAAAAAAGTTTGATTTAAATAGCTAGACCCCTTCCAAAATTAAAATCAATTTTAACAACTAGAATTGACCCCATTGATAAATTTGACCGATCAGGTGTTTATATTATTCCATTTCTTAAAGAAGGTGGTTATAAAAATTATTATATTGGCATGACTCAAAGAAAATTCAAAATAAGATGTAAAGAACACATTACAGACATAAAATTTAATAGAGGTAAAACCGCATTATCTAGGCTAAATCAAATAGAAAACTTAGATATTTTATTTAATGAAAGTAGATTAATTTATAGGTCAGATTTTTATTTGAAACTTTTTATTAGAGAGAGTATTGAAATTTACGTCAGAAGCTCAATGGTCTGCAATGATTCCTTGTCATTTCAAATCCCAAATATTTGGATTGAATTGTTAAATAATTTAAAAATTAAGCAACGTGATACCTAATTAAAATATAACGCGCGTGATTTTTATTTAAAAAAAATTTTAATTTCATTTGTAATAGTTTTTTGTCATTTTCCATCTTTGTGTTTATTTGTATTTTCTTTTTCTGATGATGATTGAATAAATTCAATCGAAACATGTAAAAATTATTAAGATCTTTTAATGTTTTTATTAGTATTTAACGTCCTTTATAGCAATTAAATATTTTAATGCATATTTTTAAAATGCAACTTTTATTGTATCTTCCGATTGCCACTATCTGTCATGTCTAAGATACTTTGAGGTCAGTATTCCCCAGTTTGTGATGGGTTGAAAAGTGTGTATGTGTTAATGTTGAGTTTGTGATGTGTTTAAAAAAACTGTCACAGGTATTTCAGAATATATTCACGCTTAAATAATATCGAAAACCTGAAAGTCATAATGTTACAAATCCATGAAAGACTTATATAATTTATGTTTTGGCTTATTGTAACTGTGAGTGTTTATAATCGTTAAAGTATACGAAACCAACGAAAAAGACAGGCGTTATACATTAAGTAATAAGCATTATATGTTTGTCTCTTGTCTAACCGTTTTTATCACGTGATGCTCCTTTCATGACATTGGTTTAGTAAATGTAACTTATCGAAAAGAAAAATTGTATTACAAGCGACCGAAGTGAAAGAAACATAAAATCTTGCCTTTTTTCGGTAGTCTTGTATGGTCCCTTCGACTATTTTCGGTGTTAGAGATAAAATATAAGATCTAACTTATACAAACAATATAAAAAAAATTCACCTATCTACTATTTAAAAAAAAAAAAAAAAAAAATACAGTGTTTATAGGAATGGCAAGCACAATTATTGGTTGTTTTTGCCCCCAAACATGAAATATACGCACCACATATATATTTCTTAAATAAGTTACAACAGCATAAAATAACACATTTTTAAATAAATTTATGTGAAAAGTGCAATAAGTCAAAACATACTGAAGTTTCTTTTTAAGTTACCTACCATGTATTATAATATAAACATAAAACACAATATATTTACTGCATAAAAATGGATATGTTGCTACTGCGTTGCATAAAAGGTTTCGAATTTTGAGACAAAAAAATTAACTGGTTTTTACATTTGTGAAATGCGTATTGTGATAATTTTATAATTTTGTTATAAGGAAAAATAATAAAAATAAGGAATTGAATATTAAAATAAGGAATTGTATGTAGATTGTATAAAGTCAAAATTGTGAAATTTGCATTTTGAAAATTCCCATGTTTTAATTCTCTTAATAAGAAAATACGTCCTTTTGTAGGAGGCACACATTTAACAAAATTTTATTAGCCCAGAAGATTCTAGACAAAAAATTGAGTAGCTTGGTGTGTCTGCAATTATTACCAAGCTAATGTATGTTTAATTGCTTAACCTTTACAGTTACAAAGAAATTTCATTGCTAAAAGGTCGAGATTAATGACGTATACAAAAGTTTGAAAATATAATTATTTTTTAAAAAGTTCATTTCTTATACATATACAAATTGTTGAAATGGGTCGAAGCCACTATACTCGCGTTTACAGCGTTCCTCTCGCATTTTCAATATTCTTTTCTTTTTTCTGAACACTGGCCACATTTTTCACTAAGCATTTGCGGTCTAGTTTTAGCAAGTAATTGTCCAATCTTTACATACATGGTTATATTTTTATAGTCTATTCGAACAACTGTATTTTTAAAGTACATTTATAATAAATTTATCTTTGCCTAATTAATATTTGTTATAAAACAAAAAAAAACTCTTTATACTCATATTATTATTATTTCACGTTCATAAAGTTTGCTAAATTTAATGTTTCTGTTATATTTAAATCATATGGCAAATAGAACGACCTTTTTTGAAGAAATTTACAGCTTTTATAAATCTGGTATTTTTTTCTCCCGCTTATGACATATTCAGGGCCTGACTTAGACAGTGGAGGGCCCCGGGGCAAACATTATTAGGGGGGGGGGCTCCTTCTATCTTAAAATTCTTCGTAAATTATACTGAATTGACTAAAACTGAAATTCATAATTATTGTCTGAGCGCATAAATTTTGTACTAAGTACTATTCATATCTATATACATAATAGCAGAAGAAAGACAATTTTAAAAAATTATAGAATACAGTTTTTTTATTACAGGAAAATGGGCATCGGGTATGGAAACAGAGAGGGCAGATGAAGAAAGATCCTTAAAATTGGAAAAAAAGAAGAATTTTGGTTACTTTTGACCATTTTTTATCATTTGACACTCCTTTAATGAAATACTTATATTCCTTGGGGGGCCCCCTTAAGCCGGGGGACCCGGGGCAATTGCCCGGCATGCTCCTGCCTTAGTCAGGCCCTGGACATGTTCAGAAAAGTATAAACCATTTATTTTTCTTTAAGGTCATTTTTGATTTCCTCTTTTTTAAAGTATTTGTTATACTTAAGATTATGTAGGTCACATAACGTGCAGGGTGTTTCTAAATTCTTGGGCAAAACTTTAAGGGGTGATAGTACACATCAAGACAAACAATATTCAATAGGAAACTGAGGGTCCCAAACATCTTCCGACGGATCAAAGGCGCCATTAAATTTTAGGTTCCAAAATTTTAAATAAACATAAAAAACGGAAAAATTAGTCGATTGATTTGCGGTTTTCACTAAAACTATTCTTTATGTCTGTATTTTCGTGAAAATAAATTATAAAGGTAAATTTTTAAAAATGCCGATAAATGGCACTTTAGACTTTGGAGTAACGAACAACTAATTTTCTCATTATTTTTTGCATCTCATTAAAAGTTTTCGGAAAATTAGACTTAAACTTAAATTCTGAATCAAAATCTGCATAGTTGAGAGTGGTTAAGTAGCACAAACTGAACTGTGTTCAGAGGTTCAAATTTCAAATGATTATAGAAAACGGAAAATTTGGTCGTTTCATTTGCGGTTTTCAATAAAACTAATCTTTAAATCAGTTTTTTCTAAAAAATAAATTTAAAAAATGCCGAGAGAGGACGCTTTAGACTTTGGAGTAACGAACAACTATTTGTTTACGGTTGTTTTTTGCATCTGAATAAATTTTTTAGAAGCTAAGACATAAATTTAAATTTTGAGCACAATATCTGATTCACTGGGAGCGTTAAGTAGCGCAAGCTGAACAGTGTCCAAGGGGAGAGAGGTTCAAATTTCAAATAATTATAAAAAATGATAAAAATTGCCGATTCGTTTGCGGTTTTTGTTAAAACTATTCTTTATGTTAGTATTTTCTTGAAAATAAATTTTAAAAATAAATTATAAAAAATTTCGTTAGAGGGCACTTTAAACTTAAGAGTAACCAACAGCTATTTTTAACCGTTATGTTTTGTATCTAATTAAATGCTTGCAAAAGCTTAGACTTAAATTTTAAGCTCAAATTAAAAAGCGCAAATTGAATTGTGTTCAGGTGTTGAAATATAACCCTCCCCCCCCCCCCCTCGAACACAGTTCAATTTTGCGCTTTACTCCCAACGACTCAGATTTCGAGCTAACTTTTTACGTCGCTCAGGTGTGATGGACAAATTTTAAACATTTTAAACCTCCCATTACTCTCTTAAATTCTCGTTTACTTTTCCAGATATTTTTGTATCATATTTTATTAATTTAAATTTAAATCATTCAGTATGTTCCCCATTACGTATCTTCCAGATTATCCAAGAAGATTTGCCTCACTCTCTCGGATAAGGGGCCATCTATAAATGATGTCATGCTTGGAGGGGGGGATGGCGGGTTCGGTTAAAGTTAAAAAATGAAATTGGAAATATGACTTATAACATACTGTTTTTTTTTCTGAACAGGAGGTATATATATGTGTAATACAGCGTTGCAAGTGACAAAGGGGGAGGGGTATGGTGAAATGTGACATTTTATGACAAAGGGAGGGGAGGGGACGGGTCTGAAAAATATTGAAAAAAAGTGACATCTTTTATGGACAGCCCCTAATCTAATCCGAAATTATCACTCTCCCTTGTGGACTTTCCAAATAACTCTGCCTTCTTCACTCGAATTATCAAATCCGAAATCCAACTCTTCATATGTCTCTTTTTCGCCTTTTTCTCTTTAAAAGTATTTTCTCACATTTTTCATCTTATTCAATCTTAATTATTTGATAGTGCTTCTATTGTGCTATAACTATATTTCATGGCTTTTTTATGATGTGATACATAATTTAAAAAAAAAAAAAAAAAAAACTCGCAGAAGAGTGGCATTGCCTTTAGGTATCCTTTCAAGACATTCACCTGTTTACCTGTTAATGTGCAAGTAAAATTATATCCTAATAAAAGTAGTGTAAATCAAATAAATTCAAGTAAGAGATGATTATGCCTAGAAAGATTATTTTAAATGTTAGAAGGTTATTTTATTATTAACCGCTTAAAGACAACAGTCTCGTATATGCTGCACACAAATTGCTCATAATCCTCTATTATTCCCACCAGATATTCTTTTTAGTAAATAACATTTTTTCAACGTAACCAGTTGCAGTTAGAATTGAAAATTTTCTGCTTTAAAAAACCATTGATAACACATTAAAAATTCAGTAAAAGAAGTCTCATAACAAAGAGATTAATAATATTATACATTCATTACATACTTGACTACAATTTTTGTGGCATAAACATTTTTTTTCTCATTTGCACATCATACATATATACTATACACAAGAAGACACAGCATATTTAAGAACTGTTGCACACAGTGGTACGTTAGGAAGAATAAAATCAAAACTTCTGTTGTTTACTAATCAAGATAACATAGTTACTTCATTGAAATATCTAATTATAACTTTTCTAAACCTTGATATGACAATAATAAACAATTCGTAGAATCTCTCACAGTGCTGAAATCTAACTTTATGGATGCAAGCGCAGTGCTACAATTGCCTGATTGCAACCCTTAAATTTTAATAGCACTCTTCACCATGCCAAAAAAATATCTGTCTTTAAATAGGATGAGAAAAACTATTAAACATTAGTGGTAAGGAATCAGTCATTTCTTATACGTTGCTTGAAACTCTCTTAGTTGCAAATTGAGTCCAAATCTTGCAGTTCCTGATCTTTAGTTCTGAACTAGCTTATAACCGGTATTTTGGTTTATTATAAATTATCTGCGACTTCAACAGCCGTATTAAAATGGATGTTTTCAGCACCTTCCCTTTAACCTTTCCCTTTTATCGTAAAAATGATCGTAACGCCTTCTGTTTGATATAAAATTCACACATCTTCAATCCAAACTAAAAAAAAAAGAGTAATTGAAACTGTCAAAACGTTCAATGAAAATATTTCAAGACACATACAACTTTATAGTTATTAACACAAAGTTTGCCGTCTTTATTTTTGCAATTATATTCTTAGTATACCTAACATCATGATACTTTATAATTTATTGTAAACATGCAATGTCTATCATAAATGTAATAAAATTAAGATTATGAATCAGATTGCTATACTCATTTTAAAGACTTTTCTAGAACAATAAATTTTACAGAAATATAAAAGAAAAAATTAGACCAAATCTCATTTCTAATTAACGAAGATGGACATTTTAGCATCAAAATGTATAATATATATGTGATATTATATGAATGTCGAAAAAAGAAAGTTTGAAGAAATATTAAAGATATCTTAAGAAAATATTTTAAAAAGCATTCAAATTCTACCAGACATTTCAATTCCAAATATTACATTTCCCATATCATTTCCAATTCTTTCAAATGTATTATGTTTTTGTCCATTTCAGTAATCCCGATACATTTTGTTGGTATTCCCAAAAGTTTAAAAATGTAATTTTCCATGTCGATCTCTTTTTTACATTGGAAGCAGTTTATACTATTTTATTTTAGATATTTTCTCCAATAAAGAAGCCTAATCTTCATCGTGTAACAAAAAATACATATATAGAAATTTTCTATTTGCACATAATACAATTATTTTAGTTACACAATGTGATATGAGAATAAAAAACAGTAGCATTAAAAAATGTCAAATGTTATCTTCATCAGTATTATTTGCTTATTTATCGCTCAAAGGTCTTATTTTAGATAAATGTAGATTGAATAAAAGTAAATACAATGACTTGCATCCCACATATTTTTAAATAAAATTACAATCATAAATATTGACCAATTCTTATTTAAAATTATGAGTTAATAAAAACGGGTGCAAACACAGTAAAAATAATAATTGACAAAAATGGGGATGAAAAAAATATTTTTATAAATTAAGTAATATACTTAAAACTGAATTTAACATAAATAGTTTTTTATGCTTAGTTTTTGTTGGAGAAATTGAAATGAAAAAAAAAAAAACATCGAAAGAGTAATTTTATGTATATAACATTTATTTTGTATTTTTAAGATTTCGTTTATCCGATGAAACTATATTCGTCTCTGTCCTCAAACTAACCGTTACAGGTCCGAACACAAAAACTGCATATGTCAAAGACATCAAATTTTTTGTATTTTTATGTAATGTCACATGACAAATCATAAAAATTTTAAAAAATGTAAATTTTTTTTTCAATGTCATCCATTCAATTTTTCCTTTTAAATTTTTAAAGGGAACTTGTATTTCAGTGTACTGATTGTAGCTAAGCCATAGCTTGGGGGTAAAACATCTGGCTAGCAAACGGAAGTTTCTTACCTCGAGCTCAGGTGCTGGGAAATGAAATTTTCATATTTAGATTGTTTTAATTAAAAGAAATTTCGTTTTTTGGTAAATTTAATTATTTATATTATTAGGATTTTTTTCATCTGACATTCAAAATATTTTTTGGAATTCAATATCCTTTTTATTTTAAAAACTATCGTGATTTCTTAATGATTCAGAATTTTAAATTTCATTTAAATATATTTTTTTGTTCATGGAAATTTAAAATTTTATTTATATTTCCGCTATTTTTTTAAATTTCGGATTTTAAAAAATGGAATTTTGGATTTTATATAAATAATTTGTTTTGCATATTTTTAATTTGATTAAAATAAATAAGTAACTTTTATAATTATTTAAAAATTAAATTTGTTGGCTCAAACATTTATATCAGAATTTAATAATTAAAAAATCACAATTTGAATTTATTAATTAAAGGATAAGTTGTTTTGAAAGAAATATTAAACGAAACATGGAGATGTGCGGTCACACTTACCCACTTGTTTTATTAATACTTATTTTTAAAAATTTTATTTAATTATTTGTCAACACACTTAAAAAAACACATATTTTTTAACATATAAATTGATAACACAATGGATGGTTAAAATATAAAATAATATTTCTTGGTAGTACAAGATACCGAAAACCGACGTTTACCTTCGTAAACCTAAAAAAAATATGTCTATTCCAAATTTACAGGAGCCTGTATATATGTATACATAGATAAAGATAGATAAATAGATAGATAGATAGACAGAGATATATGCTCACATTAGTTTTCAGAAAGTTTCTGAAAAGGTTTACATTGTATTCTAGTGATGAGCGATTCTGGAAATTTTGAGAATCGATTAAAATCGATATCGTATAAAACAACATCGATCATAATAAGAATCGATTTTTCAGTTCTAGAATCGATACTAGAATCGATATTTCGATATTCAGGTTCATACAGAGAAGATCCAAATTACTAATCCCAAAACTTAGACAATCAGCAGGACCGTAATTACCGCCTCCAACCCCCCAATTCCATTTAGGGAGGCATAGAATTAAGCTATTGCAGATTTTAGAGTCGGATAATAAGAATTTTAAATTTTAAAATGATTGTCACTTATGGTTGTCACTTACACAAAAACTTTGACAAATTTGAGAGATATAACTCAACTAATAACAACACTGAGTAACTTGACATTAAACCGAGTATAAAGAGTGCCAAGAGCGTGTAACTAGGATGGGGAACAAGGAGTATAGACAAATAAAACTTTTTCTTTCTAATGCCAACCAAATGTTATACGATATAGTTTGGAAGAACAAAATATTCCGATTCTGCCAGATCTGCCCGATTCCCAAGGGGGCAGATAAACCCCACTCTTGACCGAAAGGCGACCATAGCCCAAATGTATCTTTTGTCGAAGTTTCAAAATGAGGATTTACAATAAAATAGAAATAGAATTGGACATTTTAAAAATTGCATGCATACTTTGAACGGCCCATTTAGTAAAGATTGGCGACGAAGGAAGGGGGGGGGGGCGAGGGATTAGAAAGGACGAACTTGGAAAAAAAACACAATTAACTAATAACCCAAATAACTGAGCTTCTAAACAAAAATACAGTGTTTAACTTAGTGTTGAATTCATGGGGTGGCTCGCGGGAAACATGCACTCTTTGAAACTATAAAAAATGCCAAGAGCATGTAACTAGGTGGAGAGAAGGGTAGTTACAGAAAAAAACGAGGAGATAAAAGCTTTATAACGATATGTTACATGAGATGGTGTGGAAGAAACAAAAAATATGCCCCCCACCCAGGGGGGCATGGTAAATCAGAAACGGACAGAAGGGCAACCCCGGCCCAAATGTATCTTTTGTTGAGGTTTCAAAATATGGATTTATAACAAAATAGAACGAGGATTAGACTTTTTTTAAATCGCTGTCATAATTTGAACGAACCTGTTAGTTAAGATTGGTGAGAAAGGGAGGGGGTAGGCGGTAGGACGGGCGAACTTGAAAAAAAAAAAAAAAAAAAAAAAAGTGGCACTCTGAGAGTGCCGATAGAAGTGAAACCTTGAACAATTACGTGTGTATTTTTTGAATCGTTAGGATATATAATTTTGAATCGCCAGGAAATATTTTTAAATTAATAAGAAAAGGTTCTATAATATTAAAGAACAACATATTAATATCTGTAAAAAAAACCGCGCGATACCATATGTCCAGCTATTGTAGTTAACTCACTATAACTACTTTCTTACATTTTAAAACGCGATAAATACACCAACCAAAATTAGATTATACTATCGATACCTTAATCCTTATCCAAATAAATCATTTTGTATAAATGCCTGTTACAATATCTGTAGATTATTTTTTAAATTATTCAAATCGGAGATTCCATTCAAAAGATATATTACGAATTTAAAGATGACAATCTAAAGAAATATTAGCTCTGCTGAGTACTCGGTGGCCAATAAGCTTAGGGATTACGTGTGCAATCAAACGATTGCGGTTCGAACCCCAGTTTCGCTGAAATATATCAGTTTTTTTTTTTCGAAGAAGTTTGAAAAAATAAAATTTTAACACATTATGGGTCCGTAACGTGAACGAAAATAATGGGAGAAAATTTCTTATGCTAGATTTGTAATGTATGAAGGTTCTATAATATTAAAGAACAACATATTAATATCTATAAAAAAAAAATAAATAAATAAATAAAATTAAATTAAAAAAAAAAACGCGCGATACCATATGTCCAGCTATTGTAGTTAACTCACTATAACTACTTTCTTACATTTTAAAACGCGATAAACACACCAACCAAAATTAGATTATACTATCGATACCTTAATCCTTATCCAAATAAATCATTTTGTATTAATGCCTGTTACAATATCTGTAGATTATTTTTTGAATTATTCAAATCGGAGATTCCATTCAAAAGATATATTACGAATTTAAAGATGACAATCTAAAGAAATAATAGCTCTGCTGAGTACTCGGTGGCCAATAAGCTTAGGGATTACGTGTGCAATCAAACGATTGCGGTTCGAATCCCAGTTTCGCTGAAATATATCAGTTTTTTTTTCGAAGAAGTTTGGAAAAATAAAATTTTAACACATTATGGGTCCGTAACGTGAAATAAAATGATGGGCGAAAATTTCTTATGCTAGATTTGTAATGTATGAAGCATAAGCTTTCAATAGACATTTTGTATCAAGAAATGAGAAAAAACCCCTCTGCCCCCCCAAAAAAGGTCCTATAGGTAAAACCGGGAAACTGGAATAGCAAAAAGAACGGCGAGAAATGGTTAGCTGTACTAGAATTTTTCTCATCACTGTAACTCCTATAGAAGCAAAGTTATAACCTTTTAAAGATTGAAATGAAGTGAAGAAATAAGCAAAATTAGGTGAGTGATCGACAGGGGGGGGGGCACAGATCTAGGGGTGCCATGTAGCTTAAACTTTTAAGTTAAAAATGGTAGAGAATTGAATTAGCAAAATTTTAAGGTGTATATTGGGTGAGGGTGCAAGCCCCCCCCCCTCAAAATTTTTTTGTTTCTTTTGAAGAAACAAAAAAATATGCCCCCCCCCCGGCGGGGCGCAGATAAACCCCAAACGGGCGGAAGGGCGACCCTTTATTTATCTTTTGTCAAGGATTTAAAATGTGGATCTAAAATAAAATAAACCGAGAATTGGACATTTTTAAAACAGTATGCATCTTTCGAACGACCCTGTAAGTTAAAACTGACGCGGAAGGGGGGTATTAGAAGAGACGAGCGTGAAAAATAAAACATAATAAACTAATACTTCAAATAACTGCACTTCTAAACAAAAATATAACGATTTAACCTAGTGTCGAATTAATGAGGTGGCCCGCAGGGGATTACCGCCTCCCCCCAGAAGTTATGATATTTCATGCTTTTTAATGCACAAATTGCGATCCCCCTCTCTTACAGAGCTGTAAAACATGATGCCTTTCTCCGGAGTCGCAGAAAAATACCTGCATTCAACACTGATTTAGCCTAGTTAAAAAAAAAAAAGAAAAAAAAAGATCGAAATCGAATCTAAAGATCAAAATCGAATCTAAAGATCGAAATCGAATCTAAAGATCGACATCGAATCTAAAGATCGAAATCGAATCTAAAGATCGATCTTACGGGCAGAATCGATTTTACATTTTTACTTTCTTTTGTAACTTTATAAGAAGAGAGTATTAGATTCGTGAAAAATTTTGACTTCCCGTTTTTGATGGATTTATATATTTTAGAAGGTCTTTAACACGATTTCATTGTTTTTAAGAAATATCTGTCTGTGTGTGTGTGTCTGTCACTCTGTGAGTCTGTATACGACAAAAATTTCTGACCGTTCTATCTCAAGAACAAATGCACGGAATTCCACAAAACTTTAGATTTAGTTTGACCTTGATATAAATTGAATCTAATTAACTTTTGGTGCATGTAGCCTAACAGATGGCGCTGCTATGCTGCATTTTTTGTGATTTGCGCAAAAGCTATATTTGAATAACGAATGAACGGATTTTCATCACATATTAGATCCAGTTAGTCCTTGACATGAATTGATGTTTTTTGCATTTTGATGCATATAGCTTCTCAGATGGTGCTGCTACACTGAATTTTTCACAATTTCCACTCAGCGCCATGTGAAAGAGGGAGGCGAAAGGAAGCGGTCGTTCCGAGCACGGAAATTTAGGGGGCGGCAAATTTTTACTACTAACATCACTTCTAACCTATCACAAGAAAAAGTAATAGGGGGGGGGGGCTAAATTGGAACTTTGAACCGGGCGCAGTTCTCTTTTCGCACGCCCCTGTTTCCATTTTAGCTTTATCTCAAGAACTAATGCACGGACTTTCATAAAAATTTAGATTCAATTAGTCCTTGATATTATTTGATGCTTATTACATTTTGGTGGAAATCGCTTAAGAGATGGCGCTGCTATACTGCATTATTCATGATTAACGCAATAGCGCTATCTCAAGAACGAATTTTCATCAAAATTCAGATTCAGTAAATCTCTGACATAGATTAGTGTTATTTAGTTCTTGGTGTAAATTGCCCTACAGGTGGCGCTGATATGCTGCATTTTTTATGATTTCGCAATAGCTGTATCTCGCGCTTTCATGGATTATCATCTCAATTCAGATTCAGCTGGTACTTAATAAAAATTGATCCTGATCATTTTTTGGTGTACATCACTCAACAAAAAACGCTATTTTGCAGGGGGGGGGGGGTTCTGAGGTTTCTTTAATTCTTCTATTTTAGAAACTAATACACTGAAATTTCGGAATTGGCACATCCGTCTATTTTATCTTCGACTTTTGAAGGAAAATGAAAATTATAGTACCTTCAGAGAAATCGATTAAAAATTTTAAAGTATCGATTAAATCGAGTTGGCCATAGTATCGATTAAATCGATTTAAAAAATCGAAATCGCCCATCACTATTGTATTCATAAGTTTTCTCAATAGGAATTATAACTTTTTCCAATGCTGTCAGTACTTAGATAATTATTGCTATGTTCAGGAAAGATATTCAACAAACGATCCTGATACATTTACAGGATTAACTTTATTATTAAAACTTTATCAAGTTACATTTGCAAATATAAATTGTGAATGAAAGGAAAATTTTGAATGAATGGCCTCCTCAAAATAGAAAAAAATCGGTATGGCAATTTTAAAACTTTTTTCAATTTCATGCATGTTAACACTTTAAAATTCGCTTTCGCAGTGACAAAATTAAATAAAAAACTAGGTTCATCCTGGATATTTTAATGGTATTAACTTCTGTGCATTTTTTATTTCGTTATGACTATCGCGGAAAAGCGTAAATTAGGCAAAATACCGACATATCATATGTAAGCAGCGTCGCTTATTCGGACGTTTACCCCGAAAACTAAGTTACAACGTTTATATCAACAGTAATTAGATATTTTAGGTAATTTAACCTAAAGTTTTCTGGAAAACTCTGCATTAGTTCTTGAGATAGAGCTACTGCGGAAATCGTAAAAAAAGCATCAAAACAGCTCCTTCTGTAGAGCGATTTACATAAAAATGTAGAACACACCATTTCATGTCGGACAACAGTGCAATCTGAAGTTTGATGAAAATACGCGCATTCGTTCTGGAGGCTATGTATTATGTTACGTGTTAGGAAATTATGAAGAATGCTGCACAGAAGCTCCACATAATGAGCGACTTACAATAAAATGTTGAAAATATCAATTCTGAGTCTCTAGTCTGATAAAAATATGCTATTACAACTATTACAGATATTGTGAAAAATGCTGCATAGCAGCGTCACTTGTTGAACGATTTACACTACAAACTAATCAGTCTCAATTTATATGAAGTAGCAATTGAATATACTTTTTAAATTATATTCCGTGGATAAGTCCTCGAGATAGAACGCCCACAAAATTTGTGTCGCTTACAAACTCACAGAATCACAGAAAGGCATTTTGCAAAAACATGTATTTTGGTTCTCTGAGCTATAAAACGTTTAAATCCGTCGAAAATTTTCACGAATCCAATATATAAGATCCAGTTCTTAGAATCTTACTATTAGATAGAATATTTCGGGTAAAATATGCAATATAAAACCACTCAGATACGTTAAAAAAATAACAGGCATCCAATGAAACTTTCCTTATAAAATCTCTCTATATATCAAAAATACATTATTTTCTGAAGTTTCTGATGATAAAAACTTCTTCTAAAGATGCGGGTAACTCATAAGAAGCTATTGTATACTTTATCATACGTCACGATACATACTTTTATTAAATTAGGAAACATATAGTTAATTAATAGTATGTTTAAGAACTAAATGGATGCACACATATTGAATTTTTTGCTACTGAAATTGTTGGAAGAAGTTTTATTTGTTCGTGTAAAAGTTACCAGTTTCTCCAGTACAAAAAAATTCATGAGATTCAAAGAAAAATTCAAAAAGGTAATAACGATTTTCTTTTCGGATTTCTTAGAAATTTATTGTCGCAAATAAATGCTTTGCAACTAATATATACTAACAGGTGTGCAATATGTAAATATCTATGCAATAAGGTAAGTAAAGATAATGACGATTTTGCTTTTGTTTTTCTTAGAAATTCCGCGTAGCTAATAAATGTGGTGCTATTAAGTTAAGCCAGTTGGTGTGTAATAAGTAAATTGTTATGAAATAATGCAAGAACGATACTGACGATTTTGCCCTTGTTTTTTTTCAGAGATTTCTTGTGTGATGTATTTTAATAGCAAACAAATCTGTTGCCACTAATATACATCAGCTGTGTGTAAAAAGAAAATATTATGCAATAATATAAGAAACGGTTATGTTATTTTTGCTCTTGCTTTTCTTGGAAATTTCTTGTAGTAAATAAATGTGCTGCCAATAATATTTATCAGCTGGTGTATAATGAGTAAGTAACTATGCAATGAGGTAAAAAACGATAGTGAATATTTTGTATTTTTTCAAAAAATTTCGTGTACCAAACAAATGTGTTGCCTTTAAATAAATACTTATGCAATATGGTAAGAAACGATAATGATGATTTTTCTTTTGTTTTTCTTAGAAATTTTTTGCAGCAAAGAAATGTGTGAATTTAAGAAATACGTATAAAGTAATGCTTGAAAAATATATCTATATACGTAAAAAACTCTTTATATTGAGACAGTCTTCAGACAATTTTTATCTCAATGTGCATTTTATCTTCAATTCAGTAGCGTAAAAAAGATGCGATTTTAGATATGGAATAAAAGCGTGCAATGATGTGATGCATACTTCTGAATCTTAGCATACGCACTGTGCGACGCCAAGCTTACATATCCCTACTTTATCACATGCTCCAATGCTTTGTAAGTATAAAATGAGACTGGAGTAAAATTTTAAAGGAATATTTCCATAAATTATTCCTATGTTACAGACGACTTTGTAATTAGCAGTAGACTTATTTTATTTAGATATAATTTATATATATAATAAAGATTTCTGTGATAAATCGAAAGAAAAAGCATCATAATATATATCTCTCTTAAATAAATAAAAGAATTTTAAATTATGCAAAAATTAAGTAAAATATAAAATTTTGAATTTTTCGAAATTTCGAATTTTTTAGCAGTTTTTAAAATTAGGATTGGTTTCAAAATAAGATATTTCCTACAAATAAAAAATATTTTGCAAAAATTGTTACAACGTCTTTACCATGTCATATTTTATTCTTTATTTTTGAATTACCTTCTTAAACTATTCTGTTATAACTAATGGATTTTATTTTGAATATTTCTGTTAAATTATGAAAGATAAGAATCATGCAGCATTAAAGCTTTAAAACTATGAATAAAATTTCATTATTAAAAATATGAGGCATTAAAGCAATTAACTATTAAACTAAATTAAGCTAAATTAACTATTTGATTTTATTTTGAATATTTCTGTTAAATTATGAAAGATAAGAATCATACAACATTAAAGCTTTAAGACTATGAATAAAATTTCATTATTAAAAATATATGACATTAAAGCAAAAATGTAATATTCTAGAAATTTTGCTAATAAACAGTCATAATATTTTTTTTTACATATTTATGGTATCAAATGTGTTTATGAGAATTTTTAATCGTGTGTGTGTACGTAGCTTTAAATTCATATAAGATTTGTTAGGCTTTAATGTGATATATCTTCTTTAATTTATCGAACATTTTTATTATCATATTTTGATTAACTTCGATAATTTAGTAAAGAAATTTATGAATTATTATAACTTGAAATAAGAAGAAAAAAAAAAATAAAATTTAAACATTAAAAAAATTTTAACTTTCGTTCAAAAATAATTATTGTATACATAAGAAAGCTAAATGTCAAAAATAAATATAAACTAGCGAGCTACGCCCGCTAGCTGGGCCACTTTTTCCAAACGAACCTCGGTATTAAGCAGCATATAATAATCAAAAAAATTCATTTAATAAGCAAGTCTTGGTGTCCGAATCCTCAAGCACAAAAAAAAGTAAATTAAAGAGCCATGGTCCCGTTAAAAATATGTGATTTCTCACTGTGGGCCACGTGCACTTGAAAAAAAAAAAAAGATTATGGATCGGAGCTATGGTCGCTTCGCGCCCATAGTCCCGTTAAAAATATTTGATTTTGCACGGTGGGCACTACGCGCCCATAAGACATTTTTTCGCATTTTTTAGTTCATCAGAAGCAAATTTTTACGCAGACTCTGAATATGTAATCAGTTTTTTTCTACTTTAAAAACTGTCTGCATGATGGTTTAAGAAAAAACGCGCAAAAAAAGTTTCTATAGTCCTGTTTTATTTTTAAGTTCAATATTTTAGCGAAAACTACGGTAAATATTCTACGGCAAGTCAAAAAAATTGCTGCGGAAAAAACGCCATTAGCGCCGGTAGAAAAAACGATTTTCGGCTGTTTCTTCTTTTAGCCAAAGGGGAAAAGTTCAGGTTCTTCACCGCAAGGTGGCGCAGTGTTCTGCTTCGGAGCTCCGTTTGGGAATTTAGATATTTTTCGTTCCGATTCCCAAGGGGTTTTTAATTCATAACTTTTTAAATTTTGGTTCCACGGTCTCGAAAATGCCCGAAATGACTTCCCCGGAATTTTTCCAATCGAAAGACACCTCTCGCGACTTCCAACTCGCCCGCGTTGCAAACTGTAATCGGCTTCAAGCAGACAGACTGACAGAGGCGCACGGATTTTATTAATATAGACTAGCGAGCTACGCCCGCTAGCTGGGCCACTTTTTCCAAACGAACCTCGATATTAAGCAGTATATAATAAGCAAAAAAAATTCATTTAATAAGCAAGTCTTGGTGTTCGAATCCTCAAGCACAAATAAAAAGTAAATTAAAGAGCCATGGTCCCGTTAAAAATATGTGATTTCGCATGGTGGGCCACGTGCACTTGAAAAAAAAAAGATTGTAGATCGGAGCTATGGTCGCTTCGCGCCCATATTCCCGTTAAAAATATTTGGTTTGCACGGTGGGCACTAAGCGCCCATAAGATATTTTTTCGTATTTTTTACTTCATCAGAAGCAGATTTTTACGCAGATTCTGAATATGTAATCAGTTTTTTTCTACTGTAAAAACTGTCTGCATGATAGTTTAAGAAAAAACGCGCAAAAAAGGGAGAAAAAGAGGTTTTCGACTGCTTCTTCTTTTAGCCAAAGGGGAAAAGTTCAGGTTCTTCACCGCAAGGTGGCGCAGTGTTCTGCCTCAGAGCTCCGTTTGAGCGCCGTTTGGGATTCGAGACATTTTTCGTTCCGATTCCCAAGGGGTTTTTAATTCATAACTTTTTTAATTTTGGTCCCACGGTCTCGAAAAATCCCGAAATGACTTCCCCGGAATTTTTCGAATCGAAAAACACCTCTCGCGACTTCCAACTCGCCCGCGTTGCGAAGATTAATCGGCTTCAAGCAGACAGAGACGCACGGATTTTATTAGTATAGATAATGTTCTACTGTGAGTATTTCAGAAATGAAAAAAAATGTCCCCAAAATGAATAAAAAGAAGTTAAATGAAATTTTGAATAAATGTATTTAAATGCTTTTTAAATATAATATTATTGAATTTGTAAAATAATATATATGTGAACTGTACATTGAAGAATGTTAATTTAAAATAAAAGGATTTCATTTTCCATAAAAATGAAATGTTGAGTAGCTTATCAGTTATTAACGAAAGTAAATTCATTGCTAATTTGATAATTGTGTCATAAAAATTATCTTTCATAAAGAGTAACGTAATAAGCATCTAAAATAAACAGACGAATTGTAAATAAGCAATTCACAATTCCTTTAATATGATAATCAACTTATGCTTTCAGAATGCAAAATTTATTCAGATCGTTTCATTTTAAGTAACATTCTACAACTATGCCTTATACAATGGATTTACCGAATGTTTTCTCCCTCCATGTACTACTTCATTTCAAAAATATTTAGCTTTAAGAGAAATTCCCACGAATAGTTTTATGAAATGTTGGCCTATTTTTAAGCAAAACTTTCATTCCAGTAAAATTCCAAGCGATATTGAAATTCTCTTTGCTCTTTTCAGAAAATAGTTTTACATTGGTAAAATTTTGTATTATTAAAGTACTATTATTTTTCTGATATTTTTCAAATTCAAAAAAATAATAATAATCAAAATATTATGTCTTACTGTTTTGTAAAACTCATGTTATTCGAACGGTTATTTTTTCAATAATGATCGGAATATAATGTACCTACGCCAAATAAAGCAAATTTAAGGTTTCATAACAAAGTAAAATTGGTGCGCAATAATTAATATTTTAAAATTAGTTTTAAGTAAAATATATACATATTTTTAAGTATTAAATCATGCGTATTCCTGATTGTATTTAATTCTGACCAAAGCTGAAACAAAAAGTAGTTCAATATGGCTTTATTAAAAGTACTTTAAAGAAGGCCGTAATTTTCTAAATCCATGATTTAACTTTAATTAAGAGATATGTTGCCTATATTAAACAAATTCAAAACCAGATGCCTTTTCTAATACAACATTTTGTTTCTGTCTGTTCTATTTACGGGAATGTCATTTCCAACCACCAAATACACTGATTGAATTTTCCATGCATTTTTTTAGCTTTCGCTATCCTTTCATTGGTTGACAATTGACTACATATATAGACTTAAAAAGAGTTTAATTAGTTTTGTAGTAAAATTATACAATGAAAACTATTTTTAATGGGTCTTATGGTAACTGGGTTTATTAGGAATTTTTCTTTACACTGTCACATTCAAAAACAACCAGAAATAAAAATGCATAATGTTTCAATAATCCAATAAATAAAGAAAAAACTGACAATGAATTCAAACCAATAGTACACTTTCCTTGAGCAGAATTTAAAATTTAATCTATTATTAACAAGAATATGATATCAAAGTTTACTTATAGTTTTGTATGACGACGCGCGAAGCGTCAAAAATATCGGTGATCCAAAATGGTGACGAGTTTGTTTGAGCATGGAACTATCTCATACGCATAAAGTGTCATTAATATGCCTGAGATATTTTTTGTAAGGTACAACCCATACAGCACACTTGCCTCCCTAGGATGTCCTGGGGAGGATTCACATCCCAGGACCGTCATCCCCCAGGCATAACTGAGGATGCAGAAAATTGTCATTAGGAGGTCCTCAGGAACCGAAAATGTCCGCTTTACAGCATCCTGGCGCGCTCCCCAGGACCTCCTTCATGGTCCTCCCCGTAAGGTTCTGGGAAAGATTTGAGGAGGTGATGTAGGAGGACTTTGGAAAACTTCAAGGTCACTAATATGTCAAAAAAAATTAAATTAAAGCTATAATTTAATTAAAATTTTTTTAGAAGAAAACGCGAATGTTTTTTTTCTATTATTCAAACGGATTTACATATATAGAGATTATTCAGTAACAAATTTCTTATCTTCATTTTTCCTGCTGGATTTGAACCCGAGTACCTTATTATTCTGGACGCGCGCTCTGACCGTTATGCTATAGGGCCAGTAAGGAATAAAGGTTTCTAAGGTACACATGTATTTTTACTCCGCTTTTGAAACTTAAAACTAGGAAATGTCCTCATTTTTTGTGCCTTTTGCATACATTCGACATAAATTTAAATTAATAACGCTAAATAAATTATCAATAATTATTTTTTTATAACATAAACGTTTTCGAATTAAAATTTTTTTAAATGAAATTGTATTTTCAAATGATAAAAATATCCTTTTAGTTTTTAATACTTAAAATCCATTAAAATCGTTCTGTAGTTAGAAAATTGATTATGAATTATATATTTTGACACGCAATGAATGATGCAAAACGTTTGTGATGATATCCCCTATAAAATTTAATTTTAGTTAATAAAAATAATATTTCCCGAAATTAAAATAGCAAGAGATTAAAACACATACTTTCTTTAAAATTATATTTTTTTTTATGATTGACAAATAAAGACTAAGTAAATCCTTTAAAAAATAAAACTTTTTTGTTCTTTCACTCTCTTACTTTTTTTACAGAAATTTTAATCGATTTTTTTCTTTTTTCTCTTGGTGGTAGATGGTAGATGGGAGGTGTTGAGTCTGTACCCAATCGCACCCGTCGGCCTAATCGTTCGGAGTTTTTCACGGTTTTCTTTGAATCTTAAACTTCCTTGCCTAAATACGGGTTAGGTTCCTTTAGAAAGACCTTCACTGAGGGCAACGCCCCCGCTTGATATGTCCCTCATGTTGATAATTGGCCGTCATAAATACAACCAATCAACAAACTCGTTTTAAAGTGATTAGGTTTATTTTGGCGAGTATTTATTAACAAATAATTAAATCTGTTACTTATGAAATTCTTATACGACGGTACGAGTTACAGATGTTTGGAGATTTACCACTTGTTGCGGGATTAAAAAATTCTGTAAAACCACTGTATTATTTTATAACATAGTAAAATATTAAAATTCTGTATTTTCATCAATAACACACCATTGTACAAATTTGTATGATTTTATTATATCAGAATTTAGTGTGAAAATCATTTGTAAAATTCCATCATTACACTGAAACACTGCTTGAGTTACGTAAAATAGAAATTATTAATAAAACTTTAATTTGTTACAAAATCATTTTTTTTCTTATTGTTATAAATAAAATTACTTTTCAGTTAAATCTCCTTTTTATAGTCTTTGAAAATTGTATGAAATCTTTATATGCTTAAAAAATACAATATGCACCAATTTTTATTTAATTAAAGACGGGATTAAAGATTTTAGGCAATTTAAAAGGCCTAAAATAACTGATATTTTTATTTAAAATATAAGATGTTTTCATCAACGAATTATTGCATAAAAATCCCAAATTAATATTTGTATATATTTCTTTTACATTTACTAACAAGTTTGTTTGTTAAGCTTTTTCTTACAATTTCAGAAATAATACAAGTTCTAATTCTTGGAATAACGCTTTTTTTCTCTCTCTCTCAATGAGTGACCCGCTAAACACGCATTCTCAGCTGACAACTGACTGGGGGGGGGGATAATCTTGTTGAAAATTCAACTGTTGAAAGGTTGGGAAGGTGATTGCCTGAAGGTTTGGAAGGTGACTTGGGGTATTGTAGTGTTGCTTACATTATAATGTTCTCAGTGTCACCGAACTAAGAATATAGACTTGGTCAAACAGGTGTAAAGAAATTCCATTCAATTCAGTTAAAAACTGTGATAAAAAATATTTGTTGCTTAGGAAATACAGATAAATATTTATCTGTAATTTCAGAACCAAAAAATTCTTCATATATCTGAAGTTTTCAAAATAAAGACTTCAGTTTATCTTTCAGAATTTAAATAATAATAATAATAATAATAATAATTTCTTATCTTCAATACATATGTAAATTACAGTGGGTAAATAATTGATAATAACCTAAATTAAACTTTAAATTAGCATGAATTTATATATTTTTTAACTGATTTTATAAGAATGTATATTTTTAAATAGAAAATATTTTCAAATAAATCATTTATTGGAATGTGTTTGAGGAGGGGGAGGAGCGGCTCAATATTTGTGTATTTTAAAACTAAATATGCCATTTTAAATGAATTATCTTTGATTTTGTGTTATGTGCTGTGATAAATATGTCTAGTTTCGTCGGGACACTTTTGTTTATTATATATATATATATATATATATATATATATACAAAAACATTTAACATTTGACATTAAGATGCATCAGGACTTGATTTCGATAATTTTCATAACAAAGTTTTAAATGGTACTCATGAACAAATTTACATTAAAAATCTCTTTTTTTCTTTTTCTTTGCATAAATACCTTTACCTTTAAATATCAGAAAAAATATATGATCTAGAAATGTGTTCTAGTTAGAGATTTTAGTGTGCTAATTTAGAAACTTATTATTTAGTTAATTTAAACAAGTATAATAACAATTATTTAAACAAGTATAATAATAATAAAGTAAAACGCAATATGTTATTTATTAATAATTATTAAAATATTGATGAATGAACAAAACTTGATTTAAAAGATACATGATAGTAATTAGTATATAAAAATAGTAAGTAACTGAAATAATAAATTAAAATTTTTAATCTAACTAAAAAGATTAAAAGTTACAGCAATAATTAAAAATAATTACAATTTAATATCAATTATCTAATTTGCTAATAAATAAAAAATCGAGTAATTAATAAAAGAAAATTAAGTCATTAAAATTGATACTGATTAAATTGCATTCGATATTTTATTAAAAAATAATTGAGTATTGTCCTCCAGAATCATTCATAAGATAGCGCCAGCACTGTGACTTCCTGGGCACTTCCCCAGGAATGCCTAACCGGTGCATCCTCAGGAGTGATTTCCCAGGTACTTCCTCAGAAGTAGCGTCCCTGGGAAGTTGCTCCGTGGGACGTTACTGGGAGCTCATTCTTGAGTACATAGTAAAAGACTCTTCCCCAAGGACGTCCTGATCTTTTCATTTTAGTTTTAGGAGGAATATGTGATGGCTTGGAGCTCCTGGGGAGGTATTGAGGAGATTTTGTGCTATATGGGAAGCGTTTGCTGTACGGAAAATGATGCTATCTTCGGCCTTATTACAAGGTTGGTCTTATTTGCTAGAATTCCAGTGTTATAAGAAATATTTTCTTTCATTTTTTCTCACACACATACACACAGACACACACAGACACACACACACACACACACATATATATATATATATATTCACTCAACATTTAGATTTCATATTTGAAAGAATTCCTGACATCTACCTAATAAACATAAAAAAATAGGAAAAAATAATTTAATAAGGTTTAAGCAAATAAATATTATGGGACTCCCATAAGTCCCATAATAATGGTTATAATATAAGATAATATTTAATTTAACTGAAAAAAGTAAATTATGCACATTGCAAAAGTTTGGACACTTTTTTGATTTTTTGCCAACTGCTCATGTAAAAATGCAAATTACCAAGTTATGATGTCACATTTCTGAATTATTTAAGTATACCTCGATATGGCATCAGTTAATGAAGATGCCACAAATTAAAAATATTCAGTTAGATGAGGTAAATGAAATAGGAAAGTTGAAATCGAAAGGGAAGACTTGCAGAAATTTCAGCAGCATTGAATCGTCCAAAGTGGTCTGTCTATGAAGCATAGTCTTAGGGTGACTCCTTCTAAACAAAACATAAATCTGGAAGACCGTGTGTGACCAGAAAATCAGATGAGAAAAAGATCCATAAATTGTCATTTTCACAAATGATGATTGTCACTCCCATTAAAAGTAAGTCAGGACTTTCTGTGTCGATGGATATGATTCGTAGATGAATTACAGAAATAGGTAATTCAATTTGCATGAAAATGATAAAACAATCAGCTTTAAAGTCTCGCTACAAATTGGCTAGAATGTAATGAACTTGCAAACATATGTCATATGCATCCAAATGGTACGCTATGATATTCAGTAACAAAAAAAGTGGAATTTGAATGTCCCAAATGGGTGGCCATACTATTGGCACGACTTACAATAAAAAGCCTGGGACTTTCTTAAGTCGACAACAAGGAAATGACTTTTTAATCATTTGGTCCTCACTTTGCTTTAATGTTCGAGTATCTCTGGAGTTATTGTTGCTAAACAACACAACACTACATACATAAGTTGGAAATCAATTTTTAGTCATTTGGGGAACTTTTATCTGATCCAAAGTATCGAATTTAGCAAAATAATGCCTCTATTCATGTTGCATACAAAACAAGAACTTCTTTTAACTCCGAGAATACTACTGATCTTAACTGGCCGGCGTGTAGCCCTGATCTGGATCCAATCGAAAACCTACCTTTGTAACATCATATGTCGTAAGGTTTATGCAAATTTTTTGCTATACTCTTCTGTTAATGAGCTTCGAGCCGCTGTTGAACATGTTTTGCACAAAATAGACCCCCCAAGTGACGTAGCATTTAGTTTCTTCGATGAAAAGTATCATTCTTGCACTAATTGCAGACAATGTGGGTGCAACTCGATTTTAATTTGTAGTTGTTTCTCTGTAAATATACAAATTGTCTACACTTTTGTCACAATGTTAATTTTTTCTTTTGTCATTTTATATTATACAAAAAGCTAAAATTTAAAATTTAGTGTTTGTGAATAAAGGGTAAATCACTAGTAATGTATGACAGATGAATCATAAAAATTCGGTACATACTTCTGAATATACAAGCGAAATCGATCATTGTTTAAACTTTTGCTGAGCAGTGTATTCTAGTATATACATCTATACCCAATCCTAAATTGTATATTTTTTCAGAAATTCTTTTTTATTCAAAAAGCAGTAATTCCTTTAATTATTCAATTTTTAATCATAAGATTATTTCAGCCAATAATACATTTTTGTAGAGCCCTCTGAGCGCGAGTAGTTCTCGTTGTTGACCATTTATTGGTAATATAACTTTAATTTTTCAAACATCTTCTAACATTTGTCGTTGTACAGTTACATTATTGACAGGAAAAATTTAGAAAATCTTGGAAACATTAATTTTGACGAAGAAAAATATAATTTTTTTCATTATTCGTAATTTAAAAACGAATTGAGGTATCTTATTTCAGCAGACCATGTTTAATAAGAAAATGAGTTTACATTATCTTCATAAAACTTATTCACAACTATATTGAAGAATAGGAATTTTATCCTTACATGTATGACATTTTTTTATTTGTTAAAATTATCTGTATATTTGTGTTACCCTTTATTATTGAAGCATTTGCATGATATATATTTCTTTGAAAACACGTAATACTTACAAACACATAAAATATCAATACCATCACTATTAGTGATCATGCACATAAAGTAAGAAATGCTTCGATAATCGTAAATTTTATAATGAATGTTTTACTACAATACTCAGATTTGAGTAAAATTTAAAGGGAATATTTTCATAAATTATGCATATATTACATAGAAATTTGCAATTAGAAACATACTTTTTAAATTAGAGATACCTGTAATAAGTCGAAAAAAAACATCACAATATTTCTCACTAATGCATATGACTATATATAACTGAAAGAATTTTAAATTATGCTAGAATTAAGTAAAATATAAATTTTCTAATATTTCGAATTCTCGAATTTTTTATCAATTTTCATAAGATACGTTTGGTTTTTAAGATAAAATATTTCTTGCAAATAAAAAATACTTTCCAAAAATTGTTACGTCTTTACTATATCATATTTTGTTCTTTATTTTTGAATTACTTTCTTAAACTATTCCGTAATAACTGTTTTATTTTATTTTAAATGTTTCTCTTAAATACGAAAGATAAACATCATACAACATTAAAGCTTTAATACTATGAATAATTAATCTTTTTTTTTTAAATAAAAGGCATTAAATAAAAAATGTACTATTCTAGAAATTTTGCTAATAAGCAGTGGAAATGTTTCTATAAAAAATCTTCTTTTAATACAATTTCAAAAGGTTTCGAATATGTTTCTCTGAATTTTTAATCGTGTGTGTACGTAGTTTAAAATCGTATATGGATTGTTAGAATTTAATGCATAATATCTTCTTAAAATTATTAAACAATTCTTCTTAAAATTATTCCTTATCATATTTTAATTAACTTCGAAAATTTACGCTCAAGTATAGAAATTTATAAATGATAAAAATTTATAATGAAATGAAAAAAAATCATAAAAAAATTTACATTAAGAACAATTTTAACTTTCTTTAGAAAATAATTACTATACACAACAGATATCTAAATATTAAGAAAGAAATATAAAATTTATACTAAATATTTGAAGAAATTAAAAAATATCCCTAAAACATATAAAAAGAAAGTTAATCCAATTTTAAAGAAATGTCTTTAAATTCTTTTCAAATACTACTCTATTAAATATCTAAAACAATATATCTGTGAACTGAATATTGAACGATATTAATTTAAAATAAAAGTATTTCATTTTCCTTAAAAATAAAATGTTGAATTGCTTATCATAATCTAGATTAACAGAAATAAATTCAGTGCAGACTAAAATAACTGTTAAGATAAATGTGCAATAAAAAAGCTATGTTTTTGAAAGAGTACCATAATAAACATCTAAAATATCTGGCGAATTGTGAATAGGCAATTCACATTTTCTTTAATATTTTAGACGACTCGTGTTTTCAGAATGCAAAATTTATTCAGATCGTTTCACTTTAAGTAATATGCTGGAACTATGGCTTATATAATGGATTTACGGAATGTTTTCTTCCTACATGTACTACTTTATTTCAAAAATATTTCGCTTTAAGAGAAAATCACACGAATAGTTTTATGAAACATACGCCTACTTGTATGCAAAACTTTCATTCCTATAAAATTCCAAGCGATACTGAAATTCTCTTTGCTCTTTTCAGCGAATAATTTTACACCTGCAAAATTTTGTATTTATTAAAGTATTACTGTAGATCTGATATTATTCAAAATTTAAAAACTATTAATAATAAAAATATTATGTCTTGCTATTTTGTAAAAAGCATGTTATTCGAACACACATTTTTTGGATAATGATCGGAATACAACAGACCTCCCCCCAAATAAAGCAGAATAAAGTTTCATATCAAAGTAAACTTGTTGCGTCATAATTAAAATTTTACATTTTTGGGGGGTAAAATGCATACGTATCTTTAGAGTATTGAATCAGAATTCGTGTCTCTATTTAATTTTGGCCAAATCTGAAAACAAAAAACAATTTAAAATGGCTTTATTAAAATTAATACTTTTAAATAAGGCCGTAATTTTTTAAATGAATGATTTAACCTTAAGTAAGCTATGTGTTTCTGATCTTTAACAAAAAAAACCAGAAAAGAGTTTTATTTCTAATACAATATTCAGTTTCTGTTCTTATTATGGGAATGTTATTTCACACAGGCAAACATGCTACATATATATTTTTTATTTTTTAGCTGTAGTTATCACCGCTTTGATGCGTTCACAATTGGCAAAATAGTGACAAAAATGTATTTAATTAGCTTTTGTTATAAAAATATTTGATGATAATGAATTTTTAATTTATTAAACTAGGCCTTTATAAGAGCTGGACTTTTTAGGAAATTTCATTTTTCATAACTTCTGCATTCAAACACAAGCAAAATTAAAAACGTAGAGTATTTCAATAATCTAATGAAAAAAAGACAAATGACAATAAATTCTAAATATTGTAAAATTACCTTGAAAATGTTATAAACATTGAAAAAATCAATCGAATATTTATTGTATTATTATCTGAAAATTTATTTATTCTCTTGTACGACGACGAATGAAGTGTACCAATAATCGGTGATGACGACGATGCTGATTCCATTATAGCATGGAATTACATGTCAAGAACACCTAAATTGTCAGGCATAGACTATCATTTATATACCAGAGGTCGTTCCTTTCAGAATTTCAATGTGTGTTTAAAAAAAGAAAAGAAAAAGAAAAAGAAAAAAAAAAGGCCATTGTTGGCTTTATTTGCTGAAATTTCATTATTATCAGAAAGCTAATTTTTGCGACGAATTCTTCCTATTGCATCCAAATTTGTTTACAAATACATGTTCTGAGGGAGGATAAAAGTCATATATCTATACTGGATGGTACTAAATCGATATCAATGATTTAATGCTTGGTAGTATTTATTACATAATACTTAAAATTATAGTTAATACATAAAAAAAGACCAACTCAAACAGTTTTACCATCAAGCTTAAAAACGTTCGGTGTCAGTACTTTTCGTCACACGGTACGCATCAAGTCGATGGGTCAATACTTCCTAAGCATTAATTAGTGTTTTCAGGATCATTGTTGCAACAGCTGCAATTGCAATGGTCAGCTGGTAGTGAAGATAGAGACACACTGTCATTTGTGAACCCCCATGGTAAAAATTACATGGCGTCACATCTGCTGGGCATCTGAACAGAACATATTTGCTAATTTGTCGTTTGTGAAGAACTGAGCTATGGAACGGATGTGCGCCGTATGGCAAAAGGTGCTGACATTGAACACTTGTAAGCTTGTGGGTAAAACTGCTTGAGTCGCTCTTTCATTTTATGCATTAATTATAATTTTTATTTTTATGTAATAAATACTAAAAAGCGTTAAAACCCTAATATTCTTTTTGAAACACCCCGTATAAAGGAGACTAGGCAATCTTGACCCACTCTTCAATTTTCATAATTAAAAGAATTTCAGAGTTTTTCCAATGAGTGGCGGCCAACGCTTCTGAAATGCACAGAAAACTGTCTGTGCTTCATGTGGATAATTTAAACATATATAAAAAAATAAAATGTAAAGTCTTTTCTATTTAAAAAATGTATTTTTTTACATTATGTAAGATTTTCTCATAAAAATGAATGAATGAATTTTTTGGATGCAGTTTTGTGAAATGGCAGAGGGATTTAACAAATGATTGTAAAAAATGTCTATATTTCAAGGGCAGGCAAATACTTTTTAAATAATAATATTGGATTATTTTTTATGCTTATCAAATAAATTACAAAACATTTTTTTTCATTATAATTTTCAGTAATCATAAACAGCAACAACAAAAAGACTCTTTGAGTGAAATCGTCATTAACATATCAACCTCAAGAAGAACTGTTTTTAATGTAAAAGAATGAAACATTACTCATTCAAAAATAAATACTTAAGAAACTCATATTTGTAACATTAGTTAAGTACAATCCTCTATTACTAGTTCATTTATTGTCAAGAAAAACAGTGTAATTTCCAAAAGCAAATTAAAAATATAAATCAAGTAAAGGAGAGATTTTACATAAACATTTTATATACTTGACTATTCAAAAAACAAAAAAAATATTTTTAAGATTTATTTGAAATATATAATTTTTGATAATTTTCGGTTAGCCGTGTTGCAATGCTATAATCACATATATTCAGTGTGTGTGTGTTTGAATTATATAAAATTTTTACGTTGCTATAGTCATATACATTATTCTGGATTATGGCCCCTACTCATTATTTCCCTTTTTCATAATAATGTTTATTTCTAACTAATTTAGTAATTTTAAAATGCGAATATTAATATTTATCTTATGCAAAATCTTTATGTAAAGCTTTTACCCGCTTCATTCATTTTTATTAACTCCCAAATATGTGATATTCTGAGAAAAACTATCTTTAATTCGAAATGGTTTTCAAACCATTCTTCTATTTTTTTTTCTTTTTATTCCATTTATTAAATTTCCGCGAATTTTCCTGGCTTCGGACTATTTACATAGAAATCCTTCCATTGGCAATTATGGATTATGGCGTATTTCCTGATATGCTTAACTCTCAATCCGCATAGTTTGAGTAACAGAGTACATTTCACGGTGTGGTTCGTTCGTGAATCTGGTTTATTCGTTCCTGAATCTGGTTTATTTGTTCTGAATATTAAATTCCGATCTGTATTTCTTCGAGATAAAACACAGTAAATATGCAGCAACTCATGAACACACAAGTGTTTTGTTTTCCATTTTTTTTAAAATGTTATCCAGTAGATTTTACGTCATATATTCTTCTTAATTAAAATTTTCAATATGATGTCACTAATTACGCTCCAGTCTGGCACCTTTACAAATTTTGTGATGTGAAAACAGTTTTTCTTAATTATGTTTTTCTTAATAAAATTCTTCGAATATCAATTAGCTTATTTTTTTCCGAGGAAAAAATAATTGGTACAAACACTACTTGTCTTGAAATTAATGCTTCAAACCATTGAATAAAAATTGTGGCTACAAAAAGGAATAATCATGCTTAAAATTAAAATTATTTCTAAGCTATAACCTATAATTCTATATAAGTAAAGCGAATTTGACTTTCACTACTTTGACGAGAAGTTTATTCTACTACAATATATATGTATGCATATATGTATGTTAATCTCCTGTACTTTATGGCCGAGATCCTCATTTAACATGTCTTGTCGAATCGGTATGTTGGTAAAGAACACCTTAGGTGTGGCTCAAAAAAAAATTAAATCTTTTTTTAAATGATTTGCAAGAAACGATAAATTATTAATTAATAATTAATAATAAACGATTAATAATGAAGCATAATTGCATATAAGCTACAAATATTAGAAATAATATGAATTTTTCTGAAGCTAATACTCCTTATAAAATCTTTTTAAAAATGTGTTTATAGAGAGTTTTCTCTTATTGCAAATGTTCTAATGCAAGTTATAAACAGATAAATAAAAATTAAAACATATGTACTCATATTGTGTATATATGTACAGCACACAACTCTTCGTAAAAATTACATAAAAAATAAAACAAAACCATCTATTACTTCAATATTTGCTTTTGTTACAAATAAAACTGTAAAAATTATTTCTCGCATCACAGCCAATCATTTCTTATGAAAATTCTTTTCCCACTTCTCTCTTTTTCAGATATTTCTTCATCATTTTGTTCTTTTTTATCTTTTTGATTCAAATTGTGGTTACGGACATAATGGAATTTCTCTTGTATGAATGCTGTATCTCTTATATTGATTTTTCTATAAATCCAACATATAAAGGAATTTGCAATTTTTGTCTCTAGAGATGACATATTTCATTCATTGATCTAAAGCAGAGGAATGCTATTTCAGCATTTTTTACTGCTATTGACGAAATAGCTATAGAAACATGCATGCATAATATTTGAGAGACAACAGATTTTCAAATATTTTCTTAGTCAAAATGTTATCCATAATATCTATGACTGTATTTTTTTTCGTGAATAAAAATGTGTCATTTTTTATTTTATTTTATTTTTTTATTTTTTTTTTATTTTTTATTTTTTTTTTACAGTACTTCCACGTGTAAGTAAAGGGAAATTAAATTCTATTCCTTTTTTAAAAGAAAAATCTAAATTATGATCAACAGATAATTATTATACTTTTAGATAAAATCTGAATTTAATTTAAAAAAGAAAAATAACTGTTTATAATCTGAAAAAATCTTTTTTACATTTAGGTAACTTTAATCACACTTTTCGCTGTTAAAAGCAACATCTAAATGACATCTTAAATAATAAACACTAAATGTGTTTGCGTTAGATTTAACGGCTTAAAAAGATCGTTGTAAAAAGAGCATTTTTTCCGTAACTATAATCGACCTCATTCTTAAAATTAATACTGAAGAAATAAACTATTTTCGCAAATTTATATTTATTTATTTAAAAATCGGCTTGATAAATAAAAAAAAACGAGATTACAGATGTAATGCATAAAAAATTTAATATTATTATTTATTAATTAAAAAACACTCACATAGTGTATTTTATGAATTATCGCAGTTATATTTAAACCGATTTTATAATGTAACATACTTTATATCAATAATGTTAATTGCACATGGGGAATCAGAGAAACATATTGACTCATTTCTATATTGAATATATTTATTATCGACTAGCGGCCTTCGCCCGCTACGCTGGTCGGTTTATCTAAAGAAATCTTGAAGAAGTAGTTAGATAAGGTTCAGACATACATTAAAAAAAAAAAAAAGCAAGTCGATCATTCAAAAAACGTTGGGAAATATCAAATATTTACTGTAATTTTTTAAGAAAAACAAAGTTTCGAAAAAAAAATTAAATCGAAAAAAAAATTACACTGACATATTAATGCAAGGAAATTTTCCCAGAGAGAAAATTCGCCTTGAATACAATATTTCAAATTCTTTTAATTGCTTATAGGCGTTAATGCCAACATAGTGAAAAAAAATTCCATGCTGGGAATCGAACCCGGGCCATCAGTATGGCGCACTGACGTTCTACCGACTAAACCACATGGAACGACAGCCAGCTTGAAACTTTCTCATACTTAAGTAGACTGGCGAAAACATAACGATAGCGCGTTTTAAAATCGCACAGTGACATCTATTGGATTTTATATGTACTAAAAAACGTTATGTACTAAAAAACGTGAGCAGCGCACCTAATAGTTTCTTTTGTTTCTTTTTGTTACTTTTTTGTCTGTTGTCCGATTTTGATGAAACAAAGCCTATACACGGCCCGGGAGTGTGCATTCTTCATTAGTGAAAACCGCATAAAAATCCATTCAGTAGTTACGAAGATAACCTCGAACAAACAGACAGACAGACAGACAGACAGACAGACAGACAAAAAATTCAAAAAAAATTTTTTTGTGTTTCATTGGTTTTCTTTTATCGCCCTGACTCCATTTTTGTCAATTATCTTCAATGTACAGACACACCGGGTCCTACTGTTTTATTATATGTATAGATAGTTCCTTCTGTTGATGCGTAAGCATCAAGTTACCAACTGATAGCTAAAAAATGAAAATGTATATAACAACAATATAAACTCTTTATAAAATTTAGATAAAAAATAAAACTAACCCACATATTTCTCAAACCGTTATTTTTTTTTTTTTTTTTTTTTTTGACAAACAAAAATACAAAAATGATTTCTCGCGTCACAGCTAATCCTATCATATGGAAATTCTTTTCTCATTTATCTGTTTTCCAGAAATTTCTTTATCATTTTTGTTCTTTTTTTTATCTTTCTGATTAAAATTGTGGTTCCAGATATAATGGAATTTCTCTTGTATGAATGTACGGCATAGATTTTCTATAAACCTGACATATAAAGGAATTTGCAATTTTTATCTCTAGTAGAGAACATTTTTCATTCATTTGATCTAAATGCAGAAGAATGCTACATCAGCATTTCTTACTGCTTCTGACGAAATTGCTATAGAAACAAGCACGCACAATACTTGACAGAGACAGCAGATTTACAAATATTTTCTTAGTCAAAAATATTATTAATAATACTTATGACTGTTTTTTTTGTGAATAAAAATGTATCATTCTTTTTTTTTTTTACATTAGTTCTAGAATAAGTAAAGGGAAAGTAAAAACTTTCTTTAAAAAAATGATAATAATAAGCAAAAAGTAATTATACTAGTTCTAGATAAAATCCCAATTTGAATTGAAAAACAAAAAAGAATTACTGTTTGTAATCTTAAAAACAATTTATTGCTTTTCGCATTGATGTAAATTCAATCACATTTTCTGCTGTTAAAAGCAACATCTAAATGAGATGTTAACTAATAAATACATATGCTGGATGTGCTTACATTAGATTAAAAGCCTCAAAAAGACATTGCAATATAAAAAAATGCAATAAAAAAATCATTATCATTGCAATAAAAAAAATTATCATTGCAATAAAAAATGCATTATTTTCCCCCATAAATATAATCGGCCCCATTCTCAAAATCAATATTGAAAAAATACAATATTTTTGTAAATTTTGAAAATGAGCTTGATATATAAAAAATACACGATCACAGAAGTAATGAAAAAATATATAATACTATTATTTATATTAATTTAAATGAAACACTCTCATAGTGTGTTTCATGACTTATCGCGTTTATATTTAAACTGATTTTATATTGTAATATAATGTATATCAACAGTGTTGATTTGATATGGGGTACTAGAGAAACATATTGACTCATCTTTGTATTAAATGCCTATTATTCTTTGTGCTGATGCGTAAGCATCAAGTTACAAAGAGATATTTAAAAATTGAAAACGTATATAAAACTCATATATTCAGATCATATACATACGCATTACATAAACTCTACCGCAAAAGATACATGAAAAATAAAACAAAACCATGTATTTCTTCAACAGTTGTTTTTGTTACAAATAAAAATACAAAAATGATTTCTCGCGTCAAAGCCAGTCCTTTCATATGGAAATTTTTTCTCCAACTTATCTGTTTTCCAGATATTTCTTCATCATTTTTATTCTTTTTTTTATCTTGTTGATTGAAATTGTGGTTCCGGACATAATGGAATTTCTCTTGTATGAATGCATGACACTGATTTTTCTTTAAACCTAGCACATAAAGGAATTTGCAATTTTTATCTCTAGAGATGACATTTTTCATTCATTGATCTAAAGCAGAGGAATGCTATTTCAGCATTCTTTATTGCTTTTGACAAAATTGCTTTACAAACATGCATGCACAATATTTAAGAGACAGCAGACTTACAAACATTTTCTTAGTCAAAATGTTATTTATAATATCTCCGATTGTACTTTTTTCGTCAATAAAAATGTATCGTTTTTTTAGCTTTTTCTGAAATAAAAATGCTATTTATAAGCAAAAAGTAAATATGTTTTTAGATAAAATCTGAATTGGAAAAAAAAATATTAATAAAAATAAAAGAATAATTGTTTGTAATTTTGAAAAAAAAAATATTATTTTTCATATTTAGGTAAAGTTAATGACACTTTTTTCTTTTAAAAGCAACACATAAATGAGATGTTAAATAATAAACACATATGCTGAATGCGTTTGCATTATATTTAAAGGTTCAAAAAGGCGTTATAGAAAGAAAATTTTTTTTCGTAAATATCGGCCACATTCTCAAAATCAATACTGAAAAAAAAACAAGCTATTTTCGCGAAAATTTGAAGATGAGCTTGATAAATAAAAAAACACGAGATCGCAGATGTGATGCAGCAAAAAACATTATATTATTATTAATTTTTTTAAAACGCATTTACATAGTGTATTATGGCGTTTTTATTTAACCCTTTAACGTTCATTGGTTTCGCCACGAAACCACAAAATTTTAATTCCGATACGCAATACTGACACCGGTATTTTTATTTAAAAATATCCCTTTTATTTTGTATGTGAAAAATCACGTTTTCGTATTTAGAGATATATTTGTTCTTAATTACCGGTGTCAGTCATTTATTTCGCCATTTTAGCAATGAAAATGATATGATCGTTAAAAGGTTAAACTGATTTTATTATTATAATATACCATATTAATAGTGTTGATTAGACATGGGAAATTAGAAAAACATATTGACTCATGTCTATATTAAAGCTATTTATTAACTGTAATTCCTTGTGTTCGTGCGTAAGCATGAAACTCAATCATATAGCTAAAAAATGTAAACGTATATGCACATATCACATACATACGCACTACATAAACTCTTCTTAAAAAGTACATAAAGAATAAAACAAAATCATATTTTCCTTCAATATTTGTTTTTGTTACAAATAAAAATGCAAAAATGATTTCTCGCGTCACAGCCAATCCTTTCATATGGAAATTTTGTTCTCACTTATCTGTTTTCCAGATATTTGTTTACCATTTTAGTTATTTTTTATCTTTCTGATTGAAATTGTGGTTCCGGACATAATGGAATTTCTCTTGTATGAATGCACGGCATTGATTTTTCTATAAACCTGACATATAAAGGAATTTGCAATTTTTATCTCTAGAGAAGACATTTTTCATCCATTGATCTAAAAGCAGAGGAATGCTATTTCAGCATTCTTTACTGCTTCTGACGAAATTGCTATGCAAACATGCATGCACAATATTTGAGAGACAATAGATTTACAAATATATTCTTAGTCAAAATATTATTTACAATATCCATGACTGTATTTTTTTCCGGTCAATAAAAATGTATTATTCTTTTTTTTTTCTTACACTACTTCCATGTTCAAGTAAAGGGAAATTAAAGGCTATTTCTAAATTAAAAATGTATGTTATAAGCAAAAAGTTATTATTATACTTTTAGATAAAATCTCAATTAGATTTGAAGATAAAAAGAAAGAAAAAAAAAGAATTACTGTCTGTAATTTAAGAAAAAAAGTATCTTTTTGCATGTTTAGGTAAATTTGATCACACTTTTTCGGTGTTAAAAGCTAAACATAAATGAGATGTTAAAATATAAAAATATATGATAAATGTTTTTACATTAGATTTAACGACTCATAAAGAAGTTATTAATGAGGTAATTACTTTTTTTTCATAAATATAATTTCTTATATTCCAAATCAAAATGCAATAAATAAACTTTTTTCGCAAAAATTTGAAAATGAACTTGATAAACAAATAAACACGAGATCACAAAGATAAAAAAAATCCAAAATATGTAAATGTATAATATTTTTTACATGTTATTTATTATTTTTATTTATTTAATTATAGTTTTTCATACCTAATAATTGTAATTTAGTGAATTATGAATCATTTTCGAATCATATTTAAACAATTTTTAAATTTACAGTTAATAAAGATGATTGATATGTATCCACGAATAAGCAAATTTTTCAGACACCAAAATTTTGTAATTTACTAATTGGAGAGCAGGAAATAAATTCAAGATCAGTGGAAGCTTTTACTAATTTTGAAAAGTTGTTATTACTTTACCTCTTGTATTTGGATTTGCTCGTATTGCAAAGAAAAAACAAGAGAAGTGAAAAACATCATATTGTGTTACTTTCTGTCTCTCTCTCACTTTATTATATATATATATATATATATATATATATATATATATATATATACCGGGTGTCCCAAAAATGACTGATGGATTTTAAAATTCAATAACTTGCAAACAGTGACAGCTATTTAAAAATATTTTGCAGGAGGGTTATGTATAATGTCAGGCGTTTTTTCCCGTAATTGTTTATTTTAGTTCGCATCTCAAACAATAGGTGGCGCTGACGGCAATTGAAGGCCAGGTCGACGCTTCACTCAGCACTGATCACCTGGCCTTCAATCGCCGTCAGCGCCACCTATTGTTTGAGATGCGAACTAATATAAAAAATTACGGCAAAAGAACACCTGACATTAAACATAACCCTCCTGCAAAAAATTTTTAAAAAGCTGTCACCCTTTGCAAGTTATTGAATTTTAAAATCCATCAGTCATTTTTGGGACACCAGGTATATATTACCATTGGTTGATTACCAAAGCTTATTTTAAAGGATGAATCAATTGCCGTTGGAATATTTTGTTTATAGAGAAACGAACTGTTTGAAAAAGTTTAATAACATGTTTGTTGTGTAAGAATATTTAAGCTACTGATTAATATAAAAATCTCTACAAAGATAAAAGCATGGAAGTCAACTAATGTTATGAAATTAATACTGTTTGATAGAGAAAACGGGATGATTATTTTGAAATACACATTATCTAAAAGAAAATACGTTCTGCGTGCAATGACAGTATGTTTCTCTTTTTAATTACCGATACTTGTACTTAGTAGGCAATATATATATACCGTAAAACTGGGTGAATAGGAACAGTGGGGTGAATAGGAACGAAACTTCTCGATTATACAAATAAATTCGTTGCAAATATATGTGATGATGTTTTTAGTTGCCAAATTTTTTATAAGAAGGTAATATCATTAAGAGTTGGGAAATTCAGTTTTGACATGTTGGCACCACTACTGGGGTATATAAAAAAAACTTCAAGAGGATCCTCAAAAAGCTCATTTTTTCAACGTTTCTTTGTATGTAACTACAGTATTTTTCGTATTCTAAACCAAAGAGAGGGGATTTTTAATTAATTATAGACCTGTAAATTAACTGCTGTATTAAATTCTACTTATTTCTAAACTACATAATGAAAAAATTAAAAATGGCTTGTTACATCAGAGGTTTAAGACTTACGAGGTGAATCGGAACACGTTTTCTCTCATGGTTTATTTTTCTATACAGTAATTGTTTCACGTAATATATGGAAATATATGTATGAATATGTATTTTAACAATATTTTGTTTCTTCTAACTACTTGGAGAGTTTAAAGGTGCCAAGAAATTACTTGGTTAAACAAAAAAGTCAACGCCTAATCCAACAGACAATGGAACACACAATAAAAGAATTTAAAAATAGCAAATTAGTTAGAAAAACTGCACCGATTCTCTGACATTCACAACATTACACAAACATCTCAAAATGAAAAACCAATTAAAAAAGTCCTTCCGGCAATGCCGGGAGGAAGAGGTAGCTTTTATACTTATATATTTATTTATTTATTTTAAAGTAAGTTACATTGTTCAAAAATACTAAGCTCAAATTAGTGGATGGCGGATGATGCTGGCCAACGAACTCGGTCAAGACATTTGTATGTACTATATACATACCAAGTTTCATTGAAATCGGTTCATAAATACGCGTGTTATTACGTGACAAAAATCAGATCGTTTCAAAATGTCAGCCATAAGAAAAATTCAAAATGCTATAACTCAATCATTTTTTAAGATATAGACAAAATAAAAAGTGTTCTGGAATCTTTGTTTTAAGTTCTAACACGTAAAAGAAAAATGTTTTTCAACTTTTATTTATTTTTTTTTTTGCATTTAATTTTAAATTTTAAATTTTTAAAAAAATTTTAAATTACCGCCATTTTGAAACAAAATGGCGGATGATGCTGACCAACGAACTCGGTCGAGACATTTGTATGTACTATGTACATACCAAGTTTCATTTAAATCGGTTCATAAATACGTTAGTTATCGCATGACAAAAATCAGATATATATATATATATGTCAACATTTGAACAGAGGGTGGTTTTGGGGTCTGGGGGTCATGATCGGTGAAAATATACCAAAATTTTCCCTAAGTGCTTTCCTCCGGACGGCTGCAATAGGTAGCTTTTTACTTTTTGTAATGAATGCTACCTAAAAGAGAGTAATTAAAAAAGTACTAAGGGCTGGAGATAAGGGTGTATTAGTAGATTGTATTAATACATGCAGCGATTGAAACTACTCAATAGATTCACTTACCCAATGACTACTATTAAAGGATAACACAGAACAGGGTTGAATTTGTATTAAATTCTACTTCTGCAATTTGAATCTAATTTCTTTAAATAAATTTTAATTTTCCTTTATTTCAAAGTTGTTTTCTAATTTTTAAAAGACATGCCTTTACTTGTATATAAAATAAAGGGTTGATTTCACAGTTCCTTATGATGAGTTTTCCTGTTCCTTCCTCATCATTATTGCCTGTTTTTATTTACCCTATTAAAGTTTGGAATGGAATAAATAAAAATTATAACATTTGTTAAAATTCACCCATGTCTGCGGGGTGAATTGGAACACCATTAAAAAAGTAAATAATATTTACATATAAACTCTAAAAATATTTCGTTTTTGCTTAAAAGGTAAAGAACAAAGCAAGACCGAAGTTTCTAGTAGAAAAATAAAAAAATAATAAAAAATCAGTTGTTGCTTCTTTTTAATGTTAAAGTTCAAAAGTGTTCTGATTCACCCCATTTTACGGGTATATTCACAGAAAATATATTGCAGATTTTTGTTATTGAAACACATGAAAAAACAATCGCTTTCCAGAATTTGTATTTTTTTCTGCTTGCCTAAGATTTCAAATTTAATAATTATTTAGAAGCACGAAATATTTTATATTTTGTTAATTACGCAAAAATAACATTAATATATATATACATTTAATCCTCGGGTAAATCGTATCATTTGCACAGCAGATAATATTCGAGAATAATTTTCTTGATATTTTAAAGAACATTAAAGGTACTTTTGTAATTCAATCAAATGCTTATAAGGTTTGTTAATTTGATTTTACTCCTTAATACACACGAGTCAAAAGAACACATTAGAGAATTTTGATCCTGAAAAGAAAACACTCAGTTGATTATTCATGATTGATTTTATCAGTTGATTTTTCTTTTCATTTACCTATGATTTCTAAAATCATATTCAATATTATTAGTTCAATATTTGAAAAGAAAATCTTACTATAATATAACTTGCGACTTTTGTATATATTAACCGAGATTTTTTTTAAAAACACTGACACAAGTTTAAAAGAAAACTCAGATACATTGTATTTTCATGAATAACTAACATTTAAATAAAATCATTTTTTACAGCACAAATATAAAGAAAATTTTAAAATATAGTAGTTTTTTGGTTCAAATAAAAAATGCATGTAAAGATTAAACTGTAACAATGACAGATGTTATTAAATTTGAATTTTTATAACACAACTGCAATAAAAATAACAAATAAAAACAAATAATAATAATAATAATAATAATAATAATAATAATAATAATAAAAAGAACTCAATTTCTCTTTTTTATATCTTAACATGTTTTTAAACACATTTGATACGAATTCTTTTAAAAGGCATTTTGATTGAGTTTAATCATAAAAATAATCATATAAAATTTCGACAAAGAATTCTATTCTCTTTGAGAATTTCAAGCACTCATACTAACAAAGAAAATATAACAAAGAAATTACGGTACTACTTGGTAATTCCGTCAACCAAAAAGCTATCTCCAAACTATAAGTTTAAGTGCCAATAATGGATAATCGTGAATGTCACATTCAATGACATTAAATATGGTACATATGTTTAAAACGTCATTGAGTGATTTTTATTTCGACTTTTTATTTGTATTTTTATTAATTTTTCATTAATTATTTGTTTTTTCATTATTTAAAATAGAAATTATGTCAACATGTATAATTTGACTATTTGTTAGGCGATTTGTATAATTTGGCAAAAATGGTCGACGGGATAACCAAGTAGTGCCAAAATTACTAACAAAGAAAACATAACAAATATAACAAAGAAAATATAACAAATATAACAAAGAAAATATAACAAATATAACAAAGAAAATACTGATAAAGAAAATATAACAAATAAATTAAAAGAATAGTTTTATGAGAAACACAAATACCACCACCATAATACCATAAAAGAAATTTTAATACTGTAATAGTGTGACTGTAATAAATAAACTGTAAAAATGTATGTTTAATTGAAATGCTCTAATGCTTTCACAAACAAAACATTTCATAAAACTATTTATAGAGTGATTGATATGATACTTAATCCCTTAAAATCTTATTGATATTGGTAATGCAGATGGGTTTTCTACTAGTTTAAATCAAAGCTGCATAAATATTTTTTCTATAAATCTGACAGCTTTGGTAGTGTTATAAATATCCAAGGGTTGCCGGTAATAACTCTCAGTATTTAAAAAAATGTGAATACAGAAGGAGCAATTCATATTTTTTTTTTTTTTTACTTACAATGTTGTCTCAATGTTAACAGTCTACAGAGAGGAAAGACGCACAAGAACTTAAATTCAGAAAATAGCGGGTGGAGGTTTCATTTTTGAGCTCGTTTACTATATAAACAAATATCTACATTCTGTACATATATTTAAAATACATATGTACTTTACTCTTTGATAAATTCAATACATATTTCTAAAGACAGTCTACACACAAATTCTAAATGCTGACAGAAAATTGGCGGCTGTTGCGATCGAATTTTTCATCAAAATTTGCGTAACATCTTAAGCTTTAATACCAGTAATATCTCAAAGTATTATTCTCCTTATTTTAATAATTAAATATAAGCGAAGGATATTTTTAGGAAATAATGCTACTCTAATTCAAAAAACCATATGCAGACTCGAAAATTCCACATACGGAACCGAAATTTTTGTACCAGTAAACAGGTCAAGTATTCAAAAGGAGTACGCCATACCAAACATCTATGTTTAAGATCCCACTCGAGTTATTAAAAAAAACCTGGATTATAATTTTAAGTTTATGTGGCATTATTTACAAATATCTCGCCTAAATTTTACAATTTTTACATGATTATTTTCTTTATAGAATAGCTGAGGACGATCTACTACCCGGATAGTTTTTACATTTTCAATTTTGGTTACATGTTTTTTTAATATTATGATAGTTTAAATTTCAGAACCGGTTCCAAGCAAATAGTTTTTAAAGAAAAACCTGTAACCAAAATCGAAAAAGTAAAAACTAGCCCGGTTTTAGATAATCTTCAGCTGTCCTACACAAAATCATCATGTAAAAATATTAAAATGTAAGCGAGATATTTAAAAATAACGCTCCCATAATCTTAACTTTATCATCCGGATCTTTTTTAGTAGCTAGTACGAACTCCTAAAGATGTATTTCGGAATTGCAGTAGAAAATATTGATGCAATAAAAAATTATATATTATATGCGACTGACCAAAGTCAAACAAGTGATTATAAAACAAAATTAAACCTATCCTTATAATTATAATGTTCAAAATAATGGTTTGTTTACAAATAATATGGCTCATTCTGCTATGAATTTTCATAATCCTTATATTGATGGTCATTCTACTTATTTTTCTAATTATTTTCCAACTGATTATGCTAATGTGGTGAATTATGTGTCTACTAATGATAATAATATTCCTAGCAAGAATTTCTCAGCTGAGAATACTAATGATGGTAACTATTTTGGTGAAAAGCAAACTCATTTAAGTATTGGTGACAAAGTTTTGGTGAGTTCCAACATGGTACAATTACTCAATAGAGAAGTAGTACCTCCTAATTCTTTTGTGTATTTACATGTGAAGTATCTCAATCCTCCATCTGAATATTTTGTTTTCAAACCAAATTTAAAAAATAAAGGCCTTATATTACATGAATCATTGCACTCAAAATCTTCCATTCAAAATGATTTATTTTTGGTTGTATGTCAGAATATTTCAAAGCTCGATATTCATTTAAATAAAAATTCTATTCTTGGTGAATGTATCAATGTAGATGAAAAAGATATTGAAGAATACTCTTTTGATTTAGAATTTGAAAACGAATATTGTACTTTAATTTTGCCATCTGAAGAGATTAAGAGAAAACGTATTCAAGAATTATCTCCAAATGATTTTGATCTTAAACATTTACCTCCTCATGAAAGGGAAGCTTTAACAAAATTATTATGTAGTAAAGCGCTTGCCTTTTCGAAATCTCTTGACACTTTAGGTCATACTGACCTGGTCAATCCACAATTTACCATGTTAAATTCTCATCCAGTTAAAACCTTACCTTTTCCCGTGCCTCATGCTCTTGAACAAGAAGCTCTTGACCAAATTGATCAAATGCTGAAAGCTGGCATTATTGAGAGATCAAATTCATCTTGGGCGTGTCCCATGCTTCTTGTAAAAAAAAAGAAGAGAACTGATATGTCTAAGCCTCAAAAGTATCGTTTGGCTCTTGATTTAAGATTGTTAAATTCCATAATAATTCCATCTTCATATCCTCTTCCTAGAATTCAAAATCTATTGGTGCAGTTGTCAAAATTTAAATATTATACAACTCTTGATTTACCCTCTGCATATTGGCAGATTGCTGTACCTAAAGATATGCAAGATAAACTTAGTTTTACTACACCATGGGGAATTTTTACCTATTTACGTCTAGTATTTGGCCTGAAGACGGCCGCCAGCACTTTCCAACAATTAATCGACTCTGTGATTCAATTATCTCAGATTGACTCCTGTTATGCATATCAAGATGATATAGTAGTGGGCGCTAATTCATTTGAAGAAATGACCATGAAACTCACAAAGTTATTAGACACCCTTATTGCTAATAACATTACTTTGTCTCCTGAAAAATGTGCATTTATGCAAACAAGCATTAACTTTTTGGGTTTCCAACTCACAGATCATAAAATTCTTCCTATTACAAGTAATATTTTAAAAATTACCTCCTTTCCAAAGCCTAAAACCAAGAGGCAAACAAAGAGTTTTATCGGCTTGTGTTCATTTTATAGATCAATTATACCTAATTTTTCTAAATTGATTGCTCCTCTCATCGAAGTCACCAAACCTAAAAATAAGTTTTCTTGGAAATCTGAACAAGAAAATGCATTTAAAGAATTACAGGACATTTTCTTTCATAAACCTATGCTCAATCTTCCTATCTGGAATGAAACATTTTATGTTAATACAGATGCCTCAAAAACAGCAATATCAGCTGTTCTTATGCAGAAATTTGATGGTGAACTAAAACCTATCTCCTATTATTCTAAAACTCTATCTCAATCAGAAAGACACTACCCTGCCATCAAATTGGAACTTTATGCCATTTACAAAGGCATAACTGCTTTTAAATACTATATTTTTGGTCGACCCTTTATTCTACTATCTGATGCCAAACCACTTAATAATTATAAAAAAGCTACATCACCTGCTGATATTACTACTCGTTGGATGTTAGAACTGTCAGAATACTCGTACACATTCCAACATGTTCCAGGCAAAGAAAATGTCTTGGCAGATTTTCTGAGTAGAACTCCTCACATTCCTACTGAAGATCTCAATAATAATCCAGATCTTATTTCTTCACAAGAACCTCTACCTGTTGTTGATAATCAAAACGATTTACATAATGACATTCCTCACTTTCCATGTGGTTTAGTTGACAAAATCCACCATACATGTCATCTTCAAAGTGACTCTTCACCTCCAAATAATGATAATAATCAAGATCCATTATTAGAAATTCTTGATCACACCATCTTCTCTGAACAACAAAAGGACCCAAAAATCAAACAAATTTATGAAGACCTTAAAAATAATAAAAAATCTAAAAGTTTAAATGGCTACTATATTAATCCAAGTAATGAGTTACTTTGCTATAATGGTCATTTCTCTTCAGAAGATATCGAGCTACACAAAGCTGTTTTACCTCTATCACTTCGAGCAAAGGCCTTAAGAATTGCTCATATTACTCATACTGGAATTCATAAAACCATTGTTAATTTAAAGAAAAGATTTACCTGGAAAACCCTTGTTTCAGATACCATTAATTATGTCAACTCTTGTGAAATTTGTTTAGTAAATAAGAATCATAAAAAAAACACTGCTCCATACCTACCTGCACCACTCCCAACAGCTCCCAATCAAAAGGTCTCTATGGATTTTCTCGGCCCATTGAGAAATCGTCAATATGTGTTAACAATGATAGACCATTTTTCTCGTCATTTAGAATTATATGCCTTGAATAATATCAGTGCTGAGTCAGTTACAAAGGCTTTATTGCATTATATTTCCACTCATGGAAAACCTGAATTAACTCTTACTGATCATGGTTCTCAATTTACTAGTGATATGTTTGCATATTTTAACAAAAAGCTTGGCATTAAGTTGGAACATAGTTCTGTAGCCCATCCCCAAGCTAACGGTTTAAGTGAACGTGTCAATTCTCAAATAAAATCGTCTGTGAACACAATGGCTTCACAAGGATGTGATATACCAACTGCTCTAAAAATTCACCAATCCATATATAATGCTACACCTCATCCAGCCACAAAATTCACTCCAAATCTTCTTCATTTTGGAAGAGAAATAAATGATATTTATTCCAATTATAAAACTCAAGTTTCATGGAAAATTCTCAACACTGCATATGAAATTCATAAATTGATGGATGTTATTGAAAAAATATACTATCAAGCTTACAAGAATAACGAATCATCCAGACAAAAGGTGTACCAAAAATCCAGAGAAAAATTAAAGTTTTCCAACATCAATGTTAATGACATTGTTTATGTAAAATTTCCTACTATGTTTAACAAAAAGATACAAGGCCCATACGTGGTGAAGAAAATAATTTCTCCTGTGCTCATTCAAATTCAAGATCCCAATAATAGTCATGCTTCACCAATGTTGATTCACACTAATCGAATCTTGAAGCTTCAAAAGAGAAATGAAGCACTGCAACATCCTTCAGTTTCTTCAAAAGGTGCATCACATGATCAACCAGCTGTTGATAATGCATCCTCCACTCCTGTGAGACAACACTCTTCTATTCAAGTTTCAAATCATGATGCAGCTTGTAATACTTCTCCTCAAATTCTTTCTTCTTCTAAATGCCAGCAAACATCTTCATGTTCCAGTAAATCGGTACTGTCACAAGCTCCTCCTGATGGCACTCATACTGGTGCTAAAAGCAAATCCACTCAATATAGAAGTTATGATCTTCGTCCTCGCAATCATAAACTACATAAAAAATAGACTAACTCTCTTTTTCCTTTTACAGGATGACTTTTGCTTTGTAATATATTCAGTCGAAGCTAGCCGCACTGATAGTCCAGCAAGAAGAATCGCTATGTAATTTTTTTTTTCTTTTCTCCAGGCTGCAGGCAGCTGTTATTATTTTTCTTTTTCATTTTATTTAAGTCTTCTTCTCCCTGGTACAACTCAACGGTCATCCTCGGGATGTATGTATGAATTTTAATAGTTTTATTAGTTACTGCATTTATCTATAAGTCATAATTTTTACAATATATACATATAATCTCATGTATGCCATACTTTTAAATTTTATAAAGTCTTTATTACAATAGTTGATGCAAAAAAAAAAAAAATTGAGAAAGAATTTGTCTTTTATATCCTTGGTATAATATTATGTCATTATTTAAAGTTATTTTTGACAAATGTTTCATTCTAATAAGAAAGGTGAAATTGTAGTTGATATAAGGTAAACATAAAGATGAGTACTCATCAGATTATTTTCCCTATTGTGTCTGCTCTTTACAATGCATGCATGCTTTAACATTTAACCTCTTTTGATAAAAAAAAAAGAGAGAAAGTGCATGATAAACTTATATATACTAATATTTCTTCTCTTCTTGGTGAAATATAGAAAGTGAATGACTCACCATAAGTAGTATATAATATTTTTTTTTGTATACTTTTGAGTGTTTATACTTTGGATCCAAAGATGTTTAATGAGTCATTATATATATTTATATAAAGCAAATTCTTGATTTATGACAAATGCAAAAGTGATCACTCACTTAATTTAAAAAAAAAAAAAAAAAAAATGTTTGAAAATTACAAGTAAATATGTTCTAGATATCTTCTATATAGAAATTTTGACACAATTGATTTTTCTTTGTAAGTTGACATTATCAAGTCATATATAAGATTGACATATTCATATAAGTTTCTTCCTTTTTTCAGAATATTAAACATCTTATGTTTTATGTTTATTTTGAATGAAGTATAGTATTAAAGGTATTTATGCAAGTATTGTCAATTTATATTGAAAATGTTTAAGAATATTCCTTTATGAGAGTGTAAAAATTCTCTCTTTGAAAATTATTATATTCACTTTGAAGATATTTTTATTGGAAAATAATATCATGCTTTTGTTGACATTTTTTTTGCAACTTATTAATTTTATTTTCTGCAAAAATGTGTTATTGAATAATACTAAAGTTATTCATTTAAGATTTATTGAAAGCTTAAAAGGCTATGTGGTGATATAAGTAAATATTTTTTATGAGAGCCTAACTAATCTCTCTGCACCATTTATATATATATTTTTTATTGTTCAATTTTCAACTTACAAATTCATTCAAGTTATCATGTGCTATTTGAAACCATATATTTTATATATAGTTATAGTATGATTCATATACAGTTATAGTATGTTTCCATTTTGTTGACAACTAAGAATATAAATATACATATTATTGTGTAATCAAATATTGTGACATATGCTAAAGCATTCTACTATTGTGGTACATTGTGCACAGCCTAACAAGAGACTCTTCAAAGTTATGGACTGTTTTTCTGCACATAGACTTTAATTTTTTTTTATATGATAGATACCTCTGAAAGAAACTTTATATACCTTTCATGTTAACATTTACTACAGTTGGTATATTTTCATAAGGATTACTATCATAACAGTAATTATTTTTTTTATTATTTAAATATCATGTACAACAATTATGTATATTTTTATAACTATTTCTGATATTTATTTTGTGTAATTATTTAGTATATTTGTACATGTGTTAGAAAATATTGTCTCGATGAAAAATTGTCATTTTTGTCATCTCACCAATATTTTCTTTTGGGGGACCCTGGGTAATATGTGGTGGTTACTCGATAACCCCCCATATGTTTAGTTTAATTCAATTTTATTAGCCATTTTATTTCATATCACCTTCCTTTTTATTAATGTTCTCAATTTAAATTTAATTTCGGTTTCGCTTATTTTCATTTCGTCGCCTGTAATGTTTTCTTTCTTACTTAGCTTTCGAATGTTCCAAGCCGGTAAAATTCTGTTTGAAATCATTCCTTCCGGTTTTAAATTTGTTCGAGAACATTCTCGCTAGTTCTTTTGGGTGGAACTTCCGTTTATTCGGACACACCCCTAACCTATCAAATTAAATTTCACAGGTGACGTATTTCAAGCCGTTAAGTACATGGCCACCGGCTTTGGCCTCCCCTCTTAAGATGGTTATCAATTTTATTCTTATTAGTTACATATCTTTTCATACTGTATATTGTAATTTGGCTTATTTTTTCCTCACCCCCTCTTTTGCTCTCTGCCAAATTGGCGTATTTTGCATTTACAATAACCCTTTCTCTTTTTCCCCTGGGCTCGCGGCCACCTGCGTCAGTTGCGCCGATAGACACCAGCTGTGATGGATGCGGTCCGATGACTGCAGGTTTTGGGTGGAAGTTCGGGCCATGTGCGCGCCCCTTTGAAGCCGTTTTATACGGGCTCCGTTCTATGCTGCTGTGATCCCCGCATGGTTTTAGAATAGGCTGATTTTTTAAGGCTGCGAGGAGCAAAGCCCCTCCGTGCTGCGAGGAGCAATGAAGTGGTTTAATGCATTCCTGAATGTATTCGTTTTATGTGCCTTCTCTTTTGGTTTATTCAACGTAAATAAGCGCACTCCATAGATCTTCTGGTTGGTGTTCTTGTGGAAGCATCATAAGTGATGTAGTATGTCATCATGAGTCCACTTAATACCTATTTCATCTTTCATCACCTCATCGTTAAAAAGTAATTTTTCTGCAGCTATTATTGGTGCTCGAATTTTCTTCAATAATTGTTTTATGTGATGCCAGTCCTCTGACAAACAAGCAGAGGTGAAAATCTTTTCTTTTCGTGAGATGCAAATATTTATTTACATAAAGTTCCTTCATGTCGTTATCTGGCCCATTTTATATATATAGTTTTTGATTACTCACGGGGCGTTATGAAGAAAATATTGGTTTGTATCTATGCAATATGAAGTATAATACATTTTTGTTTTTTTGAAAGTTCATATTATGAAAGTTGCTCTTTTTCAAGAAGAAATAATATTATATTCTCCTTTTATGTCATGAGAAAATTTATAATTTACATCCTGTTGAGATATCTAAAATATATTATTGACAAAGAATTTTTATTGCTTGGAGATAGCAATTGTTGTGATTAGCATATATTATGATATGGTTTTTTATGAAAAGAGAGATTAATATGTACGAGTCAAAAATAATATAAATATGTGAAGAAATATTTATTCATGAAAAAAGTAAACAAGTTCTTCATGAAATAAAAATTAGTTTTCTTCAAAAATTTGTTTGCATAATAATTTCTTGTGCCTATTGTCTGGATTTATTTGTCATCAACAGCCAAGGACTTGACAGGTAACTTTTTTTACCTTTTCAATTTTATATTTTTTAACTTTATGTTTGACATTTTATGTCATCATGGATAAAGATATTTCTATTGTTCTAAAGAAGTAAGGATGGTCACTTGGGTCGTTTGCAGGCCCCCATTCTCCGCGATGTGCTGTCATTATCACGATCATTTATTTGGCCTAATTGTGGGTAGAGGCAAATAAAAAGTGCTTTTTCCACTTTCAAGTAAACATAACATTATTTTTTCTTTGATGCCCTGACCAAAGCGTCAGCTCAAACACCACACTTAATTTCCTGTGGTGCCGTCACCAAAGCGTATCCAACATTCCATGACCATCCATTTTTCCTTTGCCACCATCATATTTTTGTTATATTTATACATATTGTCGTCATTATCTTCAGTTAATTCTTCATTATTTTTCAAGTTATTTTCTTCATACATTAATATTATTAATTATATTATTATTGAGAGTGGTGCAGTAATTAATTGCAACATATTGATTCTATACTGAAATAATATTTTTCTGGAGCAGTGCATGATATATATATAACATAATTTTTCCATATATATTTTTTCTTGTCTTGCTATATTTTGCAACTAATATATATATGCATTATTTAACGGAGGTACTGGTAAAAATTATTGTTCATGCTAAGATAAATTATTCTTCTTGTCATACATATAATAATTTATGTTTTGAGCCATATTATATATAAATATTTACATAAAATATTTGGGTCTTATATTCTTCATATGATACTAATATGTTAGTATACGTTTTCTTCTTTTTTTTTACATATAAAAATGATGTATGAAGTAAATGAAAGTCATCAATATTTTAAGTAACGGGTCAATTTATATATATTGTTCATCATAGGACCTGCCAAATAACCAAATTTATCATGTCATACATTGAGTTCTTATATTAAATTTTTCATCATGCCTCCAAAAGCCAAACTAAATATTGCAATCCAACCTTTCGACGGTAACCCTCAGACTGTAGAATTTTTCTTCGATCAATTATCTGACTTACAGGAACTAAATAACTTTACAGACAAGGAACTTTTTGTTCTCTTTAAATCAAAACTTGAGGGCACCGCCTTACTCTTCTTTCTGGAAACTCAGTCACAGCTCAAGAACTCTAATTTTAGTGAAATTCGAAAAGCATTTAGAGACTATTTCTTACCCACGAAAAAAGTCTGTTTCTCTAAAATCTTTACAGAACTTGACCTTAGATTCAAATGAATCAGTTAAAAATTTTGCTTTTCGGTTGGATAAACAACTTCGACTTGCTTATCCAAAATTGGATCTTTCTGCTCTTAATTCATTAAAATTTACTCATTTTCTTGAGGCTTTACCTAAACAAATCAAACGTAAAATCTTAGAAGAAAATATTACGTCCTTCGAATTAGCTCTTGAACGAGCAACTTTTCTTCAAAATATTTATGACTCTCCCCCTAAAAAATCTTATGAAAATTTTAATCAAGCCTATTGTATCGATTCTGAAAATGTCCACGATAATTCTAGTAATACTCTTCATAAAACTCCTACAAAGCATACGAAGGATAAAATTTATCACAATTCTCAAACCAACTACTCTCCTTTACAAACTCAAAAGGACAGTTCTCATACTTCTCGTAATTTTCAAAGAAGACCTAGGACATTTTCGCCTTCTCCACCGAGACAAGAGGCTACAAATAAACGTAACAATAATTTTCGTCATCAAAACTTTCACCGGAAACGTCCTTATCAACCAACCTTTGACAAATATTCTCACAAAAAAAATTCTACATCCTTTTATCACAGACGAGATGTTGTGCAGTGTGCGTTCTGTGGGAAATTTAATCATCGTATGGACTCATGCTACAAATTCAAAAACATTATTGGTAATTCTAATCAAAACTCTTCAACTCAGGTTTCGTCTCACCCTTACAGAAAGAAAAGCCACACCTCTTCTTCTTCTGAAAATAACAATGTTTATCATTTAAACAAATAAGGGAGACTGGTTCTACTGACCGCCTTCTCTCCCGTAATTCTCATTCAGGGTCAGTACACTTTAACAACAACAACAACAAACAACAACAACTTGACAAACGCTCTTCAATCACCTTAGTGGCATCCACAGCTGTCCAAACTTCTCCTATGACATCTAAGTCTAACAAATCTTCCTGTTTACATAATTATTTGACATCTAAACAAAATTTTGAAAATAATGATGATGTACAAGAAAATCATGTTATATGCAGTTCTTTTAATAACTCTTATGTTCTTCCATGCATCCTAATAAATGTTCAACATAATGAAATCTCCACATTAATAGATACTGGATCAAGTTTATCTCTCTTGGATGAAGAATGCTTTAATAGCATTAAATCCAGGCTTCATTACAAATTTTTATCCAGAAATGTATCAGTTTCCACCATAAATTCTAAGGTCTTCTTCAAAGGATGCATAGAGATAGCATTTAAAATTGATAAATTCTTTTTTCATCATGTATTTTACCTTACTAAAATTCACAATGTTCATTTTCAAGCCATACTTGGTTTTGAATTCATCAACAAACATTCTATTACTATTTCACCAAGCTTTAAGTCTATATTACTTAAAGACAAGCACATTCCTTTTCAAAGTTATAATGAATCTCCTACTTGCTATTTTATGAATGCTGAATATAATTATGTTAATTCAAATGTACCATATTCTCTTGATGCACACAGAATGCCTTATTATGAAAGGTCTATATCAAATAATCTAATGAATGATACTTACATTGATAATACTTGTGCAAATTATGATAATTCAAGTTTACAGTTGTTCAATAATTATACAACCTATCCTTATAATTATAATGTTCAAAATAATGGTTTGTTTACAAATAATATGGCTCATTCTGCTATGAATTTTCATAATCCTTATATTGATGGTCATTCTACTTATTTTTCTAATTATTTTCCAACTGATTATGCTAATGTGGTGAATTATGTGTCTACTAATGATAATAATATTCCTAGCAAGAATTTCTCAGCTGAGAATACTAATGATGGTAACTATTTTGGTGAAAAGCAAACTCATTTAAGTATTGGTGACAAAGTTTTGGTGAGTTCCAACATGGTACAATTACTCAATAGAGAAGTAATACCTCCTAATTCTTTTGTGTATTTACATGTGAAGTATCTCAATCCTCCATCTGAATATTTTGTTTTCAAACCAAATTTAAAAAATAAAGGCCTTATATTACATGAATCATTGCACTCAAAATCTTCCATTCAAAATGATTTATTTTTGGTTGTATGTCAGAATATTTCAAAGCTCGATATTCATTTAAATAAAAATTCTATTCTTGGTGAATGTATCAATGTAGATGAAAAAGATATTGAAGAATACTCTTTTGATTTAGAATTTGAAAACGAATATTGTACTTTAATTTTGCCATCTGAAGAGATTAAGAGAAAACGTATTCAAGAATTATCTCCAAATGATTTTGATCTTAAACATTTACCTCCTCATGAAAGGGAAGCTTTAACAAAATTATTATGTAGTAAAGCGCTTGCCTTTTCGAAATCTCTTGACACTTTAGGTCATACTGACCTGGTCAATCCACAATTTACCATGTTAAATTCTCATCCAGTTAAAACCTTACCTTTTCCCGTGCCTCATGCTCTTGAACAAGAAGCTCTTGACCAAATTGATCAAATGCTGAAAGCTGGCATTATTGAGAGATCAAATTCATCTTGGGCGTGTCCCATGCTTCTTGTAAAAAAAAAGAAGAGAACTGATATGTCTAAGCCTCAAAAGTATCGTTTGGCTCTTGATTTAAGATTGTTAAATTCCATAATAATTCCATCTTCATATCCTCTTCCTAGAATTCAAAATCTATTGGTGCAGTTGTCAAAATTTAAATATTATACAACTCTTGATTTACCCTCTGCATATTGGCAGATTGCTGTACCTAAAGATATGCAAGATAAACTTAGTTTTACTACACCATGGGGAATTTTTACCTATTTACGTCTAGTATTTGGCCTGAAGACGGCCGCCAGCACTTTCCAACAATTAATCGACTCTGTGATTCAATTATCTCAGATTGACTCCTGTTATGCATATCAAGATGATATAGTAGTGGGCGCTAATTCATTTGAAGAAATGACCATGAAACTCACAAAGTTATTAGACACCCTTATTGCTAATAACATTACTTTGTCTCCTGAAAAATGTGCATTTATGCAAACAAGCATTAACTTTTTGGGTTTCCAACTCACAGATCATAAAATTCTTCCTATTACAAGTAATATTTTAAAAATTACCTCCTTTCCAAAGCCTAAAACCAAGAGGCAAACAAAGAGTTTTATCGGCTTGTGTTCATTTTATAGATCAATTATACCTAATTTTTCTAAATTGATTGCTCCTCTCATCGAAGTCACCAAACCTAAAAATAAGTTTTCTTGGAAATCTGAACAAGAAAATGCATTTAAAGAATTACAGGACATTTTCTTTCATAAACCTATGCTCAATCTTCCTATCTGGAATGAAACATTTTATGTTAATACAGATGCCTCAAAAACAGCAATATCAGCTGTTCTTATGCAGAAATTTGATGGTGAACTAAAACCTATCTCCTATTATTCTAAAACTCTATCTCAATCAGAAAGACACTACCCTGCCATCAAATTGGAACTTTATGCCATTTACAAAGGCATAACTGCTTTTAAATACTATATTTTTGGTCGACCCTTTATTCTACTATCTGATGCCAAACCACTTAATAATTATAAAAAAGCTACATCACCTGCTGATATTACTACTCGTTGGATGTTAGAACTGTCAGAATACTCGTACACATTCCAACATGTTCCAGGCAAAGAAAATGTCTTGGCAGATTTTCTGAGTAGAACTCCTCACATTCCTACTGAAGATCTCAATAATAATCCAGATCTTATTTCTTCACAAGAACCTCTACCTGTTGTTGATAATCAAAACGATTTACATAATGACATTCCTCACTTTCCATGTGGTTTAGTTGACAAAATCCACCATACATGTCATCTTCAAAGTGACTCTTCACCTCCAAATAATGATAATAATCAAGATCCATTATTAGAAATTCTTGATCACACCATCTTCTCTGAACAACAAAAGGACCCAAAAATCAAACAAATTTATGAAGACCTTAAAAATAATAAAAAATCTAAAAGTTTAAATGGCTACTATATTAATCCAAGTAATGAGTTACTTTGCTATAATGGTCATTTCTCTTCAGAAGATATCGAGCTACACAAAGCTGTTTTACCTCTATCACTTCGAGCAAAGGCCTTAAGAATTGCTCATATTACTCATACTGGAATTCATAAAACCATTGTTAATTTAAAGAAAAGATTTACCTGGAAAACCCTTGTTTCAGATACCATTAATTATGTCAACTCTTGTGAAATTTGTTTAGTAAATAAGAATCATAAAAAAAACACTGCTCCATACCTACCTGCACCACTCCCAACAGCTCCCAATCAAAAGGTCTCTATGGATTTACTCGGCCCATTGAGAAATCGTCAATATGTGTTAACAATGATAGACCATTTTTCTCGTCATTTAGAATTATATGCCTTGAATAATATCAGTGCTGAGTCAGTTACAAAGGCTTTATTGCATTATATTTCCACTCATGGAAAACCTGAATTAACTCTTACTGATCATGGTTCTCAATTTACTAGTGATATGTTTGCATATTTTAACAAAAAGCTTGGCATTAAGTTGGAACATAGTTCTGTAGCCCATCCCCAAGCTAACGGTTTAAGTGAACGTGTCAATTCTCAAATAAAATCGTCTGTGAACACAATGGCTTCACAAGGATGTGATATACCAACTGCTCTAAAAATTCACCAATCCATATATAATGCTACACCTCATCCAGCCACAAAATTCACTCCAAATCTTCTTCATTTTGGAAGAGAAATAAATGATATTTATTCCAATTATAAAACTCAAGTTTCATGGAAAATTCTCAACACTGCATATGAAATTCATAAATTGATGGATGTTATTGAAAAAATATACTATCAAGCTTACAAGAATAACGAATCATCCAGACAAAAGGTGTACCAAAAATCCAGAGAAAAATTAAAGTTTTCCAACATCAATGTTAATGACATTGTTTATGTAAAATTTCCTACTATGTTTAACAAAAAGATACAAGGCCCATACGTGGTGAAGAAAATAATTTCTCCTGTGCTCATTCAAATTCAAGATCCCAATAATAGTCATGCTTCACCAATGTTGATTCACACTAATCGAATCTTGAAGCTTCAAAAGAGAAATGAAGCACTGCAACATCCTTCAGTTTCTTCAAAAGGTGCATCACATGATCAACCAGCTGTTGATAATGCATCCTCCACTCCTGTGAGACAACACTCTTCTATTCAAGTTTCAAATCATGATGCAGCTTGTAATACTTCTCCTCAAATTCTTTCTTCTTCTAAATGCCAGCAAACATCTTCATGTTCCAGTAAATCGGTACTGTCACAAGCTCCTCCTGATGGCACTCATACTGGTGCTAAAAGCAAATCCACTCAATATAGAAGTTATGATCTTCGTCCTCGCAATCATAAACTACATAAAAAATAGACTAACTCTCTTTTTCCTTTTACAGGATGACTTTTGCTTTGTAATATATTCAGTCGAAGCTAGCCGCACTGATAGTCCAGCAAGAAGAATCGCTATGTAATTTTTTTTTTCTTTTCTCCAGGCTGCAGGCAGCTGTTATTATTTTTCTTTTTCATTTTATTTAAGTCTTCTTCTCCCTGGTACAACTCAACGGTCATCCTCGGGATGTATGTATGAATTTTAATAGTTTTATTAGTTACTGCATTTATCTATAAGTCATAATTTTTACAATATATACATATAATCTCATGTATGCCATACTTTTAAATTTTATAAAGTCTTTATTACAATAGTTGATGCAAAAAAAAAAAATTGAGAAAGAATTTGTCTTTTATATCCTTGTTATAATATTATGTCATTATTTAAAGTTATTTTTGACAAATGTTTCATTCTAATAAGAAAGGTGAAATTGTAGTTGATATAAGGTAAACATAAAGATGAGTACTCATCAGATTATTTTCCCTATTGTGTCTGCTCTTTACAATGCATGCATGCTTTAACATTTAACCTCTTTTGATAAAAAAAAAAAGAGAGAAAGTGCATGATAAACTTATATATACTAATATTTCTTCTCTTCTTGGTGAAATATAGAAAGTGAATGACTCACCATAAGTAGTATATAATATTTTTTTTTGTATACTTTTGAGTGTTTATACTTTGGATCCAAAGATGTTTAATGAGTCATTATATATATTTATATAAAGCAAATTCTTGATTTATGACAAATGCAAAAGTGATCACTCACTTAATTTAAAAAAAAAAAAAAAAAATGTTTGAAAATTACAAGTAAATATGTTCTAGATATCTTCTATATAGAAATTTTGACACAATTGATTTTTCTTTGTAAGTTGACATTATCAAGTCATATATAAGATTGACATATTCATATAAGTTTCTTCCTTTTTTCAGAATATTAAACATCTTATGTTTTATGTTTATTTTGAATGAAGTATAGTATTAAAGGTATTTATGCAAGTATTGTCAATTTATATTGAAAATGTTTAAGAATATTCCTTTATGAGAGTGTAAAAATTCTCTCTTTGAAAATTATTATATTCACTTTGAAGATATTTTTATTGGAAAATAATATCATGCTTTTGTTGACATTTTTTTTGCAACTTATTAATTTTATTTTCTGCAAAAATGTGTTATTGAATAATACTAAAGTTATTCATTTAAGATTTATTGAAAGCTTAAAAGGCTATGTGGTGATATAAGTAAATATTTTTTATGAGAGCCTAACTAATCTCTCTGCACCATTTATATATATATTTTTTATTGTTCAATTTTCAACTTACAAATTCATTCAAGTTATCATGTGCTATTTGAAACCATATATTTTATATATAGTTATAGTATGATTCATATACAGTTATAGTATGTTTCTATTTTGTTGACAACTAAGAATATAAATATACATATTATTGTGTAATCAAATATTGTGACATATGCTAAAGCATTCTACTATTGTGGTACATTGTGCACAGCCTAACAAGAGACTCTTCAAAGTTATGGACTGTTTTTCTGCACATAGACTTTAATTTTTTTTTTATATGATAGATACCTCTGAAAGAAACTTTATATACCTTTCATGTTAACATTTACTACAGTTGGTATATTTTCATAAGGATTACTATCATAACAGTAATTATTTTTTTTATTATTTAAATATCATGTACAACAATTATGTATATTTTTATAGCTATTTCTGATATTTATTTTGTGTAATTATTTAGTATATTTGTACATGTGTTAGAAAATATTGTCTCGATGAAAAATTGTCATTTTTGTCATCTCACCAATATTTTCTTTTGGGGGACCCTGGGTAATATGTGGTGGTTACTCGATAACCCCCCATATGTTTAGTTTAATTCAATTTTATTAGCCATTTTATTTCATATCACCTTCCTTTTTATTAATGTTCTCAATTTAAATTTAATTTCGGTTTCGCTTATTTTCATTTCGTCGCCTGTAATGTTTTCTTTCTTACTTAGCTTTCGAATGTTCCAAGCCGGTAAAATTCTGTTTGAAATCATTCCTTCCGGTTTTAAATTTGTTCGAGAACATTCTCGCTAGTTCTTTTGGGTGGAACTTCCGTTTATTCGGACACACCCCTAACCTATCAAATTAAATTTCACAGGTGACGTATTTCAAGCCGTTAAGTACATGGCCACCGGCTTTGGCCTCCCCTCTTAAGATGGTTATCAATTTTATTCTTATTAGTTACATATCTTTTCATACTGTATATTGTAATTTGGCTTATTTTTTCCTCACCCCCTCTTTTGCTCTCTGCCAAATTGGCGTATTTTGCATTTACAATAACCCTTTCTCTTTTTCCCCTGGGCTCGCGGCCACCTGCGTCAGTTGCGCCGATAGACACCAGCTGTGATGGATGCGGTCCGATGACTGCAGGTTTTGGGTGGAAGTTCGGGCCATGTGCGCGCCCCTTTGAAGCCGTTTTATACGGGCTCCGTTCTATGCTGCTGTGATCCCCGCATGGTTTTAGAATAGGCTGATTTTTTAAGGCTGCGAGGAGCAAAGCCCCTCCGTGCTGCGAGGAGCAATGAAGTGGTTTAATGCATTCCTGAATGTATTCGTTTTATGTGCCTTCTCTTTTGGTTTATTCAACGTAAATAAGCGCACTCCATAGATCTTCTGGTTGGTGTTCTTGTGGAAGCATCATAAGTGATGTAGTATGTCATCATGAGTCCACTTAATACCTATTTCATCTTTCATCACCTCATCGTTAAAAAGTAATTTTTCTGCAGCTATTATTGGTGCTCGAATTTTCTTCAATAATTGTTTTATGTGATGCCAGTCCTCTGACAAACAAGCAGAGGTGAAAATCTTTTCTTTTCGTGAGATGCAAATATTTATTTACATAAAGTTCCTTCATGTCGTTATCTGGCCCATTTTATATATATAGTTTTTGATTACTCACGGGGCGTTATGAAGAAAATATTGGTTTGTATCTATGCAATATGAAGTATAATACATTTTTGTTTTTTTGAAAGTTCATATTATGAAAGTTGCTCTTTTTCAAGAAGAAATAATATTATATTTATCCTTTTATGTCATGAGAAAATTTATAATTTACATCCTGTTGAGATATCTAAAATATATTATTGACAAAGAATTTTTATTGCTTGGAGATAGCAATTGTTGTGATTAGCATATATTATGATATGGTTTTTTATGAAAAGAGAGATTAATATGTACGAGTCAAAAATAATATAAATATGTGAAGAAATATTTATTCATGAAAAAAGTAAACAAGTTCTTCATGAAATAAAAATTAGTTTTCTTCAAAAATTTGTTTGCATAATAATTTCTTGTGCCTATTGTCTGGATTTATTTGTCATCAACAGCCAAGGACTTGACAGGTAACTTTTTTTACCTTTTCAATTTTATATTTTTTAACTTTATGTTTGACATTTTATGTCATCATGGATAAAGATATTTCTATTGTTCTAAAGAAGTAAGGATGGTCACTTGGGTCGTTTGCAGGCCCCCATTCTCCGCGATGTGCTGTCATTATCACGATCATTTATTTGGCCTAATTGTGGGTAGAGGCAAATAAAAAGTGCTTTTTCCACTTTCAAGTAAACATAACATTATTTTTTCTTTGATGCCCTGACCAAAGCGTCAGCTCAAACACCACAATGGTAATCAGAAAATAATTATTCCTCGTTTAGATCAAACAATAATAGTAATGATAACCTTGGATTCAATTTATTAATAACATTTATTGAATTCAAGAAAACATGTATTACATAAGTGGTACAGATTTGTAAATATTTAATGGTAATTACGTAACATTAAATAAATTAAACAGAATTACTATATAAACCTATTTTTTTACTTTATATCACAATTATAATATTAATTGAAGAGGTGATATCTGCAACTTAAAGCATAGGTAAATGATACACATAAAATTCTAGAGTCCATTTAATAGAACTTTTACACATTATTATCCCCAGTTTATGAGATTATAAAAAGTAGGTAATTAATTTTAAGGATTTCTTTTATTTTTCTTTTGGTAAAATATTCGCATTAAAATATTAACTATAATAAATAATTTAAGTTTCTTTTCATAACAAGAAAACTAAAGATTGATATAAATGAAATTATTTCTTTTCATTAAATATTTTGATATAATGAAAACTTATTTTGTAAATAAATATGCAGCACATTCCCAATAAAAAGAACGTAAAAATCTCGATAATCTCGCAAAATTCTCTCGTAACAGTCTCGATATCGTTTACACCATGATTCAGGAAAAAAATGAGAATATATGCTGCATAAAAATGTATATGTCGCAGGTGAATTGCGGAATCCGGGTCTTTTCCAAAGGTCTAGGCTGTTGAGTTAGACCAATTGGAGATAATATTCCTTTTTAACAATTAAGGCCCTACACTAGGCACAGAAAAAGACCCGGATGATAATGTAAAGTCTATGAGAGCGTCCTTTTTAAATAATCTCGCTCAAGTTTAAGTATTTTTACATAATTTTTTTTTTTTTTTTTTTTTTTTTTTTTTTTGCACAAAATAGCTGAGGACGATCCACTATCGGCCTAGTTTTTACTTTTTCAATTTTGGTTTCAGATTTTTTTAAAAATTACTTTAACTTTCAAAACCGGCTTAAACCGGTTCTGAAATTGAAACTATCGTAATATAAAAATATGTAAGCAAAATCGAAAAAGTAAAAACTAGGCTGGTTGTTGATCATCCTCAGCTATCCTATGCAAAAAAAATCATCTAAAAATATTAAAATTTGAGCGAGATATTTGAAAAAAACGGCCTCATAGACTTTACATTATCATCCAGGTCTGTTTCTGTGCCTAGCGTTACGCCTTAACAACAAAGTTGAAAAGTGTTTATGATTTTGGTTTGTCTTTCCGTCTGTCCGCGCTCTAACTCTAGTAAATATGCTCGTATTGCCCTGAAATTTTTGGAAGTGTGTGACATTTTATCTAGCTCAAACCCTACTGGAAATGAAGTTTATAGCATGATTAGTATATTTACATGGAAAGTGAAAAGTTTTCCGTTACATTAAGGCCTATGCAGAAAAATGAATTTTAAATGAATTTTAAAGGTGTTATACCCTGTCAAACATATTAAAAGCTATATGCATTTACGAGGTGTGCTAAAATCTTCATTCACCAAAATATGCGAGGGAAATAATGATTGTTATTCACTTACAGGACCTCATGATAAAGAACTCTATTACTAAGAGCGGATATTACTTGCGACATACTTTATTTATATCAACAATTTCATGCATAATAAAGATGATATACCTTACTGAGGCTTAATATGAATTATTTCATGCAAAGTACGAAGCCCATAGCACTAACATGGAAACACAAAAGATTTAAATAGTATAATCAATCGAAGTACTGCATGTTACAAAATGATGGCTAATGGATGGACTTTTCAATTTTACTAAATTAATGCATATTATATGCTGCGTATAAGTTCTATACTTGATACACATGACTACACAAAACTGCTCCTGAATGATCTACTTAAAGATAGTTTTTAGATAAATTTTACGCTAAACTGCATTCAATTTACTAAGAAATGTTTGTAGAATATAAATAAAAGTTTTCACAGAAGCACTCAAAGAATTGGATACATTGTTGCCTATAAATGATTCTTTCTGGTGATGTAATTTCAGTAGTTTTTAGAATATTTTAGCTTGAATTATTTTTTTTCTGAATACTGGCATTTAATAAAGGTATTAAGTTAACTACATGGCTGAGCTGAATTATTAAAATATGTTTCATTCCATCAATATAAATTGCTGAAAAAGAAACATGAACTTGTTAGATGTTTTCTTGCTAAACTAAATTTACCAGTTATATGGTATACATCAATCGACAGATCAAATACATGGTTGTTAAAAGTATTGGATTACATGTTTGCCGGTTTGGTTAGTAACTACTTATTTCCCTAAATAACGATGTTTTGTAAAAGATTTCAGGAAGTGTTGGAAAGTGTTTCATTATCGGTTATTACGCATAATTTTTCTTACATGTTTCAATTGACTTGAATTTTTACTCTTACTGCAAAAGGTTCTAAGCAATTTTGAGCTAATTGGAAAATGACCGTTTCTCAATCTGCCAGATATATTTTAGGCTTATGGCAAAGATTCCCTCAAGAGTTCGGCTTATTAGAAATTATACATTTGCTAATTAAATCTTTGTTTTTTTTCTTTCAAACACATTACATTGTACTTATGAGTTTTTAGTCATATTGAAAAAATAGCTGCTGTTGGTCACCTGTTTGTCCAATCAGCTTAGTTCATCTAGGTTTCTTACTTTCTAACCCCACAATACCACTATAATTTTGGAATAGTAAATTTTGTTTACGAAGACCGTTATAGAAAAGTTTACTTATTTTGAAGTAAACTTATTTCTATATTCTGGTATTATTGAACCACTTCATGAAATTAGCAAAAAATTGCTTTGTCTCAGAAAACTTTAAAAGGGCAGAATGAATTAATATATGTTCTGAAATTATTTTATGTATGTAGATGCACGCAAAACTAATTCTAATTTACATTACTAAAAATTTGTGAAAATTTATCACTTCTACTGTTTACTAACAATATTTGCCTTATTTAATCTCAAAATTATGCAGTAACAATTAAATAGAAAGAAGATTTACTAAAAAGATATTTTGGATTGAAAAACCATACAGTATTCTAAATAATAATAATAATAATAATAAAAATTCTATTAATTTTGTATATTGAATGCAGGCATATTAAATTGTTAAAAATATATATGCTTTAGCTTGTACTTATGCATTTATTTATTAGTGATCGCAATTTTTCATTTTATAAGATTGATAAGCTTGAAATTTATTAATTTTTTTTAAATATTAATGTTATCTTACTATATAAATGCCAGTTTTATTAGTTACTTTTGTAAGAGACATATTTTTGCTTTAGAATTCTATTGCAGAAAATTTCAAAATGACTGCAGAATTTTTTTTCATTTACTTTACAATATTTTTTTTATTATCTGCTTTATCAAAGTTAGTTTTTAAAGATAACTAAAATGCATTCTTTCAAGTAATATACAAAAATCACTATCAAAATTTTTTAAATATCTGTGAAACAATCAAATCTTTTAATCGTGCTTTTTAGCTTGCACTCGCTAGATCATGAAAATTAAATACCTTAAATAATTTTCTTTACAAGACATTTTCTCACAATATATAATATTTAACATAGATTTTAAGAAAAATATGTTATTCTTAAAAAAATAAAATAAGGCAGACACAACAATACATTTTATAATGCATATATTTTACAAAAATGTGCAATGCTGAATATAAGCTAAATTTTCTGAGAGAGTGGGCGTTTTATGAAATACTTTTATTCATAGAGACATCACGCACAAGTATTATTTGAAACATATTTTATTTTACATGTTTTCACAGTTTCAGAATTCTGATATTTTATATGTTGTCACATTACATCACACGTTTTGGAACTCTCCATATCCAGTTATGACTTTGAAAGAGAACTTTCAGAGCAGAATTTATTATCCTTTCAATATATTGAATAAAATATTGATTGCAACAGTTGTTGGTATTATAAAAATATCCTTACTATTCTACACTTATATTTTGTATCATGAAAGACATTTTTTATCATTTAATCTCTTTTTATTTCAGATTATTAGTAATCTCAAGTCGGCCACATTTTTTTTTACTTTTATATGTTATAAAATACACGATTATTATTTCTGAAATATTACAATAATAATAAAAGTTCTTTTTTCTCGCACTACTGACAGGTAAAAAAATATGAGAAAAATAAAAAAGATTTTTACATTTCAGGTATATCAAGTCAATAATGGTGAAAAATAATTTATCATTTTGAAATTCAGTAATATATATATTGCTTAATGAATGTAAATGAATTCCAAGATGGAAAGTTATTTTAATATGTTTTCTTAAAAAAAAGAAATTAAATTTTTTTATAATTTAATTTTAGAAATTTCACTATGAAATTTTGTAAATAATGTTTTAAGTACTTATTTTTGCATAAATGACATATACTATGAAATATTCATTATCCAGATTTCGAGCAAGTTTCATGTCAAGTTTGAAATCTAAATCATGGCATCAATCTCCATCACAAAGGACAACGTACACTTTTTAACGTAATAAATTTGTTTCATAGTAATATATGTTATTGTTGAACTTGCAGAATTTTCATGTTTAAAAAACGGTACACTAATGAGAACTTCCCTCATTGTTTTGCCGTGTGCATGTCTCCTTTAAAATTTTCAATCTATATATGCAATTTATATTAACTATTTGGAAAATAGCTGTCGTCCTCGGTAGAAAACAGGGAAATCTGGAGAATTTCTGAATCCTTTTACTGCTTGAATTCTGCAACTTATTTTGTTTTATTCATTTTCTGATTGGTCAATGTTTAATGTCTAAAAATGGAATACTTCTGTTGTTATAATGACACGTTTTCTGATTAGTTCATGTTTAATGTCTAAAAATAGTATATTTCTATTACGACATTTACAAAAAATGTAATAACATTTTAAAAATAATAATAATTTGAAAACAAATTGTGATAAAGATTTCAATCACATTTCATTTAAAAGGGCATTTTTTTCTCTAACGCATCGGTGAAAAAATTTAAAATCTGTGATGTTTAAAAGTTTAAAAATTTGCAGTTCCGAAAATTCTTTACTGAAATTTCAATTAAAATTTGTTCATGATGGGTCCAGAAATATTAATGTTTAATCCATGACGTATGTAAGTAAGGTGTTTTGAACTCAGTCTGATTAATTCCATCCAATAAAAGTGCAGATTTTAAGCAGTTAAATTTATTTGTCTATTAACTACTATTTTTTATCATTGGTCTAGGAATATTAATGTTTAACGCTAGGAGGACGTAATGTGTGACTCCTTTTGATCATCCTAAAAATGCTGTTTATTATTATGAATAATTTAAACATAGAATATACTTATAAGTCTTTAAAATTTGGGTCTTTGAAAATATCATTTTCCAAATAGTCGTTGAAATTTGTTAAATTACAATTTTGTTATTTTAGTTTTTTTTTCAATTTTTATGCATAATTTTCAAAAATAAAAATTTCCTTTGCTCTCTCTGCTTACATGAATAAATGCTAATTAAGAGTGTACATGCTAAATGATGAAGGAATTACATAAATTATGAAATACTGATTTTGAAACTAAATTAATATTGCAGTTAAAACTATTACAAATATGACATAATAAATATGCTGTTAAGAGAATAACGATATTTATCGTAAAATCTCAAAGAATGGTGTTGATATAGCATTGAAATATACATCAAATATTTGGATCGAGAACGTTGATCTTAAATTAAAATAACTTTATTTGAAATTTTCTAGTAATGAAAAGAATACGCTTTACTGTCGATGCCATTTTTAATTAAAATTAATACTTCAAAAATTATTTTATCGAAATAAAAAAGGACATAACTATTAGAACTTTTACGAAGTGTTTCCAAAAATTAATGAAAGTAGATTTTTTTAACGAATTAAGCATCGGGCGTTTCCTTTTAAGAGTAATTTGTTCTTCTTTCAATAATCTATTCTTTATTAATTAAACATTCAGTGTTGATTAAATATTTTACTTCTAAAATTTTTGGAAAATGGAATGTAAGGATATGACGCAAATTCATTCCATTTCTATTGAAAATTATAAGTTAGATTGAATATCTCTTCGATAAATCGACAACTTTTATAGAAATATATCACACAGAGCTATAAAAAATTGTAGCATTAAAATGAAACTTAGCATTTCTTTTCTATTATTTAGATTTAGAATTATATGCATTTTTTTTTACTTTGCCTATTAATAAATAGAATTTAAGTAAAATATATTTTGCAAAGAAACTTTTTTTCTGTTTTTGTTTATTAATGTTATTTTTGCATTATTTCTTGATATCGTTAAATATTTTATTCTTCGCTAAATTTTTGCTGGGATATTCTTGTAAAATTTAGTATATTCGAGAAAAAAAGAAACACACAAATATTATGTATTATGCATACTTGTTAATTTTTAAACAATGTCAAAAATATATGTATTTTTTATCTTTGCTGGTGTAATTAGTTTGCTTTTCCTATAATAAAGAATGGTCTTCTAAAATTAATCGCACTTTGTACTACTAATATGCCATCATCAATATTAGAAAGCGGGAGGTTTGTACTTTGTGCTTATATATGAATAAATAAAGAAACAACGTCAAGAAGCACAAATAATATAAAATAATATATGTTATAAAGCATACAGCTGTTTCGGGACTTCTGAAGTCCCATCATCAGGGCTAAGAATAAGTAAAATGTAAAAGACAAGTCACATTATTAAATAAAAAAAAACGTGCATCGCAGCTAGCTGCTAAGGCGAACTGACCATAAAACGTCGCAAAGCAACAGTAAAAGCAGACTGACACGCACATTCCTAAGGAGACCAAACAGATGTCTCTTCCAACTGGAAGAGTCAAAGTAAAGGAGAAAAGTAAGGGGGAGTGAAATTACAGAAATGGACACCAAACTTCAAAAAATGTAGGTGTACTGGACGTGTAATTAACTAAATTATTAGAGTTTTTCCACATATGAAAAGCTTCCCAAAAGTCTAAATCATAAATTGATGAATAATATTGTATTGATGAGGCTTCGGAAAATTTAAAATTGTGACTATTGGACCAACAATGGTTAGCGATAGCGGAACGTTTTATTTCACAATTTTTAGCGTAAGTAATGTGTTCTCCCAAACGTTTTTTCAAAGGTCACGTCGTTTGACTGATGTACATTTTATCGCATTCTCAAGAAATCTTATAAATATCCCAATCATCTATTGGATCTTTGAGATTTGAGAATTGTATTTTATTGAAAGGAGTATAAGTTATTTTAAAAAAATTTATATATTTAATATTTTATATTATTTGTGCTTCTAGGCGTTGTTTCTTTATTTATCCATCATCAATATTATAGTTGAATACTTTTAAAAACGTGATTAGGGTACTATATAACACTCAATGGTGTATAATGACATATAAATAATTTAATTGTTTTTGAAGAAAAAAAGGCACTTATAATGAGCATTTTATGAAATTGTTCATTTATAATTTTACAGTGATTTAAAACATAATGTTCTTCTGATAGAAAAAAATAACGAAATTTAAAATAAACACCAATGTCTAAAAAACATGCTTCGTGTTAAGTTGTGAAATATATGCAGACGAAAGATATGCAACCCCTCCCCTCAAACTTATTTTTTACGAAATTATTGCAATTGAAAATGTTTAAAATTTAAATTACAATAATTTAATTTGTAATATGAATTCTTTACTCAAAAATACCAATAAAATATATATAACAGAGTTTGTTTATGAAATTAATATATTAAAAAATGTCACATAAACGTTTTTAAAAATTATGTCCAGCAAAATATGTTTAAAACTTCGTAAACGTTTTTTTCCTTTTTAAAACAGAATGTTCAAAAAATTTAATTTATTAGCTATGGGATTAAAATTTTCATTAAACCAAACATGTTTCCGGTATATTTGAAAAAAAAAATTAATTGTATCACAAAATATTATTAAAAATGAATAATGGTATTTTAAACAGTAAAAGTTGTATTTTGCAGATGAGATTATTTAATTTATATATGTTGTATGACAAAAGTAATTATTTAAATATTCAGATATTTTCAAATAGAAAATACTGAAGAAAAATCAAAGGAAGAATGTTTAATTAGAATAGACTTTTTTTTATTTCCATTAAAACTTTAGAGACATACCTCTAAATAAAATCAACTTATTGGAAAAACTGTTTAGATTATTTCAAAAATTTAGTTTTTCGAAACTAAATTTAATTAGGATTTAATATAAAAATGTTAATTGTTTTTTAGATGTATTAAAGATGTCCTGAAAAATAAAATTTCTTTTTATGAATCAAAAGATAAGTAATGTAATTTATTAATTAATGCAGTTTGTAAGAGATAAATATTGAAGAACATACACTTTTATGTCATTAAGAATTACAATTGCGCATTATATACAGGATACAATTATGAAAGTTTATAAACAAAAAACATGTCATAAAATTCATGTCAAACGTAGCAAATGTACTATAGCGAAGTACTATGCCGCGTTTGTACTATAGGGAAGTTTTAAATATATTAAGATCTTTGTGTAATAGGATACAGTTCTTGGTATACAGTAATGTACCTGAAATCTTTTGCGTATCGCTGTAAATATTATCTGCTTTCTAAAATACAGGAAGTAACCTTTAATGATACTCAGCAACGTATATAAATTTTATAAAATGTGAAATAGTTTAATGTAATTGAAACGAAACAATGCCTCTCCCCATGCCATTATGCAAGATAATATTTTTGTGTGGCCATGTAAATTAATTAAAAATTTGTATTGTATCGAATATCTATTTTAATATTTACATCACAGATGCATATCAAGTTTATTATGTTCGAATGAATGTAACATCATTAAAATGTACTTGAAACTATTTATGCCATTAACCGTAATGTAACGGAATAATTTTAATTTTCTCTGTAATTGTACTATGCATCCCATTTTCATAAAATTTTAAATTACTCGAAAAACTTGAATTCAATAATTATTTATTCCAGTTTTTCATTTTCATTGTGTTTGTAATTTTTTTATTTACATTCTGAAGATGGGTCGACGAAAATGAGTTGAAACATGTCAATATTTATTATATTTTAAATGTTTTATTAAAAAAGTAACGTCTTACAAAGAAAATAATTATTTATAATATACGTTGTATCTATTCGTCGTAGAATACATATTATTAGCCGCCCTTGGCGTCCAGTTTGGTCTCCCTTAGATGTATACTACGCATTAAATCTTATTATTTATTCATAATTTATTTTAATTCCTCAATTTTTTGCCAAATTAGAAGATTCTGCTAGAGAAATAAACATAGATGTCATATACGCACCACATTGGTGCGAATGCAACAAAATGGCTATTATATGCCTCACATAGTAACCCGGCTATTGTTATTTATTTACTTTTATTTTGTTTACTGATTAAAATTGTTTTTCTATAATTATTACCAAATTTTTTTGTGCATTATAATTTCCTTTTTAAAATAATAGAAAATTGTTAATATATATATATATATATATGTGTGTGTGTGTGTGTGCATTTGGTATTTTAAAAAGAAGTTTTCGCCAAATTGACGCCAGAAAAATAAAATACTCTAATGTGTTGCGTATATTACATATGTGCGAAGAAATCAAAAACTCAGTATTTGTATGTTAGCCTGGCGCAGGCAGTAAATCGTCATATATTGTACCTGTGGCATTGTTTCGTATTTCATTTAAATTACAATAATAATTTTATATAATCTTTTCACTTATTTCATTTATAATACATAACCTTATTTTGAAACTGAAACAAATAAATTCATGCCTTTTATTTACTTTGCTATGTTAAAATAACAGAAATATAAACAATAATGAACTTTTGAAGCTCCATAAGTGCAGCGAAAGAACAAAGCGTAAACAAACCTAAATTACCATGACCTAAATCCTACTTAATAAGAATCGTTTTATTTCGGTGTCGCCGTTAAACAATTAACAAATAATCGCGATTTCTGTGCCACGCATGACAGCGTAGTATATATAGAGAGATAGATAGATTATTATTAAGATATTCAGTTGTAATTCACATGTTCATATAAATTGGAAGGCAATAAAATCTGTAATAATACTAACTGAAAAACTCTCCAAAATAAGATGAACTTCTTATCATATCCAGAGGCAGTTCACTTTTTTAACGCAAAAATTAACAGCTAAACACGAGATTCAAAATCATTTTACTTTCGCCCATTGTCCAGTGAAATATCATTCATTGATGAATTGCTAAAACTCTGTTAATTAAAAACAGTGTAATGAACTGAGAACACGAGTCAGATAAATTGAATAGCATAATAAAATAGTGTTTTTCATCTAAAATTTTATTAAAAAAATAATATGCATTACAATATTTTAAAGAAAAAAAATCTAAAATATGTGCAACTATTTTCTTGCAAAACTATCATATCTTGTTAATTCGAATGGTGTCCCAACCTTCTACACTTTCTAAGAAAGATCTGTTAAATTTGTAGCTATTATCCTGCAAAGCTTTTCTCTTTTGTTCATTCAAACAATGTTCGAATCTTCTACATTATCTGGAAAGAATAACCAAGTACCGTTAAATTTGTATATCTTTAATGTAAGCATCTATCCTCTATCTCATATCTCAAGTATCACAAAGTTTCTGTAATAATAGCAGTATTGGAATTATACGAACTTCTTGGAAGTCACCTTCAAAATATTAAAGATAAAACTCTCGTCAGCTCATATTATTTCAAACATTGTCCTTGTCTTTTACATTTTAATGAGCGTATAACTTTGTACAGATAAAATGTACTTATTTTTAAATGTGCACTTTCGTTCAATAATTTTGACAAAATATGTTTTTTATATTTGCCATTCTTCTCCATAATTATAAGAAGTTAGTTATATTTTTTAGGCAATATTCCTTAGATGATGTTCCAATATTTATTAAAATTTGATTTTGTACTGCAAATGCTTTATATATACTAAAATGTTAACTTGGAATCTATAATTTTGCCAAAATATATATATTACAGAACTTTTCTTTGTAATATTTATAGGAAATTCTTTATATATTTACTGTATTGCTTCTTAGATGATGTTCCAATATTTAATAAATTTGATTTTGTGCCACAGATGCTTTATATATACCAAAATGTTAATTTGGAATCTATAATCTTGCCAAAATTAATGTATTAAGGATCTTTTCCTATGTCATAAATGTTCGAAATTCTTTACATATTTACTGTATCACTTCTAAGATTACCAACATTTGCAACATGATATCCCAACATTTACTGAAATTTTATTTCCTTTTTCTTTGTTTCAGTTCACGCTCATTTAAACATCATCTCAATCTTATACATGTTATACTATTCTGTCCAACATCCATGAATATAAAATTGCATCCTCCATTTTTCAAGTCATATCTTTAAATGGATACTTTAAGAATTCTTTATTAAAACTATCTTAGCCAAAGTATCTAGTTCTGATAAGTCTTCGTTCGAAATGTTACAATCAATCACTTAAAGCTTTAGCTTAGAGCTTCAGCTGGTGTTCATTCAACCAACAGCATGATCTTTCACATTGCATAGAACGTAAAATTTTGTACCGGTAAAATATTCCATACACTTGAGTGTAAACTTGCATCTTCTGTTCGATTTCTCATATTCTTAGATGAGTTTCATAAGGATTCTATATTAAAGCGCAGTCTTAACCAAAATATAAAAGTATATTGCTTACACCGTTCTTTTTTTTCTTTCATCTATATAAGGATTATTTTTATAGCTCGCATAATGATACTATTTTTTAAAAATTGACAATTTAATCTAAATAATGCATTTATATTTAATTATAAAAACTTATTTTTAAATATCAAAATATTTCGTAAACTTCAGTGAAAAATAAAATCTGTAATTCTTCAAATCACAATTTGCAGGAATCTGTACGTTTATTAAAATTTTGTCAAAACACTGAGCAGAAAAAGAAAATAAAACATAAATCAAGAAAACTACAGGATTCTGTTGCTTTACCAAAGCATCTATTAAAATTACAGTATTCTTACTAAACTTTCATCTGTAGCTTTGGTGCAGTTATATAAAAAGTTCTAGGTATCCGAGTTTCCTAAAACTTTCATAGTAAATTTACAGATTTTTGGATTTAAAGTGTAAGCGTAAGCATGTTAATTGAGTTTTTGCTATATCCGTTACATTAAAAGTTTTAGGAATCTTATTTTTTCTAGAAAAAGTTGAATAAACTTACAGATTGTTTTTTAAAGTGTTGAATAAAACACAGATTTAATTCTGGTGAAATATTATAAGCTAATAAAATAGTGTGGATGCATTAGTATAGTTATAGACCTTTTTTTCTTCATATAATAATTTTTTACTACATTTTGAATATTATGAATGGAATTATACATTATATGCCTAAAATTACTTTTCTGTAATGCTCGCAGTTCATAATAATTCAAAATTGAATGATTTTTAAATTGAATATTTTTCAAACATTGAACACATTAAGAAAAACAAAATTAATTTCAAGAAATTTTATTTCAAGAAACTTTTGCTCTTTTAGAATTGCATATCCAAATACTAACACAAATTGCATATTCACTTGCATTTTATATTTTTCAACTCATAGGTATAATTAATATTCATAATTAATCTACTTAGAAATAAGTCTTAGCACAAATAGAGGTCTTTAAAGGCTTCTTCTAAATTATTAAGCTTTTAAAAATTCTTCAGATGTGAATATAAATATAGCATTAAGTAGTTGTCAGTTCATGTAAAATAATGCAGTCATATAATATTATATAAAAGCTGCTTTTAGTTATCAAAATAAGATGTAAAAATAAAAAAAAGAGAACGAATACTAAAAGTATATATTTGATGGTAAGCATTAGGAAAGTGATTGGTCTCCATCTTAGAGCATCCATAATTTTTAATCTTTATTGCTACAATTTATTTCCCATGCGTTCTAGTCAGTAATTATTTTTCTCCTATAAGGATTATGTTTCTTTTGAAAAAAAAATTATAATACATAATACGCTCTTATAGTTTCAAGTGAAAATTATAAATTTTATACTTTATACAGGTTTTTCCTAAATTTGTTGTCATTAGAAGTAGTCTTTCAAAATGTTAAAGATCATCATTTATTTTTTATCGGCTCTGTAGCTGTCCTTTTTTGTAGCCTTAGGTCAAAATTTATTTTTAAAATTTTTCGAATAATTCAGTTATGCATTATTGTATACAAATTATTTTTAGACACGTTAACATCTATCTAGCTTATCCAAAAGGTAAATGCAGAAAATAAAATCTCATTTGTTGTTTGTAATGATTTTATTTCCAAACACATTTTAATTGATGCTGCTATTTGAATATAGTTCAAAGTTTTATGTATGGATGGAAATAACTAGAACAGGCACTACATCTTCTCCTTTCATATTAGGTGCGTTCTTAGTTATATAAATATATAGTATCTATAGCGTTGCCCGGTCCGTCCGTCTGTCCGCCTATAACAGCCTTAACAATATCGAATGAGCTGAAATTCTATACGTGCCATCATTGCACAATGTTGACGTGTCAAATCAAACTTTATTAAAATCGAATTAAAACTTTAAAAAGTACTTCAGAATTAAGATGGAATCATATTATTTCCGTATTACGAAATTTAACAAGTATAGGATGAGGTGAGTTAATTATGATCACGAGGTAATTGTTACTACCTCCATAGGAAAGAAGCTTTGTAAGGTATTTTTTTCACGCTTAGATATTAAACTCATAATTTCAGATATTCTTTATCATTATTTGGCATTTTTAAGACCCAAATAGCAATTTGAAACAAAATCTATTAAAATATTTGATAAACAGATTTGTCAGTTCAGAGTTATAACGGGCATAATTACCCGAAAAACGATGTATATTTATGTATAGACAAGTACAAAGAAAAAATACAGTGGTCATAATTTAACCCCGTTAGTGGTCTTAATTACCCAATTTTTTGTTATTGTGAGTTTCGATGAGGTAATTATAACCACCCTTTTAACTTTAGGGGAATAAAGCTTTTAACAGGCGTTCTTAAAGGTTCAATGTTACTTTTGATGTAATTAAAACACCACTTTTCCAAATAGACATAACTATACAAAGAGATCATAATTACCTATTCTGATCCTAAACATAATAAATTTTGCATTCCTTCACTTTTGTATAAGAGTAAACCAAGATCTAAATAATTATAAAACTACTAGTACACTATGAATGCAATCCATAAGCCACGCCTGACGTAAAATTCCTCAATGGTTTAGTTTTCTTTAAGTTAAAAGTTTTTATTTATTTTAGTTTTTTTAAAGTTTTACGTACAGGAATTTAGTAACAAATGACAGAATATTTTACTAAATGTAAATAAAACGCAATCTGATTAGTTATAAATAGAAAAAAATCCGAATATAATCGCAATAATATTTTTATTAATTTACTGTATGGTTTAAATTACAGTAAATGCCTTGTTAGACTGACTCTGTCTAAGAGAGAAATTGTCTAAATCGAAATGGTTTTCGAGTGCCTATGAATCTGTGGACGTACAATAAAATTTCTTTAAGGCAGAATACTGTCTACGACGGAATATTTTCTCAGTACGGATATATTCCACTTTATAAAGACTTTAATTGCATTCTAAAAGATAAATTAAACTAATCATTAATGCTTGTTTTATGTTTTTAGTACATATTAAAATATTTTAATTGCAGCATAGACATACATTTTAATATAAAATTAACGTAATATAAACGGACATAAAATATTATATGCCTAATCGACATTTTTTTAGATGAACAACTTTAATTTAGATTGTTCTTCATTTATCAACATTCTTAAAAGTTTTTTTGTAATACAATATTGTAATATTTTGAAGATATCAAATTATTTTACTTTATAGTTGATGAACAACTAAACAACATCTTAATCAATCAGATTACATGCAATGAATAACTATCTTTATCTAGTATTCCATATACATCTATAAAATTACATTTTTTTACATCATTATTAATATAAAACTACAAAATTAATTTTAAAATGTGTTAACGAAATATGTATATTGTAAAAAAGAGAAAATTAATTCCTATTTTTTAATATAAATGCTTCCGAGTTATTCACGATTCCGAAAAGTGTGCTTTATATTAAGAAATCTCACAGATCCATATATTTTCCAAATTAAAAGACGTATTTGTAAATATAATGTTTCTTTTAGAGCTGATCATTTTCGAAAACGTTACCGAGTAGTTTTGTAAGTGTATTTATAAATTTTCCGACCTTGGTTATCGGGTTTGCTATTAATCATCATTTAAAATACAATACCTAGGTTCAATCGATACAGATCGTGTTAACAAAATAATATTAATGTTAATACGAAATGAATATTTTAAACTGAGTTAAAATATGAGCAGGGGGGGAATCGAACCCGGAATTTTTGCTTATAAGCCCAATGCATTACCATTTAAACAAACTGGGCCAACATCCAGCGGGTAGGCTTTTCGCTCAGAAAACCTTATTGGTTATAACATCTGGTCTGTAATTTAAACAGCTCAAAAGAATTAAACACAGGTAAAGGAACTTCTTATAAATGAAGCATACTTAGATATACTATTATTTTACCAGAATCAAATTGCGTGGTAATGTTATCATACGAATTGAGTATTTCCAAATAAGCGAAATTTTCCCAGGCTTTGAATCGAACCCAGATCCTTGTCTTACAAGGCCAATGCTTTACCGTTTGTTGCAAGCCTTGCAAGCCTTGTTCCTTCTAAGTGAAGGATATGGGTTCGATTCCCGACATTAGAAAATTCTCGCTCAGTTCGAAAAATTCAATTCGTATGAAAACTTTATCAATCAATTTGATTATGTTTAAATAATATTACTAAGATCAATGTTGATGTGAGTATTGTTAATTTATCATGTTTGTCTGCAAAAAAGTATATTGAACATAAAAAAACTAGAGGATCTTAAAAATATACTTTCTAGGCTGATAAAACTAATACATAATCTATAAAAAGTACTCGGAAAAATTCCGAAAATCCATGAAATCAAAAGCAACTTTTACTATATGAAAGTAGCCATAAATCTCAAAACTATTTCACTTACTGACCTTCCTAAAGATAAAGAATGCATTTAGAAATTTCAGAAATCTTGGAAGAGATTATTGTATAATTTCATTCGATTTATATTGTATTTTTCCAGTTAATTATATCTGTGTTTCTCTTTACAATCCTGTTCTTAGACCTATTCTTTAAAGTATTAGAATTTATCACCTAAAGAACTTTTTTCAACTAATCGCTATAATTTTATTCTCCCGTCCTAAATCTAACTATTGGATTTAATGTCCTCTAGTTTGTTTGTTCAGCTTGTCGGATTTAAACTTCATTTTATACATAAGAAAAACAGATAACAAATTTGTCTTTTAAAGGAAATCAAAGTTGTGTAATTCATTAAAGTTAAAATGTGGATAGCTGTTTAACTTTCGCAACTAGTGCATCGTTTTGAGTGAAAGTAAGTAATAAGATACTGGAAACTCATAATGTTTAACATCTGGTTAATATGTAATAATTTTCAATAATTATTTAATAAAATCTCAAATTTAAGATACATTAATCACTGATTAACTAAATGTATCACTTTTGATTTATTAAATATTTTTATTATATATTAACATTTCTTTAAAATCAATTTTCTCATGGCTTAAGAACATAAATTTCATATCTCTCAAATTCAAATTTTTTTAAGGTGTGAACATGTTTTTATTGAAATGTAGAATACTTGTCCTTATCCTGTATTTAGTCGAGGAAAATGCGTAAAAAAAAGAAAGAAAAAAAAATTCATTTTTTGAATTAATTTCTTAATTAAAAAGTTATTAAATATTTCAGATTTTTCAATCACAAGATTGAAATGCCCCTTTTACACATAAACAGATTCAAATAATTTTCTTTATCTTGATTTCCGTTACCATGAATGTGAATTTATATCTATTGTCTTATATCTGTTAGCCCGTATTCTAATAAATGCTCTTGTAAATTATTCTTAAATAGTTGTAGAGGGGTGTCTCTGGAGAAACTTTCAAGCGATATACCGGGTGATCCAGAAGTTCCGGGAGTTTTCAAATGCTAATAATTAACAAACTATAAACAATAGAAGTATGCGGTTTTCACAGAAATGCTTAGAAACTTATGGGATTTGTATTTTTGATGAAACAAACAAATTATGTTAGTTACACTTTTTGCCAACAGGTGGCGCTAAAATTGACAGTATTTTTTTATGGTATGATATAGCTCGCTAAAAAGAAAGAATTAGTGTCCAAGAGTTACAAATTTTCATTATGACGTCCATAGCTTGTAAGTACCGCTGTGAGCCGACGCAAAACAACATGCACAATATCCTCAAAGGAGAAAGAAATTCCAGATGAAATTTCAAATTTATCGTGATATTACAAGTGTACTGATTCATTATGAGCTGGTGATTTCCACCGAGTATTTGCATCGAATTCTACCTCATTTACGATTGCAACAGACATTTGGGATCTCCTGCTTCTATTACGATCTTTCAATTAGCCTTTTTCCCAAACCTTTCTTACCATGGCATTTCACATTTCTAATGGCCATCTAATCCTTTTCTATTGTTACTTCCGTATTGTACGATAAGAACACAGCTCGACATGCAAAGAAAGCATGTCTAAACATGGCAGTTACTCATCAAATTTTGTATGAAAATTCCCTTTCAATGCCATTTCAACCACTTTTAAAAAAGTGATTGAACATAAACCACCCTTAAAACGAAATCTCATTAATAGCCTACAAAAGATGTTTCGCAATGAACTCATACTCATGTGTCTATAAAGCATATTTTATAGCTACATCCAGTGTTGTACAGCAGCGCCACCTGTTGCTAAAAATTGTAACTATGTACATGTAAAAAAAAAATCATGCTAAACAAAATCCCACGTGTTTCTGAGTATAAAGCTGAAAACCGAACCTTTGTATTGTACATAGTTTCCAAATTATTAATATTTCAAAACTCCCGAAACTTTTGGATCACCCGGTATATATATACATATTAGAAATTTCCAACATTTAAAGTATCAAGAATACGCATGCTGAAGCATTTTTTGTCCCACCGAATATTTTAGTCGTGATCACCAGACGAAGGAATAGAACATGTTAACACTACAAACACTTCGGAAATTGCCCATAAAGCTTAGCAAATGAGGTGCTTTTGTATTATAACGAAATTTTAAAAATATTAAGATCTTGGTGCAATACTAGTCTGTATAAGAAATGAAATCTTTTGTGAATGCTATCTGGTTTTTATTAAGCTGAAAGTAACTTATTGTAAACCTCAGCAAAGTACTTTAATTTCATAAAACATTTGAAATAGTTTAATATAATTAAAACCTGACCCAAATAAAGTCCCCCCATACCATTTTGAAATGGAATACAATTGAGTGTTCTGTAAACTAATAACAAATATTCTTTGCATCACAGATTGTACAGAATGAATATATATTAGTATATACTTCATACATACATATCAATTTTATTATGTTCTAAAAGTGTAACACCTATAATATGCACTTTAATCTATTTTTCCCATTGGCAGTAAATTAATAGAATACTTTTCATTGTCTCTCTAATTAAATTATTCATCCGATTTTCATAAAATTTTAAATGGTTCGACAAAATTATGCCAACACAGTTGAAAAGTGCTTATGCATTTGATTTGTCTGACTATCTTGTAAAGGCGTTTTTCTTTACATATTATTTAATAATTGTTTTCCCCCCTTAGTTAAAATTACAATATTCCCTTAATTTGTAACTTTATTTAATAAGCTAGATTTTTAATTCCTTTAATTCTTTTCTGTTACTAACGGCCATTTTCCTTTAAAATATGACTTCACTTATCTCTAATTCTTTCGTTAAAAGCCACAACATATATCCGTTTGTTCATATAACGGTAAGTATTTTCCCATAGCAACAGCTTTTTAAAGAGTTATTTCTAGGCTGTATTTATTCATAGTTAAACGCTACTCGCTTAAGAAACAGGTGTATTATGTTTGTCTTTTATTTTATTTCATTAGAATTCTTTTCCCTTCGCAGCCCGTGAGACTCTTGTTAACCCTATGTAAAGAATTCAATCCTTGTGATTTTCTGGGCCATATGCTATCTTTTATCATTTGGCGTTAATTATTTCAAATCATGCACTTTGATTTCTATCATTGAAAGTCTATTTAACGGAAACTCTCCACGTGCCTTCTCTCATCGCAATTTGTGCGTATCAGTCGTTTTTGGCTATTTTTATGTACATGTATCGCGCCAACACTTGACGATGTGAAAAATGTATTTGTGATAACTCCTTTTCTGTAAGTACTAGCGATCGGATCCATCTTTGCGTTGGTCCCTCTCTGGCACGGCAACCGTTCTTGGAACTGTGAAATTAATAAAAAACTTGTCTCTAGTAAATAGCCTTATGTGTTGCCTTTCTCAATATTCATGGATTATCTACGAACTTGGGATACCAACTACAGCTTAACGGCGCAACGTTACCCTTACGATGTTAAAAATCGACTTTATAAAATATCTGCGATGTTTGCTATAGGATAGTGAAGCTATCATCGTCACATATCTGTCCGTTTGTTCACGTTCTAACTCTCGTAAATATGCTCGGATTTTCATACAATAGATAAGGCCTATTTAGCGTCACCACAGCATATTTTTTATTGCAATGAAATATGTATGATCAATCGTTCCTTTACAGGGACACTCAAAAGAATTCCTTTACATTATGATGTATGGAGAAAAATTATTTGGAGAATATTTTAACGACATTACGCTATTTCAAATGTATCGAAACCGATATATATAACTGGATTTCAATATATTAATATATATCACTGGATTACGTTAAAACAGCGCAATTATTGTATTTTTAAAATCAATTTATAGAGACACACAAAAGGAGGTTACAGTAATGTCTTTGCGAAATAATTGATGGAGATTGCATTTTAAAATTTTGTTAGTTTTTTGCATCTTACTTTATATATATATATATATATATATTCAATGCCTCATATACAGGGCTGCACAAAAATATTCGCATACCATTCCTCTTACTACAGGAAAATGCTAAAAGAAAAATTTTAACTGAAATTTATGTATCGCTTAAATGAATTATATTTTTGAATGTATTTATTAATAAATAAAAATTTCTATATCATATATAGGCCTGCTAAAAAATTCGGATAATTTTTCGATTGTATATGGAAACAGATGAATTTCGCTTTTGGAATATATTATAAATATTCATATGGTGAAATGAGACTTAATATTTTATCTTCTTTTAAAGATGTAGTTTTCTCACATTATTCTGAATGTATTTTAAAGTGCTTCATAATCTGTGTTTTAAGCATTATTTTTTCTTTCTTGTTTTAAATTTAAATAGGTAATTTTACCTGAAGAACAATTTGTGTGCGAGAAACAATCAAAATACTTTTATACATGTACAATTCTGATTGATGCATGTATACGCAATTGAGATTACGACTCAACACTCTTTACGGAGCTTGTGGGGGGGGGGCTAAAAATAAATTCTAAATAATTTCTAAAGTCAAAATATATATTTCCTTGTTATTGTTTACTTTACTTCATTCCTTTTGCTTAAATCTACCACACTTAATTCTTACATTTTAACTTAATACCATTTTTACTTCGTTTACTTCATTGTTTTCGTTCATTTCATTACAACAACTTCATAGCAATAAACTCTTAAAATCAAATTTATTAATGCAAGTTCAGTCTCCGAAGAATTTAAAAGAAAATTCATAATCCTCCTCAAAAATTTAAATATTGAATCATAAATAACTTATGTCAGCTATTATGCTAAACTGAAACAACTACCAAAGAGATTTTGTGTAGGCTGCTAAAAATATAAATTGCTAAAAATGCCTTCAGGTAACAAATAATAAATAATTCCATGTTGACGTGATTTAAAATTTTGAACAAAGCAATATTTATTTTATTAGTATAGAAGATAAAATTGAATGAAGAAAAATAATTAAAATAACTTATGAAACGATATTAAAATGAAGTGCATAAATATATTTTTCCGTTAAAAATTAAATAAAATAATCAACGAAAAATTTTATCAATTTTATTTTTTAATATGAATGATAAAGTTAGTCTTTTGTTAGCTTTTTTAAGAAAAATATGAATAAATTTATTTAACAACTTCGAGGTATGACGATTTTTCTACAGATACAAACAGCTATAACTTTTAGTTTTTATATGTGATTCTGTAATTAAATCTTTATAGCATCTATTCGATATCAATATTTAAATTTTATTATCATATTTTCTTAATTCAGAACTTTTTCATGATCTTAGTTTATTCGAACGAATATTCAATTTCCTATTTTCGAATTGGTCGCTACAAAACTAGCCAAATTTATAGAACTTTCCTATTCTCTAAATAATTTCACATGTGAGATGAAGAAACCTCCTGACTTTTATTTTTGAAACATATTTTTATTTTAGTACATTTATTGTACATACTACGGCTAAACTCTTATTTCACAGCTCCTTTAATATGTTTTTTCATAAATATCCTTCTACATTCTAATATTTTTGCAAGCAGGTATCCACTACAGTGCATCATTTCCTTACTATTTTCATCTGATACATATTTAACATTTTTGTGAATGCATAGTAATTTATTCTACATTTCCGCACAACTTTTACACAAAGGGTTTCAGATAATACCATGCACGCTAAATATAAAATATGTGTTATCCTGAAATACTTTTGAATTGCGATTTGTTTTATTTATACAATTTATTCCAGGTATAATTATATGGTACTACTTGGTTATCCATATTATCAGTTTTGCCAAATTATACAAATCACCAAAGTAACAGCTAAATTATCCATATTGACATGATTTTTACTTTGAAGAACGGAAGAACGGATAAATTAGAAAAACATTTATAAAAGTACAGATAAAAAATCAAAACAAAACCACTTGATGACATTTTAAAAAGGTGTTTCGTGTCTAATATCATTGAACGTGACATTCACGATCATCCATTATTGTCATCTAATCTTGTAATTTGCCCATAGTTTGGTCGACGGGATAATCAAGTAGTACCAATTATATTAAATGAATAGTGATTAGTAGACGAATAGATAATTAAAAATATTATAGATAGGCAGAGAATTAGATGTATCGACATGAATATTAGTTGGAAAAAGACAAAATTAAGATTGTTAAACAAAAAGATCTATTTAACTATGCTTAGCTTTTTTGTGTTCTTTATGTTTCTTTATGTTCTTTATATTTTCTTTCGTATTCTCGGTTGAAATTTCTCTCTCCGAAAAGCATTTTTAACACACAGTTTAAACAAAAGAGTTACAAATACTCAATGTCTTTAATTTTAACCTTTTTAACTACAGCAAACGTTCTACGTTATTTAAGACTCATATTTTCGATTTAACATAAATATATCCAGTTTATAGTTCTATTAATAAAACTCTCTATAATTCTTGAAATATAAAGATTTTGACACGTGATATGCACTGAACTATATTTATCAAAAATATGTTTCGAATGAAAATAAAAATACTAATACTGTTTTTCAGAAAAAAAATATATATATATATGTTATAAATTATAGTAAACTGCATGTAATAAACTAAACTGAAATAAAAAAAATGTTTTAGAAAGAAGAATTTTCAAAAGTTAAAATTTCCTATAATCTTACTTTAGTAATTTAGTAATACTATTTAGAATTCGAAGGTTATAATTTTACAGGTGTATATTCTTTCTAGTTTCATTAATTCTAGCAACTAATTTGGGACGGAGTGAGTATTATTTTCAGAAATGGACATAGTTACACATAAAAAAACATACTTGAAGACGCTTTCTGTTTTATTTCTGTTTAATTACACAATAACATTAATCACACATCCATCAGTGTTAAATTTCTCCCGATACGAAAATTATTATTATTATTATTATTATTTTTTTTTTTTTTTGTTTTGTTTACCAATATGGTGATATGAACTGATATATAGTTTTATATTATATTTTTCTTTACATTTTTATTGTATTGAATAACTCATCGTATAATTCATTTATCAATCGATATAAAATTTTATTTATAATATATGATATTCAATTCTAAATAATTACAGAAATAATCTAGAAAAGAATAGAAATATTATTTTCTGACGTTAAAGTGTTTCTAAAAAAATTCTAAATAATTTGCTTGCATATAAAAGAAATCGCATTTTCATCAATATACAATAACAGCAGTATTTTTTGTTTTAATGCTTTTACATTTTCTGTAGCACTGAAAAACAAATTTTAACGAATTTTCTGTTTCTCTATATACGTTGGGTGTTTCTTATAGATTTCAAGCTGCTGAAAGAGAATATGTTAGTAAAAAATTTCTATCACCCTCCAATTTTGAGAAATTTCATTTATACGTTTTGGAGTATGTAGGCATCGAATAGGCATTATAGTTATATTACGTTATTCTCTTTCATGTATTTGATTCAGATAAACATTCCTTTTTCTTATTACAACAATAGAAGATACAACAAGAGAGTAGAAACAGATGTGCCCCTAATAAATTTTAAGTTAGCGACCTTGAACGGACAGCTCTAGATACCTCCACAGTATTTGACTTTAAAGCAAAACCATGACAGTTGAAAAAACTTTCGGGGCGAATGTACTACTATTTCTTTGTTCTGTAAGACTTCTTCATTAAATTTTGATTATAATTATCTTATTTTCCTGTACAATATGTAAAACATGTCTAGAGGATGCGTTAATGAACCCGATTTTTTTTGCTATGCGTGTGGGAGCTAACTTTGAAAAAGCTCCTATGCGCTTTCACGCCGTAAATAAAGATTGCCTATCATATGTACCTTGGGTATAAAGTAGGTGAACAAGATAAGAAATGGGCACCTCATTCTTTTACACGGTGTGCTACAAACCTCCGGCCATGGATGAAAGGTTCAAAAAAGTGTATGTCCTTTGCTATACCCTGATATGGCGCATGCCGAAGGATCATATAACTGACTGCTACTAATGTATTACAAAAAATAAAGGATTATCTGCAAGAAGTGAACATAAAGTTAATTACCCGAACTTAGATTCGCAATGTGACCAGCTTTACATATTGATGATTTACAGATACCGAAGCCTCCAAAGAATTTTATATATTACGATGCAGCAGTAGAAATGGAAATTGATGAAACTGAAACTCCCGCTACACCTGATATGAACTATTATCCTGGCATAAATGAAGAACGACACCTAATTACTCAAAAAGAATTAAATGATATTGTGAGATACTTAAATTTATCAAAGAAAAACTCAGAATTACTTGGATCAAGATTACAAGGTTAGAATCTCCTGAAAAACAACAAAAAAATATTTATTTATCGAGATTGACACAAGAAATATTCAAAATTTTTTTCAAGAAAAGATGATTCATGCTATTGTAATGATATAAGTGGCTTAATGTCTGCTTTAAAATGTCAATATAACTCGGAACAATGGCCTATAAGAGAGCATCCACAGATAAGACATTTACCGCTACATAAAGTATGAAATTTCTTATTAATATCATTTCTTTTTACAATAATTCTATATTTTTCTGAAACGTTATAAACAATGCATACTTTCAGTGTTTTAAATATTAATTTTAAGCTTTATAAGTATTTATTTAAAAGTTTGTCATTACTAAAATACCAAATGATAAATTTCATAAGGTATGTATGTGTTGAATAAATGCTACAAAATTCAGATTTTCAAGATTTTAATTTTTTTAAAAATCTGTGGGTGATGAAAGCTTTTTCATGGCATATTCTTTCACAGCACCACCTAAAATATAAAAGTCACCACATACTTTGTTAGAAATAGAAATTTAGTTTATAAGTGTAATCATTATTTAATTATGTTTCATTAAATTGATAAAACAATATATAGTTTTGGAAAAATCCATTTTTTTCTTCCATATAAAAATGCTAGCATTTTTTTTTCTTGTACCGCAAACTATCCAGAGAAATTTCAGTGAATTCAAACGATTGTTTCCAATTCCATCTACTCTTTAAACTTATTGTAGGATATTTCAAAATGTATGTATGTTTGAAAGTTTTTATTTCGCAAAAAATATAGAATTCGTTTCACGCATCATCTTGATGCAAAAAATATTTCAGGCCGCATCAGTGGCCGCGAGGTTCTTATACTATAGATCTGTACTTTAAATATTGTTAACCAGGTTCCTTTTAAATCGCATTCGCTAAAGATGTAGACTGTGATCTATTATGAGAAAATAAATGCTTTTTTAAGAAAATTGTTTGTTTGAAGTAGAGTTATAAAAATTAAATAATTTCTTACAGAAATAGTTAAGGATGGTGCCTGTAAGCATTATTTTAAGAGATCTTCTTTACATGACTGAGTTCGTGAAGTGAGGGCGAGGCAATTAATTTCTCATTCTATAATTCACACATTGGCAACACAGAATTGGCGACAAAGAGCATATGAAAAATGAATGATTTCATATCCGTGAAATTTTCTGTTACGCCTTAAACAATTAAGATGATTTTGAATTTAACAGCAGGACAACCAGAAAATAGCAGTCCTAAAAATACGCCAAAAAGAATTTGATAGCCAATTCGTACGTTAGGAGCATATTTTGAGAACTTAGATTGAAAGACACAACATACAGCATGTACGTGAAAAGTTTGTTACGTAATAAAGAAGTTAGACTCAAAATTACGCAGAGAGAGAAATGATATTTCACTAACCGCAAGAAACGTGGTTCTTTATTCTTTCTTTTATTATTTTTAGCGAATGAGAAAATTCATATAAAAGAAATCTGTTTATCTGAGAACGGTTTTAATGATAAAGCAGATACTACTTATGTTTTCTTTCTTTCCTTTTGAAGGAAAGTTATTGTAGGATCGAAATAAAACGTTAAGATAAAATGGATATGTAATTAAAGATTAGTTTTAACTGTAATTTAGAAATATGTATAATTTAAGAAAACTATATGTGATTCTACATCACAGTTCTGACCTCGAAACTGGGAGAAGGTAGGTGCTGGGGTCGAACCCAATCGCGACTGCAGTCTAACCGTTCGGAGTTTTTCCGTGGTTTTCTTTGAACCTTGGATTTCCTTGCGTAAATACGGGTTAGGTTCCCTTATAAAGATCCCCACGGAGGGCATCCTACCCATTAGGGCCTATATCTCAAGAGTAGATAATTGGCCGGCATAAACAAAATGAAAACAAACTGAAAGATATTTCGATTTTTTAAGAACTTGACCGCCGTGCAAAGGGAGAAAATCTCTTATTTCTCCGCATTTTTTTTTTCTTAATCTAAAAAAAACATGAATTTTTCAACGTGGCATGCAAAAATTAATTACGTATTGGATTATAAGCCTTGATAGTATTAATTATAACAAAATATATTTGTAAAGTTATTTTAATTTAAATAATTCTTCTGCAGTAGTGAAAGCTACAGCTTGGTGAACGGATAAATCACGGCGATAAAAAGGTTAAAAGATTTTTTTTATTTATTTTCAATTTTATGGGAAATTTAAGTTAAGAATTAATGTAAATATAGTGTCCATTTTTTTATATTTTATTTATTTTATTATTGCTGATTTAGAAACGAATCTCTATTTATGGTATTAAACATTATTCACACTTTTTCATTTGAAATACTTCGAATAGAAACGTGTTAAAAAATCTCATAAAAAAATCTCCAAAGCTTATTTCCACGACTATAGTTACTTACATACAGAAAATGAAATCGATAAAATGAATAGAAAAACTGATTATTTATGAACATGTTTCTCGGGAGCATTTGCCTCATACACATCTTCTAGAAATATCTAATTTGCCAAAAAGCATTTTGAAATCTTGTTTCTCTCGAGATTATTACGTAACGGGGGAATAAACAAATTAATTGTCATTTCCTTTTCTGAATCAGTGGAAATAATTGCATTTAATGAAAAAGAAGTAAGTTAGGGATCGACTATTTCAGGAAGAAAAAATATTAGAGTTTGCAATAAGTGACGTTATCGAATACTAGTACATCCAACCCGGGGTTCCCGGGTCACAGAGTAAAGGTAAAAAAACTTTTTTAAAATTTTAAATTGAAAAGCGTAATAAAATTTTCCGACGTAATATGCTTTTTAAACTGCCAACTAAATCTAAACAGCAGTTTTATGTGAAACATAATAATTATGTAATCAGATAAAGCTTTGAAAATTATCGATACTTGCGTATTAGATGGAAGATAGAAGTTATTAGACAAAGAATAAAAGGTACTTCTAAGTTATCCCGTCGACCAAAAAACTATCGCCAAACTATAAGATTAAATGCCAATAATGGATGATCGTGAATGTCACATCAATGACATTAAATGCGATTCACGTGTTTAAAATGTCATTAAGTGATTTTTATTTCGACTTTTTATTAATATTTTTATTAATGTTCTTCTAATTATTTGTTTTTTCGTTATTTAAAATAAAAATTATGTCAACATGTATAATTTGGCTATTAGTTTGGCGATTTGTATAATTTGGCGAAATTGGTCGATGGGATAACCTAGAAGTAACGAATAAAATTGCGTTCTTTCAGTTTTTAAAATCAACTAAAAAAATATGACACACAGATATTCTTTAAAATACATTTTTGTACAGGTTAATTGATGTATCTTTTATAAAGTAAGTTTACAACGAACTAAAAGTCATTAAATTGATGGTTAAAAACGAAATAAAATGAACAACATTCACCGGGTTTTATAACCGACAACATTTTGTCATAACATGTTTTTAATTGCTATTTTTTTTCAGTTGCTATGAAAAAATGGCAACTAAAATATACAGAGATCTGTTATTTTCTATGGAGAAAAGAGATGCAGTATGCAATTAAAGCGATTTGAATGGCGTTATTCTACCAATTTAAGTCTCTTATTCGGCCCAAACAAAACAATCACGTGGAACAGAGACCGAATTCTTTAACATCATTTTTTCTCTAAAATAATGAAAAAAAATTTGGTGTCACCTCCAGCCACCAAACTGCATCTGTATTCTTTTTTCCCCTCTATGGCTATTTTTCCTTTATTTCTTACATAAATGCGATACTCAAGTTGCCACCATTAGAGAAATTGAACTAAAAACTACAAAAAAATTAATAACTCAAAAAGAAATTGAGATACAGTTTTCTAACAAACTGCATTTAAAAGAGCATTTTTTTCTCTATACGATAGTATAAAGATTGAAAACGTGCTATGCCCAGAAGTGAAAAAATTTGCAATAGCGAAAATTGCGAAACCGAAATTTCATTGGAAAGCGTTGCCATTCAAAACATGACGTATGCGTTACGCACAGATACGTTTGGCCTTTATTGTATAGATGTAGATCACAGATAATTCTGATTGGGAATACAAGAAGAATTTACCTTGGATTATTTTTTAGTTATGTGATTTATTGACGAAAGCCTTTTTATTAACACTTTCCAACAAAGTTCAAAAGTGTTTATGCATTCGGTTTGTCTGGCCGTCTGTCCGCGCTCTAACTCTCGTAAATGTTCTCGGATTGCTATGGAATTTTTACATGTCTTTAATGTTTACCCTAGCACGAACCCTATTGAAAATGAAGTTTCTACTATGACTAGTTTATTTACAGGGATAGTGAAAATTTTTCCGATACATTACGGCCAATGGGAAAAAAACATTTAAAGTGAATTTTAAAGGTGTTACACCCTGTCAAACTTATTCAAATTTACATGCATTCGCAAAGTGCACTAAAATACGTATTATTTACAATATGCTATCAAAATAATAGTTATTATTCATTTACAGGGCCACACAAAAAATTAGATTACATAATAATAAAGGGGGGAATTGTTTGCGACATATTTTAATAATGTTAAACGATTTCAAGTATCATAAAATTGATATACGCCGCTGAGACTTATTATTTAAAGCATAATATGATGTGCATGGCATTTACAGGGCCACACAAAATATTTCAAATCTTATATTTTTATCAGAAGTACTGTATATTATCGATGATAGCTGATGGATTGTTGAAATGCATTTTTTTTCAATTATGATGTGCCCTTTTAATTTTACTAAATTTTCTGCATATTATATGGCGTATATAAATGTTATAGTTGATATAAAGCGCTCATAGGGGTTACTGAATATGAGAGTAATTAACTTAAAGGTGGTTTTTAAATAAGTTATGCATTTTTACGTTGAATTGCTTTCAGTTTACTAAGAAATGTTTGTAGAATATAGATTAAATGATTTACAGGGTCACGCAAAGCATTAACTACATGGTTATCCATAGATAATATTTTCTGGAAAATTGATTTAAGTAGTTTTAAGAGTGTGTTCGTTTGAACTAAATTTTAACAAAATAATTGAGTGTAATAAAGGTACTAGGTAAATTACAGGGCTGAACAAAAGTGTTGAATTATACTAATGTGTTGAATTTAACTAGAATAAAGTGCTGAAAGGGAAATTTCAATCAGTTAGGCATTTTCCCGCTAAACTAAATTTTCCCATCATATAGTATATATATGTAATAAAATAAAAAAAAATTGCGCCATTTTGTTCTCTCTTAACGTAGATATCTTAACGTTCTCTCTTAATATTACAATCTTAGTTTCGTAATGTATTAACTTGTAACAGCTAAAATTCTTTTTCTTATTTTATTTATTAATAAATTATTGCTTGCTTCTCAAAAAGGCGGGAGGTATTTCGTAACCTTTTTACTTTCTGGAATATTCTCGGGATTTTAATTTTATTTTTTATTTAGCATCGCGTGACCGGCATTAATGCGCGTTGTTAAAGGGCTTGTTATTTGCGAGGGAAAATATAGATCCTGCCGAGGACACGCCTGCTAAGACCAATCAGAACTGATAATTTTTTTACGTTGAGCCACGAGTTAATCCTAATTGGATTTATAAATTGATTGACGGGGAGTAGGAGGGAGCTAGTTTTGTCGTGAAAATGTTTTTTTTCGTTTGGCTTTTTAGGAGCGTTAGAATGCATCTTTCCTTTAAACTGCTCGGAAGCCATGTCATTTTTTCGAGAAAGTAAAACGCTGGAATGTTGCAGCTTAGTGAGCGAAGGCCGTAGTGATAGATGTGTGGAACGGTGATCTTTGGAGTAACTTAAGTTCGTGCTCTAAATAATAAAGAACTAAAAAACTGATTTTCTTACATTGCTATTGGAGAAACTCCTACGAGAACAAATCCATGGCTTATCCACTTACCAGAACGACTGCTCATCCCGCTATTGAGTCTTAGTGAATAGTAGTATTCCACAGCCAACATGGTATTCTACTGGAGCTTATACACTATTATAGAACATCGTCGTCGTATCATGACATATATATCAACCGACGGATCAAATACAAGGCTGTTCAAATGTATTGGAATACATATTTGGCTATGGACATTAGCATCTTATTTTCCTAAATATTAAAGTTTTGTTAAATATTTCAAGAAGTGTTGGAAAGCGTTTCATAATCTATGTTTAACGCATGATTTTCCTTACTTGTTTTTAATTAGTATGTTTTAAACTATTGCAATAAATTCAACCCATTAGTGCTTAGCGTCTTTTTTAGAGACAGTTATAAAATTACAATCGCAATCTCACAGATATACTGTATCAGTATGTATTTTTCAAACAAATATTTTATATTGTTCATTTCTTTTATATTCAACAGATGGACGCACAAAACAGATGTTTAATTTATAATAGAGTTGTTTTTAGGTTCGTTAGTAATTTTGAAAAATACATAGCACATATCCGTCTTTCTGTCCACAAGTAACAGAGATAAAACTACTAACCTGAAACATTTGAATTTTAAAATATATAATTTTTGTATTATTTTGTGGAGTCATTTAAAATTTACCGAAAATCGGATGTATAATTTAATTACTGAAACAATCAAAATTATTCCGTTACATTACGGTCAATGGTAAAGAATAGATTCAAGTGCATTTTAATGGGATAACACTCTTTCAAACATAATGAAATTAATATGCATCAATGAAACATATACTAACTTATGCATTCTGTACTATCTGTGGTGCAACGAAAATTTATTATTCATTTACAGGGCTACACAAAAGTATTCCACTACATACTGCTATAGGGGAAACATTGTTTGTGGCGCGTTCTAATAATATTAAATTGTTTCACATTTTATGAAATTAATATACGTTGCTGAGGTTTACTGCGAATTACTTCCCGTATAATCGAAATCAAATAGTAATCACAGGGATACACAAAAAATTTCGGATGATCAACTGTATCAGAAGTATATTATTACAGAAAGATCTGAATATTTTAAAAATTTCTTCGTAGTAAGAACGCACCCCATTTCTACGCTTGACGTGCAATTTCAAATTTGTTATTTCTAGTGGAGCAAAAATTGGGTTTTTGCAATTTCAAGAAGAAAAGGGCAGTTTGTGCATCTATTTATGAAATAAGTGATTTTTTATTTTTTGATATTTCAGTAAGTGCAATTATAAGAATGTGTTCTTTTTGCGTTAATGCGACTTTTATTCCCTAACTTTACTTAGGTTTTTAGTTATTAATCCCATCTTAGTAACGGCCCTTAATAATACTAGGCCCGGTTGATACTATTTATTAAGTCCATTTGTAATCTAAGCTTAGCCACTCTAGCGACAAGCTCTGCCATTCCCCCAAATATCAACAGCCAATAAGTTAACTATCTAATCTTCACCTCCATAAAAGCTAAATAGACAGCAGTTACAACTTAAAAAGCTTAACGTTAACAGGTTTCTCAGGTAAGCAGCACAATAAACAATAATATTGTTACTAACCCATTTACCTTCCAGGATTCCCTCCACTAGGACTTGGCTCCCGAAATTTTCAAGTTGACCTAATCGATGCAGGGACTCAAGGGACCCTGTGCGGTCCCAAGAGATTCGGGAGCACCAATCAAGACTACTGCACCAGAACCTTACAGGTTGACCTCATAGACGCAGACACTCAAGGGACTCTGCCCGGTCCGACACCGTTCTATAACCCCCCCCCCCTAGTGGTCTAACGCCTCTCAGGCTTTCAAGTTGACCTCATTGCCGCAGGGACCCACGGGACCCTGTGCGGTCCGAAGAGCAATGGGAAGCAACCTACTAGCCCACCTACCCCGAACCGCACACGTTGACCTTATCGACGTAGAGACTCAAGGGACTCTGTGAGGTCCGAAACCTGTTCGGGATTTTTTTTCTCTTTTTTCCGTTTTTTCCCTTGTTTTTTTTATTTTTTTTCTAGTGACAGTACGCCTCTTTATTAGGTGCATTTGGACTCTGTCCGCACGGACCCGCTCCAATGGGACACCCCATGAAGCACTTTTTTTGGGGAGGGTACGGTAGAAAGGTGGGATCTCGTCACCACCAGAAGCGATTCGATTGCCTTGCATTTCGGCCCAAAAATTCTCTCTTCTCTGGCACTACTTAGCATTTCGGCCATTTTAGTTTTAGTTATTTATTTTTCTAAATCTCCCTCAAAATTGTCCCCCCTATTGTCTGCTAAGGACATGCTACCGTCTCGGCTCAAAAAATTTTAGCCTGCCATTTCACCTGGCATGGCAGGTGGGAGTGATGTGAAGCGCCAAACTCAGTACTTTCACATAGGCAATAAACTACTAAGTCCAGCAACCGCTAGCCACAATCAGCCGACCTCGGCACTTGTCTGCGTAGATCGCCCCTATACTGCCGGCTAAAATTCCGTGATGTACGCTAATGGCGCCTGGTGCATGTAAAATCCGTCGTGGGTGCAAAGTCCTCCAAGTTGTGAATTATGCCTCTGGAGGTGCCTTGCCAGGTGAAGGTCTCGTCATCTGATCAAGGCTTTAAATTACGAGACCATCTTGCGAAGCCATTTGCAGTTCAAACAGTGCAGTGTACCTTTAATTAAGAGGCGTAACAAAGTATTCTAAACGACAAGCAAGTACTGCAGAAATGATGGCACGCGAAGCAAAATTTATTGCCGCTTCGCGGCAATTAGGCGGTCGTCCGTCCCGATACCAGGTGTCTAACCCGATAAGCGGAGATAACTCGGCAGGTAGGGGCCTGGTCATCGGTTAGAAAGAAAGAATATGTATTTTTTAAGTTTACAAAAATTTAAAAATTGATAGTTTTTTTACCATTTTAATTACATCCCTAAACAGAAATGATAGACACAGGGAGGTACGTTGTTTTACCAAAAAATACCGATAGTTGAAACTCTTTTTCTGAATGAAAATTTCACCGAAACATTATGTTTTTTGTATTAAAAATATTGATGATGATAGTATTGTATATGTTACTAACACTGTTATAAATTTAATGATTAATTTTAGACAGCAATATTGTAGTTCTTAAAATATAAAAATATATGCTTCCTAATCAACTTTATTTCTAAATTTGAATTGCTGTGGAGGGTTATGTTTTTTACATAAGGTTCAAATATTTCTAACACATAATTTTGTTGCATTTAATATTAAATACATAATAAATATTTTAATTTAAATAAAAAATATTGAAGAATGTGAATAAAGTACTGTTTAGCTTAGTTTACAAGGTTAGTTTACAAGGTTACATCAGTTAGTTTACAATTTACATTACAAAACAAAATATTTCTCAGAGCCTTCATAATCCATTGTAACTTTTTCATTTCTTCCAAACTAATCGATTATTTCTTACCGAAAAAAAATTATATCACCGGTACTTTCCTTGCTACCCGTGATGATGGCTTTCGTTAACAAATACTAATTCATTCAAGAACGCAAAAGATGAAAGTTTGAACATAAATTTGATTAGAAGGAAATTAACGATTTTTTTTCTTAAATGGAATGCAACAACATTGTAACAAACGTTTATCCTTTAGTGAAAGTAAAAAAGATGGTCAAATAATGATAAAAAAGCAATTGAAATTGATCCACTAAAAATTAATTTAGAAGTATAAACAGCGCATGGGAGTTACTAATAGAATGGACCAGAGTATTAGCAATGATCTTTGTTCTATTCGCAGCAAAAAGGGGTGATGGCCACATTCTATTCTTAGTTTGGGAGCTGCTATAGTCTTTGTTCATCAAAATCAAGATGCAAACTCTTTTTTGTTTCATTTCCGCTGATAGATTGGGCTGAAAGGTTTTCAAACGCATGCTAGTGAAAGCAAAATTGTCGTCAGGGATAATTCTAGGCAGATCAAGGACAGTAAATTCAAGACTCTAATTTTGTGATAGGCGACAGAGATAAGCATTATGATCTGATTGAAACTTAAGTTTAATGCGCTCAGTGTGATTAAAAGTTTACTGTAAGTGCAGCAAATGTAAGGTGATGACAAATGTTTTATCACAGGTCATATTTTACAATCAAAAGTAAAGTTACTTTAAACTGTGATTTTTTTTCCTTACCTTAAGATTTAACATGTTTGTATTGCAAATCTATTGAAACATATTTTTAAAAATTGTTAAAAAAATCAGTGTAACCCCTGATGCTGAGAATGTTGTTTTATACACAACATAATTTTATTTAATGAAACATAAAATTGTCATATAAGTTTTTTTAAAATTTCCAGTAGATCCAGTAGTAATTTCACAACGGTATAGCAAATACTAGCCACATTACCTAAAACGAATGACAAAAAATGCAAATTAATTTCCATATATATTTACAAGTCCTTAAACAGCAAAAATTACATTTTGTATTTTTGCATTAATATATGCATAAAAATAAAAATGAAATATTTTATTTTTGCAATTATTTTGTTATGAAATATCATTTAGAAATTTATCATAGTACACCAATTTTTAACGCAAAAATTTTTAACAGAGTCTGATATCTAGATATGTATGTTATGTGCATAAAAAATTTCAGTTTTTATTCGGTAAGTCACACATTAGTAATGTTTAAAAATTACCAGCAATACAGTTTAAGAACTTTACATTCATTGAAAAAAAAACTACAGTTAAAAGTGTAAATATGTGTAAGAATGTTCGCATTTATATGATGAATTTTTTTTAATAATTAATTTATATGATTTAGATATTTTTCTAACGCTAATAAGATTTACAGTTAAAATGTATTAATGGAATTTCTGTAGAATAGAGTAACAGACTTTACTTTTGGAATTTTCTCCAGCATTTATACAATTTCTCCAATACTTGAAAATTTTTCCTATAGTGAATACGGCTTGGTCGAAACCTGGACGTTTTTCAAAAATATTAGATAACTAAAAAAGTTCATGCAGTTTTCATCAAACATAATAAATGACCCATAAATCTCTTACATTCTTCTTTTATCATTCGTTATAATCACCATTGGCTAAATGTATATTTCTAATGAAACAGAAATTTATCAATGCTCTTTTTGTAAAAATATTTTTTTAAGTCGAAAAAATAATGTAACAGTTTTTGTGGCTGCATCACGGTTTCGGAATTTCTGTTCCCATAGTTATTTATTTGCATCCGAAAACAAATATTAGTCGTATGGAGTGATGTCCAATCAGTGAGGCGGGTGCGACAAAATTTACTAGTTCAGCGTATTGCTCACGTCCAACTTGCATTCACTGCACAATGGCTGGCATTATCGTGGAGGGAGGGAACTCAACTAATGTTGAGCAGCACTGGCTGCTCCTCGAGCACCGCAGCTGAAATCTGCTACAAGTATTACAAGTAGATATTGACCATGATATTTTCCCACTCTCTAAGAATTTACAGTAATTATGCATGCGCTGGTCCACCAATTACCATTTTTATGTATGTTCGGTTTGGCCGTCAATGAAACAAATCAAAAGTCGACTAATGAAGTTTTCTATTCGGTCTGTAGTATACATGATGCATAAGAAATTCTCTTTAACCTGAAAACATTTCTGAAAGAAGAGGTCTTCAGCCATGCGAGTGAGGTAATATTATAAGTAAAGCGGCTATGCCCGACCTAATACAAACGACAGTAGTGCTCCTATTGGCTATCTTCCAAAATTTGTAGGTTAGCCATTGCAAATTGAAAATGAAAAGAGATAGAAAAAATTTTTCCTTTTAGAAAGTTTCAGAGCATCACTTAAGACGAAACGACATTTGGTTCACACAGATAAGAAACATCGACGTCTGTATACACGAAAATGTTCGAAATTGATATTCGACTATTCTACTTTACATATTCACATTTCGAAAACGTATAAGAGCGCATTTTCAAATTGTTATGTTTTACTGTACTTGATATCTCTAAATCTTTAATTTCCAATGCATTTATTTTTTTTAAATGTTGGTACTCGCTTGATACAAACATCATAATCTTATAGCATAAGGTTTTCGTTGGCAGAGTGTAATTTTACTCTGAATGTACGAGAGTTAATATTTTAAAATTTCTTTTTAGTTTTCTTGTGTGATTTTATCGAAATGTACTGACTTTACGCAATAAAATGTGCGTATTTTTTCATACTTTTGACTATTCCTTTCAAACGTTTACCTAAAATGTACTGCATCAGTTACAGACATTTTTGGGTATACAGGCAATGTTTTATGTTATCCGTGTAAACCAAATGTCGTTTCGTACTAATTAAGTGACACTCTAAAACTTTCTAACTGAAATTTTTGCTCAATGTCTTTTCGTTTTCTATTTGAAATCTCCATCTTCGAAATTTCGCCCACAAGGAGTGCTGCCATCGTTTGCATTAGGTCGAACAGTTTACTATACCGTTACCTCAAGTGTATACCTATAGCTCTCTCCATTCGCAAGTATTTTCAGGTTAAAAGGACTTTGCTATACATCCTGTATGACCTAATTTTCGTCTCATGCTCATATTTGGTCCAGGAACGATTCTTGTGGCGCGAAGCATTGACAAGCAGATGTTCATTGATCAGATCTTGTTTTGATCAGCCAGAACATACTAGTTGTCAAATTCCCACGTTATCCCGAAATTATGCGGATGCAATTGTAAGATTTTGTCATATACTCCAGTCCTGAATAATAGCTCCTTGGTAGCATTGATGAAGTTTCTGTTTGATTTGCTCTTATGACATAGGAATGCGTGAGGAACCCATTTTCGTATATGTACTTTCCTTGTTATATATATTTTTAACCTACATGCCTATTATTGACAAAACTTTTTTAATCAGCCTAAACACACTATATATTTATATATGTCTGTGTTTGCATTTCGTTTCTACAGGAAAAATAAATAGGAAAAGTTCTATTTGAAACAGGCATCAAATATCTAAAAATTCCGGCCCCACCACAAACACGCAAACAAAAAAAAAGTAATTACAACTTTTAAATTCATAATTTCAGATTAAGGGTATTTTATTTCATATATTAATTATTTATGTATATTTAGTAATGAAAAAATATTTTACTTGAATAGTGAGTTATTGATGACATCTTTCTAAATATACGATTAAATATATATATTTTTTTTAATTTACATAAATGAATCATGTAAACTTTATCTTTCAACTTCAGTTGGATCATGTTGAAGAAGCACCGTCATGTTAATCTAATTAGTAATGCATGTTGTTATAAATTTAGTCATAATATTTATTATTTTCTATTCTTTTAACATTATTTTAAACTATTAAATAGTTATTATAAACGCCTATTTAAATATCAATTGAATATACGCTTGAATAAAATAAGTAATATTAATTATAAAAAGTATCTCATCAAATTTAATCAATATATTTCCACAAAGTTTTCTGTTTTCGGTCATCGTGTAACACCGAAAAAATTTCCTGTCAGTTAACCACCCACTGGTTCCAAATGGACTGAATGAAACTACTTACGCTCTAAACAAAGACGCAACGACACCCAGTTTAACACCGGCAGTGATTTAAAATTCAAGAATTTCAATGAAGATTACACAAATAACGATTACAAAGACACAACTGTTTAGACTTTCAGATAATGTAGATATCATATTTCTACCTGGTTCGGCTAGGTTCTTGATATCAACAGCTCGAATTAATTAAACATTTGAATTCGCTTGCTGTAGTATAATTTCGAGATGAAGGTACAAACGAAAATGAAGGAATTGATTCGTTAAACTGAGAAAACGAATGAATGAAAATAAAAGAAGGAATCGATAAATTATAATTAGACAAATAGCGAGATAGACAGACATACAGATAGATATAAGCGTAGATTATCACTCAAACAAACATACAGGTAGACAAAGACAAAGAAACAAAATAAAAGTCAGGGGATCGGAACGCAATGAGAATAAGAAGTTGAACCCTTATTATGCAAATATCAAAACTAAATAAAAAATATTATTGAATGAAGAAATATTATATGAAAATAAATATTTTAAAAATTGCATATAACATAAAATAATATTTCCGATCCTTGTATTCAATAATTTGCAAATAAATTATAATCTTGCATTTGATATTCATTTTAAAAATAAGTTTCCAATTTAAAACTTTTACAAATGTATTATTTGTTCAAAAAGTTATTTTAGAAAGTTAAAAAATAATTTCAGGATTAAGAAGTTTTCTTAGTATTTTAAATGCTAAAACATGCAGTTGCAGATTTCTTAGTTTTAATATGTATTAAAACGAAATCTGTGATGTTGAATAATTTAATTTTTCACAGTATCTTTTACTTTAATGCATATTAAAAAAGATTTTATTAACGAAATTCTAAATGGCGAAAAATATTTCGAATTTCAAATTGGATGTGCCACGACTCAATTTGCCGCAAAGGAGTGTGACTTAATCAGATAATATCTTGCATTACTTTTTTTATATTTTTGCATGAAAATAAGAAAAAGGAAACAACTCATTTCTACAAATTTTCATCAAAATTGCTTTGAAGTTATGCTCTGATTCGATAGAGATTCGTATTTATTGAATATTGCAACAGTTCGTGGATAGTCTTTGAAGTCATATGTCTTAGATATGTTTTTTTTACACATAAAAATTTATCTTTATAATTAAAAAAATCTACCTTAATAAAACATTGTATGATTAAACAAAAGTATTAAATAGAGGGAATGAAACATACATCTTAAATAGTTTATTATTCAGTTAATACATCGTAAGTTTTATTTACATATTATAGTCCAATATGAAGGTTTAAAGACGTTCAGTGTTTGATTGCAATAAAATTCAATTAAATGCAATATGTAAATGAAGAAATATTTTATGAAATGATCATGAAATACGGGAAATATTGTAGTTAAACAAACAATGTATTTAGGTGTAAAAAAAATCAAGCTAATTTTTGAGAGACATTTTCTGAATCGTGTTATATTTTGTGGTGCATATCGGTTGGATTTAGTAACAGTACAATACAATTAGTATTTTTTTTACAGCATTATGTATTTAATAAACGTTGCTTTTATCTGCTTTTCGTACGATCTACCCATATCTAAGGTTTCATAATTTATTCATTCACTTTAAAATTGTCTTTCACCTTGTTTGAAATATTAAACATAGCCTTAATGTGCAATAAATTTAGATGCGGAGAATGAATATATGATTGTAGTTTTTTTTTCATTATTATAAATTTTGTCTGCATAAATTTTTAGCAATAGTTTTTTTAATCGATGTAAAAATACATAATGCTTAATTTTAAGGCTGTGATTTGCAATAAGCACTTTACATCATATAGCAGAAGGAAGTTGAAAAAATACAAGATTTTAGTTTATAAAATATATATCATTTACATCATAATTATCATTTAGATTGTCCTGTTTCACTAATTGTGTTTAGCTAATATTGTAAATTCATAATATAACAACACTCGTTTTTTTAATAATACTATTATCTTTCTAAAGTGTTTGAAAATTATTTAAATTTAATACATGAAATAATATTTAATATGATGATTTAGACTTAGCAGTTTATATTATGTCCAAACCATAAAAATGATTATGAACATCTTTTAACTCATTTCATTGTAATGTAGAGTAATAAAAAAAATAAAATGAATTAATCACATATGATACATTAACAACTGTTTAAGAAAACATTTTTCCACCTGGTAGAAGGGTATTTTAAGGCATTGGTTTAACCTCCTCAGTCCTGAGACAAATTTTACGTGGCACTACAAAAACCAGTTTAAAATTATTATAAAACATCTCCAAACATGCATTAGTTTGTATATTGATGCTTCTAACATGTACACATCTATTAAAAAAGTCTGTATGTAATTTTAACAATTCTAAAAGAAAATAAATTAATTTAAAGGGTGATTTTTAGTGTCGTCTCCAAGCGACATCAGGACTGAGGAGGTTAAGAGTAAGTTCCTAAACAGCAATAAAACTCTTGCTGTCTTTCTATCAAAAATTTCAAATGTACCACTCATTTTTATTACCTCAAAGTAATCTTAGGTGTAAAGAACCTTGAATGATGTCAAATAGTACTGAACACATTTTCTTGGAAGCAGCAAAATTCGTGCTTGATGTAATATATTATATGAAAACTTTAATCACATGTCATCTACCTCTATTTTTTCTGTTTTCTTTTCAATGTAAATTTTGTAAAAAATACTACATTTTATATTGTCGTGTACATGTGAGCATTTCTAAAATATTCTTGCAGACCTATGCCGACTATATTGCATCTTGCACTTAAAACCACCCCCAGTTAAAAAAATTTCTTGACACGGTAACTTGCATAGTTCTGCAAAAATCTCTTCCAAATTCACACAGAAATTCAAGGGGCAGAAAATCTCGATTAAGTTTATTAGTGGGCAAAATCAATTCAAGGGGTTGGAAATAAGAAAAAGGTTTTGCGAAAACCGAAGAAAATGCATAATTTTTTATTTATAATACACATCAAATCAGTTTAAAGTATTATGTTTTCTGAAGATATCGAATTCAATGAAATTTATAATAAATATGCTTAACAATATCTATGACATTTATATTAACAAAGTTTTGATAAGACTAATTCTTACAGCTAAAAGAATTAAAAAATCATAGTAGTTGGAGAAAGATTTGTCATATTAACATGAGGAGATAAAACCAGCTTTAGCAAAAATATAAAACTAAAATCTCATCGAAAGCGGCCAGATAAAATTATTAAACTGGGTTCATCTACAATCGTAATTTAGTTATATTTGTTAAATTTAGTATTTAAATTCGAAATCTACCTACGAGCCTGTAAGCCGGGCTGACAGGGATTTTAACTTCTGCGACGTTTTTCCTCTTTACGTATTTGTACTTGTATTTTAAAATCAAGGTATGCAGTTCGAAATCGTTAAATGCGTTTGATACCAAAAAAGCATCCGTAAACGCATGATCCTCCATCATACTTATATGCTGATTTATTATTGCACACATTCTTTTACATGCAATGTTTCTTGTACTAGAGCGTACTTAAAAATTTTGTTTTCTATAGCTAAAATAATTGTTTCTCTTGCATGTGTGGTTTAAGGTCTGTGAGATTTTAGTTTTGAATTGTCGTTTCTAATAAAAGATGTACTGATTCTACATCATTAATAAAGAAAATTTTAGAATGGAAATAAAATGGGTGCTGCCAATTAAAATTTAATAAACGTATTCACTTTAACCGCAACATTAAGAATTTAGTTATTTTTCTTCATGCTTGAACCGCATCTTAATATTTAATTTTATATTTTTTTATATCCGCATCTTAATCTTTCCTTAAACGGCACTAAAGTTATATATATTGCCAAATTTTGTTCTAAAAATTCATCGTTAGTCAATGTTCGCTAAAAATGAGTGTACGTTCCTAACGCATTTTTTTTTTAATTTCACCATATATGTATGTGACATTTTAAAGTTAGGAGACAAAAACATCATCGCCAGGGTCCTCGTTCTACCGCACAGAAGTCAAGGCAAGCGAGAGAAGAAAAATAAGTAAATAAATGTAGAGGATCCAATAAATTACTCATTGGCTGCTGCATGTTACTTTATTAAACTGTCGTCATGAGAGAGGGAAAGACTCCTTTTGCAAATTATCTTTAACCGAAATATCCAAAAGAATATTCCATCATTTACTTCAACAAGCCGTAAGTTGTACTCATCGAAGAAAAAAACCAAGAATCTTCCTTCTCATCTCGAGGCATCCTTTTTTAAATCTAAAAAGAAAATTCTAGAAAATTCTCTACACTCGAACCATCAGTTTTCCATGTAAACCTAATTCATGCCCAGAGTCGAGATTGTATTCCACAGACGATAATTTTATTTTATTGGAATATTTTATTTATTATAGACTTTCTTAAAAAGGGTATTGTAAAAACATAGAAAAAAATTAGTTTTATTTGGAATATTAAGAAATAAAATTTATTTAATAATATTTTTAATTTAGAGCCATCTTTCAAATTTACGCGTATTGGAATAAATGTTTTTTAATGCGAATTAAGAATTTATATCGTTTTTATAAAGATTAATAGATTAGATCTAGAAACAAGATTGTAATTTAACAAGTTGAAGTAAGTACGGAATATTGTTATAAGGAAATTAATACAGTATAAAGGTTAATTTTGGTGAAAAAAAATAAAATTTGTAATATGTATTTGTATGTTCTAAATACAAATTTGTTTTAAACATATCACCGTATATATAGTCTCGCTCGGATTGTGTTATATGAACGAAAGTATCGATAAAAAGTATTACGAATAAATGTTATTTTACGAAAAATCAATAATAAATAACCTAAATTTATTCAAATATTATTAGTAATAAAAGAATGAACAACCGTCTTTTATAAAAAAAAAATATCGATAAAAATAAATTTAAAATACATGCATTGATATTTTTTCTTTTATTAGAAATAGAAGACTAAACAATTTTCTTTCTCTGGCATACATTACGTCCTACAAAAGTAATATTTTTTTCTCTTTATACCAGGAGGAAGTTTAGTTCTCCAAGGAATACTACATAAACAGTGCGATAACAGGATTTTTATGTATAACGCTGATTTACTTAAACATCTTAGTTTTCTTTGTGTTAGATAAGATATATTTAGAAACTCTCATTCTCAACACTGGATTGCAGTGAAAAAACGAGTACCAATGCTAAATATAATGATTTAAAAAGTAATCTGCATTTTTTTAATTAAAAAATTTCTATAAAATTTTCCAGGAAAAATATTTTACACAACATATATGTATAAGTACATACATATATACACACACACACATATATATATATAGTGTGCATCTAAATTCTTGGCAAACAATCAGAGCAAACAATATTAAATAGAAATGAAAGGGTCCCAATCATTTTTCGAAGGAGATAGCCGCCATTAATCTTTAGGGTCCAAAATTTCAAATAATCATAAAGAAATGAAAAAATTGGTCGACTTATTTGCGGTTTCCACTAAAACTATTCTTTATGTCAGTATGGTCTTGAAAATAAATTATAAAGATATTTTTCAAAAAATGACAATAGAGGGCGCTTTAGACTTTGGAGTAACGAACATCTTTATTTTTTACCCTTATTTTTTGCATTTCATTAAGTTTTTTTTTTTTTTTAAAGCTTAGACATAAACTTAAATTTTGAGCTGAAAAGTAGCGCAAACTAAACTGTTTTCAAGGGGGAGGGGAGGCTCAAATTTCAATTGATTATAAATAACAGAAAATTTGGTCGAATCGTTTGCAGCTTTTGCTAAAACTATTCGTTATATCAGTATTTTCTTGAAAATAAGTCTTAAAGATAAATTTTGAAAAATTCCGTTAGAAGGCGAATTAAACTTTAGTGTAACTAACAACTATTTTTAACTGTTATTTTTTGTGCCTAATTAAATGCTTGCAAATGTTTAGACTTAAATTTTGAGGTGAAATCCTGAATCGTTGGGAGTAATTAAGTAGCGCAAAATTGAACTATGTTCGAGGTGGGGGGGGGGGAGAGGGTTCTAGAGATCGACCACTTTTGCAGAATAATTATTTATAATGATTAATTATAAAATCAAAGAAAATGGTACTTTAATCTTTTCACAGTATTGAAATAAGAGTACTACAACCATAATGAAACAAGCGACAGTGTCCTATTTAAATACAGTCAACAATTATTGTTGTTCAAATTTAAAACAATTATCTTTGAACTCAGTTTACTCCAAAGTTTTTGTCACTTATACCACTTTGTTCTGAGGTCTTCAAATATATTGGATATTCGCGTACCATCGATCAAACTGTTCAAAATATGAATACTTCCATGAATCCTTTGGATGAATAAATAAAAGTTTTACAAAGAAAAATGCCTCGACAACGCACTTTTTAAGTGAAAAATTTATGAAAAAAGCATGACGTCACTTATTTCACAGAATTTGCAATCGATTACGATAACATTGAATGAAAGTAAAGTGCAGCTTTACATATAAATGTAAATATCCCTACTAACTCTTCAAAAAATTACAATAGAAAAAAAAAAACACAGGATCTTTAAACTTTCCGAAAAATCAGGTTTCATGTTTTTGTAGTATTCTTATTTTTTCTAAATTTCTTGACTATATGTAAAAAAAACATTGAAAAATCTGCATTATTTCTTAAGTTATAATTATTTATAGACGGTGATTATAATTGTTATGTAGACATTGAGATTTTATAATGTGTTTTCTCCAGATTAGTAAATTTTGAGTTCGAGCGCACTGTTTCTTTCAAACTATGTAACCTACCAGCTTAAAAAATTAATATATATATATATATATATATATATATATATATATATATATATATATATATATATATATATATGCATTATTTTATAGTTTTCGTGCCAAAACCAAAATAATTCGCATATTGTGGTTATTTATTTATATAAGTATTTATTAAGAAACTTAAAAAGTTTGAATAATTTATTTTTTAAGCTTAAATAAAATTTTAAATAATACTTTTTTTCATATTCTTTGGTTTTAATTATAAATAACAGTGTTATGATTCTATTTTATTCAGAAAAAAAATCTGTATGTATAATTTATAGTTATATCATGCGCGCAAATTTTAATGATTTTTTGCTCACAGGCTATCAAAGCCTGAGAGCTTATGCTTCCGCCCGTTCTATATGTATGTATATACGTGCTTACGTACGTAACGCGATAACTCATGATAAAAATATCGGATTTACATGAAATTTTGTTTACAGGTTTATTCTGATAAGACGCTTCCCTGATTAGTTTTGAGAGTTTATTCGATAAGAAGGGGAATGGGGACTAATGCCCCTCCCCTTAATTTATATAAATGGGTTTTTCATGCAGAAAAAATAGATTTTGTTGAAATCTTAGATGTAGGATCATTCTAATGAGGTGCCTCCATGATTAGTATTGGGTGTTAATTGGATAAGTTTAAAGAGGGGGAATGGAGTGGGTAATCCCCTCGCCTTAATTTAGGTTTTTCACGCAAAATTTTCCGATTTGCTTCAAATTTTGTATATAGCTTAATTCTGAAAAAGCGCTTCCCTTGTTTGTTTTTGTAATTCACTGGATAAGTATAAAGGGAGGATAGGGGAAACTACCCCTCATAATTTATGAAATGGTTTTTCATGCCGATTTGTTTCAATTTTTGGATACGGGTTCATAGTAATAAGAAGCTTCGCTCATTTGTTTTGGTGTTCTTTTGTTGATCATAAAGGGGGGGTTATGGGCGATTACCTCCCCCTTAACTTAGCTAAATAGAAATTTATGCAGAGTTATCCGATTTGCTTTAAATTTTGGATGTAGATTCTTTCTGATAAGTTGAATTTCTAAACTATTTTGGAGGTTTAATGGTTATTTATAAAGGAGGAAACAGGGGACAACGTTTCTTAAATTACATAAATGGGTTTTTATGCAGAATTATTCGACTTGCTTCGAATTTTAGATACAGGTTTATTATATGATAAGGCGTATCCCTGATTAGTTTTCGGTCTTCAATGATTAAGTAAAAAGAAAGGAAATAGGGGGGGGGGACTTTCTTCCTTATTTTTTTCGAAAGGCATTATTATATAAGGCTGTAATATACAATTAGTCTGCATAGCCTGTGAGCACTGTGCCATCAGTTTAACTGGGTATCATTCTTTGCATTATTCATGCAATAGTGAGATGAATTTATAAATTTAATATGTGAATATTATTTTTTTATGTACAGTATATATTTTCCTGAGTAATTTAGTTCATAAAATATATTTTAGTCAGAAAGGGGAAGAAATCTTTAATTGCATATTATCGCTGTTTTGATACTTTGAAACAGGCGATATTGTTTATCATTTCGACATATTAAAAGGTAATGTTCCTTCTTAATAATACAAACTGACTGAAAATAAAGTCTATATTTAATTATTTATAGACGGTTAATTAATTTAGGAGGACATATACATTATACATATCAAAACCTTATTCGAATTTGCTTTTTAATGGCAACAAATAATTTTAAGAAAATCTTACTTTTTTTCCCCGAGTTATGTGTAAAAATGTCAAAATGGTGGTTTAAGGAAGCGTCCATAATATCCAAAATAGTATTATTTTTAAAAATATATTTTACTCATGGTACTGAAACTTAAGTGATGGCAAACGGCGAAAAATATTAAGGGAGTGCAATATTCATATTGGCGAGAAATGGTACATTCGTGCAAAACAGAAAAACATCCCCTGCTAACTCTACAAAAAATATCGTAGAAGAAAGTTACTGATGCCAAACGATTGGAAATAATGTATACTTTTAAATGACATTTATAATATTTGCTTAGTGGTCCCTCTATGCATTAAACCGAACCCTATATGTGGTTTTTTTTTCAAAATCAGTATCCAATTCGGGTAACCAAAAATGAACTTTACACATTTCTATTAATCTAAATGCAAATTTTAATGCAATTCGAACGATAAGCTTCCGAAAAGATAATTATTTTAAAACGAACACATTTTAGGGGCTATATTCAAACTGCAGTTCCGTCGTCGTTTACTGAGCGAGGGATCCTCCTTCTTAAACAAGGAAAAATCAAGCAGCCATCGAAGATAGAAAAGCATAAGAAGTTTCAACATATCTAGTCACTTTCTTCGTAGACAATCCGTTAAACCATCATTTTGTCGTTTGTAAGCAGAATTTGAAAACTACTTTCAAGAAAAAAATTAATATTTGGATTTCCAAAAAGAAGGACTCTTTAAATCTAAACCCAAAAAAATGTAGGTTGCAAATAGTAAATTCCTTAGAATAATATAGAGGGAATAGTTCTTCTATCAATTTAATAATTAATAATTTTTATCATAAAATTATAAAAATTACAATCTCAATGTATTTATGTTGGGTATTATTGCTTTATAATTATTTTATTAATATATAAAAAATAGTTCATTAGGAATATAAATTCAGGTAATATTAATAAAAATACGAAAATATAATTTAACATTAGAAGCACTAAAATTTCAATGTTTATAATTCAAAAATTTATTACTCAAATTACTTAAAATTTGATGTCTCGGCATGGTTTGAACTGAAGATTTGAAATACCTTGTTCAAATTGGATATTGACATTGAAAAAAGGAAGTTTAGGCTCGTTTAAATATGGGGATGGATCAATAAACAAATTATATATACTCATTTAAAAATAAACTTTTATTCCAGTCGTTTGGTGCCAGCTTAATTTTTCTACAATAATTTCTTGAGGAATTAGTAGGGGGTGTTTACTTTTTCGTATCCACGACTGTACAATAATCGAGGTGACATAGCCATAATGTAGCATACCAAAAAACATGCATCGGACTCTAGTTTAAATACAGACCTTAAAAAAGATTCATTTGAAAATAATCATTTTCTCTGAAATTAAATGCACGAAAATCATGAAAATTAGGATTTAGGCTCATTGATGAGTGTAGAATTTATTTATTGTATTAATCTCAGGTATTGCTATAGAAAACAAACAACAAAATATGGGTTTATTTCGATTTACAAATACAAATCTATATCTTAGTGTGTATCTGAGTGTTTACTTTAACCCACAACATTGCGCATTGCAATACTTATAGAGCGGGAGGCCGCAGTATAGACTATCACCTCATCAAGTTCACATCGGAAATTGAAAACTTATTTAAAACATATTAAAATTCAATCGGTTTGCCAAGTCATATACTCATGTAAAACGCATGAAAAACTGATTTTAACGCTTAAACTCGTAGGTTTAGCATTGTATTTTCCTGAGCACAAAGCATAAAACATGAAGGACTTACAGCAGGAAAATACACTGCTCAAAACATATAAAGGATATTGCAGTTTTAAGTGGATTTTGTATCTGGGAAACTTTTTAGGAGATTGATACATGGTCGACAGACATAGTAGGTTATATGAGAATAAATTACACATGTTTGGCAGAAAAAAATGCATTTTATTGCGCATTTGTGTACAAAAGGAAAAGAACACAATTTGTGCATAGGAAAAAAAAAGAATAAGAAAATGTGTTTTCTTCAAAGAAAATCATTTTCAGTAGGGGGTATGGTTTCCACGGGCGACCAGCAAGATTGAACATCTTTGAGGCATGGACTCAGTGAGGTTATTGATGACGAGTTGGGGTATTCTGCCCCACTCATCTAGAAGAGCTCTTTCCAGTTCTTGGAGAGTTTGTGGGGGTTGTTGGCGGCCAGAAACTCGTCTTCCTAGAGCGTCCCAAACGTGCTCGATTGGATTCATGTCTGGAGAACACGCTGGCCATTCCATTCGAACGATTCCTTCCTCGAAAAGGAAATCCTCCACCAGGTTTGCACGATGTGGCCTGCAGTTATCGTCCATTAAAATGAAGTTATCTCCGATTGCTGAAGCGTAAGGGACTACAATAGGTCTGAGGATCCCTATATCGGCGACCAGTCAGAACTCCATCTCGAATGATGTAGAGGTCAGTGCGCCCGTCAATGGAAATGCCACCATACACCAACACTCCTCCACCGCCAAATCTGACACACTCGTGCACGAACGCAGGATTATTCCTACTGCCACGGTCCCTCCAGATGAAAATACGCCTATTATCCAGATGCACAGAAAAACGGGACTCGCCAGAAAACAGAATATTGCTCCATTCATTTCTCCTCCAGTTGACATGCATGGTTGCCCACTCCCTGCGGTCGCAACGATGCCTTGATGTTAATCTAACACATACCATCGGTCGTCGAGCATACAGACTTACAGCATGGAGCCGGTTTCGGACAGTCTGAGTTGAAATCGTGGTGCCTGTAGCCGAGTGAAGGTGTTGTTGGAGAAGAGTAGCGTTCATGTTTCGGTGTCTCCGAGCTGTTAACGCTAAATACCGATCTTCATTGGGCGTTGTTGCCCGTCTACGACCTTGCCCTGGTCTTCGGCCTGCACATCCACTCTCCAAAAAACGGTTCCAGATCCTGGAAATGACACTTTGTGACACTCCAATGGCTTGCGCTACTTCGGCTTGAGTTTGGCCCCCTTCTAACCTACCAACAATTCTCCTAGCTCCTGAATCTGTCAAATGACTTCGCTGAGACATCGTACTTATCGAAACAAAGCAATCACTGAATGCCGATCATCCTTGTCTTCATTCTCTTTTATCCAGTTAAAAATAAAATTTCATTCGCTACCGCTGAAGCGACGTTTTTGACGTCGAACTCAAAATTTGCATACTCCACAGTTTGAAAACCAGAAAAATTTGCATTTGTGATTCTCGTCTTCTATTTTCGGCAAAAAAAATTTCGTTTATATCTTTATTTTATGTAAAACTTCAAATATCCTTTAATTGTTTTGAGCAGTGTACAATAATAAACCTACCAGTCAACTGCTAAAATCGAGCATTTAAGTGTTTTCCATCAAAATATGACTTTGCAGATCGATTTCGATTTAATATATGAATCGAATTTTAATTACTTCTGGTATTTCAGCCGTGAACTTGATGAGCTGGTTGTTTAAGTTGTCACCTCTCTGTCTATATTATTTTTCATTTTCCCAAAGCATATATTTAGAAATTTCCAATGTTTATTCTTATACTTGAAGGTTACTTCTTGATTAAAGTAATAAAAATTCATATATAGACTAATGAATTTTAATGATAAATAAATATTTTTATATATTAGGCTTACATTTATGTATTCAACCATTTGTCTTCTTCTCGTATGGAACTATTTAGTGAAATTTTATGTTAATTTTAATTGCTTTCTAAAGACTTAATTTAAGGTATCTGTTTGATCAAGTTTAATGTAATTTCTTCTGATTTCATAGGGGTTTTTTCATAACTAATTGTAAAATAAAAATTTCACTCTGTCATGCTTTTAGTAGAAAATATAATATAGCATTCAAATAACGCCAGTAATCTTTTGAATTAAACTAGTAAGTAAATGTTTTGTTTTATAAAATAAATTCATTTCTAAATACGCCATTTAAATAAATGTTAAACAGATTTTTTTAATATGATTTAATTATAAATATTATTTCTAGCTTATGCACATTGCTGAAAAATTGTCAATTTTACAAAAAATAATCAGTGCTTTAAATTACAGTAAATAGCGTAATCCTATAATAAAATAAATATACTGAACAAACATTATTGTGTAAAGAAATCTTGTGAAAAATCTTCTTTTATAAAAAAAAACCTTATACATCTCACATAACAGAGTGAGAATCTTCAGGATTAAGTCAGAAAAGCCTGGAAGTAAGACTTAAGATTATATATCTACGTCTGATTGATACTAGAAGGATATATTAAGAAAATATTTGCTTTATCTCGCTAGATAAATACACTGAGATATTTAAACTTGTTATAATATAAAATATTTTGCCTTGTTTGTATTTAAATAACATTTATCCGATATTTTGAAGTAATAATTTCCTTTCCTGACAAACATACACCAATATATATATATATACATTAGAATACAAAGGTTCATTATATACATATGTCTGACAGCAATAAAAAATCTGAGGTATATATATATATATATATATTAGTCTAATAATTTACTACTCACTATAAAAGTATAAGTTAGAACGCAAGATAAATTCTGTTAAACGAAAAACTATATAAATATAAACTATATGTTTTGCTAAAAAATAGATTTTTTATGTATAAAAAATAATGAATCCAAAAAATAGACGAAGCGTTTTCTATCACCGACATTTAATTTCTCAACCGTTGGTCATAGACACATATTGATAATTGCAAAAACATTTCAATTGAGGTAAATGATTAGGCATTATTTAAACTATAAAAAATAATATCATAAAAACAACGAAATATAACTTTTTATACAATTCACCGATGCCTTTAGCTATATTCATTAAATGTTTACATATATAATAACAGATATAACACAAAAAAAATTGACTTATGTACCACAAAAATTGTGCATTTATTCGACTTCAAAGCTTGAGATGCTTGCTCATGATTCTGCTTTCCATCAAGGGATAAGTAAACAAGTTGGAAATTGCACGTGAACGTAGCAAATGAGGTGCGTTCGTACGATAACGAAGTTTTAAAAATATTCAGATCTTGCTGATATAGTAGAGCGTACTCCGGATACAGTACAGTAGTCGAAATCTTTACGTTTCTGTAAATAAGCAGGAAGTAATTTTTTATAACACCTCAGCAACGTATATCTTATTCATAAAATGTGAAATAGTTGAATATAAGTAAAACACGTACCAAACCATGTTTCCCCGTATAGCATTATATAGTGGAATACTTTTGTGTGGCCCTGTAATTTAATAATAAAAATTCTTTGCATCACAGATTGTACAGAATGCATATTTTAGTATATATTTCATAGATTCATGCCAATTCTATTATGTTCGAATGAGTGTAACATCATTAAAATGCATTTGAAACTTTTCCTCATTGACCGTCATGTAACGGAATTCTTTTGATTGTCCCTGTAATTATCTATGCATCCGATTTTCATAACATTTGAAATGACTCGACAAAATTACGCAATAATTATATGTTTTAAATTTCAAACGATTAAAATGCATTTAAAACTTTTTTCCCTATTGACCGTAATGTAACGGAATCCTTTTGAATGTCCCTGTAATTGATCTATCCATCTGATTTTCATAAAATTTGAAATGACTCGACAAAATTATGTTATAATTATGTATTTTAAATTTCAAACGATTCGGTTGGGTAGTTTTTGCGTTGTTATATGCGGACAGACGGACAGACAGACAGACGGACGGACGGACTGAGCGACAGCAATAAGTGCTATGTATTTACATAATTACGAACACACCTAAAAAATGAATTACATTAATTTGAGATCGAAATCAAATTGCTTAGGGTTAATTTACTATCTACAGTGAAACCACCTTTTTTTTGTATTATGAAATGGGATTTTATCAATGAGGTTTTTTTATTTATTTTTATTTTTTTGGGCTAGCTTTTAGGGGTCGAACAATATTCGAATGTCAAAGTCGGTAGCATCGACGCCCAGAAAATAAAACATACTATTTAAGAACCAGATAAATGGCAGCGATATGCAGATGATAAGCAGAGCTCTAACAAGCATGAAAATGGGTTCATGTAAATTATAATAATACCGTAGCGTCTCACATTCCGCATAAAATACGAACCAATTTTCAGTAGAGCTAGTCAGCACTCCGATCATCTACGCATGTACACGATCATGTTTAATAATTTGTTTAATAATCACGTATAATAACTTGATCATGTATAATATCAATTTTTTATACTTAAATGCTTCAATTGTAACAATCATGCACGCATGTACACATATACACAACCATACAATATTGTCAACTCAACAAAAACGAACTCTTGTATCTTAAAAATGTAAGCCGAAATTCATAAATAGCCACACGTAATTGTTGAGAAAAGCATAAACGGGACGAAGGAAAAACGTAAAGGAAATTATAAAAATACAAGTCTTTTAAATGCGCTTTCGTTAAAATTCCCTAAAATATAGAAAATATAAAATTTTGTTAATGTTCTATAAACTACGGCTATATCTAGCTGAATTTGCCAAAAGTTTGAATTATTGTGGAAATTTCGCAATAATCGCCTATTATTGAGTCTGAAACTTATTTCTCCATAAAAAATCAAACTGTAATTGAGTAACAATTAAGTTTAAGTAGTATTTTTGCCATGCTTTTCGAAAAGGAAATGTACTTGCGACAGGACACCTCATTCGGATGGAATATGAAAAAAAAAAATCCGAAACACGTGTTTAATAATCTTACTTATACTATACAAATGCTATGTTTGAACATTATATTTCTATTGGAAATGGAGAATATGGTGGTTTTTTTTAAGTTTCAGGCCATTACCCGCTTAAGGGTGTATTTCGATTCAAACTGCTTATTTTCCTATTTATTTTTAAATTCATTTTTACTCTCAAACGCAACAAGCTGGCAAATTGTCTTATTTAGAAAGTAGACAATATGCAATGATGGTCGACTCTTTGATAAATGCAGAAAATATTGCAAAAAAAAGCAATCAAAAACGGCACTTTGAACTGATTTTTCCGAAGCGGAAACGATCTAGGAACGAAAAAAAGAGCATACTGAGAAGATAATCGTCTATAAATCAGATTCTAATGAATGGAGCGTAAAATAACATCACATGGCATCTTGTACATCTCTTCAAAAATCTCCTCAGCAAGCTTCATGTTTCTACTTTTAAAAATGTGTCTGAAATTGTATCCGACAATTTCGAGCTGTTGAAGATGGAAAAACGTTTTTTTGAATACACCTTTAAGGATTTATTGAAAAAAGAAAAATCTATGTTTAATTCTTGTATTGTCCTCATGAATAGGTGTATGCTTCAAATTTCAAACCTTTATGTCAACAGAAACGTGAGTAACAAAATGGCACTCAAACAAACAAGAGAAATGTATGTTAAATAAATGCACACATCAATATAATCCAATTACCTTAATCTGTTTTTTATCATGGATACGAGTACAATATATTTTTTATACAGTGTGCAATCGTAATGTAAATGTGAGCTACATAATAATGCAAATATAACGTCATATACTTCGTTTATCTCAGTTTCAAATTTCTTGTTGTAACAGGTTTTGTTCAAGTGTTTTCGCACAATTAATTCATATTAATGTGGTAAGCATAATCCTCATCTATTCCTGTAACTATATTTTTGCAGTCATACACGATTTGTGATGTTACTTGTAATGGTAATATCTACAACCTGTCTGACAAGCACATAACACTAAAAAACAATTCTTCCTGCAGATGGAATTCCTGAAAGATCGATTTAATATCTCCAAACGCCTTAGTGGTTGATTTATGTCAAAATCCTAAGACCTGTTTTCGAGAAATCTGGTACATTATATGCACGTATTTCCAAATTAATACTACAAGTTAAGTTAATAATAAGCTTAAGAATAAATGACATTTTTGCGTGGAAGTACTATTTCATATCGATATAATTTATTTGTCCGCTATTTTTATCCAATAAACAATCTCTTCACGTAATTCCTAAATCTATTTCTATAAAGGTCAGGCTATTAGATATGGATTATATAAAACTTGTATCAAAATGTGATTCATTTTCTCATAAAAATAGATTTCTATATAAATGCAGTTTTAATAACCGTATGGATAGTTATAAATTTCTTGTATCACTCAGGATTCTTATGTAAGCCGTTCACTAACGTTTTACAAGAAATACATAAGTACACTATAGGTTATTTAATTTTTTTATAAAGAAGAAACATCGATGTAGATGCCGAAATATTATTTAAAAAATCTGAAAAAATGTCATTGTAACGTTTACTATTTTCTAATGTTAGTAATTTCATTACTAATTGTGCACATTTATTAGCGTTAATTGTTATCAATTTCTTTTTTAATAGATTATATTACGCTTTTCTTTTATCTATGTAATATTGATAACTAATAGTATTTTCATTAATTATTTAAATTGTATAGCATATGTGCTATGAATGTACACACTCTTTAAATATAAATATATATATCTTGATATCTCTTGAAACACTAAAAGAAATGAATTATTCGAAATTGTAGTTAATCATGAAATAGTGTTACACTTTAAATATTAGCCGATGATCACTGGATTTCACTATCAAAGATCTATCCTGCGCTAAAATTCATAATTTAAAAGTGTAATAAAACACAATCATCATAAATTGACATTAGTGCAGTATGCAGAATGAGCGTATGCACCTAAAAATATAAAAATGGGGCCTTTTTTTAAATCAGACATAGAACTTGTAGAAATACAAATAAAAATAAACAGTTTGGTAAATTTTATTTCTTCAATAGATGATTTGTACTGGTTAAGGAACAAAATCGGTGTACTGCTTTCTATTTCACATACACATGCAACCTGTATGTTAAGGACAGCTCATAGAAGTATAGATTAAGTCTGTAATATCTCACCGTAGGCTATATATTTTTTCATTTAACATTCATTCAGTTTTTTAACAAGTGGCAACAAACTTAAGATTTTGTCACTTTGCATAGTAGTTGGATGTTTTAATTGTAGGTAAAGATTTATGAACAAAAAATCACTCAGCTATCACCATTAAGTTTTTTCGCCATAACTACGATGCATTAAACTACAATTTAGATTAAATACATTTTATATCAACCAGTATTTTTTATATGCTTCTGTAATTATTCGGATTACACATATATGTAAATGTGATGAACATTCACATAAAATATGTGAAAAAAAATCAATTATAAAGCGAATACATATCAGATAAATCAGAATTTACTGTTAACACATACGTTCATAGATCTAATACCACACTTCCTTGACTATATCTTGTAAAAATATTTTGATATTCTATGCATTCATTATATATATTATGTATGTATAATGAGGATTTTTTTCTAAAAGATTCCAAAATATTTAGTTAATCCACAATACAGTATGAACAGAAATGACATCCAAACTAAACATTTCGATCAATTTTTGCATCAGAAACATTAAAATAACAATCGCCAATATTCTCATTCTTATTCATCGAAATAAGTTTACTTCATTGCATCGTCAACAAAAAATACGTCTAAGCATAAAAAAATGAAAATAAAAATTGATATTAATGCTGAAGATATAAATATGTTATTCGACTAAACGAAATATGCCTTAGAAAGGTAAAAAACATGAATAAATATTATATATATTTATGCATCTCCATTAATTTGTTTCAAAATCAAGTAAGTCTAAAATATTACCTATTTGGATAAAAATAAGTTGTATAGTATTGCTGACTAACGTTAAATGTTTTTTTTATTACGATTTTAATTTAAATATTCCTAAATTTTATATAAAAATATCTTTAATAAAAATTTTACTTTTCCAGAAATCAAATAAATATAATGTGACAAACATACACAATCTAAATTGCAAAACATAACTTAAAGAACATTTATATGATGTGAAATTTTGCTTAATCTCTTCATTCATATTAATTTTAGAACATTTGTTTTAAACTTGATATACTTGTCGGTAGGATTAGAGGGTAATTTCATGATTTATATTAGAATGTAAAGGAATTCAAAATGTTACAGAGCAGTCCAATACCTGACGGTATATCTTATCCTTAGTTTCAGTTTTTGTAAACTGGAAATGGGAATCTTTTTTGTGCTGAAGAATAAATGTATTACTGTTAAGTAAGCCTTTTAAGTCCTTATAATAATGAGTTTATTATGAAAATAATATGTTTAATGTAATAATATAAGACTATTGCGATTAAATCAAATGATGCAAAGATTCCGCAAGAAATATTAAACGACTAATATGATACTGTATTTGTAATGACACTGCCTAATACTATTGCATTTTAAATTCTGTCTGAATTTTTGTTACAACTTTGGCAACGCACTTTTTGTAAGCGTAGCAGGACCGATCTGGTTGTTGTTCTTGAAAATGTTCCTGGTATATCTCGCATTATTCATCTTTTATGTATTAAATTAGGTAACTTAACCGAGTAATTTAATAGGTTATATCACCAGTTCATGATTCCTGCTACGTGTATTTTAAGTAAAGTGCATTTGTTTTAATATTTTTCTACTTTTCATTTCGAATCACACTGTACTTACAAGGAAGGTCTCCATTGGGGGCATACTCAGAATTTTTTGAAAAAAAATACGAATTAAAATATTCATGTAGGTAATAAAGGATCAGTGAAAATTAGCGGCGGAATTACATTATTAAATATGTAAAAAAATAAAATAGTTTGGAATAATTGGCGTGAAAAGCTGAAAGCGACGCGGGATTTGGCGAGCAGTGCATTTCCTCGCCAAAAGCAGACGATTTTAACGAATCTGAAAATTGATTTTAATTGACTTCACTGTTAAAAATCTGCAGCATTTACTGCAACGTCACTCCACTACTTTTATAGAATATCTCTCTTCTGACCAATGAGAATGCTCCATAGCACGGTGAATTGACTGTTTTCTATAAAAGCGGTGGAATGACGGTGCAGAAAATGGTACAGATTTTTAGAGGTGTTGTAGCTTGTGCAACACTGTTAAAAATATGCTGCATTTTGCTTCAACGCACTCCACCGCTCTATAATATCTCTATTCCAACCAATGAGAAAGCTCCATTTCACGGCCAAGTGACCGTTTTCTATACAAGCAAAGGAGTGCGTTGCAACAAAATGCAGCAGATTTTTAACAGTGTATTTTTCAATTTGGAACAATTTTAATCAATTTAAATTGTGTTTTAAATGATAAAATAAATTATTTTCATTTTGTTATAAGTACATATAAACGTATATGACAAAATTACACTTAAAGTAAAGTAAAAATGCAAAACTAAAATTACTTAAACTAAACTTATTTAAATAAATTGAACATAGAAAGTTTTTTCTTTAAAAAGTATTCGAAGCGTAAAAGCGTATTTTTCAAAATTTCGTTTTTTCGCCAACTGGAGATAAATCGACAAATAAACGAAATTTTTATTATTTTTTTACGGACGTTATAAGGAGGTTCCGCCGAATTTTTTTTATAAACATATATAACTATATGAGAAGAACATTCTGTATTTTTTTCAGATTTTTATCAGTATGCCCGTATGGAGACCTTCCTTGTTAGCTTCATTGTGAGAATGACCAATGTTCACATTTCTGCAATAAATAAGTTCAAGTGAAAAAAAAATTGTTCGCGGGTGCAGAAGTCAAATTGTCAGCGATTTTAAAGCTAAATCCGTATTTTTTGCTGCTAACAAACTAAACACAAGCCAGCTACTTATAAAGCATTCATAGAAAAATGAGAACGAGTTGTGCAGTAGCTATGTTTACAATATCTTCGGCATTGGCTTTATTGCAATTTAATGCATTATTTTTTTCTGTTTAATTTACGCATTTTTATAATAAATTTTCATTATTCCACAGATATTTTTTCCCCGATAGTATCTTTCTCGTATTAAAATGATCGTATATCGAATATTCATTTGTTTTCATATACATATTTCATTGTTTTTTAGGAATACGTTCTATTTATTTCATCTTTTTTATGTTTATATGATTTTTTTTCATGCACATCTTTTTAGTGCTTCTGGTCAGCAGATTCAGCGTGGATCTGATTCACGCTGATGCATTGGCATTTATCCACGCTGTAGCGTAATACAATCTTGATACTCGTGGAGCTTGTTTTGCTATCTAGAAAAGTTATAGCAATTCGTCATGTCATTCTATACGTTATGAAATTATTAAAATTGCAAACATTTTTCGCTTTTCCCCCATGTACAAAACCGCTTACTTTAGTAATAGTGAAATTCTTCTAGATTTTTTTTCTCAGCAACGATCGAATACTCTGATTTATTTTTCGATTAATATCAAATACTTTTTTTTTTTGCTTTACACACACGCACAAGAGCACACACATACCATAATATTTTCATTATGACCACCTACCTAATAACCTGTTGGATCATCTTTAACCCGCAAAACAGCTTCAAACTTCCTTAGAATGGATGTCGCAAGTTCTTGGTTGATGGCCAGAGATAAATTACATTAGTTGTTCAAGCAATGGTCATACATATCAAGAATATTCAAAAAATGATTGATTTTGAGCTATGTGCTGCCACTGAGTGACACACGAAATGTGTTCTGTCGCAACAAGATCCATCGAGTTGGATAACTAGAATGTAACTGGAATTCAGTATTATGTATCAGAAACGTATCAAGCACAATTAGGGTCATGTGACATGGATTTCAATCTTGCACGAAGACGCCATTTCCATTTGAGATGACAAATACCATTTCATGGCGCAAATGATCCGCAATGATATTCTGATAGTCTGTGGTGTTCATGGGCTGTTTTACAATAGCCACGGATCCCAGAGACGTCTAAGAGAACTTCCCATGAAGCTTAATATTGCCCCGACTGGCCTGTGTATAACCTGTTGTATAAGGGAGAGTAACAGTTCTCATAGAAGATGGCGAACCCAAACATTGCGAGCATCATGTTGACGGCAGAACTCTGTTTCGTCTGTTATGCAGTAAAATCTTTTAAGACAGAATATCATGGGAAAGAAAAATGTACGTTATAGACAAGTTCCTTTCGTAGGAGGCATAAATGCAATCTATTTTCTTCTCAGTTATCATATTCACTTTAAACGGATTTTTTCCGTTTAAGACATGATTGCGTCATAGGCAGATTTTTAAAAAATTATTTTACTGTATTTTAAACTTTTTTCCCTTTTAAATCTACTATAGTTAAAAAAAGTGAATTTTGTTGTTTTTCTGATAATTTAGCACTTTGTCGACTAAGGAAGAAATTAACCAGTCCCAGATCGGAATAAAAGAACATGTTTGGCATGACGAGTCTTCAGAAGAAAGTAACGTCCTGGACCTCGTCCGGCCCGACCCGAAAATACAGATTTTTTAACGGCCTCGTTGGAACGAAAAAAGCGTAAAGTTGCGAGTACTAAAGCTCTAAAACATCCCAATGTTCATGATAGAAAAAGCATTGTTTTAAATAACAGAAGTATTTTAAAATAGCACAGAAAAGAGGTGAATATTGAAAAAGTTCAAATGAATCGGAAATTTAAGCTAAAGGAAGATGCTATTTTTTCACACGCAATTAAAAAAAACTCCTAAATACTTTATTAGGATCCAACCTTTGTTAAAAACTTTAACTGCGTTTTTCTGCATGCTTTTTTTCGCTATTTCACGTCTTTGAATTATTAATTTAAGAATCGTTAAGGAAATAAGACGAAAGCTTAATTTTGTTTCGGAAAATTAAAAAAAAAATTACTTTTCAACATAAGATTTTTGAAAAAATATGTTACATCATTTTTGAAAGAAATATTCTTAATATTTTAAAAATTAATATTTAAAAAATCCTCAAACAAATTTAAAATTATATTTTTCTTTTTAATTAAATGCAAATAAAATTGAAATCCGATGGATAATTTTTCGAGTTATAATGATTTTTAAAAAATGCTAATGATTAAAAAATTTTCTTAATTTTATGAGAATTTTAGTATGTGATTTTATTTGCAAATTATACGATTAACCATAAAAAAAGACATAAAATCAAAATTCTATTTCAATATGTATATTTTTTGCACTTTTCCTAGAACACTTAAAGTAACATTTTTCTTGAGTTGCAGACATTTTAACTTGTGTCTAATCCCTTAAAACCTGATGAATTATTTAAACGACTGTAACCCTGTAAGTTTTACAGATATGAAGATGCAATATTTGTGTTTAATTCAGGAGGGGATACGCAAGGTTTTTCAAATTGGATATTTTACTCTACGGGGACTATATAAAAACTTTTTTTATATTCAAATGCACCCCAAATGAAATTGCATCTTATGCCATCATGTTTTGCATATATTTATAGATATATATATATATATAAATATGTGTGTGTGTGTGTGTGTGTACGATTAATATTGTAATAAGCAAAATCCTGCAGCAAAATATACTAATTGAACATAAACCGGTAAAAGAATGCATTTACCCTGATTTAACACACCCCCTCACCTAATTTGAAAAAAATATGTAGTTACATTCTTTTCTAGTTTTGTGAGGAGGATGTGTGAATTCAGTCTAAATATAGTCTTTTTCTTTTCTTCGCTTATATAGTATATATATCTCCATCTGTATGCAAATATGCATGTATATATGGGTGTGCATTTATATGAATGTATACAGAAAATTTATAAAGAATCATTCAAAAGTAAATGTAAAAAATGTATATGATAAAATATTAATGTACAAACCCTTCTTTTAGATAGAACAATTTTTTAGCTTTATTCATGGTACAAGCGTCTCTTCTGAAAATTACAATTTTCTACAAAAGCCATTTAAACTATAAATAAAAAGAACAAATACTTTCTAGAAAATTTAAATTTTTCCCGCAATTTTGCATTTTTTCCCGTATTTTTAGTTATGTAACTATTAGTTTAAATGTTTTTTTCTCAAACAAGTAATTTGATATTTCGCATTATATACCATTTCTGTTTTCATAAACAGGAATATTAAACATTTACACAACGGTCAAATTCTTTCTCGAGAATTCCAGAAAGTAATTCTTGAAATTACTTTCGGAGAATTACTCGGAAATTCTCTGCATGAATAACGAATATATAAAAACTTTATAACTTATATTTTATTTTCGTCAATAGAGGGAATATTTGTCATTCAATTTGTACACTCATCTATTACAACATTCTATAATAAACTGAAATATAATATTGAAACAAAAATCAACAAAATCACCTTTCAATATTTCAAATTGTAACTTGACATATTTTTTACTTAAAATTTATTGTATAAATGCATTTTACTTAGATATTTTTAAGTATATGATCATGTTTAACTTGACAACAAAATCTATAAACAACAAAATAGATTACAATAGCGATTATTTGAAAATCAGTCATACAGCTTATCGATATTTGTTGACAATTTTAAGTTGTTTCTGTTGCAAAAAGTAAGAAACCACCAATTGTAGTAGTTCGGAGGAAAATAGTATGGAAAATTTAGTTATATATTCATCAATCACGAATCCCAGAGAATCTACCCCTAACTTCTTCCGTTCAAATATACATATTATAAAGAAATACATATTATAAAAAATGCATTTCTGATTTATTGAAAGTATTTTCCCGCATATTCACAATTTCCCGTCTTTTTATAATATCTTTCTTATAGTACCTAAACTCATTTTATTTTAAAATGAATTAGGTTACTATATTCAAATTATTGTATTATTTATATTCACATTTCTAATCCTTAAAAACTTTTCCCGTTCATAAAAACATTTCTTAAATCTATTACATGTATCAATACTAAAATCGAGACGCTACAGCGTTTCGGATAATTTATTTCTAAACTTCTATCTTCGATCGCTTTTTATCAGAGCAACATATTACGAAATTTATGCACTTCTCGATAGTAAATCCGCATGCTCTGGTTAAACTCTAAAAATCCTATTCATCAACTTCAGCCCCTAGTTATACCGAACACCTCGGTCAAATTGTCAAACGTTATCCACCTTTAATCCTGATTGGACGTACCCTTGGTAATGTTCAGTTAAATGTTACCATGAATTTTATTTCAGCATTGGACCAAAGTGTTCTAGGTTGAGGTAGATGGTGAGTACCAGCTTTAGATAGCGCCGAGCTCTGATTTGCCCGAATCTATGTCGTAGATTCTTTAATCTTGTGCATAAAGTCCCCCGTAAATTGGTTTGCAGAAAGAATAGAGCTTACCAATTAGAATATTTCTATTGTTAAAATAAATTATGGCTGTTTGGTGAAAAGTCAGCGTAGTAAATTGAACGGATATTCTCCAAAAAAATTTTTTTTAGCAAAATAGTAAATTCTTTAGAAATGCAGTGTACTGTAGAAGGTAGTTTCGTGACACGACTATTCTTCTGTTGTAAAATGAGCGTTTTACTTTCCAAAAAAAATTCTTTGGATTCTATTTCATTACGTGGCCATTCGCTGCACGCCAATATTGGACAGCATCCACGTCTTCAATCCCTATAAGTAATGTGAACCTTGTAAAACCGGATATGTATTCAAAGGAAGGTAAAATCATCATTTATACAGGGTGTCCCCTGTCAACGGTGGCCAATGGCTAATTTCTAAACCGTTGGTCATAGACATATAGTTCCAATTGCAAAAATGCTTTAAAAAAGGTAAAGAATTATTTTTTAAGCGATTTAGGTCAAAAAAATGTTTTACTAAAAAATTAGGAAAATGAAATTTTTATACGGTCCCCCGGTCCTATAAGTGATATTTAGAAAATTTTTACCACTACTCTAACAAGTAAGACAAAAAAGTCCCATTCCTCTGCGATCAAAATTGACCGAGTTATAGCTGTTCAAAGTTGAAGCATATTTTTTGTTGCAAAATAGGGGTCAGTCACAAATTTACTGGATATAAAAATAAACATCAGATAGAAAATTTAACTTTAAACATTGAGAGTAAAAAAATTTTTTACAATGTTGTTTCTGAATTTATGTTGACATTTACATCTTAAAGTAAAATATGCAATTTGTGCTAAAAATATAAGTAAAAAATTAACAGAAATTTTTGTTAAATTAAACTATCAAAAGCAACAGTCACAAATCGTTACAAAATGATACATATTTAAAGCTCTATTAGATTACTCAACCTAATGGAATTTGATGCACTCCTATAAAATAAATAAATGGAACGCACCTAAAATCGTATTAATATTACACTGTCATCGGGTTTAAATAAGTATGGGAATTGAACCTCAATCAGATATTTGGAAGTGAGTTAAAATTTGAATATAAGTTTTGAACTAGAAAATTTACATACGAAAACTATGAATAAAATAAAAACTTATCAAAATAACATATCTTTTTAAAATAAAATCACGAAAAGAATCAGCTTCATTTGCTTACAAAATAAAACATACGTAAAAGTACATTAGAGGATATGAATTTCAAAACTCGACTTATCGCTTTTTGATTTCTCTATCAGTCTATACAAACCTACACTATTGAAACAATGCAGGCTCAAAATTTATAATGAAAACCAATAGATGGATTTAAAGTTTCTTCGCTATATCCCAAAATTTGATTTTTTCGATAAAGAGAATTTTGAAATTAATGTCTTCAGTTATTTTAATAACCAATCTAGAAGTTAATTAATTATAATTAACACTACCGTAAAACTTATACGGTGACAGCGCCTTCAGTTAAATCGCTTATTTAAAACATTTTGTATTTGGAAATATATGTCTGTGACAAATAGTTTAGGAAGTAGCCTTTGAACAGCGTTGGAAATCGACTCCCTTTATAAAACTTTAAGCACTTAGTGTACGTTCCCTTAAAGCTCTATTGAACTCATCCGTTTTCAGCTATAGAAAAATGGTTCAAGTCATGAAATTTAAAGTTTCATAACTCGGTCAATTTTAATGTTACATGAATGGGACCTTTTCTGTATTACTTGCTAGAGTGTCGAAAAAATTTTACTAAATATCACTTATAGGACCGGGGGACCGTATAAAAATTTAATTTTCGTAATTTTTTAGTAAAACGTTTTTTTGACCAAAATCGCTTAAAAAACAATTCTTTGCCTATTTTAAAGCATTTTTGCAATTGGAATTATATGTCTATGACCAACGGTTTAGAAATTAGCCATTGGCCACCGTTGAGAGGGGACACCCTGTATATCGTTACAGGGAAAGGTTAATAAAAAGGTTCTATTTGTGTTTTTTAAAAAATTGACTTACCGATATAGAAAGTTTCTATTTGCATCTACGAAGGCATTTCTGGATTAAAATAATGTCATATTATGATTGTAAGACCATACGAAATGTATATGTTACAGGCCAAACCCGATTTTAGGCCAAACTAGATTGGCCTAGTCCAAACTAGTCTATCCTAACGCCCATCGGATAAACTAGTTTTTCCTAGGCCAAACTAGTCTATCCTAACGCCCATCGGATAAACTAGTTTTTCCTAGGCCAAACTAGTCTATCCGAACGCCCATCGGACAAACTAGTTTTTCCTAGGCCAAACTAGTCTATCCGAACGCCCATCGGATAAACTAGATTTTCCTAGGCCAAACTAGTTTGGCCGAACGGTCATTAGGATGAACTAGTTTAGCCTGCTATTCATTGGTTTGAACTAGTTTATCCTAGGCCGAACTAGATTGTCCTAGGCCAATTCAATTTGGCGTGATTTTATTGAATTTAAAGACCGCCACACCGCCAACTTTCTTGTTTTGATCTAATTTAGCCTAGGCTGATGCAATTCGACGCGATTTTAGCTCACAAACTATCAAAGCCTGAGAGCTAATGTGCTCGCAGATTCTGTGTGTGTGTGCGTATGTAACCATGTACGTACGTATGTACATACTTATGTACGTACGTATGTAGGACTAATATAACGGACTAATGTGTAACTAATATAATGCGAGCACTCTGGTGTTGGAATTTGGACGGGATTTAGTTCAAGCCAGCCGGCTTCGCCCGCTATCGGGCCCCTTCTTTTATATAAAATCTTGAAACGGACGTATGTTGAAGCGAACGAACTTCGAAGTGAAAAAAACATGATAAATATTTAAGAAAAAAGATTTTGCATCGAAATACCACTATTTTCTAATAGTAATTTTTGTAAAAATGTTATATTCTTGCTGGAACTTTTTGAAGCTTTGTGATAGTTTATCGCATATGATATAATTAAAAAAAAAAAAGAGTTACATTTCGGCGTGAAAGAGGATGTGTTTGCGAACAATATCAGGAAATATAACGGAAATTCTATGTTTTAAAGCACCGTGACCTCAAGTAACGCATCTACTAATAGGTTGTTTAACGGAGTTTCATTCAAATACAGTTTTGTTAATCATAGAGTACGCTCCCTGGTGTTGGAATGAGGAACTAATATAACGTGGCTTAGTTAAAACTTGCTGGCTTCGCCCGCTATCGGACTGGTGTGGGTAGCGGGGATATGGTTCGAATTTCGTTCGCTTCGAGGTTCTTTCGAAAAGGAGGGTTACATTCAGTTGTGCGTGCTCAGCATGCTTGCTACGATTTAACTTTTGTTCGCTTCGAAGTTCATTCGAAAAGGAAGAGCGCATTCGGCAGTACGCGTGCAGCACACCTGCTATACGCTGCCGCAGTCTGTGGGGACGCGGCTGAAGAACTAATGCACGAAATTTAATAAAAAATTATATTCGGGTAGTCTCTGATCTAAATTGATACTGATTAGTTTTTGGTGTAAATCGTTCATCAGGTGGCATACTGTTTGGCATTTTTTACGACTTACGCATCAGCTTTATCTTAATAGCTAATACAATCAAATTTCCATCGAACTTTAGATATAGTTCTTCCATTACATGAGTTGGTGTTGCTTTTATTTTGAAGTAAACCACTCAACATGGCTATAATATGCTGCATTTTTCACAATTTTCACAATAGCTGTATCTCAAGAACTAATAGACGGAATTTAATAAAAATTTATATTCAGATAGTCCCTGATATAAATCGATGCTGATTACTTTTTCATGTAAATAGTTCAACAGATGGCGCTTCTAAAGTGCGTTTTTACTGATTTGCATTAACACTATTTCAATAACTAATTTACGGATTTTCATCAAACTTCCGAATCAGTAAATCCGTGATATGAACTAAATCTTTTTACGCATTCGTGTTAATTGTTCAATAGGTGGCGCTGTTGTGTTCAATTTTCCCGATTCCTGAAATAGTTTTGTTGGAAGAATTAATGCACGAATTTTCATCAAACTTTAGATTCAGTAAGTCCCTGATATAAGTTAGTATTCTGTAGTTTTGGAGTAAATCTCTTGAAAGGTAGCGCCGCTATACGGTATTATTCGTGATTATTGCAGTAGCTCTATCTCAGGATCTAATGCATGGATTTTCATGAAACTCCAGATTCTGTTAGTCCTTGATATAAAAAAGTATAAAAGTACTTTTTAGTTTTTGGAGTAAATCGTGCAACAGGTGGCGCTTCTATGTGGCATTATTCATGATTATCGCAATATCGCAAGAAGAAATGCACGGATTTTCATCAAACTTCAAATTCAATTAGTCCCTGATATAAATTAATATTCTTTTGTTTTTAGAGTAAATGACTCAATAGGTAGCGCTTCTATCCAGTTTTTTTATGACTTCTGCGATAATTCAAATATCTGAAATAGTACTAATACACAGATTTTCATCAAATTTCAGCTTAAATTAAAATTTGAAAGACGTTGTTACGGATTTTTCAAAAAGTTCCGGCAAGAATATAACATTTTTACAAAAATTGCTATTAGAAAATATTGGTATTTCGATGCGGAATCCTTTTTCTTAAGTATTTATCATCATGTCTCTTTCTTTCCGATTCAACATTCGTAAATACCTAAATCGCGTTGTATTAGTTCCAAATTCCAACACCAGGGTGCTCGTATTAATTCACATTCCATCACCAGGGAGCGCACCTTATTACTAACAAAACTGTATCTTAAGAAAACTCCGTTAAATAATCTATCAGTAGATATGTTACTCGATGTCGCGGTGCTTCAAAACAAGAATTTGAGATTTTTGAAAAAATCACTATTCTTCAATAGTGGCATTAAATGCGAAATATATTTTTATAAATTTATATCATATCTCATAAACTATCTTAAAGTTTTAAATAGATCAACCTAGAATTTCCGTTATATTTCCTGATTTTGTTTGACCCCCCCCCCCCTCTTTCCCTTTCGTAATGGGACTTTTTATACAATTTTTTATCGCATGTTATAAACTATCACAAAGTTTCAACAATTCCAACAAGAATTTAACATTTTTACAAAAATTACTAATAGAAAATAGTGGTATTTCACGCGGCATCTTTTTTTCGTAAATATTTAACATCATGTTATATTATATTTCAAAAAGTTTCACAAAATTGGTAATATTTAATTAGCAGCTAAAACTTAAAAAAACACTGAGCTTTTTTAAAAAAATTCTAGCGTCCCCTTACTCTACCTTCCAGCCGTATCCTAAATTTCAAGTGTCATGCTTTATTTAAGCTTTTTCTTATTTTTAAAAGGATTCGGATATTTACTTTTTTAATATGAACAATTTCGCGTGAAGTGATGTGTGTGAAAACCAATATCTGTAACGAATTCAAAATCTTTTCATAAAACCAAAAGTTTCTATCCTATTGAAAAAATAATCCGCTCTATCTTTATATTTAAACTCAGAACCCCCAAAATTAATCAGGTAAACGCCTTATCAGAAGAAACTTACATCCAAAATTTGAAACAAATTGGTAAATTATCCCTGAAAAATCTATTTACATAAATTAAGAGTGTTATCCCCCATTCCTCCTTTCTTTATATGTAAACAATGAACACCCACAACTAATCATGGATGTACCTTATCAAACTGATATTGTACCTAAAATTTTAATAAAATCTGATACTTTTGCATGAAAAACTGACTTATCTAAATTAAGGAGTGGAGGATGGGGGGGGGGGGTTTAGCCTTTTGTTCCCCTTCTCTTATTCTTATCCAATGAACCCCTGAAACTAATCAGAAAAGTTCGTTATCAGGATAAATCTATGTCCAAATTTTGAAGCAAATTGGATATTTCTATCAGGAGTTATCGCATTACGTACATACGTACGTACATACGTACATACATACGTACATGGTTACATACACACACACACAGAATCTGCGAGCACATTAGCTCTCATACGTTGATAGCCTGTGAGGTAAAATCGCGTCAAACTGCATTGGCCTAGGCTAAATTAGATCAAAACTAGAAAGTTGGCGCCGTGGCGGTCTTTAGATTAAAAAAAAATCACGCCAAATTGAATTGGCCTAGGACAATCTAGTTCGGCCTAGGATAAACTAGTTCAAACCAATGAATAGCAGGCTAAACTAGTTCATCCTAATGACCGTTCGGCCAAACTAGTTTGGCCTAGGAAAATCTAGTTTATCCGATGGGCGTTCGGATAGACTAGTTTGGCCTAGGAAAAACTAGTTTGTCCGATGGGCGTTCGGATAGACTAGTTTGGCCTAGGAAAAACTAGTTTATCCGATGGGCGTTAGGATAGACTAGTTTGGCCTAGGAAAAACTAGTTTATCCGATGGGCGTTAGGATAGACTAGTTTGGACTAGGCCAATCTAGTTTGGCCTAAAATCGGGTTTGGCCTGTAACATATACATTTCGTATGGTCTTACAATCATAATATGACATTATTTTAATCCAGAAATGCCTTCGTAGATGCAAATAGAAACTTTCTATATCGGTAAGTCAATTTTTTAAAAAACACAAATAGAACCTTTTTATTAACCTTTCCCTGTAACGATATACAGGGTGTCCCCTCTCAACGGTGGCCAATGGCTAATTTCTAAACCGTTGGTCATAGACATATAGTTTCAATTGCAAAAATGCTTTAAAATAGGCAAAGAATTGTTTTTTAAGCGATTTTGGTCAAAAAAACGTTTTACTAAAAAATTACGAAAATTAAATTTTTATACGGTCCCCCGGTCCTATAAGTGATATTTAGTAAAATTTTTTCGACACTCTAGCAAGTAATACAGAAAAGGTCCCATTCATGTAACATTAAAATTGACCGAGTTATGAAACTTTAAATTTCATGACTTGAACCACTTTTCTATAGCTGAAAACGGATGAGTTCAATAGAGCTTTAAGGGAACGTACACTAAGTGCTTAAAGTTTTATAAAGGGAGTCGATTTCCAACGCTGTTCAAAGGCTACTTCCTAAACTATTTGTCACAGACATATATTTCCAAATACAAAATGTTTTAAATAAGCGATTTAACTGAAGGCGCTGTCACCGTATAAGTTTTACGGTAGTGTTAATTATAATTAATTAACTTCTAGGAAAAACTAGTATATCCGATGGTCGTTAGGATAGACTAGTTTGGACTAGGCCAATCTAGTTTGGCCTAAAATCGGGTTTGGCCTGTAACATATACATAACATCATTTTGATGCAAAAATATCTTCATACATACAAATGGAACCATCTGTATCTATAAGTCATTTTTTTCAAAAACACAGATATAACTTTATTATTCTCAGGTGACGTTATATCTATATCGCCTAGAAATAAAACCATGGCATATATGCGGCTGAAATTGGATTATATAGATCTCCCATGCATTATATCTCAAAACATAGCGTGATTAGCGATGTAAAGGAAAAAGCAGGAGATGTGTCAGACCGCAATGGCTCGGTGACTCGAAACGGCTTGTTTTTTATCCAAATTTTATTATTTTTTTAAATTCTGATTGCAGGGTATTGTGTACAATGTTTTTTGACATAGGTTCTGGACATAAATTTTTTTAAATATTAAGAATTCCGCCATTTATATGCAAAAAACGTGGCGAATTGCGACATTGATTTTATTGAAATTTTAATTTCTCAACAGGTATGTCTCAACGCTATCTTTATAAAACTGAACACAAATTATTAAAATAAACTTCTTTTTCATATTCTACAATTTAAACGATAAAATTATTTTTTACAGCGTTATTCAATAGACATTCTTATTTTTTTTAATTTCTTATAGGTCCTCCGAGGCTTTTTAGAAAAACTATCTTCACTGAAATATATGACACATACTTTTCTGTTTATACACTTGGAGATTCAGGATAATTCTTGATGTATTTTGTAGATAGTTAACAAAACGTATAAAATCGCAAGTGGCCCCTAATCATAGGCCATATAGTGTAGTATAATCTTATGTCTGCAACGGATCTCATGGCAAGACTCATCTGCTGTGTTTGTTCAATCAAATAAAACAGGAATGTTCGATCGTGTTCGGCAATCAATAGTTCGTCGTATGAAGTATGAAGTATGGTTTGCGTCAGATAGTGCAAATTTCGACGATCTGTTATTATAACGTTATGAGCTGTATTCATATTGTACGCCATTTGTATTAATGATGTTAATTTTAAAATGGCCAATAAAGTTTTGCAATTTATCACTTTCTTTTTTTCTTTCTCAATGTTCTCTCTCTCTGCTGCCACTTCTCTTTGACTCTTCCGGTAGTGGATTATTAAGCAAATCTCAATTCTGATGATGTTCCCTACTTCTATTAAAGTTTTGTCTATACATTCTTGAGAAACTCTACATATTTTTTATGAACATATTACGCTTTAATTTTCAATATCTCGTAAAATTTTATGATTATATATTCATTAAATAAAAAACTATATACATTTTTACTATAGAAAATTAATTAAAAGGACATGGTTTTCCTATTCTCGGATATTAGTCGATCAATGGACTAGAAAAAAGAAATAAACATCTGTTTAAAACCTTTTCTCACAATATTTAGCCTGTTAAAAATTTATTTTTACAAAATCATTTTTCTTTTTAAAATATAAATAAAATGTTTTTTGACTTAATAAATAAGGCGCATGATAGCCGATAACAAGAATTTTTTGATTAATTTACAACGAAAATTACTTAAAGGAATGCCGATATGTGGTATTTACCGGCAGTACAATTAAAATTAATTTTTAGAAAATATGTGATAAAGAATGTGAGAAATAAATATCTTGAAGCTGACCAGAATTTTTTTCGTTTATCTTTTACACTTCTGTGTTCGTCTAGAAATATGCATGCCTTGACTAATATTTCTTTTATATTCCTTTTGTTAATAAATGCATGTTGAAGCATTTCTTTCATTATTTGTTTGGACTTAAATATTAATATATTAGCGGGACCGGCGTAAGATGAAATATGCCAATTAGTATATATATGCATGTTTTTATTTTAAAAAATTACATTGTTAGGAATAACCAAAAGCTGCTAATCATACAACAATTATACCAAACTTCATTATTATACTGCATTGGAGAAAAGCGAATTTAATTAATAGGAAAAATATAAACTAATTTTAAATAAATGATAAATTAAAATGCATTTTAAAACTTTTACGCTCATTTCAGTTTTCTTTTAAGATTTCTTAATTTTTTCGAAAACACTCTTTGCAGACATTTACACCTTAAACGTAACGATCAAGCCACATTCAATCGACCATTCTCATGTGATAGTGTCAACAGCTTTAAGTATAGCATATGTTGGGTTAAGGACAGGTACTTTGCCTACTTAAGTTTTGAAATCTGATTCATATTGCTTAAGACTCTCGATAAGTTATAATTTAGAAAATTTTAAAAAGGCTATTCGCTAACTTTAACGCATGAAATTTTGTATCTTTGAGAAATTGCTCTCATAAAGCATTTACGTTTTACATATACCATGCAAAAATTTAAGTTTATATCATTAACAATTCAATATAAATCCTATTTTCTTAATATATTTAAAATGCTTTTTGCTTATTTCACCACTTACATTTTCCCAATCTTAAATTTCTATTATTTACCCATCATATGCATCATAGGGTAAGTCTTGCAATCGTTTTGAAAATCGGAAAATTTTTTTTAACGGATTTACGCACTTTAGATTCCGAAAAAACATATTCTTTTAAAAAGATTAGCCGTCCGTCTGTCTGTGTGTCTGTCTGTCCATCTATCTGTCTATTTATATGTGTGTCTGGAATCTCCCTAACAAACTGAGATCGGGACTTAAAATTTTGTATGTACATAGAATGTAAGAATAGGACAAAGCCTCATTAATATCTGTAATCTCGATTATCCGGAACTATTTTTTTATTATTATTATTTATTTAAATGTTCATTCTCCACCGAATTCGGTAACTGTTATTTTTCTGTTGATGGCAACAAGCGGTTTGTTTATCTAACAAATATTTAAATAAAATTTTGTAATTTTATCTTTCTAAAAAGATACACAATTAAAAAGTTGAAAAATGGCAATTTTACATACAGGCGTGTTAAAATATTGAGGCAGCATATAAACCAATCAAAATTGTAAACAAACGAAGGTTTAATTTTATTTAATAGTGATAAATAAAAGATAACAGCTATTTCTTATAACATTTATAATTTTTTATGCTAAAAATACAAAATACAATAAAATTTAATTACAAAGCACTTAATTCAAACTACAGTCAGTTACATCTGAATTGGTCTACGTGGAATCATCTATTGCTATATAGACCACGAACGCAAAATATTAAATATTATGTACTTATGCGATTCGGTTCGATAAAAAATGTATGCTTATATTTTCACTTGGAGAAATAAAACTCGAAATATTGATTAGGACTTTTAAAAAATTTGCTATTTATATATTTAAAAACAAAAAAAAATAATATTCTGTCCAGAAAAAAATTTATATTTAAAATAAACTATTTTGGGATTTATTTAATAAAATTTATACATGAGCACTAATGCCTGTGGTAGCAGATTTCCTACCTTGATTTTAATTACACAATTTATCATTGAAAAGAAATTTATATTGAACGTTTTGTGCAGAGAATAGAAGTAACACTCTTTATACCTATGTATCAGATTTGATTTTATTTTAATAAAACATTTGAGAATTTGAGCAAAAACATGCCATTTCAATGCAATGTTTCAATGCAATGACATGTTGCTTCAAACGAATTTTTATCTTTTTTAGTGATCTATCTGCATTCAAAATTCATAACTAATATTAGATAAAGGTTCAATTATTGTCGTAATGACTTAAAATATACGTAATGAAATTTCGTGCTAAAAATCAAAGCCAGACATATGTTAGCAATAATGCTACCATGGACATTACAATGTTACATTTCGTGCATTAATTGTCGAGATACAGTTAAAGCGAAAATAATGAAAAATACAACATTATAGTGTTGATTATTTCATAACCAAAAAGTAATACGATTCTATTTATGCCCATTTCGAATATAATAAAACTGCTGAAGCTCCACGCATTAGTTCTTGAGAAATGGCTGTCACGGAAATCGTTAAGTATAGCATAGCAGCCTAAAAGCCTCATCTGTTCTGCGTTTTGCACCATATCCTTTTCAGCGACAACTTATGTTAATGTGTAATTGACAATAACGGTTCGTAATATTCTATGCCTTATTTCTTGGCATAACGGGTCCACAAAATGTGTGCCATCGACACAGATAGAATCACAGACAGACATTTCTAAATCATGTTCAAGGACTTCTAAAATGTAAAAATGCGTTCAAAACCGGAAGTTCAAAATTTTTGTGAATATAATACATTTAAAAAAAAAAAAGACATAAGTAAGTAAAAACACAGGAAAATTAATTAAAATACTTTTACTGATACGGACCCATCTACGGCACTTTCTTAAGAAAAATAATTCTTTTTCTCAGAGTTAAATTACATAAGGTTATTTCAATACTTCTTCGCTTGTTATACAGTCTGTAGTTTCTCACGGTGTAATCAAACCGTACAAAAATAATAAGGGTATGATATATTCTTGAGACCCAAGATGGAATTATTTAATCCGCATTTATTTTAGAATGAAAAGTTTTCAAAAGAGAATTCTTTGGGTGCAGAGATAAGTACGCTCCAGAATTTCTGTGTGTAATTGGAGAAACTGTCATTTTCTTCCCAAAACCTGCTGTATGGAATTCAAATCTGTCGCTTAATGAATAATACTTAACTAAAAGTTTCCTATGATAAAAAATGTAGATTGACATATGATATTACCTGGTAAAGTAAGATAGATTATCAGCACGTGAATGAAAGTTCATGTATGAAAGTTCGTCTCTTATAATGTTATGATCTCGAGCTTTTACCGCGTTCATTATTTTTTGTGATTTATGTTTAAATTTTGTAAATTATATTCTTGAAAATATTAATGAATAATAATATTATATATTACCTTTCTCAGCATACAAAGATTATTTTATATATATATATATATATATATATATATATATATATATATATTAATTTGTGGAGGTTATTATAAAACGATGAAAAATTAACTCTATCGAAGTAGATTATTTACAATAGAATATTCATTCTGGAACTGTCTTTTTTTATTTTTTATTTTTTTTTTTTTATTTTTTTTTTTACAATAATGAAGTAAATTTTCATTTAACAAAATCTAAAATTACAACTATAGGTAATAATATTTATGGTAAAAAGTTTTAGTTAAAAAAAATTGTGGTCATTTTGATAATTTTATTTTTTTTGAAATAGTTCCTTTAGGTAATCCGTCTAATTATGAAAATCTAAATAGTGTTTAGTAAGTTTTGAAATTAAAGTAAACACAAGTTCAAAATTTAAGATTAAATAAATAAAATTTTTAAAGAATGATGAGAGTTCTAAAATTATTTTCGAATATTCCAAATAAAACCGACTGTCGAAACTATCTAGTGAAATATTTATGATTTTAACCTCTTCAGAACAGAGCATTAAATAACTCTACAAATACATATTTGTTGCTTTTACATAATCGAAATGATACCATCGATGACAGAAATAGTCATTTTTTTGAAATAACAACTTTAGGGTAGTGCTAATTTAGGTTTACAAATGTGGATAAAAAAGTACTAATCCACTTAAAAATCAGTTTAACTATCAGTAAAATAAACTTAAGCAATAGAAAATTAGCTCTTTAAACCAGTAAATGATCACCAAATCCTCATTTTTTTATTGTAAAGCATTTAAGTTAAATAATCATGAATATTTCTTACTTTCTTGGCCACAATGTCTTAAAGATATTTTCGAAACTCAGATGAAAATATTATTTGTTTCATGAGGTAATATTCATCAGTGCTGGCATTTATTGGCTTTCTTTCAAAGCAAAAACAACCATTCAGCTGTATAGAAGTAAAGTAAAAATACAAAAAATTCGAACAGTTTATTTTTTATGAGGAAAGGAATGGAGGTACACATTTGTGTACCTCAGGTCTGAAGAGGTTTAAGAAACATCATCTTTAATATTTAGAAAACTTTAGATTAAAAAAATTTAGGATTTTCTCTAAATTTTATGAAAGATTTATTAACATTAGACGTATATATCTGTCATCACCGTGATGCAATGTAAAGATATTTAGTAAAGATTTTAAGTACGAAACTTGGTATAGCTTGAAATATTAAACTTCCAAAGTTATATAAAAAATCCCTTTCACACGTACCAGTCAAAAACAATTGTATGGTTATATAATTATTGCCTCAGTATAAACACAATATTTATAAATAAATACATATGTACAATAGTGGGAAAAAATAATTATCTCCTAATAACCCAGCAAAAATTATCATGAAAACAGGTTACTGACCAAACGATTGAAAATGTCTATATTTAAATTATGTATATGGAATTAGCATAGGGGGCTATCTACATATTAAAACGAATCCTAACATTGTTTTTTTTTTTTCAAAAGCAATACCTAATTCTAACAGCATAAATTAACTTTACACCTTGTAATTAGCCTTAAAACGAATTTCCATGCAATTCCTTAGATTCGTTTCTGAGAAATTAATTATTTGAAAATGAGCTTATTTTAGGGGATGTATGCAAATTGAAGTTCCGTACTCCATTGTACATTGAGGGAGCTTTCTTCCTGATAAAAACATCTTACCCCCAGTCTAGGAGTCATTGAAGACGGCCAGATTAAAGAGAACCGCATAACTTTCAAAATATCTTGTCATTTTCAATTTAGATATCCTCTTAAACCACCATTTTGTCTTTTATCAAGCATAATTTAAAAACTACCTGGAAGAAAAAATTTGAAATTTTGAATTTCCATTAAACAAGAATTAATAAATCTAAATCTATCAAAAAAGTTGCAATTCATAATTTTTTCGAATATTAATTTGATAATTCATAATTCATATCATATTTTTTTTAATTTAAAATTTGAATGTATTTATGTTTGGGTTTTTTACTACTATAACCACGTAAAATTTTTTATATTAGGATAATAATTTTAGGAGATAATCATAAAAGTCTGAAAATACAATTTAATATTAGAAGCTCTAAATTTGGAATGTTCGTAATTCAAAAACTGATTATTCAAATTATTTGAAATTAGGAATCTAGGCATAGCTTGAACAAAAAACTTGAAGTATTTTGCTAAAATTGGTCATTGCTATTGAAAAAAAAAATATGTTTCATTTCGTCTTAATATGTGAATGTTCCCCTAAGAAAATTGTAGGTACATTTTTTCATCTATAGGCTTTATTTCGAATCAAAAGGTCTCATTAACTTTCTTCTTCGATAATTTCTTATGGAATTAATAGGGAGTGTTTATTTTTTTCCGTGACTGTTAATAATAATCAATTGATCATTAATATACCACTCTGAAATCATATTATACATTTTCACATAACTGAGCATACCAGAAAGATAAGGAGGCAATTACTGTTGATAGCACTGATAGTATTTTTAATTTAACATTTTATATGCAAAATATACTTCGTTATATACAGTTTCTATATTTTATTTCTCACTTTATAATATCAAAAGACTTGTTTTTACAGCATCACCAATAAACTTCTTTTTATAAAAAATTATTTAGTTTTTATAGAATAATTAAACAGTTTCATCTAAAATATATTTTTTCACTAAAATGCATAATGCTCTTTTACTAGAATAAAAAATTGTAGGGTGTTTCAATGAAAGCTCTATAAAAAATACTAATAACATTAGAAGTTTATATGATTCACAACCTTTGCTTTATCATTTATTGATTAAATATATTTTTTCTAATTGGTATGAATAATTAATTATTTCTCTACGATGAGAGAGTACTGATAGGACTTATATTTCAGCATTTAAAGACACACATAAGCAATTCATTACATTTAATTTCGTGGAATTTGTTTTTAATACCAAATTCTTCTGTTTTTACTGCATCACTAGTAGATATTATTACTGAACGAAAATGCATAAGAAACACAGTATAGAATAATATTTTTTCTTACATATCTTCTCTTTATTAAAACTATGAATATTCTTTGCAAATAGAATGCTCTTGAGAGTTGTAATACATAGAAAAAATAGAAACATTTATTATTATTGTTTTTTTTTATTTTAACTTTCTCCACTTATAATAGTATGTTCTATAATTTTTTATTATATATTTTCTAAAAAATGAATGTTTAATCATTTCATTTCTTAACTCTGTGAACGTGTTTAAGTATGACTTGAAAATATAGTTTTTCTTCTCAAGGTAAAAATTTTAATTCTTTTTTGAAGACGAGATCTTACTCAATTTGGGTAAATTGACATTTACAATAAAAAAAATAAATAAAACTATACTTAAGCTTTTTGAGTATATTTTTTAATTCAAAAGTGATTCTTAAATAAAAATCCTTTTAAAATATTAATACTTGATGAAAAATATTTCTTACAGCTCAATTCTTCGCGATAACTTAAGAATTTCTCAAAAACAATAAGAAATGTTATTGCATTTTAAAAGAACCAGTTGTCTTTAAGAAAAAAAAGAAACATTTTTCATTATATTTGAAGACATTTTCTTCGATGAGTATCATTATAAAAATATAAAAAACATAATCTGATTTTCCAGTCATCAGATATTTTTAAATGGTACTTATGACAGACTTTCATTTCATTTTTATCAAATAATCTCTTATATTCCATATAATAAAAATTTATTAAAAAATATTTATGTTAGCTTTTAATTAGCGTACATATGTTTTTTAGAAATGCAATTAACTTTTTAAAGTTAATTTTTTGCATTAAAAAATATTGTAATTGGATGTGAAATACTTGTATATTAAGTTTTATATATGTCATATTATTACATAATTATTTTTAAAATTGATAACACAAAATCTCACATTTTATTTGTCGTAGTGTCGTTAAAACTAAAAAACAAAGAATTCTATTAAAAATAATTTTTAAAATTATATATTTTTTCTGAAATATATTAAATATCATTAATGTTTACAGTAAAATTGTAATTAGCATTTCTAGAATTATTTTCATATTCATTACCACTGTTTAATTTATATCAAAACATTTAAAACATATAATGAAGAAATTAATCTAAGAGCTAATTCGTCCAAAGTTACAGAATTTATAGAATGTTTACTTTGAATTTATTCTGAGATTATATCAACGAAAATGTGTTAAGTAAGGTTGTTTGGTGTAATAACGCCAGGCGGGGTAATAACGCCAAGTGCTAATATTTTGCATAATTATGAAATAATCTGGTAAATGACACCCATGTGCTCTGCGCAGAAGGGTTTCGAGTCATATAAATCGCAAAAAACAGCTTCAAGTTAATTTGTTTCATTTTTAGGCATTATTGTTTTTACAAGCAACTAAAATTAACGCTTGATGTAAAATTTGCGAGATACGTTTTGTGATGTGAAGACTATTTTTTTATCCGGAAATACTTTGTTAATTACATAAATTTGTAGTACATTTCATGGACTTTCAAAATGTTTTTGACGATTTTGGATATCTTCTCGAGATAATTTGTAATTTAAAATGTACTGCGCAATAACTATAACGGGGTAATAACGTCAATCCTTGGCATTGATATCCCGGTTAATTTTCTACAGTGGCCGAGCTACATCCTAAAAACTGTTTCAAATAAACACAGTTAAAACTGTGCAATGTTTCTAATAATTCTATATAAGCGGTCCTTTTTAAGCAAAAAGAAGCTCACGGTCTAATATTCTTTTGCCTCATCCTGCCCCCTCACACCACACCATTATTTTTCTTACGCTTTCACAAAAAATTGAACATTTCCAATAGCTTAGAATGCAATTTGTCAATTTCTAAGTTTGTACAGTTTGTATTTTTAGAATTGGGCAACCTACATGCAATTATTCCATCTTATTTCATAGTTTTGTTTGCAAGGCGTTATTACCCATATAGGTGGGTAATAACGCCAAATAGCATTGGTCAAGAAATAACGCCATAACATTTTATGAATACATATCTATTAAATTATTTTTTTATGTAGACAGTCAATGAGTTGCTGTATCATATCATATATTTGTTTGAACAATACAAACTAAAACTAAGCCGTGAAAATTGGTAGAACCTTAACGTGGCGTTATTACCCCAGAGTACCTTATTTGAAAATTGCTTTTTTTTACAAATGATAAAGGAAATTACAAATGAAGAAATAAAATATTTTTCCTTTAGGTTGTTTGTCAATTAGAAAAGTGCATAAATATGAAAAAACTTAAAATTACTACTGCTTACAAATTAGTTTCAGCTTTCTCGATTACTTCAAAATGTTTAAAAAGAAAAGAAAAAATCTGTTGCATTTTAAGAAGCTATTGTCTTGGAGACGAAAAAAAAGGATTTAAATTAAGATTCACCTTTATCGCCGAGTATTTTTACTGTGAGTATTATTGTGCTTTTACAAAAGTTTAAAAGTCTAATCTGACATTAGAGAGGACGTAATAACATTGTCAACTATTTTAATTTTTATTTCATGAAAAATCACTAAAAATTATTATTTTTTCTTTCTGAACGAGAAAAATATAATTGGAATTAAGAACGAAAACAGTGCAGAATTCATCTTGTTTACGAATTTGAACCGTAAAAATACATTTAACTGTACATAAATTACTTAAATATGCATAAGAATTGTTTCTTATGTACGAAAAAATATTATAAAGTATATAATTATTAAGTATAGTACACCAAAACGCCATTAATATTAAAAAAATAAAGATCATTTATTTATATTTTTACAATAGTAACTTATGTTAGTGAAATATTTACGGATTAATTTATTTCTTCATTACGCTAAAATATAATGATATATTGAATAGGAAAAAGAATGAATGTATAAAAAATAGTATTTTTAATCAATGCGCATTAATTTATTCTGATGGGATTGAGGATGGGATAAAAATCATGCCCATTTCATCTTTAATCTAGAAATAATATGACGCAGATTTTTAAAAATGTACAACTCAACAAGTAAAATAAATTACAATAATAGAAAAAAAAAGAAATTGTGAAAAAGGTTAATTATTTATCGTTTATACAAAATTTAATGCAGGATAAAACTAAACATTTTAAGAATCTGCATAGTTTGTAGAATCTTTTTCCATAAATGTTAAAGGAAATAATACAAAAGTTAAAATAATAATTTACACTTGGAAAAAAAGCAATGCATCAGAATAACAGTTTACTAAAAAATATTTGAATAATGCACTTCAAATAATACGTATTTTTTTTTTTTTAAGGAAAAAAAAATATTCTAGCATCACATTTACATTTTATAACAGTACGAATTCGCTTTGCAAAATTAGCTGTAAGCTGTTCACAATGTTTTCCGTCTAGACATTTTTATAATGACTTTATACTAAAGGAGTTCGAATAGGAAAGGAATTCAACTTTTTTTTCCGCGTGATATATTCAGTATTTTCTTCATTATCTCCTCCCCCTCCCCAAATCCTCTGTTAGTTTTAGATCCGACAGAGCCGTCCTTATGGAGGACTGTTTAAGGCGAAGCCCGGTGCAAGGATTTTGTGAAACCCTTTCTTTAAGACTCTTAACATAATTTTATAGATACAATGAATAGAAAAGAATGGTTTTCAGCTATATACTATGACCAAGGGAGCCAAAATTCGATCCCCTAGCTATTATTAAGGAATAGTATTTGTTTATGTGTTTGTAGGAGTAATTTCTGGAACTATTGAATCAATTTCAAAAGTAATGGTGACAAATTGATGGTGAAAGTCCCTCTTCCAACATAGGCTGTATATTATGTCAACACCGTTATCTTTTTTTAACTAAAACCATAAATTTATATTTAAGATTTTCTATTATACCTTCTTTTTTTATTAAAGAAAAAATATTTTGTGTCCAGGTGCGAGGGCCTCAAGGCTAGATAGCCCTGTGCAGCCGTACCTGTCGCACACACCTAAGGACGTCTCTGAGATCCCGTGAATTATCTAGCCACTTTGTATTGACTAAGTAAATTTTTGGTGGACACTTACCTGTATGAAGGTGTTAAATCATGTTGGAAAATACGATCAGCACCACACAGATCTTTCGACGATGGTATCATGAAATGTTCAAGGATTTCTTGATATATATCAGATATAACCCTTTCGTTAACGATACAAAACCTTAAGGACCATCTGTAGTCATACCAGCATGTACTATTTCAGTGACTACAAATTTCACTGATTGTTTCACGTAGTCTTTCTCATAAGTTTTTTGCTTCATTCGCCAAACATAAGCACCTTGTTTAACATATTTTACGCGAAACACGCTCTCATCACTAAACAGTATCTTTTTCCAATCATTCAGACCATATAAAAGCCTTATTTTGATACCGCTTCATTCTCTCTGTTTTCTTTCTAATAGTCATGAGGGGCTTTATCTTTGGTACACGAGATTGAAATCCAAGCATATAGAGACTTCTTAGCTTGGCAGATTTCTTCACATCAACACCATGTTCATTCTAATTTTGATAGAAATATCTGACACTTCTAAAATGTTTTTTACGGTTTTGCACATCTGACGAAACCTTATTCGTCTCTTTCCTCTGCCTGTCCGTCTGTCGAAGAGTCCGTACACAAAAACGATGCAAGTCTGAGCGTTCAAATTTTGTGTATATATAGCTGAATACCTCTTGCCACACAACCAATCATAAAATTTTGAAAAGACTAATATTTTGATTAAAATATTTATTTTAATATCATCCGTTCATTTTTTGTTGTTTTTTTCTACTTACTGTTGCAACAGTTTAAACAGATAAAAAAAATTATGTGTCTAACATAAATTAATGGATTAAATAAATCAAGTGAAGAACGCAATTATTTGTTTTAATTTTGGAAGTTAATTCCAGAATTGAATTTTTTTCCACGGCAAATCACATGTCACGGAAAGAAAAAGAGATATTTTTTTATACTAGGAATTGATAATCGCAATACAATTTTTTAACCATGGATTTTGCAAATTTGGTACTTCAACATGCGAATGTTATTTCGTGCGCTGATTCATAAAATATTAATAATTAAAAAAAAAGTGTGACCACAATTTTCCAATTTATGAAATATAAATTTTTAAACTTATAGAAGAGATGTTTTTTCTCACAGACATTTGACAGGAATGTGTTATAATTAAGAAAACTAAACTATCGCTTTTACACTTTGACATAGTTTATAATGTATAATACAATTTTTTCAAATTTAAGATAAATTGAGTTTTTGTTGGGGAGAAGGGCAATGTTCTCTTTTTTCTTTAGATAAGCCTATTTATTTCAGTTTGAATGCGTTTCTTTTGAGAGCACTCATGTAAATATTATTTCTTAACATTGTATATTTGTAAAAGTGAGAAATTTAGTGGGAGAGGGTTGTCCGAGGAGGAACTATTTTTTAAATTTTGTTAAATTTGGGAAAACTAAAGAATCGATGCTTTAAACTTTGACATATAGTTTATAACACATAATAGAATAAGTATAAAGTTTTTCGAAAGTGATATTAAACGATACCCTCTGTGCGTTCTGTGATCACATTTACCCACTTGTTTAACAGTGATTTTTAGTTTTTTATCATCTCACTGGGAGTAGTTTTGATTTTCGGCCGCTATTTAGATACTATTTAGATGTCTGTATTTAAATTATTTCTTTATTGCTCGAGTAACACTTAGTTGAGAGCATTTTAAATAACTGACCATGCATTGCTGATTACGACCTTCTTTATGCAAATCAATAAAATAATGTTTTATAGACTAATTATGTCAGACGAACGCCCAAGTTTCACACAAAGTGCAATACAGTGATGATAGAAAGCGTTTTTATAAATTAAGAGAAGTTTCACAAAAGCAAATTTTATGCTTAATTTTTGCAACCTATTGAACACAATCAGAAAAATTCGTAAGTATTATCATATTTTGAACCCCCTATTTAGTATTCAAATATTTTAAATAATGGAGAACATTTCACAAAAATGCAATATTCTTTTAAACTCTTATGCAGTCTATGCATCTATCTTATGCAGTTTTAATTCTCTTTAATAACGGGCATTAAAAAGGCTGGTTTTTTTTTATTATGTTACACAAAAATAAAACTAAATGCAATTCCAAATAAAAATTAAATGAATTATTCTAATTTTTTGACTAGGAGCTGTATGTTTTAAAATAATAACAAGCAAAGTATTTCACAAAATTTACCGTTGTATTTTGAGTAGATAAAATTTTAATTACTTTTTGGAATTTTATCCTTTGCAATATATTTTGTAAAATCTAAAATATAATTTAAAAAAGTAATAATGATTGCACTTTCATCGAATATGATAACTTTGTAATAATGCATTACACAACAAACTATCTTTCATCATCGTCTATAGTTACATGAAGAAATTTCGTTAAGAGTATGCAAAGTAAGGGAACGTAAATACAAAATATAGTATTCACGTACAACACACACGAGAGTTTTTCACTAACTTACTATAGCATAACATTAAGGTTATATAAAAAATAATAATTAAAAGTCCATAAATTACGTCATTCACCTGTATATGAAATTTATGAATGGAAATGCACTTTTTAATGTTAAATATTGTGCCATCTATACCAGTGATATTATTTCATTCTTTTCGAATTAAAATCCAGGCTCATTACCAGTAGAATGGAAAATTAAGGAAAACGTTGCAACAAAACAATTTTATACATAACTATTTTCTTTTTGTATTTCAATATAACGTCATTTTTTCCTGGAAGTAGAGTTCCTCTTTCAGATACACGAATAATCTAAAATGTATACGAAAGTAAATTATTTAGAAGCTTTTATCACTAATCTCGTTACAAAAGATATTAAACGATGTTATAAATTATATCATTCAGCCACAAGTGCGGAAAAAATTAATCAGAATGCCTGTTATTTAATCGAACCACTTTACAGAATTACCCCATCTTCAAACACGAAACCATGAATGCTTTTCAAATAACGGTGAAGTGAAAAATGTTCGAAAACGATGTCTATTTTTAGATCAGTATATAGCATACAATCATTATTTAAATTACTTTTTAATAGAGAAAATTATTCTATTTACAGTATATAAGCCTCTTTAAAACTTAAGCATTATCTTTTAAAATTTTAGACTTTCCATTTTTTAATTTAATGAGCAATAGTATCGATCAACAAATAATAATCCCATAATTCGCAATTTCTTGAAACATTTGCCATAATTTTCAATTTACGTTGAATTCATGCATTACCTATTTAAGCTATTAGTCGCGTAAAATTTAATAAAGTGAAGAAATGGCAATTTGGAGTAAAATTACCTCGACAGACAAATTTCCTATATTCAGAAACTGCATTCGTATGTTGAAAATCTACAGGGAACTCCTGCTCTGACTAATCCGAGATAACATATTTTTTATTTTTAACATTCATTGCAATTCTACAATTTACTTTTACACTATTCGTGATTATATTTTTAAAAAAATACTGATATATAAATAAAAATATCCAATTTATCGACCGAACTTTTTTTCATTTTTAATTTACATATTTTTTTGAAACGGTACACATTAATAAATAATATTTTAATTAAATTGTTTTTTTTATATAAATAATGAGATCCGGTTTTTTTAAAAGTAATATATTTTTTTAGAATTAAGAAAAAAATTGCAGTTCTCAAAGAAAGTAAAATAAGTTTAATTAAACTTCTTTTTAAAGATGTAAAAAGAATACACTTTAAATTAAGAACAATGTTTAAAAGATTATTTATTTCTCCTTATGTCGAAATGATAAGTTACATAATCGCATTTTTACGTTTTTAATTATGCCATGAATTATAATTATCTCCCTAGGACTCCAGGAAGGAAAATCTCAAAAAGATTTTATTCTAAGTACAAGTTTATTACATAACGTAATCAGAATTCAGATTGATGTTACAAAATATTTCCAAGTTTCGAAATATTTAACTTTAGTATTTTGAAATATTCATCGAGTTAATTTTATGTATACTGTCTAGTTATTTCGGTTACATAAAATGTCTGTTCGTAACTTTGAAATCTTATGTATAATACAGCTCATATTCAAAATATTAGAATAATTGAGAAAAAGTAATAAGAAAAAACTATTTGTCATTTATTTATTTTTTATACTAAGTAAATGCAATTAAATTTCTTATAAATTAAATCTGGAATGTTTAGATAAGATTTTAACATTTATAAAATATAAAATACAGCACAATAAATTAGGTATACAGCTTCCTTAAACACACCAGAATATTAGAATAAAATTTAGATTGGTTCAAAATATTAGAATATTTTATTTTACGCAACAGTATTACCTTATGAATATGAAGTAAATGGTAGTTAATATTTTGTAGCATCCCCTTTAGCTTTCATAACAGCGTACAATCGATCTTGCATACTATATACAAGGTGTTTACAAACATTTCTATCAATATTAGCCCAAATAGACCTTATACGTGCCACTAACTCAGTTTTACTTGAAGGAGGATTTTCTTGAAGTTTTTTCTTCATTATACACCATAAGTTTTCGATGGGATTAAGATCTGGTGAATTTGGTGGCCAAGGAAGTACCTTAATGTTGCGTTGGCGGAACCAATTCTTAGTTGACACCCAGGTATGCGGGGACGCTAAATCTTGTTGAAAGATGAAATCATCTTCAAATAAATCTTCTGATGATGGAATCATGTAATATTCTAAAATTTCTTGATATATCAGAGAGTTAACCTTTTCGTAGACGATGCATAACTTTCCAGGTCCTTCTGCACTCATACAACCCCAAACCATGACACTAGCAGCAAATTTTACGGAACGTTTAAGGCATTCTTTATCAAATGCTTCTTGCTTCATTCTCCAAACTCGTATACCTTGATTACCATATGAAACACAAAACATACTTTCATCACTAAATAATATATTTTTCCAATCTTCATTGCTCCATAAACGTCTTGATTTACACCAATTCAATCTTATACGCTTTTGTCTTGCAGTCATGAGAGGTTTTGTTTTCGGTACACGAGATTCAAATTTAAATTTATGGAGACGTCTTAATGTTGTCGATGTAGAAACTTCAACTCCTTCTTCTTTCCATTTTCGGTGCAAGAATCGCACACTTTTAAAACGGTTTTTCTTAACTATACGCTTCAGTTTCCTGTCATCTCTAGCAGATGTTTTTGGTTTTCGGCCACCATTTCGGCGATTATTTTGAAATTCTCCAATTTTTGAATATTGTGTTAGTATTTTACTAACGCTCGATTGCGAACAATGTAAATAATTCGCTATAAAACATTGATTTTTACCGTGCCGATACAAATCAACCATACGAAGTTTAGTAGATTCAGGAATATCACTCACACGGCCCATTTTAAAACGAAAAAGAAACAAACTGCAAAAAAGAATACTGATTTTAAATAAAATAGTCTGAATTTAATCAATGATGCCACCAGTTGAGAATTGGTAATAATTAAAGGAGAATTAATGTGAAATATTCTAATATTTTGAACCACTTGAATAAATATTCTAATATTTTGACTTTTCAAAATAATTTTTTTTGCAATTAATCTTTTCAAAAATGATATTAAATTTAAGATAACAAGTAAGTTTAATCAACAATAAGTTCTTAATAAAAATATCGCTTGCATATTTTCATTAAAAGACATTAAATTACCAAACGATATTTTCAATTTCTAAAAAAAAGGTAATTATTCTAATATTTTGAATATGAGCTGTAATAATAAGAAAAATGCCAAGTTAAACTGATAACATTAAGATCACAGGCTATTTACATAAATTGTATATTATACTTTTATTTATGAAAATAATGTCTTTCGAAAAAAAAAAATCGACAAAAACATCATTTACTTGAATGAAAAGATAATAATTTCCCTATTCCCCCATTTACACTTAGACAATGAAACTCCAAACCTAACCAGGGAAAATGCATATCAAAATATATTGATATAACTAATTTGAAGGAAATCAGATGTATCTACATGAAAAACACATTAATTTAAATTAAGGGATGAAATGAACGATGGAAATAGCCATCATTCGCAAATGAATCTTCAAGTCTAATAAGGAAAGCGCCTTTTGTGAATAAATTGGTATATTAAATTTCAAGCATATTGGTTGTGTTAGGACATAACAAAATTTATTTTGAATCAAATCGTCTTAGAAGAACTTCAAAGGTGGAAAATTTGTGTCAAGCTGGTTTCAATACTTCCTTCCAGAGTGACTCAGTTCCTGATGAAACACAATGTCACAACACTGCCCAATCCCCGTACAACCCCCATCTGTTACTTCCGGTCATATTTTTATTTCTGTCATTGAATTCAAGCTTAAAAAGATATCGTATTGTTAATCTAAAGAACTGGCAGAAAACACAACTTGCTTTCTGGAAAGCATTCCAATTGCAGACTTCCAGGAAGATAGATTTGGTGACAGTGTTGTGGGCAACGGTGTAATAATGCACGAAGATGTAACCTTGAAGAGTATCAAGTATCTACAAAATTATCTTAAAATAAGCAACTTTATGGAATCAATCTCATTACTTTCTGAATAGACCCAGTAAATCATTAAATGAAATACATATTTCTATTACTAATATTTTAAATGTGAACACGAGATTGCTATATCTTTAAAATGTCATTTTATATAAAATTAAACACAATTTATTGATGCTATTAAAAATTTTCTTTTTTCTGTCGTACAATTAAAAATTTTAACAGTATAAATATTTAATTGTTGTTATCAGTTTCACAATAATATAAAAAAATAAAGTGCTCTCAAATTTTACTATCCATTTGTCTTAACTATTAACAAAGATGTTGATAAAAATCAAATATTTTCTAAATTTTGAATTAGTATACCAACACTTATTAAACAGAACTTAAAAACACACTTTCATTAGTTTGAAATATTATATATACTTTCACTTAACTCCATTGAATTCATTTTTAAAAAGTCCTTATTATGCAAGATTAAAATTTTTGAACATAAGCTTTTAATCGGCTTACGCTATAAATAAAGCTAATTAGGGATTTTAAACGTTTTTTAATCAATTATTTAAGACTATGGAAAATGCGTTGTAATTATTTCGGATTTTACTCATTAATAAATTGTCAAGATAGGAACAAATCCAATGATTAATGTTAACGAAACAGAATTTATCAAATAATCAGTTCATTTATTTAATAACATTTAAGGAAATTTACTTATGTACGGTATTCATGCATATATTCTCATCTATTTTAACATAATAAGGTAAGAATATTTATATCTTCTATCACGAAACCGCGTGTTTCTTTTTATTAGAAGTGCAATGACATATGACTTACAAAGACAGTAACTGAATGAAGTTACACTTTTTATGGGAATGATTTTACTCTCAAAAATGGCGACATTAACTGGAGATTAAAATTAAAAAAACAATAGGAATTTATGAAAAATGTGGATTGATAGCCACGAAATCACCATGGATAATTTTGTAAAAATTCAAATTTGTAAACACGCTATGATCTATCTATTACACGAGTAGAGAATTTCTTTTGGCATATACGTAGGATTTCACTTACATATAAAACTTAATACAAAATGTTAAATAAATACAATGGTATCAGTTTGGAAATATATCACACAATTTTTTAGTCCTATTTCCATTTATTTATTTATTTTAACTTCAAAAATTGTTTTATAAATGTACTGAGTCGAGGTAAAATATATGTACAAATAAAATTTATTTTATGTATACTTGGTTCGTAAGAAAAATGGAACCCACTTTGGCCGACTCAAGAATACATTCTATTGGTCAAAATGAGATATAATTTGAACTACTGATAATTCAAATGATGCGCTTGACATCTATTAAAAAACTGCAATTAAAAAAAATAAAAAAAAATCACCAATAAAGGGCGCTGTAATAAATATTTAATTAACTTCAAAAAAATAAATAATATTAAAAACTGAAAAGGGTCAGTATAAACAAAGATTTTTCATACATCAGAATGCGGCATATTCAATACTCGGAAAACAAGTTACACACTCACTCGAGACTGAATTGATGGCTTCAAAAAACGCAGATGTCACATTTTCAATGCTAGAATATTGTAATTAGTTTTGTCCTCTCTCTTGAAGAATGATAAGCTGATCAGTTATTTTAACTTTCTTTATCATCTGTTGTTTAGAGTAAACTTGCTTCGGATTCCGAATTCTCCGTATCTACTTCATACGGTGGAATTACCGTAATTTCGGGTGTATAAGCCGCGGATCAAACAATTCTTTTTCGACCCAGAATTATTTAGGAAACATATGTAACTTTTTAGATCGACGTAAATATTTGTTTTCAATCACTAAATAAGATTTCTGGGTCCAAAAAGAATTGTTTGATCCGCGGCTTATACACCCGAAATTACGGTAATTTACAGCAATTCAGATTTATGTTGGTTTTCATAGAACAATTTTACCAGCGGCCCTTTTTCTAGCAATGTAGGTTTGATGTGCAGAGAAGTAACTAATGCTCGTTAACTTCCTGACTGCCTCGAATAGATATTTCCGTTTTCTAATTTGCACATTAGCAATTATTAAATTAATCTAAACTGCTACATTAGCAATATTTAAATTAATATAATTCTACAAATAAATCCAGTTTTAAAAAATTAAGCTATGATTAACACTCTCAAAGCTTATACACCTATACATAATAAAATATTTTGTGTCAATCTGGAAAAAATATCTTTTTTTAATATTTTTAATTAATTACAGAGAAAAAAGACATTACAATTTCGCCCTTTTGCTTGGCGGTCAGAGTTTAAGAATAAGTATTTTTTATTTACGAAATAATATACTGCGAATGATGTTTCACACTTTTAATAAATGTAAATTAATGTGCATAGCTCCATCTAACTATAAGTTTTCATAAGATAAATTTTTATTTGATAAATGTCAAGTGGATCATTTGAATTATCTGTGTGTCAATCTTAATTTCATTTGGATCAACAGAGAAAATTCTACAGCTCCAGAAGTAGGAAACGCATATCTTTTCTCCGAATGCTAAGGTGAATGTGACACTTCGTTCTCGAGTACCAGATAAGCAGTATTCCACTTTACAAAGAATCGTAAGGCGGATTTTGCAGTTTTATTGGCCAATTTCACATTTTTAATATTATTTATTATTTATAATACTAATTTAATGCTTGTATGTATTGCAGGGCCACCTGTCACGGAATTTTGTATTTTACATTTTTGCAATTTTTTTTTCTGGCTTTAATAGAATAAAGTATTGTAATCGAAGTACTTTCTAAATTCTGGTTTTTGACAGAACGTTTTAGAGGGTCAGAAATTAAAAAAAAAAAGTTTTTACAAAATATTTGATTGTCCGTCCATCTGTTCGTGTGTCCCATTGTACCATCGAAAAGTGTATGACGATATGCTTAGAATTGAACCAATTTTTTGCGTATGGTTTTGGCTGTCACAAGCAGGTTTTACTTCAATTATAAAATATTCTGCCGGAAGAAGACGCTGTGATAATGATTTTAGAGTCAATTTCAATATTGTATCAACGAACAGTGTGTTAAATTATGCTTAGATTTAATTCAAAATTTTTGTGTAACTGTTTACTACAGATAGTAAGTCCTCCCAGAAATTGAAGAAAAATGCTGAAAAAGGGTGCTGCAATAGCGATTTTTGTGCTATTTTTAATATTGTATCATCAAAATGTGTATGGAGTTACGCATAGAATTGAAAAAAAGCTTTTATTCAAGTGTTTAGCAATGGCTAATAGGTCCTCCCTGAATTTGAAAAAAAACTGAAGAGGGCACTGAGATAGCAAGTCTGTGTCATTTCCATTTTTGTACCATATATATGTGTATGACGTTATGCATAGAATTGAACAAAAATTATCGTTCACGTTTTGGGGGATGACCAGCATGTCTTTCTGAATTTGTAAAAGATCTTCCCAAAAGGGAGCTACAATCGTGATGTCTGTTCCATTTTCATTATTGCGCCATAAATTTTTTTAAATCTATATCTTGTAATTTTTTATGCTATAACTAGAACAACTAAATTTCCTGTCAATGTATGTACTGATGAAATTTCATCATTTGTTAGATTCAGAGGCAAAACTAGCAAATTGAATTTGTGTATCTTTATTTTGATAAATATTAAATAATTTTGCAAAAGTTAATGATTGTCAATGAACCTAGATATTTGCAGTGTATTTTAGTCTTCTTTCTAAAGATTTCACTTATACCCTAAAGCGAAAGTTGGGTTTCCAGGGCGGCCATTCCTGTCACACTGTAAAAATAAATCTGTAAAGTAACTAAAATGTTTCTAGTAGATCTGTATTACAAGAACTTTGCATATCGCGATAACAGCAAAATTTTATGTAAGCGAGGAAGGCTACATGAATGTTTGCTGTTACCATTACATGCAAAGTTCTTGTAAAGCAAATCTACTAGAAAAATCTTAGTCACTTCACAGATTTTTTTTTTCAGTGCATTCGAGTACCATCAAAAGTTGTATGAAATTGTGCATGTTTTTTTTCCCCTATGGCAAGCAAGTAATCCCCCAATTGGTAAGAATATCTGCCAAAAGGGAACGCTGTAAAAATAATTTTCGTACTATTTTCATAATTGCATCATCGAATTCGATTTTGACATTACATTTTTATTACACTATTCTAAACCGTTCGTAATTGTATAAATACATAGCACTTGTCTCTTCGTCCGTTTGCCTGTATGAATGTCTGCATATGTAACAGATGCAGACATTCAACCGAATGTCTGAATACTCAATGAATACTCAACCGAATGATTTGAAATTTAATATATACAATTTTAATATTTGCAGATTTTTGTTAAGCCATTTCAAGTGTTATTGAAATGAATGCAAAACATAAAAAGATATTAACAAAAGTTATCTTCATTCTGTGGAATTCTATCATACGTAATGAATTCGATGTTATCCCACGATAGCTGATGATTCTAGTTAGTCATGATGATTATGTTCTATTTCAGATAAAGTCATATTATTTCTGTATAACTGAATATAATACATATAATCATAAAACATTTTGTATTCATGCATATTTGCATAAGAGTACAACAGCTGTCGCACCAATATCTGAATATTTTAAAACTAGTTACTGTATGAACGCACCTCATTTTCCACATTAGGCATACAACTTTCGGCTTATTTTTCAAAAACGAGTATCAATGCAACTATTAAAAATAAAATATGACTACGGTATGGTAATATATACTCTATAGAAATAACTGTAACATGCAATTAAAAACTTTATTATTACAATTATACATTATTAATGCAATATATTATTAACATAAATTAGAAACACTATGAAAATTGAAATTAAAATGTGTTTGAATAAGAAAAACGATCAAATAAATCTTTTAGAAAACTTTAGAAGTGTTACTTTCATTTACCAAAATTTGTTAGTTTGATTAAATTATTACTTCTCTATTAATCCTTTTTATATCATGTCAAATTCAACATTCCACAAATCTCTTGACTAAAATGATTACTCAAATGACATAAAGCTACAAACTCTTAATACTTTTCAACTCATAAATGCTTCAGATATAATCCCAAAATTAAAAGCGATTTCAGTTGTTGTACAAATTGATATAATAAAGTGGGTAATATTTTTTCTGCACAATTCGCAAACATAATCGACTTGGGAACTTTTCCTGAAACTTCTTTCCGGAAACACAGTTTGATTTCCGTTCTTGAGATTAAGAACTGACAAATTAACAAAAAAGGGCATTAATGTACTGGATTTTCAAGTGATTACTTATTGCGCAATAGTTATTAGGAGTTTTCTTTTTCATAGTAAAGCTTTTACAGATGAAAATTGTTTCAAGGTATATATTAAATAAAATATGGATAAAGGAAAAGCAATTTTCTTATTGCTTGAAAATATACTTTATTTAAGACTAAAAACGAGTGTTCATACTACTGCTAAAAATAAAACATAATTACTGTTTGAAAATATACCACATAGATATAATTGTAAACACTGCACAGTTAAAATGTGTTTGAATAATAAAAACTATCAAATAAACCAGGTATAAAACTTTAGTAATGTTACTTCGGCTTAACAAAATGTGTTAATCAGGTTTTCTCATTACATCTCTGTTAACCTTTTTTATATTATGTCGAATTCAACAAATCCCAACATTTAATTTCTTATATAAAATGATTACTCAAATGACAAAAAGTTACAAACCGTTAACGCTCTTAAGCTCATAAATGCTTCAGTCATAATCCCAAAATTAAAAGCGATTTTAGTTCTCGTACAAATTGATATATAAAGTGAGTAATATTTTTTCTGCACAATCCACAAACATAATCGACTTGGACACTCTTTCTGAAATTTATTTCCGGAAACTCAGTTTGATTTTCGTCTTTGAGTTTAGGAACTGACAAATTAACTAAAAAAAGATATTAATTTACTAGATTTTCCAGTGATTACTCATTGCGGAATAATTATTAGGAATTTTCTTTTTTATCGTAAGGCTTTTGCAGATGAAAACTTGTTTCAAGATATATAAATATGGATAAAGGAAAAGCAATTTTCTTATTGCTTTAGTAAAACATACGTTATTTAAGGCTTGAAAACGAGCATTCATACTACTACTAAAAACAGAACATAATTACTGTTTGGAAATATACCATGTAGATATAATTGTAAACTGAAATTGGTAAATTAGAAACGTTGTACAGTTTAAATGTATTTGAATAACAAAAACGAATAGATAAACCAGAAATAAAACTTTAGTAATGTTACTTCCGTTTAGGAAAATTTGTCAATCAGGTTTTCTTATTACATATATTTCTATTAACTTATTTTTTATCATGTCAAATTCAACATACACCAACACTTAATCTCTTAAATAAAATGATTACTTAAATGACATAAAGTTACAAACTGTTAACACTTTTCAGCTCATAAATTCTTCAGACGTAATCCCAAAATTAAAAGCGATTTCAGTTCTTGTATAAATTAATATATATTGTGGATAGTATTTTTTCAACACTATCCGCAAACATAATCGACTTGGAGACTCTTTCTGAAATTTATTTCCGGAAACTCAGTTTGATTTCCGTCTTTGATATTAGCAACTGACAAATTAACTAAAAAAATATTAATTTACTAGATTTTCAAGTGATTAGTTACTACGGATTAATTTTCAGGAGTTTTATTTTTCATCGTAAGGCTTTTACAGATAAAAATTGTTTCGAGATATATATTAAATAAAATCTGTATAAAAGAAAAGCAATTTTCTTGTCGCTTCAGTAAAATATACATTATTTAAGAAAACAACTGTTTGTGTCAAAAATATCGTGATTATGAAAACGAAAATAATAATATTCAATATAATATTCATGTTTGTGAGAGAAAACTCTATGAATTTTATATAAACTATTTTGATTAAATGTTTTATTTAATTTAACGTTACACATTTGAATATTTCATAGAAACAAATTTTAGTGAATTAGTTTTTATAAAATATTTATATTTTTATATTGTTATTTAATAAAAAACTGAAGAATAATAATTTTTTATACCAATTTTTTTCCGTCTGAAAATCTTTAACCATATGGGGATCTTATATCTTCTTCTACTAACATTTTTATTTAAATACAACATTTAGAATAGAAATATTCCACCCAGTGATAATTTATCACGAAGCTATGGTATAGAACTGGAAGATATACCGTTTAAATAGAAAATATTTCTACTTAGTCATATATCAATACAATTTTTTAAAAAGGTCGCTTACAGTTAGCAAATCTCGATGATATTGATTTTTTAAACTGTAAGACGTACTGCATATTTTGTATTTATTTCCAGTGCAATTCCATAATAATATTTTAACTCGGTATCGCCCGCTGTATGTGTTATTTTAATAAACTTTTCACTCCTATGCATGCGATTCGACATATTTTCTTCAAATACGTAATTGCGTAAAAATAATAATTTGTAATCAAAAAAAAATTTCTAAATTCCAGTCCATATAATCTAAGATAGGGACCTATTTCTCCGGTTCTTGCAGTTTGACTATCGAAGGTAAGAAAAGAAAAGACAACAAACTGTGACGTCAATAAAGTACCCTTTCATTTTTCGTCATATTAAGACTCATCGTGTAAAGCCCACTGCATATTTTGTATTTATTTCCAGTGCAGCTCCGTAATAAGAGTCTAACTCAGTATTGCCCATTGTATGAGTTATTTTAATAAACTTTTCACTCCCTTGTTTGCGATTAGACATCTTTTTTTCAAACACCTCATTGCGAAAAAAATTATCTTGTAATTAAAAAAACCTAAATTCTAGTCCAATGGATCTAAGATAATGACCTATTTCTCCGGATCTTGCAGCTCGATTATTGAAGGTAAGAAAAGAAAAGACAACAAATTGTGACGTCAATAAAATACCCTTTCGTTTCTCGTGTATTTTTGGTATATAACTAAAAATGTTGGCATCTGAAGCTAACAAAAATATCTGTCAGATGGCATCTAAATTTAACTTTGTTTAGCCCCTTCACAGGAAACCATCTTCACAGTAGCAACTGAGAGCAACAAATGCGCATGCGTATTTTGGCTTGTCGTTTGCTCGAAAATAGAAATTGAGTGAAAGATTATGTAATATCAATCACACTTACTTTTGGAACGAAAATTTTCATCAATCATTTACTCGAGGACACTATTATCCAATGGCAGCCGATCGTTCTAGCAACTAAGAGCCACAAAGTGGGCTCATGCGCTCTTTGTGGCTCGAAAATCGAAGCAGGGTGAAACAAATAGCATGTCAAACAGAATTATATTTTAGAGCAAAATTTTCGTCAATCATTTTCGAACTGTATTTCATAAAATATGTACGATAATTGAAATTTACAAGACATATACATTTAAATGTACGTTTTGTTGCATTTAAGTGCTTTTTTAACTTCGAAATTTTCCAGGTGTAAATATATAACGAAAAGTAAAATAAATAAATAAATAAAGAGAAACATTTATATGTACAAACCAGAATTTTTTCGTTGTTATTTCAAATTATTTTCAGTTATTTCAATGCATAATCTACTACTTTAAACAGAGAAATAAATTTTCATTTCGAAAAATAAGTGCGAGAGGGATTCAAACTCACGTAGAAAAAACTCTTATCCCGTATGCTGCTGAAAATACTTTGGAGCCACTTGTCAACAGAGCTAAAATACTTATGCGCCAATTTTGTGGCTCTCAGTTACTTTCACGACCGTTCCACTTTTCCAATTTGTCAAAAAAATTGATTTTACTTTGAACATACTCCTACCTTCTCACAATCGAACTCACAATATACCATACATATATATCACACAATATAATCGAACTATAAGCAAAATGAAAGAGGATTGAAGCTAATTTATGAGAAATAATCTTTTTATAAATATCTGAAACTAAAGAGCTTGTAAAATAGAAAATAGTTTTCTTAAATGGAAGTTTTAAGTAAAGCAAAACACTCTTTAATTGAAAATACTGCTGAAATTTTTGTTAGTTTAAGAAATATTGGGAAATATTCATCAATTATTTCTGAATCTATAAAGTCATTTATATTCCTGAAATTTGTAAAGGGTAACAGACAGCTTTTGGGAACAAATTTCTTACCTCTATTCATCCTGCTGGATCTGAACCCGAGTATTTAAGAATTCTAGACGAGCACTATATTCGCTGTGTTATGGGGTCGGTTAAGAGCAAACGTTTCTAAAGTATTCATGCATTTTTTTCTTCTCTTTTGAAACAGAAAACAAGAAAATATCCTTACTTTTGCCCCTTTAATAGTTTATTGATCATTACAAATCAAAATGCATAGTCCTTTATATACAATCAATTCAATACAAAATTCAATATGAATACATAACTACAAAAAAATATCAATAAATATTTCAGATGATTAAATGTCTTCGAATTTTCAAATATCTATATAAAATTGTATTTTTAAATCACAATACTATTCTTTAAGCTCTTATTATTTAAAATCTATTGAAATTATTATATACTTAGAAAACTGACTATGCACTTATTTTACACAAGTAATGATGCTAAACGTTTCTCATTATATCTTCCAATATAATTTAATTTTAGTTAAAAAAAACAATAACTCCGCGGCTTAAAAGGTAAAATACGGATACTTTGATTTAGAATATTAGTATTTTTATTATTGCAAATGAATAAAGCTCTAAATTAGTTAACCCTATCAAAGATAATACTTTTCTCTCAGAGGAAAATGAAACATTATTTAAACAATCGCTTTAGATTTTCTATACTGATTTCTGAACATATAATTTCAACTCAATTAACATTAACTATTAATTGTTAAAAGTATATTTTGAAAATATCTATACTTTACAATTCATTTTTTATTAATAATTTATTTTTCAATTTTCACATTTAAAAATATTTCCTTATTGTAATTTTTCTAGTGATTTGTCATATTTTGGCGAATATTTATTAGCTCGGAATCAAATCAATTGTTTATCAAATTCTTATAAGTGTGTGCTGGTTGCAGATGTTTGTTGGTTTATAACCTGTAACGGACTGATTGAAAAATATTATAAAACAAATATACGAACTTTGATCCTAAAATTCCATCGTCACACTGAAAAACGGATCGGGTATAATAAAAACTGTTAATAAAGTTTGTATCTGTTCTAAAACTATTTAATTTTCTTATTGTTATAAATAATACTAATTTACACTTTCCGCTTAGCGATGTTTAAAAATCGCATAAAAACTTTCCGTGCCGAAGAAATTCACTATGCACTATTTTTCAAATAATTAAAAATGTGATTTTTTTTTTTTTTTTTTTTTTTTGATTTCTTGAAATGTATTTTAATTTTAGTTATTAAAAATAACATATCATACAATTTAAAATGCGCACAGGAACTGATGCTTCGATTTAAAATATCACATCTTTTAATCGACTAATTATTGTGTAAAAATCCAAAACTAGATAAATGCTTTTTTCCCCTATTATACGAAAAAACGTTTTCTCTTATATCTCAGAACTAGTCTTACTTTTAATTCACGGAATAAAACTATGTTTTTACCTTTCAATTTCCCTTTTGGAAATATTGTGCACTTTCCGCAAACATTGCACACATAGATTCCAACATGTCTTAACATATTCGCTGTTGATCATGCGCCAGCGCGTGACATGGCGCCAACGTTGAGGGCCACTCACGCGCCACTGCGTGATGTGAGTGATGTCTCAATAGCCAGCCACGCGCTGGCGTGGGAAAATCTTTCACTGATTCTTTGTTATAAAAAGTAAATCGGCTTCTGGGAAAAACCCACTTTTACAGTGCGGCATTAATTATCATCACATCTTCACGTAAGCGGCAGCGAATGTGTTAATTATTCCGGAGTCTGATATCAGACAAACTTGTTTACAACCAGAAATTTTATTTAATAAAGGTTTTAAAATGAAATCTAGTAAGAAACATGTTGAGAGAGGTTACATTTTCTTATAAACACTCTCTGGTTTTACACTTATTTGCCTTGTATCAGTCTCCGGAATAATTAAGAGATGTTAGCATCTATGCACACATTATCTTCTGACAAAACTGATTGTGGGGGGGGGATAAGCTATTATGAAATTCTATTGTTCATTCAGTTATAATGGTTTCACTGACATCTATAACTATAGATGTATGCATGGTAAAAAAGAAATGAAGACATTTCATGAAAAATAATCTTTTATAGATATATGAAACTTCTTTAATTAAATATGCTGCTGAAATATTTTTTATTTAAGAAATATATATAAATATTTGTTATTTAAGAAATATATATAAATATTTGTTATTTAAGAAATATAGATAAATGGTTTTATCTATGATTTCTGAATTAATGTTATTTATATTTTAGAAGTTTTCTAAATCAAGACGTCCTTTTATTATTGAGAATTTATGTATGATAATTTAAAAAAAGATAATGTAAAAATAGTTTATTAATAAGTCCAATTAATATTTAAAAAAAATAAAGGTAAAATGAAAGAAAATATGGTTAAACTTCTAGAACTGATATTTAAAACTGATACTTCTATTCAGCTAACATTTTTCTCATTCCAAACACTTTTATAAACTTGTCTAGACGAGTTTAGTAATATTGCTTAGACTCACGATAATAACCAGAATTAAATTTTACTTCTGCATTAATTTATATTTTTAACCGAATTTTTAAGATTTTATGTTTTTATAACAAAAACCTTTTTGCAAATAAACCTTGTATCGACTTGTATGTGTGTGCGAAAAGGGGGGGATGGGAGTGGTTCAATTAAATTATTTAATTTAAGGAAAAAAAAAAGATTAAAAGTTATTGCAATAATTAAAAATAATTACAAATAAGTAAAAATTGTTGCATTTGCTAATAAATAATAAAACGGATAATTAGTAATATAAATTTAACTCTTTAAAATCAATTGAAATCAAATTAAATTTACTTTATTTTAATAAAAAGCAATTGATTGTTTTACTGCAGAATCACTTATGCGATGACGCTAACTCTGTGACTTCCTAGGAACTTCTCAATGAATGATATCCCATGAGGAGTTCAGGCGCAACTCTAGTCACAGAAAAAGACCCAGACGATAATGTAAAGTCTATGGAAGCGTTCTTTTCAAATATCTCGATCAAATTTTATTATTTTTGCATGAGTTTTTAAGCTATTGCATAGCTTTTATCGCGGGCTTTGAGCACAGCGACCGAAGCTAGAAATTCCATAAAGAGAAAACCTAACACGTCCGTAACGAAAAAACATAACACTTCGGCAAACGTCGTTTCAGCTCGGCAAACTTCGGCACGGTATCCTTCGGTGAGACTTCGGCAGACATTGACGCGGTATTTTTCAGATATTAGGATATCAAGTCTCAAACTCATGTTTCTTGTGATCTAATTTTCATAGCGCGGCCAAATTTTGTTTGGTAATTTATTATGAGACAGTGTTAATTTTTGGTGACAGGAGACCCCCCAAGGTGAGGGTCGAAAAATTTAAAATGCTTATAACTCGCGATCTAATTTTCGTAGCGCGGCTAAATTTTATTTGGTAATTTATCATGAGACAGTGTTAATTTTTGGTGACAGGAGACCCCCCACGGTGAGGGTCGAAAAATTTAAAATGCTTATAACTCACGACAAAATTTTCGAAGCGCGGCCAAATTTTGTTTGGTAATTTATTATGAAACAGTGTTAATTTTTGGTGACAGGAGACCCCCACGATGATGGTCGAAAATTTTAAAATACTTATAACTCGCGATCTAATTTTCGTAGCGCGGCCAAATTTTGTTTGGTAATTTAAAATGAGGCAGTGTTACTTTTTGATGACGGGAGACCCCCCACGGTGAGGGTCGAAAAATTTAAAATGCTTATAACTCGCGATCTAATTTTTGTAGCGCGGCCAAATTTTGTTTGGTAATTTATTATGAGACAGTGTTAATTTTTGGTGACAGGAGACACCCCACGGTGAGTGTCGAAAATTTTAAAATACTTATAACTCGCGATCTAATTTTCGTAGAGCGGCCAAATTTTGTTTGGTAATTTATTATGAGACAGTGTTAATTTTTGGTGAGAGGAGACCCCCCCCCCAAGGTGAGGCCCGAAAAATTTAAAATGTTTATAACTCGCGATCTAATTTTCGTAGCGCGGCCAAATTTTGTTTGGTAATTTAAAATGAGGCAGTGTTACTTTTTGATGACGGGAGACCCGCCCCCCCCACGGTGAGGGTCGAAAAATTTAAAATGCTTATAACTCGCGATCTAATTTTCGTAGCGCGGCCAAATTTTGTTTGGTAGTTTTTCATGAGACAGTGTTAATTTTTGGTGACAGGAGACACTTCCCCCCCACGGTGAGTGTCGAAAATTTTAAAATACTTATAACTCGCGATCTAATTTTCGTAGCGCGGCAAAATTTTGTTTGGTAATTTATTATGAGACAGCGTTAATTTTTGGTGACGGGAGACCCCCCATGGTGAGTGTCCAAAATTTCAAAATCCTTATAACTCGCGATCTAATTTTCGTAGCGCGGCTAAATTTTGTTTGGTAATTTATTATGAGACACCGTTAATTTTTGGTGACGGGAGACCCCCCACGGTGAGGGTCGAAAAATTTAAAATGCTTATAACTCACGATAAAAGTTTCGAAGCGCGGCCAAACTTTGTTTGGTAATTTATTATGAGACAGCGGTAATTTTTGGTGACAGGAGACCCCCCCAAGATGAGGGTCGAAAAATTTAAAATGCTTATAACTCGCGATTTAATTTTCGTAGCGCGGCTAAATTTTATTTGGTAATTTATTATGAGACAGTGTTAATTTTTGGTGACACGAGACCCCCCAAGGTGAGGCTCGAAAAATTTAAAATGCTTATAACTCGCGATCTAATTTTCGTAGCGCGGCCAAATTTTGTTTGGTAATTTATTATGAAAGAGTGTTAATTTTTGGTGACAGGAGACCCCCCACGATGATGGTCGAAAATTTTAAAATACTTATAACTCGCGATCTAATTTTCGTAGAGCGGCCAAATTTTGTTTGGTAATTTATTATGAGACAGTGTTAATTTTTGGTGAGAGGAGACCCCCCCAAGGTGAGGCTCGAAAAATTTAAAATGCTTATAACTCGCGATCTAATTTTCGTAGCGCGGCCAAATTTTGTTTGGTAATTTAAAATGAGGCAGTGTTACTTTTTGATGACGGGAGACCCCCCACGGTGAGGGTCGAAAAATTTAAAATGCTTATAACTCGCGATCTAATTTTTGTAGCGCGGCCAAATTTTGTTTGGTAATTTATTATGAGACAGTGTTAATTTTTGGTGACAGGAGACCACCCAAGGTGAGGATCGAAAAATATAAAATGCTTATAACTCGCGATCTAATTTTCGTCGCGTGGCCAAATTTTGTTCGGTAATTTGTTATGAGACAGAGTTGACTTTTGGTGACAGGAGAGCCCCCACGGTGGGGGTCGAAAAATTTAAAATGCTTATAACTCGCGATCTAATTTTCGTAGCGCGGCCAAATTTTGTTTGGTAATTTATTATGAGACAGTGTTAATTTTTGGTGACAGGAGACCCACCAAGGTGAGACTCGAAAAATTTAAAAGGTTTATAACTCGCGATCTAATTTTTGTAGCGCGGCCAAATTTTGTTTAGTAATTTAAAATGAGGTAGAATTACTTTTTGGTGACGGGAAACCCCCCCCCCACGGTGAGGGTCGAAAAATTTAAAATGTTTATAACTCGCGATCTAATTTTTGTAGCGCGGCCAAATTTTGTTTGATAATTTATTATGAGGCAGTGTTAATTTTTGGGGACAGGAGATCCCCCCACGCTGAGGGTTGAAAAATTTAAAATGCTTATAACTCACGATAAAATTTTCGAAGCGCGGCCAAATTTTGTATGGTAATTTATTATGAGACTGTTAAGTTTTGGTGACAGGAGACCCCCACGGTGAGTGTCCAAAATTTCAAAATCCTTATAACTCGCGATCTAATTTTCGTAGCGCGGCTAAATTTTGTTTGGTATATTTATTATGAGACAGCGTTAATTTTTGGTGACGGGAGACCTCCCACGGTGAGGGTCGAAAAATTTAAAATGCTTATAACTCACGATAAAATTTTCGAAGCGCGGCCAAACTTTGTTTGGTAATTTATTATGAGGCAGCGGTAATTTTTGGTGACAGGAGACCCCCCCAAGGTGAGGTTCGAAAAATTTAAAATGCTTATAACTCGCGATCTAATTTTCGTAGCGCGGCTAAATTTTATTTGGTAATTTATCATGAGACAGTGTTAAATTTTGGTGACAGGAGACCCCCCACGGTTAGGGTCGAAAAATTTAAAATGCTTATAACTCACGATAAAATTTTCGAAGCGCGGCCAAATTTTGTTTGGTAATTTATTATGAAACAGTGTTAATTTTTGGTTACAGGAGACCCCCTACGATGATGGTCGAAAATTTTAAAATACTTATAACTCGCGATCTAATTTTCGTAGCGCGGCCAAATTTTGTTTGGTAATTTAAAATGAGGCAGTGTTACTTTTTGATGACGGGAGACCCCCCACGGTGAGGGTCGAAAAATTTAAAATGCTTATAACTCGCGATCTAATTTTTGTAGCGCGGAAAAATTTTGTTTGGTAATTTATTATGAGACAGTGTTAATTTTTGGTGACAGGAGACACCCCACGGTGAGTGTCGAAAATTTTAAAATACTTATAACTCGCGATCTAATTTTCGTAGAGCGGCCAAATTTTGTTTGGTAATTTATTATGAGACAGTGTTAATTTTTGGTGAGAGGAGACCTCCCCCCCAAGGTGAGGCCCGAAAATTTTAAAATGTTTATAACTCGCGATCTAATTTTCGTAGCGCGGCCAAATTTTGTTTGGTAATTTAAAATGAGGCAGTGTTACTTTTTGATGACGGGAGACCCCCCCACGGTGAGGGTCGAAAAATTTAAAATGCTTATAACTCGCGATCTAATTTTCGTAGCGCGGCCAAATTTTGTTTGGTAATTTATTATGAGACAGTGTTAATTTTTGGTGACAGGAGACACCCCCCCCACTTTGAGTGTCGAAAATTTTAAAATACTTATAGCTCGCGATCTAATTTTCGTAGCGCGGCCAAATTTTGTTTGGTAATTTATTATGAGACAGTGTTAATTTTTGGTGACAGGAGACCCCCCCAAGGTGAGGGTCGAAAAATTTAAAATGCTTATAACTCGCGATCTAACTTTCGTAGCGCGGCCAAATTATGTTTGGTAATTTATCATGAGACAGTGTTAATTTTTGGTGACAGGAGAACCCACACGGTGAGGATCGAAAAATGTAAAATGCTTATAACTCGCGATCTAATTTTCGTAGCGCGGCCAAATTTTGTTTGGTAATTTATTATGAGGCAGTGTTACTTTTTGGGACAGAAGACCCCCCACGGTGAGGGTCGAAAAATTTAAAATGCTTATAACTCGCGATCTAATTTTCGTAGCGCGGCCAAATTTTATTTGGTAATTTATTATGAGACAGTGTTAATTTTTGGTGACAGGAGACCCCCACCGTGATGGTCAAAAATTTTAAAATACTTATAACTCGCGATCTAATTTTCGTAGCGCGGCCAAATTTTGTTTGGTAATTTATTATGAGACAGTTTTAATTTTTGGTGACAAGAGACACCCCCCACGGTGAGGGTCGAAAAATTTAAAATGCTTATAACTCGCGATCTAACTTTCGTAGCGCGGCCAAATTATGTTTGGTAATTTATCATGAGAAGTGTTAATTTTTGGTGACAGGAGACCACCCAAGGTGACGATCGAAAAATGTAAAAGGTTTATAACTCGCGATCTAATTTTTGTAGCTCGGCCAAATTTTGTTTGGTAATTTAAAATGAGGCAGAATTACTTTTTGGTGACGGGAGACCCCCCCCCACGCTGAGGGTCGAAAAATTTAAAATGTTTATAACTCGCGATCTAATTTTTGTAGCGCGGCCAAATTTTGTTTGATAATTTATTATGAGGCAGTGTTGATTTTTGGGGACAGGAGATCCCCCCACGCTGAGGTTTGAAAAATTTAAAATGCTTATAACTCACGATAAAATTTTCGAAGCGCGGCCAAATTTTGTATGGTAATTTATTATGAGACTGTTAAGTTTTGGTGACAGGAGACCCCCACGGTGAGTGTCCAAAATTTCAAAATCCTTATAACTCGCGATGTAATTTTCGTAGCGCGGCTAAATTTTGTTTGGTAATTTATTATGAGACAGCGTTAATTTTTGGTGACGGGAGACCCCCCACGGTGAGTGTCCAAAATTTCAAAATCCTTATAACTCGCGATCTAATTTTCGTAGCGCGGCTAAATTTTGTTTGGTAATTTATTATGAGACAGCGTTAATTTTTGGTGACGGGAGACCCCCCACGGTGAGGGTCGAAAAATTTAAAATGCTTATAACTCACGATAAAATTTTCGAAGCGCGGCCAAACTTTGTTTGGTAATTTATTATGAGACAGCGGTAATTTTTGGTGACAGGAGACCCCCCAAGGTGAGGGTCGAAAAATTTAAAATGCTTATAACTCGCGATTTAATTTTCGTAGCGCGGCTAAATTTTATTTGGTAATTTATTATGAGACAGTGTTAATTTTTGGTGACAGGAGACCCCCCAAGGTGAGGCTCGAAAAATTTAAAATGCTTATAACTCGCGATCTAAATTTCGTAGCGCGGCCAAATTTTGTTTGGTAATTTATTATGAAAGAGTGTTAATTTTTGGTGACAGGAGACCCCCCACGATGATGGTCGAAAATTTCAAAATACTTATAACTCGCGATCTAATTTTCGTAGAGCGGCCAAATTTTGTTTGGTAATTTATTATGAGACAGTGTTAATTTTTGGTGAGAGGAGACCCCCCCAAGGTGAGGCTCGAAAAATTTAAAATGTTTATAACTCGCGATCTAATTTTCGTAGCGCGGCCAAATTTTGTTTGGTAATTTAAAATGAGGCAGTGTTACTTTTTGATGACGGGAGACCCCCCCACGGTGAGGGTCGAAAAATTTAAAATGCTTATAACTCGCGATCTAATTTTTGTAGCGCGGCCAAATTTTGTTTGGTAATTTATTATGAGACAGTGTTAATTTTTGGTGACAGGAGACACCCCACGGTGAGTGTCGAAAATTTTAAAATACTTATAACTCGCGATCTAATTTTCGTAGAGCGGCCAAATTTTGTTTGGTAATTTATTATGAGACAGTGTTAATTTTTGGTGAGAGGAGACCCCCCCCCCAAGGTGAGGCTCGAAAAATTTAAAATGTTTATAACTCGCGATCTAATTTTTGTAGCGCGGCCAAATTTTGTTTGCTAATTTATTATGAGACTTTTAAGTTTTGGTGACAGGAGACCCCCACGGTGAGGGTCGAAAAATTTAAAATGCTTATAACTCGCTATCTAATTTTTGTAGCGCGGCCAAATTTTGTTTGATAATTTATTATGAGGCAGTGTTGATTTTTGGGGACAGGAGATCCCCCCACGCTGAGGGTTGAAAAATTTAAAATGCTTATAACTCACGATAAAATTTTCGAAGCGCGGCCAAATTTTGTATGGTAATTTATTATGAGACTGTTAAGTTTTGGTGACAGGAGACCCCCACGGTGAGTGTCCAAAATTTCAAAATCCTTATAACTCGCGATGTAATTTTCGTAGCGCGGCTAAATTTTGTTTGGTAATTTATTATGAGACAGCGTTAATTTTTGGTGACGGGAGACCCCCCACGGTGAGTGTCCAAAATTTCAAAATCCTTATAACTCGCGATCTAATTTTCGTAGCGCGGCTAAATTTTGTTTGGTAATTTATTATGAGACAGCGTTAATTTTTGGTGACGGGAGACCCCCCACGGTGAGGGTCGAAAAATTTAAAATGCTTATAACTCACGATAAAATTTTCGAAGCGCGGCCAAACTTTGTTTGGTAATTTATTATGAGACAGCGGTAATTTTTGGTGACAGGAGACCCCCCAAGGTGAGGGTCGAAAAATTTAAAATGCTTATAACTCGCGATTTAATTTTCGTAGCGCGGCTAAATTTTATTTGGTAATTTATTATGAGACAGTGTTAATTTTTGGTGACAGGAGACCCCCCAAGGTGAGGCTCGAAAAATTTAAAATGCTTATAACTCGCGATCTAAATTTCGTAGCGCGGCCAAATTTTGTTTGGTAATTTATTATGAAAGAGTGTTAATTTTTGGTGACAGGAGACCCCCCACGATGATGGTCGAAAATTTTAAAATACTTATAACTCGCGATCTAATTTTCGTAGAGCGGCCAAATTTTGTTTGGTAATTTATTATGAGACAGTGTTAATTTTTGGTGAGAGGAGACCCCCCCCAAGGTGAGGCTCGAAAAATTTAAAATGTTTATAACTCGCGATCTAATTTTCGTAGCGCGGCCAAATTTTGTTTGGTAATTTAAAATGAGGCAGTGTTACTTTTTGATGACGGGAGACCCCCCCACGGTGAGGGTCGAAAAATTTAAAATGCTTATAACTCGCGATCTAATTTTTGTAGCGCGGCCAAATTTTGTTTGGTAATTTATTATGAGACAGTGTTAATTTTTGGTGACAGGAGACACCCCACGGTGAGTGTCGAAAATTTTAAAATACTTATAACTCGCGATCTAATTTTCGTAGAGCGGCCAAATTTTGTTTGGTAATTTATTATGAGACAGTGTTAATTTTTGGTGAGAGGAGACCCCCCCCCCAAGGTGAGGCTCGAAAAATTTAAAATGTTTATAACTCGCGATCTAATTTTTGTAGCGCGGCCAAATTTTGTTTGCTAATTTATTATGAGACTTTTAAGTTTTGGTGACAGGAGACCCCCACGGTGAGGGTCGAAAAATTTAAAATGCTTATAACTCGCTATCTAATTTTTGTAGCGCGGCCAAATTTTGTTTCATAATTTATTATGAGGCATTGTTGATTTTTGGGGACAGGAGATCCCCCCACGCTGAGGGTTGAAAAATTTAAAATGCTTATAACTCACGATAAAATTTTCGAAGCGCGGCCAAATTTTGTATGGTAATTTATTATGAGACTGTTAAGTTTTGGTGACAGGAGACCCCCACGGTGAGTGTCCAAAATTTCAAAATCCTTATAACTCGCGATCTAATTTTCGTAGCGCGGCTAAATTTTGTTTAATAATTTATTATGAGACAGCGTTAATTTTTGGTGACGGGAGACCCCCCACGGTGAGGGTCGAAAAATTTAAAATGCTTATAACTCACGATAAAATTTTCGAAGCGCGGCCAAACTTTGGTAATTTATTATGAGACAGCGGTAATTTTTGGTGACAGGAGACCCCCCCCCCCCAAGGTGAGGGTCGAAAAATTTAAAATGCTTATAACTCGCGATCTAATTTTCGTAGCGCGGCTAAATTTTATTTGGTAATTTATTATGAGACAGTGTTAATTTTTGGTGACAGGAGACCCCCCAAGGTGAGGCTCGAAAAATTTAAAATGCTTATAACTCGCGATCTAAATTTCGTAGCGCGGCCAAATTTTGTTTGGTAATTTATTATGAAAGAGTGTTAATTTTTGGTGACAGGAGACCCCCCACGATGATGGTCGAAAATTTTAAAATACTTATAACTCGCGATCTAATTTTCGTAGAGCGGCCAAATTTTGTTTGGTAATTTATTATGAGACAGTGTTAATTTTTGGTGAGAGGAGACCCCCCCAAGGTGAGGCTCGAAAAATTTAAAATGTTTATAACTCGCGATCTAATTTTCGTAGCGCGGCCAAATTTTGTTTTGTAATTTAAAATGAGGCAGTGTTACTTTTTGATGACGGGAGACCCCCCACGGTGAGGGTCGAAAAATTTAAAATGCTTATAACTCGCGATCTAATTTTTGTAATGCGGCCAAATTTTGTTTGGTAATTTATTATGAGACAGTGTTAATTTTTGGTGACAGGAGACACCCCACGGTGAGTGTCGAAAATTTTAAAATACTTATAACTCGCGATCTAATTTTCGTAGAGCGGCCAAATTTTGTTTGGTAATTTATTATGAGACAGTGTTAATTTTTGGTGAGAGGAGACCCCCCCCCAAGGTGAGGCTCGAAAAATTTAAAATGTTTATAACTCGCGATCTAATTTTTGTAGCGCGGCCAAATTTTGTTTGCTAATTTATTATGAGACTTTTAAGTTTTGGTGACAGGAGACCCCCACGGTGAGGGTCGAAAAATTTAAAATGCTTATAACTCGCTATCTAATTTTTGTAGCGCGGCCAAATTTTGTTTGATAATTTATTATGAGGCAGTGTTGATTTTTGGGGACAGGAGATCCCCCCACGCTGAGGGTTGAAAAATTTAAAATGCTTATAACTCACGATAAAATTTTCGAAGCGCGGCCAAATTTTGTATGGTAATTTATTATGAGACTGTTAAGTTTTGGTGACAGGAGACCCCCACGGTGAGTGTCCAAAATTTCAAAATCCTTATAACTCGCGATCTAATTTTCGTAGCGCGGCTAAATTTTGTTTGATAATTTATTATGAGACAGCGTTAATTTTTGGTGACGGGAGACCCCCCACGGTGAGGGTCGAAAAATTTAAAATGCTTATAACTCACGATAAAATTTTCGAAGCGCGGCCAAACTTTGTTTGGTAATTTATTATGAGACAGCGGTAATTTTTGGTGACAGGAGACCCCCCCCCCCAAGGTGAGGGTCGAAAAATTTAAAATGCTTATAACTCGCGATCTAATTTTCGTAGCGCGGCTAAATTTTATTTGGTAATTTATTATGAGACAGTGTTAATTTTTGGTGACAGGAGACCCCCCAAGGTGAGGCTCGAAAAATTTAAAATGCTTATAACTCGCGATCTAAATTTCGTAGCGCGGCCAAATTTTGTTTGGTAATTTATTATGAAAGAGTGTTAATTTTTGGTGACAGGAGACCCCCCACGATGATGGTCGAAAATTTTAAAATACTTATAACTCGCGATCTAATTTTCGTAGAGCGGCCAAATTTTGTTTGGTAATTTATTATGAGACAGTGTTAATTTTTGGTGAGAGGAGACCCCCCCAAGGTGAGGCTCGAAAAATTTAAAATGTTTATAACTCGCGATCTAATTTTCGTAGCGCGGCCAAATTTTGTTTGGTAATTTAAAATGAGGCAGTGTTACTTTTTGATGACGGGAGACCCCCCCACGGTGAGGGTCGAAAAATTTAAAATGCTTATAACTCGCGATCTAATTTTTGTAGCGCGGCCAAATTTTGTTTGGTAATTTATTATGAGACAGTGTTAATTTTTGGTGACAGGAGACACCCCACGGTGAGTGTCGAAAATTTTAAAATACTTATAACTCGCGATCTAATTTTCGTAGAGCGGCCAAATTTTGTTTGGTAATTTATTATGAGACAGTGTTAATTTTTGGTGAGAGGAGACCCCCCCCCCAAGGTGAGGCTCGAAAAATTTAAAATGTTTATAACTCGCGATCTAATTTTTGTAGCGCGGCCAAATTTTGTTTGCTAATTTATTATGAGACTTTTAAGTTTTGGTGACAGGAGACCCCCACGGTGAGGGTCGAAAAATTTAAAATGCTTATAACTCGCTATCTAATTTTTGTAGCGCGGCCAAATTTTGTTTCATAATTTATTATGAGGCATTGTTGATTTTTGGGGACAGGAGATCCCCCCACGCTGAGGGTTGAAAAATTTAAAATGCTTATAACTCACGATAAAATTTTCGAAGCGCGGCCAAATTTTGTATGGTAATTTATTATGAGACTGTTAAGTTTTGGTGACAGGAGACCCCCACGGTGAGTGTCCAAAATTTCAAAATCCTTATAACTCGCGATCTAATTTTCGTAGCGCGGCTAAATTTTGTTTAATAATTTATTATGAGACAGCGTTAATTTTTGGTGACGGGAGACCCCCCACGGTGAGGGTCGAAAAATTTAAAATGCTTATAACTCACGATAAAATTTTCGAAGCGCGGCCAAACTTTGGTAATTTATTATGAGACAGCGGTAATTTTTGGTGACAGGAGACCCCCCCCCCCAAGGTGAGGGTCGAAAAATTTAAAATGCTTATAACTCGCGATCTAATTTTCGTAGCGCGGCTAAATTTTATTTGGTAATTTATTATGAGACAGTGTTAATTTTTGGTGACAGGAGACCCCCCAAGGTGAGGCTCGAAAAATTTAAAATGCTTATAACTCGCGATCTAAATTTCGTAGCGCGGCCAAATTTTGTTTGGTAATTTATTATGAAAGAGTGTTAATTTTTGGTGACAGGAGACCCCCCACGATGATGGTCGAAAATTTTAAAATACTTATAACTCGCGATCTAATTTTCGTAGAGCGGCCAAATTTTGTTTGGTAATTTATTATGAGACAGTGTTAATTTTTGGTGAGAGGAGACCCCCCCAAGGTGAGGCTCGAAAAATTTAAAATGTTTATAACTCGCGATCTAATTTTCGTAGCGCGGCCAAATTTTGTTTTGTAATTTAAAATGAGGCAGTGTTACTTTTTGATGACGGGAGACCCCCCACGGTGAGGGTCGAAAAATTTAAAATGCTTATAACTCGCGATCTAATTTTTGTAATGCGGCCAAATTTTGTTTGGTAATTTATTATGAGACAGTGTTAATTTTTGGTGACAGGAGACACCCCACGGTGAGTGTCGAAAATTTTAAAATACTTATAACTCGCGATCTAATTTTCGTAGAGCGGCCAAATTTTGTTTGGTAATTTATTATGAGACAGTGTTAATTTTTGGTGAGAGGAGACCCCCCCCCAAGGTGAGGCTCGAAAAATTTAAAATGTTTATAACTCGCGATCTAATTTTTGTAGCGCGGCCAAATTTTGTTTGCTAATTTATTATGAGACTTTTAAGTTTTGGTGACAGGAGACCCCCACGGTGAGGGTCGAAAAATTTAAAATGCTTATAACTCGCTATCTAATTTTTGTAGCGCGGCCAAATTTTGTTTGATAATTTATTATGAGGCAGTGTTGATTTTTGGGGACAGGAGATCCCCCCACGCTGAGGGTTGAAAAATTTAAAATGCTTATAACTCACGATAAAATTTTCGAAGCGCGGCCAAATTTTGTATGGTAATTTATTATGAGACTGTTAAGTTTTGGTGACAGGAGACCCCCACGGTGAGTGTCCAAAATTTCAAAATCCTTATAACTCGCGATCTAATTTTCGTAGCGCGGCTAAATTTTGTTTGATAATTTATTATGAGACAGCGTTAATTTTTGGTGACGGGAGACCCCCCACGGTGAGGGTCGAAAAATTTAAAATGCTTATAACTCACGATAAAATTTTCGAAGCGCGGCCAAACTTTGTTTGGTAATTTATTATGAGACAGCGGTAATTTTTGGTGACAGGAGACCCCCCCCCCCCCAAGGTGAGGGTCGAAAAATTTAAAATGCTTATAACTCGCGATCTAATTTTCGTAGCGCGGCTAAATTTTATTTGATAATTTATTATGAGACAGTGTTAATTTTTGGTGAGAGGAGACCCCCCCCAAGGTGAGGCTCGAAAAATTTAAAATGCTTATAACTCGCGATCTAATTTTCGTAGCGCGGCCAAATTTTGTTTGGTAATTTATTATGAAAGAGTGTTAATTTTAGGTGACAGGAGACCCCCCACGATGATGGTTGAAAATTTTAAAATACTTATAACTCGCGATCTAATTTTCGTAGAGCGGCCAAATTTTGTTTGGTAATTTATTATGAGACAGTGTTAATTTTTGGTGAGAGGAGACCCCCCCAAGGTGAGGCTCGAAAAATTTAAAATGTTTATAACTCGCGATCTAATTTTCGTAGCGCGGCCAAATTTTGTTTGGTAATTTAAAATGAGGCAGTGTTACTTTTTGATGACGGGAGACCCCCCCCCCACGGTGAGGGTCGAAAAATTTAAAATGCTTATAACTCGCGATCTAATTTTCGTAGCGCGGCCAAATTTTGTTTGGTCATTTATTATGAGACATTGTTAATTTTTGTGACAGGAGACCTCCACGGTGAGTGTCCAAAATTTCAAAATCCTTATAACTCGCGATCTAATTTTTGTAGCGCGGCCAAATTTTGTTTGGTAATTTGTTATGAGGCAGTGTTAATTTTTGGGGACAGGAGATCCCCCCACGGTGAGGGTCGAAAAATTTAAAATGCTTATAACTCACGATCTAATTTTCGTAGCGCGGCCAAATTTTGTTTGGTAATTTATTATGAGACAGTGTTAATTTTTGGTGACAGGAGACCCCCACGGTGAGGGTAGAAAAATTTAAAATGCTTAAGACTCGCCATCTACTTTTCGTAGCGCGGGCAAATTTTGTTTGGTAATTTATTATGTGACAGTGTTAATTTTTGGGTGACAGGAGACCCCCACCCCACCGTGAGGGCCGAAAAATTTAAAATGCTTATAACGCGCGATCTAATTTTCGTAACGCGACCCAATTTTGTTTGGTAATTTATTAAGCTTTTGCATAGCTTTTATCGCGGGCTTTGAGCGCGGCGACCGAATCTAGAAATACCGTAACGGTAAAAAATCCTAACGCTCCGGCTAACGACGTTTAGACGACACTTCGGCACGGTATCCTTCGATAGACTTCGGCAGACATTGACGCGGTATTTTTGCATAAGTTGATAAAAAATGCTATGCAATAGCTTTACCGCGGCAGTCACCGAGTGCCACACACATTTTTTTTACATAAGATAGCTGAGGGCGATCTACAACCTGCCTCGTTTTAACACGCTTTTATTAGCTTCATCTGTATGTTTGTGAGTTTGTGAGTTTGTGAGCTTGTGAGTTTGTATCTCTCCTTATTTTATGTATGTTCACTGATTACTCCGAAACCATGCAACCGATTAACTTGGTTTTGGTGTTAAATGAAAGACGATGCTCTCGAATTGGTACCACTTTAGTTTAATCGAAATTGGTTTAGTACTATTTTAGTAATTAGGCAAAAACTAATAAAATTAGTGATTTTTCGCTAATTAAAACTGTTGAATAAGTTCACTGAATGAAGTGTCGACAGCATGGCCGATCGGTCTAAGGCGCTGGATTGAAGCTCTGTTTTTCGAAAGAGATTGTGGGTTCGAACCCCACTTCTGACATTATTTACTTCTGTTTTTACTTCTAAAATTAAAAAAAAATTCCATATTACAATTTTTATTTTTAACCGGCTTCAGAAAAGTAAGAGGAAGTTATCAATTCGACGCGTATGTACTTTTTTCTATGTATGTTCACCAATTACTCTGAAACTATCCAACCGATTAATTAGGTTTTTGTATTAAATATAAATATAGTTTTAAAAAAACTAAAAACCACGCTTTTAAAGTAATCAAACTAAAAAGTGAAAAATAAATATATTTTAAAAAAACTAAAAAACATGCTTTTTAAGTATATCACACTAAAAAGTGAAAAATAATTCATACTATAAGCTGAAAACAAAAATAGATGAAAAATACTATATTACTATAAAATCATTGTTATTATAGAAATCAATTAATAAGCAATAAATAAAATTATCGTGGAAAAAAAGCGTGGGGTGCTTCTTAAGAACTGATAGAGGGAGCATGGTAGATGAAGTACCCCACGCTTTTTTTCCACTATAATTTTATTTACTGCTTATTAATTGATTTCTATAATAACAATGATTTTATAGTAATATAGTAATTTTCATCTATTTTCGTTTTCAGCTTATAGTACGAATTGTTTGTCACTTAGTTTGATATACTTAAAAAGCGTGTTTTTTAGTTTTTTTAAACTATAATTATTACTTTATCATTTTTGGTTTCAGATTTTTTTTTCATTGCTTGAAATTTCAAAACCGGTTTAAAATGGTTCTGAAATATAAATTATCATTATATAAAAAATATATAATCAAAGTAGAAAAAGTAAAAACTAGGCCAATTGCTATCCAATGCAGAAAAGAAAAGAAAAGTAAAAATATTAAAATTTGTGCGAATAATTGAAAAGAACGCTCCCATAGACTTTAGATTATCATCCGGGTCTTTTTCACTGACTATTGTGGGGCCTTCATTACCCCTGGAGTGTTTTCCTCGGTCTTCCTCAAGAACAGAGCCCTTTGTATCTTGTCCTAGAGATGTTACTGGGAGATCATGAAAACCATAATAGTCTCTTCCTTAGGAATTCCATCATCTTGTTGTCATTTTAGTATTAAGAAGTTGGTTAGTTGTTGTCGTCAGATAACTGATTGGACGAAATTGTTTCGGTGTAAATGTACTTAAGTATCCAAGAAAGAAAATACGTTAAATAATAATGTTAGTACAATTATATCATAAGTTTATAGAAATTATAACAATTTCAATTTTTTATAAAATATAAAATTGGGTACAGAATTAATAACAAAATTAAAGAAAGAAGGTGGATATATTAATGGCTATACATATAAGGCTGCCTATTTTTACGAAAGTTAAATATTTTTTTATTTTAAATAAATTTTAAATAAGAAAATATTTAATATTAATAAAAATAGATTTTATCTGCCTTCTTTCTTTTATATTTTTGATGTCATTCTATATCCAATTATATATATATATATATATATATATATATATATATATATATATATATATATATATATATATATATATATATGTGTATGTATATATATTAATTAGAAATTATTATAATTCCTGTACGCTTATAATTATTCGAAAAATCATAGAGTAGTAACATATATTAAACTTTTCCTCATACTAATATCCTATTATTAGTGGTAGTTACTACAGTCACCAATGATATTATTCTTTATAAATTAACGTATGTTCTTTCTTTGTTACTTAAGTACATTTACACCGAAAATATTTCACGCAATCAGTTATCTGCATGACAGTTGTGTTTATGACTGCCTATTATCAACAAGAGAGATATAGACCGTAAGGGGTGGGGGTTGACCTCGGAGGGGCCCTTTCTAAGGAAACCAAAACCCTTATTTCAGAAAAGGAGTACAATGCTCGAAGAAAAGCACGGAAAAACCTCAAACGATTAGGCCAACATCCGTCTTTGGATTTGAATCCAGCACCGGCCGTTTACCAGTTTCGAAAGCTGAATCTCTTGGCCACTAGAGATGCAGTATTAGGGGGTATTTTAGATGATTGGGAGCCCCTCGGGAAGTATTGAATAGCTTTCTTACTATATAAGATGACATATATTTTTTAAAATATAAAGCCAATTTAAAACATTGATTATTGAATCAAGAAGTTTCTAAAGAAGTAAAAATACAGAAAGTAAGTAAATATGACGCCATACATAAAACAAAACTTTTAACTACATTTTAACGATATTATAGTACCTAGAGTTCAATGCACTATTCCGATACTGGCTGTTAATCATAAATATCTGATACATACAGAAATTTTTATTCTGTTAAATACGACGTTATGATTCATACGAAAAGAAAATGAACATACGGTTAAAATTATGATTTGTTGAAGTTAAAAATGAATTCTGATAATACAATCGAACCTCATAACACAAACACTCAAGAAGAAATTGTATTTATTCGTGTTAGAAGTAGGTTACATTATCCATACTTTAATAATTTTATGCGTTACACATAAAAAGAGTGAATATACATACACATATTCAAAATCTATGGTGTAACTAGTATTAATTTCGTTTCCTTAGATCGATCCGTAAAGAATACAGACCAACACAAAGGATATCTCTCAATGAAAGTATTTTCGATGAGAACTGACCAGTATTTACGTTACATCCGAAGAAATCTGGTCAGCCAACTTGATTTATTTGTCTAGGATTAGAATCTAAGTCATCACCAACAAAACATATCACAGTACATTCAGCAAGCGTGAAAAGCTTTATGAAAAACATTTTAATTAGAATTGAGTAGTTTTTTTTTCAAGTCTTTTGAGTTGGTGGGCTTTTCAAATAATCGCGAAAAATTACTTCTATTTTTGAAAGACTACATATTTGTTGTCAAATGCGAACCAATGCTGGACACGCTCACAAAAATAAATAAATAAATAAATTAGGTCATCTGAAAAACACCATAACAAATTTAAACAATTTTAATGATATCGGTATTATCACAAAAATGTGTATAATAGTTTTAAAAATAGTGTTAAATTCGAAAAAAAATTATCTTTATTAATTCCAGAATTTTCTATATCAAATTATTTTTAGACAGAAAAAGTAATAATAAAGTAAAATAACGCAAGCCACTTTTCCCAGTTTCTTTTATTTCGACGCAGCAGCGAAAGTGAAAAAGAATGTGCTTTTGGCAGAAAAATTCTTTTTAAATGTGATGCAATTCCACAGAGCACTTAATATCCCATCTATGATGCAATTTCGAAGGAAAAGCTTTTGCCCTTAAGAACTGTAACAATAAAGTTCCTCTCTTAAGTTGAAATTGTGGTTTTCTTTGCATTATATGTATAAACTGTGTATATTGTTAGTGGAAAAGTTAAAAAATAAGATATAATAAAGTTGTTTTAATATTTATCAATATAATAACTGAAAGTGTTTTCTTACAATGTTTTACAAAAATACATTTATTTTAAAGTACTGATTTAAAATACACACTTTCACTCTAGTTATTTATAAACGCTTAATGGTCGTTTTATCATCTACTTCTAAAACAAAAATTGGTTTTATATTTTTATTCCAGTTAACATTCATTGAAATATACATTAAGCATATTTTAAATATTACATTGAATTTTTCTGTTTACGAAAAAAAAAGAAAAAAACTTAAAATACTATTTTGAATAATCGTGTTTTAAAAGTTCACCCTATGGGTAGGAAAAATGACATGTGAGATGAAAAAAACTAAAAAATAATGCATTTTAAAATTAGTGCATCCCCTTTACTCACCATGCACTAATAATGGATGAACATTATCAAATCTTTAAAATTTAAAACATTTGCTCATATGATTATTGTTGTTGTACTCAGATACTACATACTGTAATATTATGGTTAATATGACTTAAGCTTACGCTTGGTAAGAATTGGGTGAATTTGGTATTATAATTCTATTTTTTTTAAACCACAATTCTTCATACATTTATTTCCTGTTTTCTATACTTAAAGTTAGTTTATTTAAATACAAACAATTTAAACACTATAAACTGCATTTATGATCATTATTGTGTAAAAGAACTGTATGAAATATTTAAAAGCTTTTTAGAATAAAGCATTTTTAGATTTTTTTAAGACGCCACCAGAAATAACGTAGGCAATTAAAGTATTTAAGCATTTAAAAATGAATTTTTACAATTGCGGTCAGTTATTATAATTTTAAAAAATATTATTTTAGTCATTACCGCACCATAATTTTCTGATTGCACTTGCTCTCATTATATGTTAAGCTTGATTCACATTATCTCTTTATCTCAACCGGCTCATATTTTATCCAGGCTCTATGTATGCTTGAAGACTTGTTCAACATTGACTTGGTCTTTTGTACATTATTAGTCATTTAAAGTTTCGCATTTGCAATAGCTTATGGAAAAATGCATAAAAGGCCTTTTTGTATTTTTAAATATCTGTTTCAATACTTTAAAATATTTCTGTTTATTATTGATAGTTTGAATAACAATGAGAGCTTTTTAATAAACGGAAAAAAACTATGCATTTAATCTCATAAAAATTGGAATTGCGTTGACTGTAAAATATACACTAATTTAAAATGCATTAATTTTAAAGCATTGATAACTGTATTTATCAAATCATTTTTATTCTTAATGTACCTAATACGATAGTAAAAGTATAATAAATAAAATCAATCAAAAATAAAATTTATAAAAAATTTATACATGCATCGCTGGTTTCTTAAATGCAGCTCCGGGTCTTTTGCACAACACATTGTCTAGCCAGTACAACGTTCATTTTTCATCTAGTCACCCATTTTTTGTGAACTGATTCCGACCCTTTTATGTCAAAAGTTTTCGGATTATGCGCGAGTATATATAGTAAATCCGTTGTTATTTGAAAATATCACTGTTTCATACGGAATCTGTAACTAACTACAGTAGACTCTTGGTTAAACCGGATGGTCGGAAAATTCCTATTTCTGGATAAGCGAATCTTCCGGTTAACCCTTTGCGGCACAGAGCAAATTTATTTGTTGAAATTAATGACTGACACCGAAATTATAAAAAAAACTTTATTTGTAAATAAGAAAAAACGGTACTACTTCGTTATCCCCTCGACCAAAAAACTATCGCCAAGTTATAAGATTAAATGCCAAAAATGGATGAATGTGAATGTCGCATTCAATGACATTATACGCGATACATGTTTAAAACGTCATCAAGTGGTTTTTAATTCCACTTTTTATTTGTATTTTTATTCATGTTTTACTAATTTATTTGTTCTTTCGTTATTTAAAATAAAAATTATATCAATATGCATAATTTGACTGTTAGTTTGGCAGTTTTTATAAATTGGCGAAAATAGTCGACGGGATAATCAAGTAGTACCGAAAAAAGCTATATTTCACAAATTCAATACACCGAAAATTTTCTTACCAAAATTCCGGTGTCCATGTTTCGTTTGGGAATCAAGATTAATTGGTTTCATAGATATACCACCGCACCGCAAGGGGTTAACATTTTGCGGAAATCTCAAGGAAAAAAATATACAGAATTGAAAATTTAAAATTATTATACAATGGCGCAATAATAATTTAGTTAATGAAAAACAGAGAGAGAGAAAACAAACATAAATTTAAATTTTTTTTAGATTCAGAAATAGTGCAATGTAAAATAACAGAAATGTAATTTACTCACTATCTTGTAAAGAATGAAATGACCAAAGTCTGTTTTCGTTTCATTTACACTCCGACTAATTCCGCTACCCATTTTTCTCCACGGGTGTGCTTTCATCTTCTTGCTCCAAGCAATTAACACTTAAGTGTGTACTATTGCTTTACCATGACTTTATTTTTGATGAGTTATGATTGTCCAAGAGCCGACTCCACAAAACCCTGTGTCATCGAGTATAAGAAAAAATCTTTTATTTTATGGAAGAGTAACAATAGTGAAATCTAATGATCCATGTCTGCCGAAGCCAATTGGTGCATAAGCCAAAAATTAATACCACAAGTGGTTGTGCAACCAGTTTTCCATGCTTTTATCATTTTTATTGTACTTCGAACACAATGCTAAACCCATGAGTCAACCACTAAGGGTGTCATTTTGTGGCTTGTGCACTACTTTGCTTCCGGTAGACATGTATCATTAGATTCCTCTAATACTATTCTTCCATTAAATAAAGAATTTTTTCTTGTTCTCGATGACATAGGGTTTTGTGCGGTCGGCTCTAGGACTATGAGATTTTCTTCATCATTGTCGGAACATTTTTCGAAATTCATGTTTTTTTCTGAAGACAAGCGACAAGTGATACGCGACACAATATCATCGTATCTTAAAGCTTCGAAACATTCCAATATCAAATGTTCGTTAATGCATTGTTGTATTGCTTCTCCGTCCTGATTATTTAGAATTAGAAGAATTTAACTTTCTCAAATTTTAAAGGATTTTTCTCAACAGATCAGTAATATCGTCGTCTTCTGTGAGAATTTCATTTTCTTCTTGCGATAAAATTGCCCTTCACGATTTCTTAACAATGGTGCTTTTTGCTAATTTCCATGCATCATCATCAGAATAAACTTTATGCAAAATTTAGTTTCTGGTGAATCCGCAATCCCAATACTCTAAACCCGGTTAATCGAAATTCTACTGTATCATTAAATAAGTAACTGACTTCATGATAATTTACAAAGTTTTAGTCTTTTAAAATTCAACAATTTTCATTGTTAATGAACAGTTAAAAACTCGAATTTACTATTAAATATTTTTAAAGGCCAAACATATATATCTTACATATCATTAAAGGTGTCATGAGTTTATTAGATGCGAAATTAAAACTTAAATAGAAATTGATGATTTTTTTTCGTTGAATATGTTTTGCTTTAATAAAAAATGTAGGTACAAGTTTTTATCTTTGAGCTTTTTAATATTTCATGTTAGAATATATCTATTTTTAATCTCAGCTAAATAAGATTACATTTTAATTAGCACAGTTAAAATAATTTACATTAAATCTTTTACAATCAATTATTGCATCGCTGTAAAAAAAACTCTTGCGTCTTCTAAATTAAATATACAAAAAAAAAAAAGAAATTAACACAATATTTCTTTTTTAGCATTAAAAAATCATTTGCACTTTTAAGTTGTCCTAGGTCATTAACCTCTTATGCAAAATAAACTTTTTCATTTATTTCAGAAAGCTTCGTAAAACTTTTTTTCGTTCCATTCTCTTCGTTTTTGAAATATTTTTTTATGATATTTTATTGCACCCAGATGAATAGAAGCTTAATGAGAAACACTCATTTAGTATAATTATTATTCCTTATGATTTACGACCTCAAATATGTTTTTCTTTTTCTTTGAAAGCTGTTTTAAGCTGGTAAATAAATTTTCAACTTATTTTGAAATTTATGTAAAATGAACATTAGAAATGTGTAAAAAATAAAAGCTTATGCATTTTTAAACTATAAATTAATTTTATAATTTATATTATCTACTAAATAAGGCAATTTTTATTTTATTGAAAAATACATGCATACTAATATTTAAAATATATATATAAGTGAACATAAATATTTAATCCCATAAATGCATGACACAAGAAACTTTAACTTACAAAATAATTTTAATTTTTAGAATTAAAAGGCTGTTTTAAGTATTTTTTTTAGACTTCAGATATTTGAATGGTTTTAAAAATGTAAATTTAATTACATAGCTGCACGTGCAACTGCCTCATCCTCACTGCTTCATGAAAAACCTAACTTTTTGTATACTTTTTTCCTTTTGGTATGCTGCATTTGGTCTGATCCACATTTTTGGAATGTCCCAAGTTGCCCTACAGCTGAGTGTCCTAACCTGCCCCATCTCGCACATTAAGTAATAAAAACATTTATAGTGTTAAGCTTAGCATTACAGTCTATATTGTACCATTGGGATAACAAAAAATCCACGTTTTTACATCTCAACTTGCAATCATTTGCATTATTTTATTTTTTAAATAAAAAATGTATTCTTCAAAACAGACATCAATGTTACTCGACATTATTCAAAATAAAAATAATGATATTATTTGTTGCCAGCAAATACCAGCAATCCCAAAACACATGAGAGAGTAGATTGTCACATATTGGCACTTGTGTGTGCTCATTCTTAACTTCAAAATAAAGCCTGAAAATTGAGGTATCCCAAGTTGAGCCATATCCAAACATGTCCCACCTTCCGCTATAATAAACTTTTTAATAAAACGGGGCCTCAAGGGTCGAGGGTCAAAACTGAAATGTAAAAAGGCGAGAATAACTAAGTAAAAGTTTAATAAGTGAAGTGTGGAAATAAACATTTCCGAAGAACTTTGTCTTATCTATCTATACTATAAAAGCCAAACGTATCTATACGTAACCCATACGTCATTTTGCGAATGACAACACTTTCAAGTTTTAAACGAAATTTCGGTTTTTCAAATTTAATTTCTAAACTTTACATATTATAATTTTTTACGCCGTCGCATAGGGAAAAAATATACTTTTAAATGAAATTTTTTTGGAAACTGTATATTAATTTATTTTTCAAATATTAATTTTTTGTAATATTTGATACCGTTTTTGTAATTGTGGCAACAAAAGTAGACCATTTCTGTTAAAAGTAAAGGGGGAAAATGATTTTCAAATAATCAAATTAAAACACCAATTATTTAAAAGTTGATTACGTACTTTTTAATAAAACGGGCCTCAAGGATCGAGGGTCAAAACTGAAATGTAAAAAGGCGAGAATAACTAAGTGAAAGTTTATTTCCGAAGAACTTTGTCTTATCTATCTATACTATAAAAGCCAAACGTATCTATACGTAACCCATACGTCATTTTGTGAATGACAACACTTTCAAGTTTTAAACGAAATTTCGGTTTTTCAAATTTAATTTCTAAACTTTACATATTATAATTTTTTACGCCGTCGCATAGGGAAAAAATATACTTTTAAATGAAATTTTTTTGGAAACTGTATATTAATTTATTTTTCAAATATTAATTTTTTGTAGTATTTGATACCATTTTTGTAATTGTGGTAACAGAAGTAGACCATTTCTATTAAAAGTAAAGGGGGAAAATGATTTTAAAATAATCAAATTAAAATACCAATTATTTAAAAGTTGATTACGTACTTTTTAATAAAACGGGTCTCAAGGATCGAGGGTCAAAACTGAAATGTAAAAAGGCGAGAATAACTAAGTGAAAGTTTATTTCCGAAGAATTTTGTCTTATCTATCTATACTATAAAAGCCAAACGTATCTATGCGTAACCCATACGTCATTTTGTGAATGACAACACTTTCAAGTTTTAAACGAAATTTCGGTTTTTCAAATTTAATTTCTAAACTTTACATAGTATAATTTTTTACGCCGTCGCATAGGGAAAAAATACACTTTTAAATGAAATTTTTTTGGAAACTGTATATTAATTTATATTTCAAATATTAATTTTTTGTAGTATTTGATACCGTTTTTGTAATTGTGGTAACATAGGTAGACCATTTCTATTAAAAGTAAAGGGGGAAAATTATTTTAAAATAATCAAATTAAAATATCAATTATTTAAAAGTTGACTACGTACTTTTTAATAAAACGGGCCTCAAGGGTCGAGGGTCAAAACTGAAATGTAAAAAGGCGAGAATAACTAAGTGAAAGTTTAATAAGTGAAGTGTGGAAATAAACATTTCCGAAGAACTTTGTCTTATCTATCTATGCTATAAAAGCCAAACGTATCTTTGCGTAACCCATACGTCTTTTTGCGAATGACAGCACTTTCAAGTTTTAAACGAAATTTCGGTTTTTCAAATTTAATTTCTTAACTTTACATATTATAATTTTTTACGCCGTCGCATAGGGAAAAAATACACTTTTAAATGAATTTTTTTGGAAACTGTACATTAATTTATTTTTCAATTATTAATTTTTTGTAGTATTTGATACCGTTTTTGTAATTGTGGCAACAGAAGTAGACCATTTCTATTAAAAGTAAAGGGGGAAAATGATTTTAAAATAATCAAATTAAAATATCAATTATTTAAAAGATGATTACGTATATGAGAGGCGCATATGTGAATTTTGAAGTGCTGATAATGATGTTGGATTTAGATTTCAAGGAGAAAAAATTCATTTATTGAGAGAGGAATAAATTTTGCTGTTCTCTATTTTAGACTACGAACCATAAGAGCCTTATTTGATATCTTTATCGTAATAACAGATCTTCATTCTTTATTAAGTTTTTCTACTTACATGTATGAATAAAATTCAATTTTAATGGTTTCTACATCTGAGTTTTATAGAAATAGTACTATATTAATTTTAGGTTAAAATATCATTTGTTTAAAAGTTGGAATTACCATAAAAGGTGCATTTTTATTAACCAATTAGGTTTATTATTTAATAATTAGGTTTATTATAAATTATGAAAATAGTTCCTCCTTATCATTTTCTATCGTCGAAATTCGACGGGTTCTATCTTGTTAAAATAAAGAAAAGGGTCTTTGAAAGGCTTAGATCATATCTTAATTTTATGGCATTTGAAAATTTTTTATCCCATTAATGCCTAAGTATCTTCGGTAGATTAAGTGCTTTTCAATAGTTTTTGACATACTATAAAGAGGATATTGTAGACATTAACATACATTAGATCCTCATGGTAAATTCACGTAGCCATTTTCATTTCAATAATAAAATGGTCGGTCTCATAATATTCACATCGTGGGGCAAAAGTTTGTTAAAAGAACTTTAAAGAAATAATAGTCAACATTGCAATTACTTGGTTCATTCGACCAGTCTGTAAAGTTTTAATCTAAAAAAAACTATGAAGTTTCTAAGAATTTTCTATGAAATTGGATGCCTAGAACATTTCTATATAACAACAACCAAAATAATTCGTATAATTATTACGGTTTAGAGGTAAAATTAAAGTAAGCATTTACAGATTTCTGTAGCTGTCACAAAAAATAGTTTTGTATATTTAAATTGTTTTATAATTGCGAATTAAAAGTCTCTTTTTCAGACAAGAAAAATTACAATAATAATCATTATTATTTGCTTATATAGTAAATATATCCTCCTTAAGCATATACAAAACAAAATATTGCTTTTGAAATGTCAATATTTATTAAGATAACAAAAAAGTCAGTTTTAGACGATAAACTGAAAAATGATCATGTCATGAGAATTTTCCTTTTTAGTAAGATCCTAAATAAAGTTTGTTTTTGCAAGTCAAACGATTTTAAATTTTAAGTGACGTTAAAATATATTGAATTGGAAATGAAATGATCTTTCTAAATTGTGTTATTCATAAAGTACTTTTATAAAGCTCCCTTTCAAAACATTATATTTTTTATGAAATATTTTCAAAAGATCTTTTGAAGTAGCAGTGACATAAAAAAAAAAAAAAACACTGAGCATTTTTTCCCTATATATACATATATATAAAACACTGTAGTTAATATAAAAATAAATGAAAATTATATTTTTTTAAAGCTGTTCAAAGCTTTAAAAAAAACAGAAAAAAAAATTAAACCAAGAAAAAATACTAGTGCTAAGTGAGAGCTTTCTATCACTTTAAAAATATTGCTTTTTACGCAAACAAGACATGTCTCAGACATTTAAATTTCTGTATTAAAATCGTCTAAGTAAAATATATGAAGTTTTATGCATGAGTTTTTTATAAATGCTCTTTGCTCAGAAGAAAGCTAATTTACTGTACTAGTAAACCGACTTAAAGCTCCTTGCTATCCTTCTAACATCGGAACGGCTGCTGCTATATTTACAAGAGATCAAACCTGCCATACGCTACTAAAGAAACCTCGTACACTGCCACCTAGTGAAAAACTGCGGTATTAAAATTTATAGCTTGAAAATGGTAAGAAATAGGAAAAACAAATTATTTACACAGTTGTAGAATATTATTGATTTATTAATAAGAAGTCAACTTGTAGACAGTAATGCTAAAAATTGAACTTTAAAATGCGCAATGTTGTCTTTAGTAATTTTCTTCTCTGTTATGCTGAGACACTTGAATGAAAGGAAAAATAGTTATCTTCAGCCGAAATGGTGCATACAAATATGCATTTTAGCTGACGGTGAGAAATTTAACCATCTCAAAAAGAATATATTGTTATAATTAGTATTTTCTTTTTCCATTTCTAATATCGTCTTCTCGCAGATTAAAAATTCGCGAAAAATAAGTGCGTTAACACTAGAACGCCCGGAAATTCTACTCAAGTTTGAAAATAATATTTCTCACCAGAATTTTTATTCAAAATTATTTAATTGATTTATTTAAGGTAAATCTGCGTGGATTAGATTTAAATTATTTCAAGAAAATTTTTCTGGTTCGAATTGAAATTTAGTTACATGATTGGAGTCGAATCGACTCCATCCGGGCGTTCTAGTGTTAAAATTCAACCGTTCTCTTTTTCGCATTAATGTTCACAGGGTATCTTCTTGTGCTAAATCGGAGATGCTATATAACACTGTGAATCTCTTTTTTCACCTATCTCGTTTCGTTTTCGACATAGAACTGCTAATTCTGAAATCTTCCAACAAGTGACACCGCAAAACTTAAGATTTTTTGAATACAGCGGGAAAAAAAGTCTGGGAAAAAGACTTGCAAATTTCACTTTTAGACTTTTCAGATACCATTTAACACAACAGAGAAAAAAAGAAATAAACGATAATTGTTTACCACCTCAACAACATCATCAAAAATCGAATTAAAAAAAAATCTTTCAACTTTTCTGGAATGACGATTGCTGTAAATGTAATTGCCATTGATATTTATAGCTAAAAACATACCGGGTGTTCCAAAAATAACCGGTAGATTTTAAAATTCAATAACATAAAAACGGTGACAGCTATTAAAAAAATTTTTGCAGGAGGGTTATGTATAATGCCATAAGTTTTATCTCCGTGATTTTTGATTTTAGTTCGGAAACCAAACAATAGATGGCACTGACGGCGATTGGCGCTCAGTCGAAGCCGAGACTGAGCTCACTCAGCATTGATACAAAGGAAGGAGATTAAGGATATGGAGTGCGTCTCATTCGATTTGATTTCAATGAAATGCATTTTTGCCATGGATGTAACAGATTCTTCGATAGTAGAATGCAGCATTCAGAAATGGGTATAAATTTCGCAAACAGTATTTGAGTTTGCAGGATATTTTACATTTATAAAGTTTTATTTGCTCGGATAAAATTACTTTCTTATGGCATGATTTAAAGAATATTTTATGCATCGTATTTTAAAACTACACTGTTAAAAATTTGAAACCTTTGCTGCATCATCACACCTCCGCTTTTATAGAAAAAGATTACTTCACTGTATTATGAAGCATCCTCATTGGTCAAAATTGAGATATTCTATAATAGCAATGCAGTGACGATGCAGCAAATATTTCAAATTTTAACAATGTTGGTGAGGATATTTTGCTACAATCTTGCTCTTACACCGTAAAAAATTGACCTATTTGCTGCAGCGTCACTCCACCACCTTTATAGAAAACGGTTACAATATTGTATTATGGAGCATTATCATTGGTCATAAAAGACATATTCTATAAAAGCTGTGGAGTGACATTCTAGCAAATGGGTCAACGTTTTTGCAGTGTTTCTACACTGGTCAAAATCTGCTGCATTTTGTTGCAACGCACTCCACCGCTTGTATATAATATCTCTATTCCAACCAATGAGAAAGCTCAATTTCACGGCTAAGTAACCGTTTGTTTTCTATACAAGCAGAGGAGTGCGTTGTAACAAAATGCGGCAGATTTTTAACAGTGTATGGGGAGGCATTTTTGTAATAACTCTATCGCATTTTGACATTTTTTAATATTTTTTTTTTTTTTTGCATTGCATAGCTGAGGTCCCTCTCAAGATCTCTTCTTTATTATATTTCTTGATTATTTTCAATTATTTTGGCAATTTTCAACAACAGATGACGCTGCAGGTGTGATGAAAGCTATTGAAGAAAACTCAGTCTCTGAGTTCGCTATTCTGTAAGTTGTCTTTCTGCTGCAAGCGTATGCTGTTCACAGACTGCAAGTTTGCAGGTAAAAATGGTTTATTCTTTAGAACAGAGGATTTTTTTGGTGTTGGAATTCCACCGCCTAGAACACAGTGTTGCTGCTACAAGACGAAGTTTTCAACGGAAGTTTAATGTAACCAAAGGACCGAAAAGCGATACAATAAAGAATTTGTTTGAAAAATTTCAACGGACTGGAGACGTGAAGGATGAACGTGCTGGAAATGTAGGGCGACCGCGTACGACAACAACAGAGAGTAATGCTCAGCTTGTGCAGAAGGTGATCGAACAGCGGCCTCAGGTTTCCATTCTCCGTATTGCAGCTGCGGTCCAAATAAAGCCAACGTCCACGTACCGTCTCATGCGCCAGAGTTTACATCTCTATCCATACAAAATTCAAACTCAGAAACCCCTCAGCGCTTCTTCTATTGATGCACGAGTAACATTTGCTAATGATATGGTGCAAAGGATTGATGTCGGCGATATCCAAGTGGACAGCGTTTGGTTTAGTGACGAAGCTTATTTTTACCTGGACGGTTTCGTAAAAAAACATAACTGGCGCATATGGGGAACTGAAAACCCCCATGTTGCAGTCCCATCATCCCTACATCCTCCAAATGTGTTGGTTTGGGTCGCCATTTCTTCCAAGGGGCTCATTGGTCCATTTTTCAGATCCGAAACGATTACTGCACCACGCTATCTGGACATTCTTCGAGAATTTGTGGCGGTACAAAATGCCTTAGACGACACTGCGAAGACCTCGTGGTTTATGCAAGATGGTGCCCGGCCACATCGCACAGCCGAGGTCTTTAATTTCCTGAATGAACATTTCGATGATTGTGTGATTGCTTTGGGCTATCCCACACATACAGGGAGCGGCGTGGATTGGCCTCCCTTATCGCCAGACATGAACCCCTGTGACTACTATCTGTGGGGACACGTGAAAGACCAGGTGTACCGCCACAATCCAGGAACAGTCGAACAACTGAAGCAGTACATCTCTTCTGTATGTGAAGCCATCCCTCCTGAAACGTTTATAAACGTTACTGGTAATTTCGTTCAGAGACTACGCCATATTATTGCTGCGCATGGTGGATATGTGGAAAATATCGTTCTTTAGATTTTTCAGACTGCAGCGCCATCTGATGTTGAAAATTGTAAGTAATTTCGTAAGTTTGTCTGTCTAAAAATTTACTATAGTCCCAAGCACATTACAACAAACGGTGTATTATAGATTTTTCAAATATACCGTCATTTTTGAAATAGCCGGAATAAAGTTACTTTTACTTCCAAAACCGATTTTTAATTGAAATTAACTTTATAAAAAAAATCTGCAACCAAAATCGAAAATGTAATCAAGGAGTGATCTTAAGAGGGACCTTACTTATGCAATGCAAAAAAAAAAAAAAAAAAAAAAAAAAAATTAAAATTAAAATGTCGAAATGCGACAGTTATTACAAAAATGCCTCTCCAAAAGAACACTATAAAAAATTGACCCATTTGATGCAGCGTCACTCCACAGCTTTTATAGAATATGTCTTTTATGACCAATGATAATGCTCCATAACGCAATAAAGTAGCCATTTTCTATAAAAGCGGCGGAGTGAATGACGCTGCAGCAAATGGGTCAAATTTTTTTACAGTGAATAGCTTTAGCTTGCGAGTTTCTTCGCGGGCAGGGACAGAGGGTTTACAGAATGGCAAATTCACAGATTGCGTTTTCTATTATAGCTTTCAAATTGCCTGCAGTGCCATCTGTTGTTGAAAATTTTAAGTGATTCCGAAAGTTGTATACCTGAAAATTTACTATTGTCCCAATCATATTGCAACAAACGGTATATTTCTAACGCTGCCCATTTAAATTTTATTGATTTTTCAAATATACCGGTCATTTTTGTGACTCTCTGCATCGTTACCAACACTGTTAAAATTTGAAACTTTTGCTGCATCGTCACTCGATGTTATTATAGAATATCTCTGTTTTGACCGATGAGAATGCTCCATAATACAGTGAAGTAATCATTTTCTATAAAAGCGGAGGTGTGATGATGAAGCAAATGTTTCAAATTTTTAACAGTGTAGTTTTAAAATACGATGCATAAAATATTCTTTAAATCATGCCATAAGAAAGTAATTTTATCCGGGCAAATAAAACTTTATAAATGTAAAATATCCTGCAAATTCAAATACTGTTTGCGAAATTTATACCCATTTCTGAACGCTGCATTCCACTATCGAAGAATCTGTTACATCCATGGCAAAAATGCATTTCATTGAAATCAAATCGAATGAGACGCACTCCATATCCTTAATCTCCTTCCTTTGTATCAATGCTGAGTGAGCTCAGTTTCGGCTTCGACTGAGCGCCAATCGCCGTCAGCGCCATCTATTGTTTGGTTTCCGAACTAAAATAAAAAATCACGGAGATAAAACTTATGGCATTATACATAACCCTCCTGCAAAAATTTTTTTAATAGCTGTCACCGTTTTTATGTTATTGAATTTTAAAATCTACCGGTTATTTTTGGAACACCCGGTACTTATTTTCTAAATTATTTTTATGATGCTATAAAAACTTTACAACAACAAGATATTTTATATTTTACAGTGAAATAGTTATTTAGAAATGATATATTTTAATGTTTTTTTCGTCGATATAAAAAATTAGATGAAAAATTAACACCCTATGATTAAGTTTTAAAAGCTGGCAAAAATTTTGTACAGAATGGGCATTGTGACAAAGCATTTTTTTATACTTATTCATGCATCTGATACTAATAAAATAACAAATCGCTCTGTTTTGGTGTGTCTGCGATGGCTAACAAAATCTACTGCACGAAAATTTCTCAAAATTTAGGCGAAGAGAATTCAAGACAAGTGATGAAGTACCCGAGGCTCATAATTTCAATATCTTAAGGACCAGGGCCCCTGGGCCCCTTAAAATTTTTATGAACTAAATTATTATTAACATCACCCCCTTTTTTGTTTAATCTTCTTTGTTTTGTGTTCGTTTGTTTTCTTTCTCAATTTAGTTATTTTAACCTTTTTATTTTTAAGTTTTGACCCTGGACGCTAGAAACATGTTTGAGGGCCCCTTTAAAGTATTTGTGGTAATAAATTTCTTTCATTTAATCCAATCTTTCTTTTTTTGGATTCCTGTTCCAAATAGATATTTTAAAGTTTTTTGCATCCCATATAAGATACTGGGTCCCTCTATGTAATCATAAGGCCCGAATTAGTGCCCTTTGACTTTTTATGCACCTTCTGACTTTTTCTGACTTTTTATGCTACCTTCTCAGTGCATAATTTTAAAGTTGAATATTTAACTCTTCTTCCAGGGCCAACAAACTGATATTTTTTTCGGGCCCTAGGACAATTTTTTTAACCTTTACCCAAGCAATTAGTGCATTTAAAAAATATACTAGCAAAAGCCATGCTTTGTTTGGATTCGCGAAGCATTATTTTATAAAACAGATATTTGAAAGTAACAATATTTTTTTATTATTATTTTTGCATCTTTATTAAACAAAAACGTTATTTTATGTTTTGGCGCATTTTAATTTTTTATTTATGATGTAAAACTGGCATAATAAGATATTTTCGAAGCAAACTTTTACAATTTTTTTTTTTAATTTTCAACTAAAAGCTCTTTTAAAGATGTTTTTACAATTTCAAGTAGCAACTGGTGTTTTTTAATTGTTTGAAATATGCATGTTTCCAATCTTTGTAATCAACATCCGATAATCTTTGATAGCTATTTTAGAATAATATATTTGAAGAAAGCTTGAAGAAAGTTACTTCTTCAAAATCCTATTTTCTGGAAAAAACATTTGAAATCTGCTTTCGTTGATACTATGAATTTTTAATTGTAAAACATTTTATTTTAATTTCTTCGTTTTTATACATGTTAGCGTATGAGAATTGCTGTAATTCTCTCCGCGTGGGAGAACTTTTTACTTTCTGCGAATGGCAACTCAATTAATGGAATTACCTTTTAACGAAACGCTCTCTCATTCTCGCAGTGACGTTTTCACGAATAATTATTGTTGTGTTTGCGAACTTATTAAAGTCTTATTTTTCTATAAAATCCTTCTGATTAATGAGTCGATATTATTTAGCCACAATACGACCGTCGCAAAAATATTTATAAAGAGCTTGAACCAACAACTTCACGCAGATCTTTTAATTTTTCATTTATATAACAAATTTAAGAATTAATTTTATTTGTTTACAATTATTTTGTTGCCAGTTTACAAAAAAAAAAAAAAAAAAAAAATCCATAATACAATTCTTTTAAAATGTTTAAGTGTCATCTGTGCAAACGATTTTTCGGGAAAATGAAAACATTTTTTATTTAATAAATTAATCATGATTCTATCTATAATTATTTACTCCATGATTTAAGCTTTTTTTTCTGAAAATATACGCGTTTCATTTTTTATTTATTTGCTAAAATGCGTCCGTATTGGAAATGAATGTAAAATAAATTAATTAAAATAATAATTTTTTTAATGTTTTACTGTAAAAAAAAATATATTCTGCAAATCTACAGATCATAATTTATTTTTGTGTTTAATTTGAAGTTAAAATATTGAATAGTTTTTTTGTAAAGCGTACGACAAATTGTAATTTGAGTGGACTAGTAGAGGATTCGCTTCGCTCATCCTAATTATTCCAATGAATAATTCATATCCTATGCTTAATTTTGACTAATTAAAGATCTAAAACGCTATGTACTGAGACTTTTCAGCATGATTCATCTTACGGCTTTGGTTTTAACTGTCAGTTGGCCCCTCTAGGGTCCCCCATTATAGCTCCTTTAAAAATCGTCCACTACACTGGCTTATTTTTTCGAAAGACATGTTAGATCTTTCCGTTACTTCATGTAAAGCAAAAAATTTCTCGGACCTCACACAAAAATTTTATAATTTTTCAGCTATGGGCAAAAAATTAAAAAAGTCTGTTTTTTTTTTTTTTTTTTTTTTTTTTTTTTTTTTTTTTACAGAATTTAACCTCGATATATTTTGTTGGTAAACAATTTTTCCTGTTATTAGCATCCCCATAAACACTTTAAAACATAAAATCTTCATACAGAATTTTTGCTTCTATTTTTGAAAGTTTGACTGTACTACTAGTTTTAACAAATAAATAAATTAATCCCTTTTGCTGAACACTGTGCTTAGCAGTTAAGTGATTTTTATTATTTTATTAGCAGACTTCGCTCGTTATGCTGCTGTATTTATCCAAATAAACATTGACTTACTCTCCCCGCCCCTCCCAAAAAATGTATCTGTAATGAGTAAGTTTTACTTTGTGATTTAAAGCAATAAGGATTAGGGTGGATCGAAAAATCGAAATTCGGATAATCGAATCGGCGCGGGGTGCAAAAGTTGCCTTTTATGCATATTAATTCACATATGTTTTTTTATTGAAATCCATTCATATCTTCCGGTGCCCCAAACGCCTCAAAAATAGTTAAAAATTGAATTTTTTATAAATTTTATAATTTTTTTTTCGCTTCTTAATATTTTAAAAATTATTTTTGGCGCAGGTTGCGAAAGTTGCCTTATATATATATATTAGTTCAATCTTTTTTTTAAATTTAAATCCATCCATATCTTCCGGTGCCCCCAAAATAGTAAAAAAATTGAAATTTTATAAAATTTTATAATTTTTCTTTTTTTTAATTTATTTTAAATTATTTTATCAGCGGGATAATAAAGATGCATTTTATAGTATATTAGCATGCATCTAAATAATTTTCGACTTTGATAAATTTCTTCCAACGCCCCAAAACTTTTAATTATTACTCGATTATAAAATCGAGTTTCATGCAAATTTTGAGCTAAAAAATATATGTAAAATTAACAGTTAAAGAATAATTTATCTAACGTAAAACGTAGACCGAGAAGATGAGAAATCGATAATCGTATTTTATTAAATGTATGAAATAAACTTTTTATACTTTATTATTTGGAAGACAACATAGATAGAAGAGTTCTCAGCAATGACCAGCAATTTTTATATGATATTTGCATAGCAATATCTCGTGGTGAATGGGGTTCTGATCTGACATTAATGAAACCTGGTCCAGTTTATCACTCAAGATGGCTAACAACTGCGTGTAGAATTTTAAGGTTGTAAGTGGCTACAGAAAATCCTTCTGATAATCTTATTACTCTTACAACAGATATTATGAAGGTATATGCACCTGTATGGTTTCATATCAAAACAAAGCCATTCATAACTGAAGGAGCGTGTCATATTTGGAAACTTATCACATATTCTAGATTTTTGGAACCCAATTTAAGAAAGATCGTAGATGCTGTTATTCAACAAAATAGTTTTTTTTTTTTTTTTTTTTTTTTCCACCCTGAAAATTTGCTATTGTCAATGCTCACAGATAAAACAGAGCATATCAGATCTTTAGCAATGCGAAAGCTAAATTGTGCTAGAAATAAAAAGAGAAAATCACCAGGAGTGAGAATTTTCAAAATACCCCAAATAAACTTCAAAGCGAAAGATTATTTTGAACTTATTGACTGGCAATGAGTTGGACGTTTTGAACCACCTCTTTTGATGAATGTGCCTTGCGAAGAAATTGAGAATATGATAAAAGTTGTAAAAACGAATGGACGGCAAAATATCCATGCGATACCCAAGAGGTTGAAAGATGCGTTCGACTAGAGTCTGAGGCATCAGAAACTGTATCTGGACAGGAAAAGAGACACGGTTTTATATTGAATAGAATAAAATCAAGAAGCCATATAAAACACTTTGATACCAAAAAAGATTACAAGCTTTAAAAATATGTAAATTTCCAAATTTAAGGATGTAAAACTTTTTTCTACGTAAGTTCGATTTTTGTAATTTTTATGACTTAATGTTTTGATTTTTAAATTTTTATCGCTTATTATTGTAAAATTATTGTTATTTATAACCTTTAACGTTATTAATTAACCTCTTTTCAAAATTTGTAAGTATTTTTCGTAAATTATAATTCTTAATACATTTTTGTAAAAATTTCAGTTTTAATTATAATTGGTGCATCAAAGATGTGAAAGGATTTTGATTAAAAAAATATATCGGAACTCCAGAGTTATGTAGTATTGTAATAACAACTTTCCAACCCAGCGCCAAATGAATTCCAAAAAGTAAAATAAAATAAAATAAAATAAAAATAAAATAAAACAAAAAAAAAATTTCAAGAAAATTTCAATTTTAAACTATTTTTGGGGCGTTTGGGACACCAGAAGATATGAATGAATTTTATTTTTAAAAAATATGTAAGCTGAGATAGATAAAAGATAGCTTTTGTACCCCGCGCCAAAAGTAATTAAGAAAAAATTAAAAATATATATATAGAAAAAAAATCATAAAAAACTCAATTTTTAATTATTTTTGGGGCGCTTGGGGCACCGGAAGATATGAATAGATTTTAATAAAAAAAACACTGTAAACTAGTATACATAAAAGGCAACTTTTGCACGCCGCGCCGATAGTGATTTCTAAAAAAAAAAAAAATTCCTATACTTTTCGATCCACCATAATAAGGATATTTTCCTGAAATATCCCTCAACATTACTGAACATCATTGTTATATTTTCTAATGTGCTGACAAATTTTCAGATTATTTAATTTCAAATGTTTTAAAAGATTAGCCAGAGTAAGATTTGGTAAAGGGTGGTTGTGGAATATTCATTCGAATAAAATAACTACTGAAAAATTATTTCACTAATAATGCGAAGTAACTTACTAAGTAAAGCATTTTTAAAAGGCAAACCTTTCATATTGGGGTCAATCTAATTACAGATCTTTACTTCATATTTCTATAACTAAGCAACGTAGAATAACATGAAATAAACTAAAACCATCTCTGGCTAATTTGCAAGGCAAGTAATAAAAATAAGCAACGTAGAACAATATTCAAAATCTAATACTATCCCTGAAAAGTTTTATAAATAAAAATGCAGTTCCAATCAAAATCCGCTTTGTAGAACTTTTTAAACAGCCAATCTTTTATAATCGTTTCCAACTGAGTGCAAAATTTTCACCATATCTCTATTATTAAACAATGTAGAACGATAAAGTATATACCGAATCCCTGCCTTAAAAATTATCTAACTACCAGTGTAAAGTGTATAGAAATCCACTCATCAGAATCTTAAAAAGGCTAATATTCGAAATATTTTAATTGTAGAATATATTGAAATGGCAATTGGAAAAGATGAGTTATGTACTCTTAATATGTTTTGCAATAACCCAAAAATTTGGCTCAATATCTTTAGAAACATTTATATTTTTTATGTAGATACTTTCTATATTTTTCCATACAGATAGTGACATGCTTTGCTGTAATTTTTCAGTTTCATATCTTGACAGGTGCCATCGCAGAAATCCAGTTATGTTTCCCATGTTCGTACTCATTGATTTTTTTTCTCATTTTGCAGTTTCTCTCTCAAGTGAGATTTTGATACTGTGCTGTTGTTAATTTGCAAACCTGATGCTTGTGAGTGATGTATGCCGAAACGTCGCACATTTTATTATTTATCATTTTTATGTGTAGATTAAATGTTTTAAAACAATATATTGAGGATTTGCGGTTTATTAGCATCTTATCTGTTTAATTAGTTATCTGTTATGTAATAATTCAAGGTTATTAAAAGTAAAAAACATTTTTTGGATAAAATGAAAACAAAAAAACTCAATAACTCAAACATAACTAAATAACTAAACAAACATGCAAACGTTATCCGTATTTTCTCCGAATATTTATCTTGCTTCAAACTGTCCTATAACTTATCATAAATCTTTATATACTTCATGACCATATCTAAAATTTAAAAATGTACTCATCATATCCGTTTATCTTGCATTCGTTCTCAATCTTGATGCAAAGGTATACCCTTCATATTTCTTTTAAATAATATTTCAACGGATCTTAGATAAATGGAATGGATTGACCATGCTTTAAAAATATGCAGGTTATTCACAAAGTATTGAATGCTAGTTTTTGTTATTCCTCAGGGAAAGTTTTTTGTGACAGATACCATAGATTGCATATGTCTATGTTTATCGTATATTCATAAAACATTTTTTATCCTAACATACTGAAATATTTAACGCATATATATGATTAAGGTTGAAATGGAAGGGTTTGTTATACATTTATGTCCATTATTAAATATTTTTTGAGATATGCAAGATATATACATATGTAATATTATTTCAAACAAATGTAATTTATGTCGAAAACTACTGAAATATTATTCTCTGGCAAGCAGTGAATTTTAAAATAATGCGTCACGAAATAATTGTGCATTTATCTATGTTAGGGCTCAATATCACGAATTTCCAGCCGAAAACAGCAAATCGTAGGGGAAAAAAATGTTGGAACTTCATTAGGAATTTTCCCGTAAACAATAAAGAAACTGCGTTTAGCATACATAGGTTTATTAGATTTTAAGTATCGTCTAACATTTGAAAAGAGTTGTTGTGCTTTGAACCCATATCTGAGTTTTATTACGTCTTTAGAATATAATTAAGATGTTAGATTGTTAGAGAAACACGTGGAATGTCGAAGTAAGACTCTTTTCGGCGTTCATGTTTTTAAAGAAGGAGAATTAAAGTTTATTAACTGCTTGAGACACATACAAATCAGCCGTGACAATTAAAATTAGTTTGCGTAAATGTAACAATTCAGGTAGAAGAGACTCAGGATAAAGATCTAACTATGTATGTGGCATTTTATTAATGAAAACAGAGTATTACACTCTTACGGGGTGACCCCCTCCCGTAAAAGATAGTTCTGGAACGCTACATCTTTACTGTACACTCTCAAAAAAATTTCCGTCTTTTTACAGAAAATGTACTGGCAGCACTGCTGCCAGAAATTGTCTGTATATTGACGACTTTCCGTTTATTTTTTTCTCCGTCAAAAGCGGAAAAATATCCGTCACTTGAAAAAAGTTTGGAAAAATCAATGCGGAAGAGGTGGGGATCGAACCAGGGACCCCAGGATTACAAGACCAACGCGCATCCACGGCGCCAGGATTGCTTGTGAAGATCATGCTTTAAATAGAAGTGTTCATTTCATATGGGTGTGGTTTGGTGTATTTCGTTAAAAAGCTTTTAATTTTGCAGTTAATCTCGGAAAGACTTCATCTTTAATGAAACTGTGGCTGGGTTTTTTTTACTTTAATATTAATATAATATAAAAAATGTGAATTTTAAATATATTACGTAGATTGTTAGAGAAAAAACATGGATGTTTTATTTTTATTCGATAAGATTTTTTTTAATAATATCAATTTTTTTGCATTTTATTTTTTAATTAAAATATTTTTTAAATGTGTTCACTTAAAGTATATTTTATATGCGAATATTTATCATAGAAATAACTTAGTATATTGAACTTTATTCAACTTATCCAACTAAACCAGATTGTGAGAATTTTTGAACGAATAAAGAAAGTAATTGTTATTTATTTTTAAATTCGAAAACATTTTTGTCTTTTAAAACTAAATTAGACATTTTAATCGATAGAATACTTTTGTTTTTCATTTTAAAAATAAATTCGAATTTATTACTAACAGACCCAATGCGCATGCGTGCTAGATATAAACGGAAACGTTTCCTTATTTTTCGACTTTCGGAATGAACTCACAGAACAAATACGTCTTTTGGGAAAACAGAAGTTATTTGTGAAAAAATAACGATAACTTAGTGTATATTGACGAATTTTTCTGACAGTGTAGAGCGGTCAGAAATAGAATGGCATTGACCGTCAGATTTGATTTGCCAAATTGTGTCGAGCCAAATCTAGGTGCCCTTTAGCTATTGTAGCCCCACAAATACAGTTCATAAAGAAAGTTTAAATTAAAAACGTGTTAATTGGACCGTTAATTTGGCGTTTAATATATCAACGTACAAATATGCATGGCAACACTGATTGCTGGGAAAAATATCTCGAAAAGCAAAACACAGATGTCAGATGCCAACTAGACGATCGTGTAAACAATCGATTTGGTGCCGAATTTTATAGCCGACGATTTTTGTCATTTGTTTTTTAATTTTAATTCTGCGTTGGGTGTTTTTGGGTGGTCGACATGGCCCGGTGAGCTTGTAGGTTGAAATAAGCTCTAGTTTTCGAATAGTGTGTTAGCCTTTGATTTATACAGTAGTGGTTGGTTTTTGAAAGTTTTGCGAAAGGATATTTGTTCAAGTTACAGGGGAAATATATTGTTGTTATACGTCAGTTTTAGTGTTCTTTTTCACAGTGGAGTGTGTAATAGTTTGATCTCTGGCTAGCCTCGGCCATTATGTCGGGGACAGAGATTAAAATTACAGAAAGTTTTGGTATTGACAGTGCTGAATTTAAAAAATATAATTGGAATGATTCTAGAGAGGCAGAAGAACAAATCAAATATATTCTAGATTTAGCGGAATATGTTATCATTTCAGAATGCAAAGATGGAAATTTTCATAGAGTTAATCCAATTCAAGTCAAGAAGGAAATTAAAAAGGTATTTACTAGAACCAATGAGATAGACGTATGTCGCTTTACTAGAAACAATAAAATACTTATTACTACGAAAAGTTACGAATGTACTCAAGATATTGTCAGTAAAAAAAAAAAAATTTGATAGGGATGTTAGATACAGGTTCATGAGAGAAAATGTTACGTCTAGATTTTTAATCTTTCAGATTGATCCAGAAATAACGATTGAAGAAATCAAAGAAGAAATTGAAGAGGAAAATAGCATTACTGTTCAAAACGTTAAAAGATTTCTCAGAAGGGACGGAGGCAAAATGGGGCCTACAGGGACTGTGCTAATTACTATTTATGGTCATTGTCTTCCAGAATACGTGAAATTGTTTTATGTAAGACATAAAATAATATTATTTATTGATAGGCCAAGAAGATGCAATGTTTGTCAAAGCTTCACTCACGCTTTTAATAAATGTCCTGGTGAAAAAAAAAAATGTAAAAGGTGTAGTAAAGACCATCCAGAATTGCTCTGTCAAGAAACTGAGGTGAGGTGTGCTAATTGTGGTAACGGGCACGAGGCTGATGATATTAATTGCGAAATAAGGAAAAAAGAACAAGATATTTTAACATTAAAAAGTGAAAAACATATAACGCTAGCCGAAGCACGGAGGAAAATTAATGTCAGAGGTGAAAAGAGTTATGTGGAGAAAGTTAAACAAGAAAATATAGATGAAAAATTTCAAAAAATAGTTCTGTTAATAGACTTTAAATTTCAGCAAATAATGGATAGTTTCATGGAATTAGCCTCAGCTATAAGTAACATGTTTCATCAGAGAGAAGTTCAAAAAGAAAACATGGAGGAAGATAACGTTAAAGTAATATTCGAGAAAAAAAAATTCTAGAGAGGCCATTGCTGAATTTTGTAATAAATTGAGAGGTAAGAAAATGAAACTAAGTGATCAAGACCAGAATAACGACTTATAGCAATTATTAGTGACTACGGAAAACGAAGAAATGATTACCGACCATGATGGAGTGACATAGAACTGGTTTGTGTGGTGTTGGTGTATTGGGTGTTTTTATGTATTGTGGACTGTGCTTACTCAAGTATTTTGGTTTTTCCGGCTATCTGCTCGTTAGGAAGAGTTGGGGTAAGTGTTGTGGTTTTTAATGTTTGTTAATTTTTAGATTGTTCTTTTTTATTGCTTACTTCTGGTCGATGGATAGTTTTATAATGCAGTGGAATATCAGAGGACTTAAATCAAATTTGCCCTGGCTGCGTACTGGTATTTTCCGAAATAGCATGATATGGGCTTTTCAAGAAACGTTATTAAATCGTCATTCGTCACTTTATTTTAAGAACAGGAATGTGTTTCGGGTCGATAGGGAAAGTGGAGGTTTGAGGAATGATGGGGGTTTACTGTTGGCAGTAAATAATCGTCTTCCAGTAAAAAATGTTAACTTACCGGTCATTGATCGATATCATGAGTTTCAAGCCATTAAAGTTTGGTACAAAAAGCGTTGGATTACTATTATAAATATCTACGCGCCTAAAGGTTTTAATGATGTAAATTGGTTGGAAAATATTAAAAATTTAATTGGTGAAAATTATATCATCGTGGGGGATTTTAATATTAATTTTCTGAACTAGCAGAATAATCCCAAAAAGGTAAAGTTAGACAATCTGGCAAACTGGATCAATCGGAATGACGTCGTGCTAATGAACTTTGACCAGGTAACAAGGTGTCACCCTGGGGGAGGCGGGTCTTTATTGGATTCAACTTTGGTTTCTAACAATTTAGTTCGGTATTTTGATATTGCGGTTCAGTCAGATCCGATGAGATCCGATCATTATCCGATCTGCATCCAGGAGGTTTGTGACGGCAGAGACCTCAGGAGAGATTTTTGGAGTCAAGTAAACTGGGATGGCGTGTGGTTGAAACTAAATGGGATCAATGATCAGGTTGTTGATGGGGGTGTGGACATTTGGACCCAGGAGGTTATTAGAGCTATTGAGTCGAACTCGAAGAAGGTCTTGGTTAGAAGAGATAATATCCCTCCTTGGTGGGGGGTAATCTCGCGTCGATTACTTGCGCTTAAAAGGTACTATCATAGGAAAGCTGTTCGGTTAGCTAGTGTGGATCTCTGGAGTAAATATAAGATGTATAACGCTAAACTTAAAAGGGAAATCAAAAAAGATAATAAAAGGTTCTGGGACGAGGTGACGAAGGAGGCTGGAAGGGGATCGAGGATTTATAAAACTTTAAAAAGTATGAACAGGAAGGATACTGCTGAAGATAACACAGATTTTATTTTCCCTAACTGTCCGCCTGATGCTGCTTCTTAAGCTAACAATTTATCGGTAATTTTTCAAAATTGTCCTGTTAACCAAATACTTCCTATCGACTTCTCTGGAGATGACGGGATAGAAATTTTCTTTGGACCAATTGCAGAAAGTAATCAACAAATCTAAATCTTCTACGCCCGGCATCGATGGGATTAAGACGAGTTTCTTTAAAAAATTGAATACTCGGATGCTTCGTCAACTACTGGACATGTATAACCAAATTTTGATCATTAAAGATATTCCAGAGATTTGGAAAGATGTCATCATGATTCCCATTAAGAAACCGGGGAAAAGCAGAAATGATATCAGTGGATATAGGCCCATAGCTCTGACTGTTTCGAGCAAGAAACTTTTTGAAAAATTGATTTTAGAGATCTTACTTAACTGGAGCATTGATAGGAAAATATTTCACTCTAATCATTACGGGTTTATACATTTACGAGATTGTGAAGGGGCGTCTTACAAAATTTTCAACGACATTAGAAGGGCTAAGCTATCTAAGAAGAAGGGGTTTTTAATCGCTTTAGACATCAAAGGTGCATATGATAACGTGTGGTGGGATGGTCTGCTGTGGAAATTAATGGTGCAAAATAAAGCTAGGTCTAGGTGCTGATCTTTGTGTCCTCATTTGGAAACTAATACAAGAGCTCAAAATTCGGGTCAAATGGAGAGGTTGTCTTTAGGATTTTTTCTATTATCATAGGGGTTTGTTGCAAGGGAGTCCGTTGTCTTCCTTCCTGTTTGCAATATATTTAGTGGATATTTTTGAAATTTTCGATTCCAGCATTCAATGCGTAGTTTATGCGGATTACATCTTCTTATATGGGTTTCATGGGTGACATTATCAGGGTAATTCAGTGGCTTCAGGCGTGGAACCTGGAGGTAAATCCTAACAAGTGTCAAATAATGAAGATAGGTAAATTGGAAGATGGAGAGGTAGAAAATTTTATTATCAAAGGACAAGATGTAGAATACGCTGACGATTTGAGAGTGCTAGGTGTTCAGTTCAATAAACATGGGAACTTAAAAAATCACATAGATATGCTGAGAGAGAAGGTAAGCAAAAAATTAAACATGATAAAAGTAATAGCTGGAATTGGATGGGGAACCGAGACCAAATACCTTATCCAGATAGCAAAAAGTACCATTGGCTCTTTATTAGACGGGAATCCCAGACTTTTAATGCACTGCAATAATACAGAAAGTCGTCGACTCCAGGTGATTTACAATGTCAGTCTCAGATGGGCTAGTGGTTTGTCTAAGTGGTGTCCGATTCCTATCTTATTGAAAGAAAATAACATTTATGGGCATGATCTAAGGAGAGAATTTCTTGCTATTAAACGTACAACCACGGAGTGTAAACATGAAGAATATACGGACGTACTTTCTCAGGACCTGATTTATAGGGAAAAGCATAGGCTGGGGAATTTCAATACAAATATAGGGGAGATGATCACTTACAAATTTGGTGTCAAGATTGACAAAGAGGTTCAGATAGAAATTAACAGCCTGCCATTCCAAAATAAAGACTTTCCGGATGACGTGATTAAAAATTCTTTTCACAGCTATTTAAGTCGCAATAGGAATAATGCTATCTTTATAGGTACGGATGCGTCTAAAGATCATCAGACTACTGCTGTTGGCATGGTTAATCAGAATACTGGCAGTCGATTAACTCTCAAAATTCCGCACATTAATTCAATTTTTTCGGCGGAGGCTATTGCATTATTAATTGCAATAACGTTTTACGCCAAGGAGAAGGGAAACTATTTTTTTTATCACAGATGCTAAAAGTGTTCTTGTGGCCTTAAAAAATGTTCATCGGAAATCAGTCGCGATTATTACTCGTCTGAGGAATGAAGTCAATAAGAGAAGATTGGAGAATTATGGTATCACTTTCATCTGGGTTCCCGGGCATAAAGGTATAGAAATCAATGAAATCGCGGATAATTTAGCTAAACATGGTCCCTATAGTAACGTTTTGATCCCATGGTTTTCTCCGGAGGATTGGATTACGGAAATCAAAAAGAATAAGAATAAGGAATCGCATTGGGAGTGGGAGGAATACTGCAAAAACAATAAGGAGTGCTGTTGGAATTATGATAGCATAGGGTATCCTCATCATATTTTACACAGAAAGAGAGGTGTAGTCTTTACAAGATTTTTAACTAAAACTGTCTTAACCCTTGGTCGAAAAAAAAAGTTCCTTAAAGGTGGTGACGCGAGGTGCAACTTATGCCGTGAGAAGGATCAGACAGAAGAGCATTTAGTCTTACGATGCAAAAAGTTTACTGGGATTCGTGAGCAGCTATATAAGAAGTTACAAGTGTCGAGTAATGTTTCGTATGTGCAGCTTTTTGAGGTAGCAGGAAAAAAGGGTGGTGTTTATCTTAAATGGTTTTCTAATTTCTTGGAGGAGATTTATACTAATTGTCCTAGCTGGCTTAGCGGAAATTAGCAGTGGTCTTTTACGCCTGGTGGTTTCGGTATCAGGTGATGAATTTCTTGGAAGGTTGTATAGTCTTTGAGATACTAGATGTTAACTCCGTGGTTCATCGGTGGTTATCGGAATTCGGTTAGTTGAGATTCGGATATTTGTGGTCTGTGTTTTAGGAGAGGTTAAGGTGGAGTTTTTTCGGTTGGGTTTTTGCGGATTAAGACAGCTATAAAGAAATATAAAGCTGCTCACCGGGGGCCACGCGGGCCTCAACAACAACAACAGATGCCAACTTTTATTATAAACAGAGCTTAATATTTTCAGACGAAAAGCGACTTGTATTGACAATTAATCTGAGAATGATTACTGTAAATGGCTAAGTTACTGCCGCAAAGGAGCATATGGTTTAAGAATATTTTTCTATATACTCTTTGATCAAACAAAAGTATGCTCACAAGATAACGATTTTAAGATGAGAAAAGATTTGTTTTTGATTTATTTTATTAACGGTTTTGGCTGAGCATGAGAACCTAAGTAAATGGAATTTAACGCAAAGCTAAAAGAGATAAATATATTATTTTACGAAAGTAAAACGGGGTTTAATTAATTTCGAATTGCGAAAAATAATTTAAATTTTAAACTTGACAATTTAACTTTAAAAATAAATAATAATATGTGATGTCATGTTACTTTCGACATCACGTGCTTTAAATTATAAAATAAAGAAATGCACTAATCAAAGACATGAGATTAAAATGTAGTTGATAATTAAAATATTATTAAAAGACAGCAAAAAGCGTAAATATGGTAAGAATTGTGAATATTTTAATTAAGGTATAAATTTGGAATTTTTTATTATGACATAAATATATTTGTTTTATTACAAGCAACAAATATATTATAAAAATTAAAAGCGTGTCTTTTATAAGAAACAATAAAATGTTACTTTTCTTAATCTGTAAATTTCGTTTAGACGTGTATGTTTCATTTAGTGAAATATAATTATTTTAAAATAAATCATCGTAATTCTTTTATTGAAAGTTTGAGGTATAGAGTTTTGGCAGGATAAAATATCTTTATTTACTAATCGTCGACGGTTCATTGGGGGTTTCTGCTTTTTAATATTTTAATCAATGAATACAATTTAAATTACCAAAAACTTTTTCTTGCTGCATCGCGAGAAATTCTGATCTAGCAGTGAATGCTTTCCAAAGATCACCATTCATAAAAATGTACAAGGATTTACACAGATACAGCTAGATGTTGAGAATAACGATTTCTGTATTTAGATTCTATATGATTGATTGTATATAGATCGTACTCTGTGTAAAGATTGTATACAGAGAAGAACTGGTTAAGAGGAGCTTTTAAGCATGGTAAATACATATATTTTCGCCATCAAATATAAAAAAGTGAGGTTGTTTTGTTTAAACGAGATAGGATACAAAAAGACTATGGCGTTTCTTTTACACTTAACAAATATCCGCTCAAAAAATATTGCATGATAAGTCTTCAGCACCCATGTCTGCACCAGCATGTTTTCCAATCTAGGTATTGTAACCATCCTGCAAAAATATTCTTCTGATCTTTTGTAGAACATTCTGCGAAAAGATATTCAAAAGAATTCCATTGTATTTTGGTCTATGGGAAAACATCATTTGCGGTGTATTTTAATAATATTACACAATCTTAAACATAATAGAATTCATGTACACTATTGAGGTTCATTAAAAGATGGTTAGTACATAATATGTTATATTTATTGCTTATAGTACGGGTACAGAGGATCTTGAAATTAGTCTATTACATACTTTTTGGACTAGATTTTTATAATTGTAAACCATTTCAAGCATCATGATATCATTATGTAATACTAATGTTTAGTGTAGACTATGATGTGCGTCGCATTGATCGTTCATTTGCAGAACACACAAAATTTATCTGATTTAACATTGTATGCGTATTGTGTAATTCTATTAGGAATAATTTCTGAAATTTTGGCTTCAGTAATGAGATACCTGATAAAGCATAACTTAATTTTTGGGCACTATGATGTAGTCCTACGAAATGGTGTATATAAATTTTACAAGCCATATACAAGCACATTCAAAAGAATTTGAAACCATTACTGTAAATGAAAGTTCAATTGACAAAGTCGTTTTCTTAATTAATTAATTTATTTATTTATTTTTAGTTTATTTATATTTTTTTTTTTTTGTATTTTTAAGCTGAGCTACATTTAGTACACTATGGGATTTTCGTAGTATAAATAAAAACATACAAAGGACTATTCAAAAAACTGAGTATGCCTATGAATGGGATGCCTATTCCTGGAGCGTGATAAATATATATTCAATAGCTGTAAGTGAGTTTTTGTTAGAATTAATTTTAAGCTGAATATGTGGTAAATTTTGTGGCTTGTAAAAACCTGGGAAAAACTGTACAGGGCTGTACAAAAAAACATCTATTAGTATAATTGATGAATATTAATCTTCAGTTGTGCAATGCGTTTTTCAACTAAACTAAATTTTAGATTAATATATGCAATGTATACTCATCTCGAAAAATTATACAGAGGTGTACAAAAGAATTAGAGTAACTTTTCAGATTTTTACAGTAATTGTTGTAAGCCCATTTTCATATGTGTTATATGTTTAAATCGGTTACATAGGCATCGATTTCCCTTTATTAACCATTTCATCGTCAGATATACAGGGAAACAGTTTCCGCCTTGTCGTGAGGCAACCGCAGAAGTGCTTAAACGGCGAAGTTTAATTTAAGATAAAAGGAAGATTTAGTGAGTGTTTAGCAGTCTATGCTTTACGCATGATTTGTTAAATAAAATCATTGTTAAAATACAATTATTTGAACACGAACAGTTAAGAAAATAACGTATAAAATCAAAAGAGAATAAAAGATAAACTAACACAAAACGCAAATTTTATGACTTTTTTCCCTACGCTACGTGAAAAAAAACGGCCATAAAAATATTTAAATAAAATGTAATTTAACAAATTACGACTATTTGGAAACTAGCATTTTTAAAGACTATAATTTTAAACTTATAATTGATTTCTATGAATAAAAAAAACAATAAAAACACACTTTTTAGGATGATCAAAACGAGTCGTATTAATATAATGGGTCACGTTAATATTGCAGGACTAATGATAAACAATTATCATGATAAACAATTATTATGAAAAACAATTATATTAACAATTTTCGATATTGTAAAGTTTTAAATTTCTAAACATCGCACATTTTCCATTTTTAACACGGCCGTATAAAGAGAAAAATTTACTGATAAATGCAGCTTGTTTGAAAGCTTATCTAATTTTTTGGGGGGGTTGCTACTTTTTTATTACTTTTTTTGTCATTGTGTTAACAGATGTATTCCATTTCTAGAGATTAAGCATGGAGCATTTAGGAAACATATAAGTTGTGGAATTCAACCAATAAAAAGATTCAGATATACTTCAGATTTCCCATTTCTCTATCCAGGACAAGAGCTATTTTCCAAATAGTTCATAAGAATTATTCGGCCAGTTCAAATAGAAAAAAGGAAAGTTTATGCTGTTAAACACATATGAATAATTTTAGAATAACATTTGAAAACTTAGTTTTCAAGCACGTTCAACTTAAAATATAATTTTACGGCATGCTCTGTATAAATGATGTAAAATTACTGATAGAAAATGTTCAACTAAGTAGAAGATTTTTAATTACAGTGTTACTGAAAATATATTAAAGATATAGTTAAGTAAAAGTGTTTTTAGAAAACAAATTTAACATAAATTAGTGAAACTTTCGGTTTCTAAAAAATTACTTTAACGTATGAATTTCTATTAATTTTTTCATTCTGGTGAATTTTTAGGGAAAAAAAGTCATGTTAGTAATATGTTTTTGCTTTCTATTAACTAATTCAAATATCTAATTTAGCTTCAATATTTAAAAAAATTACATTAAGGAGCTGATTAAATAGAACATTACATTAAAATTACATAAATATTATAGTTCTGATTAATTCTGACATGCGCAATTTCTATCTTTGGAAGACTAAGTTAAGAATTTTAAAAACAACTATAAAATTTATTTAATGAAATATAAATATAAAAGGCTCAGTCGTATTGTTTTCTGTAAATGCAAAATGATTATAATTAATCCAGTTCAAATTATTTTCCGGTTGGAAATTTCATTCATATTGAGTATTTCTTACAATTTGCTACTATCTGCAAAAGTTATAAACAATTCTTCCTAAAGTATATGCCTACATAGACACAACTCTTATACTTACATTCATCTTATATTCTTAAATTCGTCCTATATATATATATATTTTTTTTTTATCGAAAATAAGTACTTTATTTGCTTCCAACCAAATTGCACATGTATGAGGCATTTAGCAAACCCTTTTTGTGCATATCAAAACAGTTGTGTATAATAAGAGTGTTTCCCTATTCCTTATTTAACGTAAACATAATTAATATATTTTACGTTAATAGAAAAGCTGATAGCTTTTAGTGTATTTTTTATTCAAATTGGCATACTGTAATTAATTAACGACAGACTTGTTCTCAGAATGATATAATATACATTATAGCTGCAATGATAATTTCTTTTTAGAATTATAGCAATATTTTTTTTATAAATATTACAATTTCTTGACATTTATAAGTAATAAACTTTTTTGTCAGTTTAAAGAAGAAATTGTTTTAAATGAAGAAAAATTATGGTGTTGTCTGATAAGTGGTATATATTTTCCCCTCCGATAACAAAACATTCCAGAATATGCTTAAAAACAAATTTAAGATTTATAATACGTATAATGAAAAAGGTAATTAAATGTTTTGAAATTAAAATGTAAAATATTAAATAATGAATACTAACTTCATTATTTCGAAATAATAACACTGTCTAGAGATATGCGTCCATGCTACTTTTGAATTAGTCTTTAAATTGTAGACAAGTAATGCAAATATATCTTTCAATTTATTTTCTACATTTGTTTGGTTTTCCTAAAGCATCACAAGGAAATGAAATAAGCATATATATTTTCCATAAAAAAATTATTCAAAAGAACTAGTAAAAAATTCAAATGTAATTATGAGGAGTTTATGAGTTTTCATACCAAAGTACATTACACGCGTACAATGTTAATAGCCAAATCTCATGTTTTGTGCGCTTTTTTTCCAATGATAATAATATTTCTTTCAACGGAATTGAAATTAATAGTACTTTTCCTTATGAAAAATTATGTTTCTAATTATTATTCAAATTTTCTTTCTCACTACCTTTATAAATGCATATTGACAAGCTAATTAAAAAAATTAAAAATGAAAAATTCTTTAATTTATTTAATAATAAAAAATACTTAATCTCTCTCTATATAAGAAAGTCTAGATTTCGTATTAATTAATACATAGTTCAAACTACTGAATTAAACATAGTGAAAATCGGGGTAAAAATACTTCTTATGACATCGAGTGCCGTTAATAAAGGATTTTTAAAAAATCCACCCCTAAGGTGGTAAAAAAGAGAATGAACTATTTAAAATTACTTAACAATCTGCTTTTATAGTTATTTATCAACTGATAACATATTTTAGTGCATTTTTGTATGCTGAATTGAATGGTACTAATCAAATTATTTTAAGTTTATTAGTTCAGGAGATATTTCATAATTTTCATATTTGGTGATATCTTTGACGCCAAAACATCAAATAGTCAAGTGAAAATTTCTAAAAATACATTTACTATTATATCTAGAAAAAATAGAATTGAATAATTTTTTTAAGTTGTTCTTTTAGTTAAATAATTAAAGCAATTATGTCATTTAGGGAAAAAATATATAAACGCCTAAAAAACTAAAACTAAAATAAACAAATAAATAAATAAACTTGTGACACTTTTTTCTTGTTTTATCATGCAAAAATGTGGTATCGCGCCATTTATTTCAACCACAACGGGTGCTAAGGATGTCTATTGCACTAGGGAGATTCGCCTCCTACACTCGTCAACCCCCGTTCAGACACCGCAAACTCTAAAAACACGCAAATTTGATCGGCATTTAAAAGATTGCGAAACATTGATATATCCGTTTATTTATTTTTTTATTCCCTGTAAACTGATTTCCATTCATTTCCTTTTAATTGTGAAATTTTAAAGTTTCAACAGCTGCTATTAAACATGTAATGTCTATTTACATGTTTAATTAAACAAGATATACTAAACAGTGAAATACACTGAGTCTTTTCCTCATGGTATTTTTTGAACCGCAATATAAGAAAATTTTTTAAGCAAAGTATTTTAAATGAATCATTTTATTCTGATCTAATTTTCACAAAATTTTTCTTTCTCTTTCTTATATTCACGTGAAAATACTTTTCTTGATTGAAAAGAAATATTTTTTCTGCCATTTTAGAAATTACAACAATAGTTTAAAAGATTACATCAAAATATGAAATAAATGTCTCGTTTAAATATGTATTTTTTAGTTTTTAATTGTTTTGCAATATTACTTGGTAATTATATATATATGACTTAATTTTGTTTATTTGATACTTTTAATGCACATTAATGAATTTATTTATTATTTTAATATAAATATAGCTACTCAAACTCCGTGTAATGTCCATAGTTCTATTTATGAGTTTATAGAAACCATGAGATTGACATAATAAAGAGCTACTCAATTTTTACAAAGACTTTAATCACATTATTTGCATAGGAATATCTAAAAGATCTTGCTGGAAAATTACTCTTCAGTGCCATTATTTTAATAAAAGATTTTTTTTTTATTTTAATAAAAGTTTTATTTGTCATTTCGATACCCATATTAAGATATGTTTGTTGCTAGAATGGATATATTTTTTATTTCTGTCAGCTTAGAATTGAAAACAATAGTTTAAAAGTTTATTTAGAAATTCGAAAAGTCTCACTTAAATATATTGTTTGCAATAATTTGCTCGCCCTCGTAAATACTATGCACTTCGTATTATACATGAAATATACATGATGTTCTAAAACATCAATTATCAGCAAAAGAAAATGAACTGTGCTCCTGAAGTTAAATGAAGGTAAATGAATGGTATTGATCAATAAATCATTTTAAGAAATATAAATTTCTTCTACATATTGCAATGCATCCAAAAGATAATAGACACACTTTATCATAAAATCCTAACAACAAACGCATGTATGTGTTAATTGTACTTAAAAATGCCTTCCATAAAAAAAAAATTTCTTTCCTAATTAAAAAGTTAGTTATGAAATTTGCTGAGCGATGGTTTTAAATAATAAAAAGATGAATAAAGTCATAAAAATCCAAGGAACAACAAAATTGTTTATTAATAAGCAATTACAGAGGATTTAGAGATCAAATACAATATTTGGCACTACTCTGTTATCCCGTCGACCGATTTCGCCAAATTATACAAATCGTCAAACTAATTGCCAAATTATACATATTGCCGTAATTTTTATTTTAATTAATAAAAAAAACAAATAATTAGTAGAATATTAATAAAAATACTAATAAAAAGGCGAAATAAAAATCACTTAATGATGTTTAAAACACGTGTGTCGCATTTAATGTCATTGAATTGACATTCACGATCATCCATTATTGGCATTTAATCTTGCAATTTGGCGATAGTATTTTGGTCGACGGGATAACAGAGTAGTACCCAGTATTTTCATACATCTATTTATTATTCTTCCATCTACCCAATCATTGATTGCGACAATGTGGATTGAAAAACGGTACAGTTTTAATGTAGTTCAAGGAATATGCATAGAAGTATAGTAATAAGTTACATACAATAATTGCTGTGTAACTATTTCTATTCTTAATAATTCTTTCAATGTTTTCTTACTCATGGCGCCATCTAACCTCAAACTTCATTACTAAATTGTACTGCGCAACATATACTATACAAACACTTTCAGTACAGTGAGCTATTTTGTATAAATCAAATACTTGTACATCAAATAAATGAAATTATGTTAAAGTATAAATTCTTAGTTATCATTTAGATAGCCTGCATATCGGGTTAATTTTTTATTATACTTTACATATTTTTCATAATCATTCAAATTTATTTCATAATTTATAATTTTTGTAGTCAGTTTCTTTTATATTCAAAGGCATTATAAATTAAATTTATAAAATATTTCATATACAGAAAATATACATGTATTATATTTTTCCAAAAATACCTATTTTATATGTATTTATTTAATCTAATAAAAGGCATCACTTGCAGTATAAAAATTTCTATTAGATTTTATGCATTTTCAAAGACCATATCTCAAACCATCCATCATTATTTTAACTAAAAACCTGTACTCTGAAAACTTTTGTTCTTTTATATCACGTTTCCTCAGATTTATTCTGTTTGCTTAAGGTATAAATAAAGGAAGTTTAGTTAAAAATCTACTTCATAATACATTTATTTAAAGACAATACTTTCTTAACATACACAAGGTTTTTAAATCGCAATTTTAAAATAATTTTCGTTTAATGTGCACATTTTTATTAACGTTTTTCAAGCCTATTGATTAGGGTTTCTGAATTTTCAAAGTTTTTATGAGCGGGTGTATGTCTCCTGCTTTCTAACTCGCATGAATATCCTCGAATTGCTATGTAAAGGATACATGTTACTGACAAGGAAGGTCTTATACAAGTATACTAAAAAAAATCTAAAAAAAATTACAAAATGTTTTCCTTATAAGGGTACATTATATATTTATAAATAAAATTTCGGAGGAACTTTCATAGAGCGTCCGTAAAAAATAATGAGAATTTCGTTATTTGATGATTTTGTCCCCGGCTGGCAATGAATACAGTTTCAAAAAATACTTTTTTATGGCAAACATACTTGAAGGGAAGAAAGTTCCTTATTGAACTTGTTTAAGTATATTTAATAAATAACTTTAGTTTTGTCAATTTTTAGTTTATTTTAAGTATAATTTTATTATATTGATATTTATCTGTATTTATATTCAAACTTAAACATCAACATTTTTTATTTAAACGAAATTTATACTTTTAATTAATTAAAATTGTTTCAAGATCTAACTCCAAACGAGCATTGTCTATTCGGTTTCGTTGCTATGGAACCATCTGGCTTTTATTTTTTATACACTTAAATATATAAAAACATTTTTTCTCAATATGAATTTTTTATGCATGAAATTATTTTTTCCAGTGATAAATTAAAGCAACAAGCAATATATCTATGTAATACAATATATAAATATATATGTATATATATAATATATTAAACTCTTTCATTGTTTATGTTTAAATTAATTAAATACCATTTACACGCATTCTAAAAATCCAACAGTTTTCAGTATCATTCAAATCGTTTGCTTGCCAAATTGCATGATGCTTTCGCGCCAAATAATCGAGAATATTTTATTTTTTACATTCTTTCAACTGTAATTCCGCCACTAATTTTGACTGATACTTTATTGCATATATAAGTAGTTTAATCAGTTTTTTTTTTTTCAAATTTTTCAGAGTATGCCCACTATGGAGACCTTCCTTGTGAGATTTACCATAAACTCTTCGGTAAAAAAAAAAACTTTGATTATAAAGGCACTGAAAATAATTTTATTACATTATGATCGGTCGGGATAAATTGTTTGCTATGTGTTTCAGGATGAATATAAAAAAATACGAAATGGCAGTAATCTTGCAATTTGGCGATAGTATTTTGGTCGACGGGATAACAGAGTAGTACCCAGTATTTTCATACATCTATTTATTATTCTTCCATCTACCCAATCATTGATTGCGACAATGTGGATTGAAAAACGGTACAGTTTTAATGTAGTTCAAGGAATATGCATAGAAGTATAGTAATAAGTTACATACAATAATTGCTGTGTAACTATTTCTATTCTTAATAATTCTTTCAATGTTTTCTTACTCATGGCGCCATCTAACCTCAAACTTCATTACTAAATTGTACTGCGCAACATATACTATACAAACACTTTCAGTACAGTGAGCTATTTTGTATAAATCAAATACTTGTACATCAAATAAATGAAATTATGTTAAAGTATAAATTCTTAGTTATCATTTAGATAGCCTGCATATCGGGTTAATTTTTTATTATACTTTACATATTTTTCATAATCATTCAAATTTATTTCATAATTTATAATTTTTGTAGTCAGTTTCTTTTATATTCAAAGGCATTATAAATTAAATTTATAAAATATTTCATATACAGAAAATATACATGTATTATATTTTTCCAAAAATACCTATTTTATATGTATTTATTTAATCTAATAAAAGGCATCATTTGCAGTATAAAAATTTCTATTAGATTTTATGCATTTTCAAAGACCATATCTCAAACCATCCATCATTATTTTAACTAAAAACCTGTACTCTGAAAACTTTTGTTCTTTTATATCACGTTTCCTCAGATTTATTCTGTTTGCTTAAGGTATAAATAAAGGAAGTTTAGTTAAAAATCTACTTCATAATACATTTATTTAAAGACAATACTTTCTTAAAATACACAAGGTTTTTAAATCGCAATTTTAAAATAATTTTCGTTTAATGTACACATTTTTATTAACGTTTTTCAAGCCTATTGATTAGGGTTTCTGAATTTTCAAAGTTTTTATGAGCGGGTGTATGTCTCCTGCTTTCTAACTCGCATGAATATCCTCGAATTGCTATGTAAAGGATACATGTTACTGACAAGGAAGGTCTTATACAAGTATACTAAAAAAAATCTAAAAAAAATTACAAAATGTTTTCCTTATAAGGGTACATTATATATTTATAAATAAAATTTCGGAGGAACTTTCATAGAGCGTCCGTAAAAAATAATGAGAATTTCGTTATTTGATGATTTTGTCCCCGGCTGGCAATGAATACAGTTTCAAAAAATACTTTTTTATGGCAAATATACTTGAAGGGAAGAAAGTTCCTTATTGAACTTGTTTAAGTATATTTAATAAATAACTTTAGTTTTGTCAATTTTTAGTTTATTTTAAGTATAATTTTATTATATTGATATTTATCTGTATTTATATTCAAACTTAAACATCAACATTTTTTATTTAAACGAAATTTATACTTTTAATTAATTAAAATTGTTTCAAGATCTAACTCCAAACGAGCATTGTCTATTCGGTTTCGTTGCTATGGAACCATCTGGCTTTTATTTTTTATACACTTAAATATATAAAAACATTTTTTCTCAATATGAATTTTTATGCATGAAATTATTTTTTCCAGTGATAAATTAAAGCAACAAGCAATATATCTATGTAATACAATATATAAATATATATGTATATATATAATATATTAAACTCTTTCATTGTTTATGTTTAAATTAATTAAATACCATTTACACGCATTCTAAAAATCCAACAGTTTTCAGTATCATTCAAATCGTTTGCTTGCCAAATTGCATGATGCTTTCGCGCCAAATAATCGAGAATATTTTATTTTTTACATTCTTTCAACTGTAATTCCGCCACTAATTTTGACTGATACTTTATTGCATATATAAGTAGTTTAATCAGTTTTTTTTTTTCAAATTTTTCAGAGTATGCCCACTATGGAGACCTTCCTTGTGAGATTTACCATAAACTCTTCGGTAAAAAAAAAAACTTTGATTATAAAGGCACTGAAAATAATTTTATTACATTATGATCGGTCGGGATAAATTGTTTGCTATGTGTTTCAGGATGAATATAAAAAAATACGAAATGGCAGTCCGCTCAGTAAAACTCCTATTAAATATTACATAATGCAATTTATTTTAATACATTCTAGAAAAAATTATCCTTAGAAGTATTTTTAAGAATCATTACATTTCTAATAACTTAAGCAAAGCAATTAAAAGACTTAGAATTTCGGACTGTCATTTTCCAGGGATGTCACACTGGGAAATATACGAAGTAATGGTCTTTTGCTATACTGTACAAATATTTTTTAATTTCTAAATTATTACTTATTTATTAAACTTATAAATCTAGATATATGAGGAAGGTAAGAAATTTTGTATGTTGCAAATATTTTTTCATAATTAAAATATGATTGTCACTGAAAATGAATTTCACTTTCCTGGACTGCTTTTTCGTTCTTTATTAGGTATAAATATGGTTCTGAAGAGTAATTTTCCAGCAAGATCTTTTAGATATTCCTGTGTAGATAATGTGATCAAAGTCTTTGTAAAAAATGAGTAGCCTTTTATTGTGTCATTTTCCAGGTTTTTCCTAAGATAAAACAGTCAAGTGGAACTGGCGCCCTGTATGAGTGGAGAAACAAATAAAATGCCCAGTCGCAAGTTTTCTTACCAAGCGGCTTTATGTAACAGGTTTTAAACGGTGCCGTCTTAACGGAAGTTAACCCTTCAGCACACCCACTTATTTCTATTACGTAACCACACGCCCTGGTTCAATATGACCCTAACTTTTTCGTGAACGTCTCGGTAAAATATGAAATTTATAAATAAAATAAATAAAGTCAAAATATTATTTGAATCGTTTTTAAGTAACAAGGTATATTATTTGTTTTAAAAATCAAATTAAAAAAGAAAAAAAAAATTGTAATTTAAGAAATTACCCCAACCATTTGAAAAATGTTTCACTCGATACATTCATCTATCATTTTAAGCTAAATACCAGTTGTTTTATTGTGTATTATCCGTGCCACTGCTATAAATGACTTTATACATGCTGCAATTTGAAGGTACGGTTCGTTTAAGTTATATCACTCTATTGTCGCCAAGCATAAAAGTTGGCGACGAAAGAAACATTTCAAACTATTTAACATTGTTGGTGCAAAAGTAATCATTATTAAAATACAGCTTTGGCATATACTGTTATACTTGTAAGACTTTGGCATATATTGTTTGATTTTACAGAGCAGAATTTTGGTGATGGAGGTTTTAAACCAAAATCGATCGCAGCACATGCATCTGTGAATGGGTCCATCAGACATCGAATCAAAAAAGTTTTTTCCCAGTTTTTCCCAAGCCGATTGCTTTTTAGTTTTCTTTTTAGGTGGTGGAAAATCAAGAGTAATAGCTATAACATTTTCCGGCTTGTTAGAATCACTATTGGCACTCAAATTTTCCTGGTTAGAACCGACCGATAGTAAAACGCCATGGCTAGTGGATTGGTCGCCCTGGCGACATGATGTTTTACAATTAATCGGTTCGGCATTAAATTGCTTCCTTTTTCGTGATCGCCTTTCAACACGTAATTGGTTTTCAGCGGCTCAATAATCTTTTGATTTTATCATTTTCTGCATTGAAAGACGTTTTTGCGCCAAACCAAATACAGTATTACTCAGTTATCCCGTCGACCAATTTCGCCAAATGATACGAATCGCCAAACTAATAAGCAACTTATACATGTTGACTAAATTTTTATTTTAAATAGCAAAAGAAGAAATAAAAATCACTTTATGATTGTTTAAGTACGCGTATTGTGTTTAATATCATTGAATGCGATATTCACGTTCATTCATTTCTTTGGCTTCGGCTTTTTCCGTATCTGTTAATTTCCGTCTACCCATTTTTAAATTTGTTAGTTTTCTCCTTTATTACAATGATTTTAACCATTTTAATTTACTATTCAAATAAAAATTCTTCTAAAAGTAAAGAATTTAATTTAAATTCAAATAAAAACTCTTCTAAAAGTAAAGAAATTAATTTAAATTCAAAAGTGACCACATCATTCAAAAGTGGTAACATCATTCAAAAGTGGTAACATCATCGGGTCCATTCTCCCGAAAACAACAACCATTTTTCAAATGGTTAAATAATAATAATAATAAATAAATAAATAAATAAATAAATAAACTTATTTTTAATTTCGTATCTTTTTTCATTTATTCGTTCTGTATGGTTTTGAAACACTCACACATTTACTACATAATTTTAATGATTTTTTTCTTGAAAAAAAGATGTTTAAATAGCATTACAAGTAATGTTTTGTAAAATTATATATTTTGTTATTTTGTATATTTTGCATGTTGGGTAAAACTGACCCATTGACACTAGCCACTAAGCCAATATAGAAAAATCTCATTTTTAAAGTTTCTGTTCCCAGGGTTCCCTCTTGCTAGACCAAACAGTGAGGTACCGGAAGTTGCCGGTGCAAATCTTGAGAAAGTCCGGAAAATCTTGAGCATGATAGGGAGCGTCTGGTCAAAAATACCCGATGCGTGTGCTTACGGTTTAACTGTAAATAAGTAATTAACTGTAAATAAATAATAAATGTGTAGACCTTCTGATTTTTTTCTTGAGACGCAAAGACGACGCACTAACACTTTGGAAGTTTGATGAAGATTATCCTAAGGCTTGAACAGAAAGGCAAGGAAAAAGAGAATATGAAAACAGCTAAACACAAAGATGAAGAAAGACAAGAGAATTACCTTATCTTACAAATATAGGACAGAAAAAAAGATTATGAAGCAAATAAAATAAGACAATAGTTTGAAAAATTCAATAAAAAAGAAAATAAATAATTAAAAATGAAAATACATTAATAATAATAACGAGAAGAAGAAAAAAGAATCATGATTATAATTATAATAAATTGTAAATAAAATACAGAATTAGCAATGATATCATATAAAAGCATAAAAGTAAAATAGTAAAAAAATAGGAATAATTTAATATTAAAAATTCATAGTTAAAGAGAACAAGTATTTTCAAGATTGAGATAATTACGAAAATTAAAATTATGGCCTAAATGGCAAGAAGGGTTATCAATGCAAGATCTAGAAATTTCTTAATTAAAAAACTATGATTATGTTGCGTTATATACTCGGTAAATAGATTGTTGTTTTTTATATTTATAAGAATGAATAGCGGAAATGTTCGGAATTATCGTACATTTGTATTATATTATATAAAAACAATTAAATTACCATTTCAATAAATTAACAAACATTTGTTCTTTTACAGTAAATTTTATACAAAAAATCTGTGTTGTAAATTTAATTTATTTTCATAATTTCTTTTCAAAATTATTCCTTTCTTGTTTATTTTGTAAGCGTATTTTCTTTTGCAAAATTAAATTGAGTTAATACATTAAGTCTTTTAACTTGGTTATTGAACCACACACAAAATTTTCATGAAAATATTAAAATTCTAATCTAAACTTTAAAGAAAAAAAGAGCTTTTTTCGCTTATTTAGTTTTATCAAATAGCAAAAATTTCTTTTGTGTTGCAAATCTTTTATTGTTCTTTTCCTTACTTACGGTTAAAACATCACAAACTATAACGACAATAAAAACTATTCAACGTAAGTTTTGAATTTCAAGCATCTGCAAAGTTAAGAAATGAAGAAGAAAATCAAATTCAAAAAGTATTTAATTATATCAGAAAAAAACTTTTGCAAATATAATGAATGAATTTCCTTCCTTTGTTAAAAAAAGTTTGAAGAAGATTAAAACCATGACATTTGCATTCGTATTATAAGAGCAATAAATATCAAAAGTAAATTAATTAAAGATTTATTGAATTTGTTAATATAATAAGCTTTTATCATTTGTTTTGAAAAAAAAAAACTTTTAATCAATAAAATCATTTTCGTTTTAAACACAGAATGTATAAAGTAATTCAATATGACTTTATTTTATATATATATATATTTATATAATTTCATTTTTATTTAATTTTTTTACCTTCCAAAATTATATTTTTTACGCATATAATTAAACTTTAGAATAAAAAATCTAATAAGTTGAGTTTTAATTATTTTTAAACAATAAAGGTTTATATTAATATGGTGTCAGACTAAATAAAAATAAAAATAATTATTTAATCAATTTGCATTCGATAGAAGCATTACAGTATTTTTTTTTTCCAAAATTCCTAATTCATGCCACAAATTTATTTTATTTTTATTCATTTGAAGATAGAAGTTTCGTGTTGACATAACGTAAAAAAATATTTTCAGAATTCCGGTAAGATTTTGAAATTTCTAAAATGGAAGGAAAATCCGGAATTGCGCAGAAATATGTGCTAAGGAAGCAGGTTAGATAAAAAGTTTTAGAGTGATTTCCGCACTGTAAAAATGCAAAATATGTTTTAATGCTGCTCTTATCCTTCTTAAAGATTACTTAATAACACATTTTAAAAATGCTTTTCTTTAAATACCGAAATCTACAGAATTTAAATTGTGAAAAAAGCCATTAATTTTTCACTTTTCTTCACTAGACATTTGGAAACGTTTTCGTATAGGTTTTATAGTCTATTAATTGATTTTCTCAGCCCGTAATATAGTTTTGCTATTAATTATTTAGTAGATATTTTCACGCTAAAAAATCATTAGAAACTGCATAAGAACCAATATATTAAATTTTAAAATAACTAAAAAAAACCAAATAGAAGTATTTCAGTAAGACAATTTCATTAAAAAAAAAGAGATCCAAATATTTTATAATTGAGCAATTTCAAAAAATTACAGAGAGGTAAAAATAAGATATATATTAAAAATGTTTAAAACACATTTAAAATGCCTAAATAATTCAGGAAAAAAATATTAGTTTTTCACTTTAAAAAAAAATTTATTAGATTACTTTTTAAAAATTTATTAGACTTCCTACAAAACGGTAAAATTTCTAAAAAATACAATTTTTTTTGTAATAAATCCATCGTAAAATTAAACGTAAAAGACAGAAAGTTTGTACTTTCACCGACACTAACGCGGGACCTTTCAGTTAGAAATAACTTGTTTTTATTAAAGGACTACCGAATTCACGAAAAAAACATTGAAATTAAATTTCTGTTTTGAAATATAAAATTGGTGTAATGTTATTATATTAAGGTATTTAATTAAAATAACATAAGATTTTGTAAATTTTACGATTTAGGGTAGGCAAAGGTATTCAGCTCAATGTAAAAATTTCAAGTCAATGTAAAAATTTCAAAAAATATCAATTCTCACGTCTTAAATAGTTTCCGTGTACGAGTGCTATGATGAACAGACGGACAGACAGAAAAACTGCATTAAAATAAACGTTAATCTGAATAGCATTAACGTTATTAAAAAAAAAATATTGCTATTGTCCGCAGACTTGAATACATTTCAAAATGCTTATCAGTTTATTTAATTCATCTTTTAATATATATTTTTTAATTAAGACATTAAATGTATGTGTATTGCAAATACATAAACAAAGTTATGCAGCATTCGTAAAGTTCTGACTCAAAATGTAAATAATAAAATAATGAAGATAAATCAAAACATAATCAATGAAATAACGAATATAATCATATAATAATCAATATTAAATTTTATCAAATTTACTAAAAATTTATTAATCAATTGGACAATTTGTACTAATTTGCAACTTTTGTAAATTTCTGATAAGTTTGATAAAATTTTTAAATTTATTATTCGATTTTAATCATATATTTACTACCAACATTTTGACGGATTTGGACTACCAACATTTTGCACTCGCAACGGATTTGTAGCTTTGTTTGTGTTGCCAAAAGATCTTTTTTTTCTTTTACGGATACGCGGTAATATTTTTGTCATGTTCTTAAATCAATTGTTGTCGGAGGTAAAGAAAACTCCGACAATTTTGTAAAAGTGTACTCTATTTCTAAATATGGTACCAATTTTTCATTTATTTTGTACATCTCTTATGTTAAGCACCAGAATATTTTTTTTAATTGGAATTAATATACCATATTGACAAGGTCTTGTATATAGAGGATAATTGACTGTTTTATAATCAGGTTTCTGCATTTTTATTATCTCAAATACGGCCATACGAAGTATTTTCACTGAAACTTAAAGCAATACGTGTGACAGAGCGATCATAATAATGAATCAGGAAAAGGTGAAAAAACATTACTAACTAAGCCTACCTACACGGAAAAGATGTTCGGTTGTATGGAGATTTAGAGAAAAATAATTTTAAAAAAATAACAAAATTGTAATTTAACAAATTACAACTAACTATTTCGAAAATGATGTTTACAAAAACTAAAATTTTAAAGACTTATAAATAAATTATATATTTAAATTAATAATAATAATAAAGATAATTTTTATGATGATCATAATGAGTCCTTTATTACGTACGCCATGCATTAAACGTTAATATTCCTAAACCAATGATAAAAAATAAAAAAAAAGTTTGTTGATAAACAATTTTAACTGTTTAAAATGCGCATTTTTATTTGATGGAGTTAATCAGACTGACTTCTGAACGCCTCACATTATGTACGACATGGATTAAACATTAATATTCCTGGACCATCATAAGGAACTTTTAAATGAAATTTCAGTTTTACAATTTTCGGAACTGCAAATTTTTAAACTTCCACATTTCACCCATTTTGATTTTTTACACCTTTCCGTAGAGAAAAAAATGCACTTTTTAATTAAATTTGTTTGAAATCTTTGTCACAATTTGTTTTTCAGATTATTATTATTGTTATTTAGTTTTTATTATGCTTTTCGTCATTGTGGCAACCAGATGTATTCCATTTTTGGATATTAAACATGGACCAATCAGAAAACGAATAAAATAAAAAATAGAAGTATTCCTATTTTGGATATTAATTATGGATCAATTATAAAACGAATAAAATAAAATAAGTTGCTAATAAAAATATTCATGTATATTTGAGATTTTACAGTTCTCTACCGGGGACAAAAACTATTCCCCATATAGTTAAACAAATAAAGGCGAAAAAATAATAAATGTCTGTATTAAGAAAGGATTATTAAATTAAAAATGCATACTAATATTTACAATTCTTTAAAATTAGCACTGGTAAAAAAGACGTAAAATGTATAGTATGATATGGCCATTCATGAAGATTTGAGAATAGTATCTTTTGAGAATGGCGATTAAGCTTTGATGAGACCCTGCCCTGCAGAAAAAAAGTTGCTTTACGATATATGTGTGAAACAATACACAAAGAATTTTAATGAATTTTAACACAAGGATGAGGACAGCAAATTTTTTACATAGATCAAGTGAAATATCGTTTTCTTGTATTTTTATATTCTAAATTGAATGACACCATACGCAAATCACTATGATCATTTTTTACAAAGTTTTGGTGGATTTTATGAATAAAAATTGAAAGGCGGGTTTAATTCAGAACAGGGAAGCCATTTACGAAAATTCGGGAAGAACTAATTGTTGCACTAGAAATAAACATCCGATGACCCCCCCCCCCCCAATAAAAAAAATATTTTGGTATGTGTTGATAAGAAACAATTTCACCGAGAGAGAGGGGAATCGAATTTTTTAAGTAGGTAAAATGGGATATAATTTATTATGTAAATTTTAATTCTTAATTGGATGACACCGATGGACTATCAAATAAAAAGTTGATTCAATCATTTGTTACAAATACGGCAAAATTCCTAAATAAAAGTTGGAAGATTTACCTCAGTGCCGTAAAATAAGTTTTTACTATTGCAAATTATGCTATTCACGTCCACTTGTGAAAAACGTCCACACAAGAAACGAAAATCCGATAAGTCGCCAAAAATTACAGTTGTTTTATCAAATTTTGGTGCGAAAAATTTGACATTTTAACTCTATTGTAAACAATTTGACATTTTTTAAAAATAGTTCAAATGCAGTATCTCTTATTAGATACTTTTTAACTATAAATCGAATGATACCATACTTAAGTCAATACGATCATTCGATATAATGTTACTGCAGATTTCATAGATACAAAATCAAAAATTATACTTTATTATTGACCTTTATTACATATATTTCATATTCAAAAATCTCATTTTTTATGTTCTTTAAATAACAATAATCAAAGTCGACGTCATTGGAATTACTGTGTTTAAAATGAAAGTATAGTAATCCCTTAATATTCGCGAGGGTTAGGTTACCGAAAAAATCCACAAGTGACAAAATCGCAAATATTGAGACTATCTTCTTTTATATATTAGTGGATGAAATTCTATTGTTATTTTCTTTTTAATGGAAAAGGGAAATTGTAGATCAGAAAATAGATTTATTAAAATACATATTTTAAGCAAATTTGAATAATTATAAGTATTTATTCTCTGGTTAAAATTTATTCTCTAGTTAAGGTCTAAAAAATTTAATAATGTGGTATTGTTTGGCAGAAGAGATCTTACGTTTATGAATCTCTCTGTAGAGAAAAATTGTGGTATCGATTTCTATTTTAAATTTAAGGGTTCTCATGAGTGAATAATCGCATTCTACTGCTATTTCAATAAGCTGTTGTTGACATTTTAAAATTTTCCTGACAATTTTTGCCAAAAATATTTAACCGGAAATAAAAGTTTGAAATTTTAGAAAATTCAGAAAATTGAAAAATATGCTTAAAAATAATATAATAGTTTCTCATCAATATTTTTCCACAACGGCTAAACTCAGACCATACAGTGGTACAGTATACTATAGAGTACATAAGTGTCTAATGTCAGATAGCTCGTAGAATTGATAAGTGATTAATTTGTAAAATAAATAATCTTCATAAAACAAAATTCGTGAATAACCAAGTTCGCGAATGTTGAAATTTTCCGCATTTTTTTATTTCGCAATTTTTATATTTCTCAAAACACGCTAATGTTAAGGCCTTACTACATTCATAATTTTCTATTCATAAAACCAATCATGATTTTGTATTAATAATAGCATAGTATTCGTAATAAGTTACTAACAAATGATCATATCAATGGTGTCATTCTAGTAAGAATTTAAAAATGCATAATAAACGGTATTCTCTTTACCAATTTAAAAAAGTTCATTTTTTCTCTTTGAATTAAAGTGCTTTTTTTCCCTCTACCAAAAAAAAAAAAAAAAAAAAAAAAAAAAAAAACAATAAAATTACTATAATTTCGGGGGACTCATCATATATCCATTTCTAGTGGCAAAACAGAGTTTTCACAAATCTCGGAATGGCCAACGTTTGTTGCTCTGAAAATCTATTTTACCTTCACAGAAATATAACTTTGTATTCATAAAACCTTCCGTATCTTTGCGATGAATGATCGTGTAAACTTCTGAATGGTATCTTTCAACTCAGATTTTTGAGCACTTTTCGGATTTGAATTTAGAATTTCAAATCGCAGTTTATCCGAAGTTTTGTGAATGTTAAGTAATTGTTTCTTGAAAAGTCTATTTTACCTGTACTTATTATAGACATGAATCCGGAAAAAATATATTATTTGTTTCAGATATGATTTTATTTGGAAATACACTGCATAAATTATAAATTCGTATCGTTATATCGTATGATCTTATGATCGTATAAACTTCTGACTAGTGTCATTCAATTCAGATTTTTGTACACTCTTCAGATTTGAATTGCTAGTGTCAAATCGCAGTTTTTCGGAACTTTTGTGAATGTTAATTAGTTGTTTCTGGAAAAGTTTATTTTACCTGTACTAATTATAGACATGAAGCTGTATAAAGATATATTATTTGTTTCAGATAAGATTTTATTTGGAAACATACTGCATAAAGTATAAACTCGTATCGAAATATCTTATGATCGTTTGATCGTATGAATGTGTCTGAATGTGTCATTCTTTTCTGTGTGAATGTGTCATTCAATTCAGATATGTGAACACTCTTCGGACTTGAATCTCGGGTGCCAAATCGCAGTTTATACGAACTTTGGTGAACGTTTATTAGTTTTTTTTTTTGGAAAAGTCTATTTTACGTATACTAATTGTAGACATAAAGCTGGAAAAAAGATATATCATTTGTTTCCGATAAAATTTTATTTGGAAAAATACTGCATAAATTATAAATTCGTATCGTAATATCGTATGATAGTATAAACTTTTGAATATGTCATTCTTTTCAGATTTGTGTACACTCTTCGGATTTGAATCTCGAGTGTCAAATCGCAATTTATCTGAACTTTGGTGAAAGTTAATTATTTCTTTCTGGAAAAGTCTATTTTACCTGTACTAATTACAGACATGAAGACGGAAAAAATAAATTATTTGTTTTAGATGAGATTTTATTTGGAAAACTATTGCTTAAATTATAAATTTATTTCGTATTAGGATAACTGAATTACCTGCATAATTTGAATGGAAGAAAAACCTTTCTCATTCAGACACATTGAGAACAGTAGAAAACAATATTTTCATTATCAAAGGTCTACATCAACAAATTATGCAGTAACTCACAACTTTAAAGAAATATTACGAAACGATGATTAAATTACATACACATGTAAAAGTTTTACAAGAAATTCTAAAAATGCGTCTACTAATCAATATGCTAAAAGATGAAAGGTTAATTTTGAGAAAGACCTTAAGTTTTCAAAATTCTTAAAAGAATATCGATTAGAGCAAATATTCCTCTGAAGAAATTTTCCAGTAAAGTAAGACATAAACTATAGTTAGCTAAAAACTGTCGAAGCTGTTAAACATTTCTTTGATGTTTAACACTTTAGAATATCCCAAACTTATTTATTTCTCAGAGATGGATGTATTTAAAATGTGTGTTAGTACATGAATAATATGTTATTTATTGTACATACATAACATTTAGGACCTAATAAACTAAACTTATCGTTTCGTTAACTATTTATATTTTTATGGAACATAAATAACAAAGTTTCTGTTTTTCTTAGCTGTGAGTATTTATATGTAAGTAAGTATATCCGCATTAAAAAACGAATTTAGTGTAAGTTTACACTGCAATTTTAGTACGCGAGAAAAAAAAAATGTGTTAAAAAGATTCATTATGTCATGTAAAGTTTTTTATACAGGGATACGTAACATGCGTTTAACGTATGATTTTCTACTATGTTTCAGAAATTAGCAAAGTCGTCATAAATGTGAGAGGCATTGCATACAAAATTTTTAAATTTAAGTAGTTAATTAATTGCGATACGAAACTACATTACCAACATAAAAAATAAAGTTGCCAAATATATTTTTTATAATAAAGTTATCAACTCTACTATTTTTGATACAAATAATCTTAAGAAATGATAGGTACCAACTGATGAAATAATACTGTTACTTAAGGATTTTCATGACCAATGATGATTAAAAATTATACAGGCTTTGAAATTTCGAATATTAACGTCCATTATATATATATATATATATAATATACAATGAATAAACCATATTTCTGGAAATTTTTTTCCTGTTTAAGAAAATATTTTAATCATAAAAATTTTCAACAAAAATTATAAATTATGATCAACTTAAATTTTTCCGATAGTTATATTTGATCTAAGAAGCACAAAACATTGTATGTTTTACATAATTTATACTTGATTTTAAAGAATTAGAAGATGTCAAAGTTTTACAATATTCAAGATACATGCATGTCCAAAATTTAATTTATATGTTCCCAAACGGTTATCCTATTGGATGTATGTGTTATTAATAATATACAATGAATAAACCAAATTATATTTCTGGACATGTTTTTCCTGTTTAAGAAAATATTTTAATCATAAAAATTATCAACAAAAATTATAAATTATGACCGACTTAAATTTTTCCGGTGAACGACCACAATCGTTAAAATATGAATGTATATGTTTACAATATGGTAATTAATTTTTTAAATAACGATTAGATTTTTTTATTATGGTGAATTTCAATTCGTCAATTCATTTCTAAGAAAAATATTTCTTATAGATTATTATTTGGAAATAGTGTTGTTGAAAATAATGAGGATATGATGTCTGTAATAATGCATAATAGACTTGTGTCCCTCGATTAATGTCAAAAGTAGGTTGCATACATTGTTCTCAGTGCTGTCTACTAATGACGACAGTATATTGTACGCAATAGTTTAATGACTATTGAATGAAGTTGTTTATAAAACCGATGTCGTTACACAAATAATAGCGTAAACTACTTCAATAAACCTAAAAACTTGTACATGACCATACAACGTATAATGTGTAAATTGAAAAAAGAGAGTATGACAACCAAATTCAAATTGTTTCGTTCTTTTTTATTGGAAAAAATGTTTATTCCACAAGTGGTATACATAAAATTTATTACAATGTATTAATTATTAAACATTGATCCTAAGAAAAATACCAATTCAGTTCTCTAGACGTTTCTTTATCATTGGTTGAGTAAATAAAAAAAGAATTAAAATAAAAAAGAATAAATAAAAATTTTGCTCTGACACCTGATTCCTGAAAAAAATAGGTGTCTCAGGGTAATAAAGCCACCAAAATGTTCTACCAGTTTTCACGGTTTAGTTTTAGATTTTTTTCTCAAACAAATATATGATTGACGCTTCAACTTATTGATTATGTCCACAAGAAGGGGTATTTTAGAAAATATGTCTTCATAAAACTGTGGCAGAATTTCTTGACTAACATTAGCGTTATATCCCAGTTTTGTGGTTAAAGCCCTCTCAAAAAACTATTAAATTTTATGGCATAGTGACATACAAACTGTCCAATTCTAAGATTTACACTCTAAAGCTCTAGAAATTGACATTTATTGACGTACCATTAATTGGGATGTCAGAATGCCACAATAATCATTTGATATTGTATTCTTCTGAAAAGAAAAAGTAGGAGCAATTATGATATACTATTGTATGATTTTTACGTATCCTTTTTGGTTTTCAACAATATTATTAATACTCTCTCGTGCATAAAATAAAAATAAATAAATTTTTTTTCGATGTAGTTCAAGGACTGAAGAAAATCGACCAGTGTAATAATGCCAATTAATGGCGTTTTCATCCCGACATACTCGCAACATAGTGTATCTTAAACTACAAGCTAAGTATCAAAAATATCCAAAATCTTGTAAAAATAATTAAAGTGCACGAAATATACTACAAGCTTTTGTAATAAACAAAGTATTTCCCAATAAACACCTTCTCTTTAAAGATCACAAAACTTATCTCTAAAATTTTTAATCTAGCGTTTTTACTCTACAAATGTAACAAACTAATATATAATGTAATGTAATAAGTAGTTCTAGGTTACTCAGATGACTCATAACCTTTAAGTGTAAAACCAGTAATGCCATTTTTCGGGATTCCTTCATAATTACGCGTTATATTAGCACATCTCTTTATTACACACCCTAGCCGTATTATCCCAAGACAACTTATGTGTTTATGCCTTGAGGAATATTATGTGATAACTAACTTTTATCTCATAAAACGTTTATACGAATGTATAATCACTTAATGAGAGTTATATTTCATGGGGAATAAGAAAAAGTTTAGTTGCATCCCACGTGACACGTACGGCATCAATGTAGAGTGCCCATTTAACTATGTGCTCTGTTTTTTGTATTCATGAGTCACATTAGTTCTTAATAATTAATATATGAATATATGTAAAAGATATTCTTCATACTTTGTCAATATGTATTTAGTTTCTTTTGAAATTATTTAAATGCTGAATTAATAATACAGAACAACTTTACAAGGACCTAAGATTCCTCATACGATCAGCAATTAAAAAAAGGATTTATATATATTTCTTGTATTCCTTTAAGTATGTACTTTTAATAGTTTTCACCAGAAGTATAATGATATGAAACATAGTTTGGACTATTTAAGCATATTAGTTCAAATTATATTCAGTATGCTATTTTTTATTTTAAACTTTAATGCTGTTAGATCTATTTGTTGCTTTGTATGTTACCTATAATTGTATTTTAGTTTCTATAATGGAGCATCTTAGTTTAAAATTTACTTTTATTGAAAATATTTTGCTCCAATGAATTCTATCAATAAATCACAATAAATTCAGTATGACATTTCTGTAAAAAAAATTTATATTATTTAATTTGACTAATCAAATGAAAAATCAGACTCATGTTTAAATCTAAAGAAAAATGTATAAATCAATTCTTTGCATACATTTATATATAATTATATGCATAAATTACAACAAACTGCTTATGTCCTTCTATGGAGTATAATCTGTGATAACATTGCGTAATTTTATTGTAAGCATTTAACACACATTGTTATTGTATATGTGTATAGTTGAACAGCCTGTTCTTATTTTAACTTACAAATACTTTTGCACTTCTACACATCATTCACTTTCGCTTATATATTAAACAATAAGAACGTCTTAATCATTTTTTAATTTCTGTAACAAATATTAATGCTGTTGTTTCCTAGTTCATTTTTGTTAATTTTTTATACATTCAAAATTCTTGTTTGTCTTAGTCATGATAAGGACCTTTTTTATTTTATTTTGTCAATGCTTTATTTAATTGTATTCTACAGATACATTTTATAAATTAAAAAATAGCTATTTTTTAAGTAAACTTATTATATTATAGTTCCTCCTACTCATAATAATTCATGGTCCTTCATATACCCATCTTCATAGATAACTTAGAAATTATTAATCCCAAAATTCTTCTTAAAATTATTAATATTCCATTCTAAATATTACTTTTAGCTATGTATTCATAACTGTAACATAATGTAACATTCAAAATAAGCTATCTATAAAAATGTAATATTTATATTTGCAAAAAGCTGAAAGTTTAAAACCAGTTCTAGAAGAAAATGTTTTCAAATAAATGCGTTTAATATTTTCAAAGAAAATTTCTTAGAATACCAGCTGTGCAACGAAAACCTTTAACACTAAATCTTTATGGTATTCTTTTCATTATATGAAAGATAATTTAATTTGAAAGACTATGCTAATAGATGCGGAATTCCAACGGAAAACAGCATTTTTGGACATAGAAGCTTGAAACTTACACAGTTGCTTAGAATGAATATAGAACTGAAATCTCCAAGTAAATTAGTTGCATATACTCGTCTTTCATATTTCTTCTCAGAATGTGTTGCAAAATGGAATATTTATTTGAATTACCTTTTTTAAAATAAACCTTGAATGCTATGAGTTACTTTTTGGAAACATACCCCATTTTGTATTCTAAAATGCTATTAGAATAATATTGAAGTTTTGTGTCTTTTGTTTTCAATGAAATATATACGGAAATTACTATTAAATTAATTTTTAAGAAGCATATGCATCACTTGTGCTGTTTATGTATAAAGATAAATTTATTTTTTCATTTGTTGGCTACGTGTGCTTTTTTATTTTAATTAGAAGCTTGTGAAATACCTTATTTTGTTCTGTAGTGAGCAAGAAAATTTAATTATTTGTCATAGATCTTAAAATTCAGGTATGCCTAATAATATACAATTTTGTCAACGAAAGTTGTTTTTACAATTAAAGACCAGTGTTGAGGATTAGCAACAATCTATTTTTCAGACATAAATCATAATTAAAAATGTATGATTTTATTAAGTATTTTGCATATGATTTATTTATGAAATGAAAGCCGAAAAACATTTTTAAATTGATTCTTTTAAATCGACAGTTTAAGGGATAAGAGGTGATGACAATCACTTTACTGATACCTATTTAAGAGACATATTTCTGGGATAGAATCTTAAGAATAAAAAACTATCGAATGTTGAAATTCTTAAGATTTTTTTACATAAAACCTAGCGTAAAGCACTGACAGAATGTGTTTTATCTTGTAAATATCGGGTAATTTTATTTTTTGCTAAATAGAAAACAAATATGTCCTGTAGAAAAGGAACTATTATTTCAACATAGAAAAAAACGTTAAGTTCACGGCGCAGCAATGTTGCCACCAGTTTTTGCCGTAAAAATTGCAGTAAAATTAGATATAATAAAAAAAATGGGCAACATTGCTACCAACAGTTTTTGCAGTAAATTTAACTTTTTTTTTGTAACAGTGAATCGAAGATTATTATGCCTATCAATGTATCAAATTATGATGTTTTTCTAAAAATAGTTTGAAACATACATTTTTTAATCTATCAGCATGTAAGGTTTTAGTCGCACCATTATAAAGTAACACTTCTGATAATATTAATGAAATATGTCATATTAAGGACAAAATGGAAAATGGAGAACTAGACAAAAGTGCTATCGTCGAATCTTCGAAGAAGCTTCTCATTTTGGAAATTTTAATCTTATTTTGTAATATATTTTTAACATGACAATTTTAAACGGGAGTTTTTGTTGCTATCGCAAAGACTCGCTGTTTTCCTTTAAAAATAATTCTTTGACACAAAATCTACATATTTGCTATATTTATACAAGTGAAAAATCTCCTTATAATGGACTTAAATTCCACGGCATACATTTCAACTTTCTTTCTTTATAAATTCTGCTGTGATGTTGATGATGATGAATTTATATCTGATGAATGAAAAGAAGTAAATGAAAACTAAGAATGATTAAAAAATTATGAATTAAATAAAAAATAAGAGAGAATTAGAAATTGTATGCATATTTCTATTAAAGGAGAAAAAAAAAAGCGGCTACGTTTTGAACATTACTATTATATCACTTATCAGCAGGAAAAGTGACACAATCTCGACAAAAATAAATATCACAGGAGCGAAAAAAGGAAATGTGCATGATTTTACTTTAATATGAAATTATAGCACTTATTTCTGCATGTACAAATAAAAACTTGCATAAAACATAAAATCCTTAATGTCGTATAATGAGGTTTTAGGGATGAGTAATTTTACCTCCTCACACAATCACCCTTTTTCTGAGGTCACAAATTGGAATATAGAGCAATAAAGAGATTTTCCTTAAAACTACATTTATTGAAAAGTTTTGTAGGAAGACGCACTCCTGTTAGTAGAATAAAAGACAAAAAAAGGAATTTTTGCGAGACGTGTCCTCTTTTTTACGAGTGATTGATGTGATGTTAAACAAATCTAAAAATATAACACTCAGCTATCTAAAAACAACAACAATGTGACGTTAGAAGAATAACAAATCACAGAAATTCTGAATCCTCTTATAGAAATACTACAGTTTATTGGTATACATTTAAGAAAATTAAAGTAATGCAAAAAAGTAATTGTTTTGTAAATTTTTTATAATCAAACAGATACAAGTATTTTAATAAATCTACATGTATAATGTCAAGAAAATATAATTTGTATTTTTACTTACCCATCATATGCAGTATATGATAAATCTTGCAATCGTTCTGAAAATCGGAAAAACAATTTGACGGATTTTCACATTTCAGACACTAGAGAGTCCGAAAAACATATTTTTAGAAAACAAATTGTCGTCTGTCTGTAAATACTCTATCTCCCCAATAAATTGATGTAGAGATTTGAAATTTATTGTGTACTTAGTATGTAATGATGGAAAAGAAGCCTTATGAAAATCAATTACCTCGGTTATTCGGAACTCTTTTTTATGAACTCTCGAAATATTCATTCTGATGAACGGTACATAAGAATGTTCGAAATTTTGTATTTTAAGGAATGAAAGTAAAACGCAAATTTTCGATGAACAATGAAGTTGATCGAGAAATTAGTTGCCGCGATATTTGCAATGAACTTGATCGGATTTGCCGAGATATTTGTAATGCAGTTGATCATATAATTAGTTGCTGAGATAGTTGTAATCACATTTTCTACAGTCATCGATTTTTCATTGACCCTGCATTTTATTCAAACTTCTAGTCAAAGATATATTTTAGATGGAACTAAGACGCTTTATCCAACACAGTAAACTGTTAGTTAATAGTATAATCGTTTCTGAATTATAAGGATGTTTCATCTACACAATATAACACTACTTGAGTAGTTTGGTGTTTTATATAATTTGTTGAATTTGGTTCATCAGCAATTCATTAACGGAGCATTATTATCTGTTAAAAGTATTTAAATGTACGTTTAAACTTTATTTTGGAGTTGCAATGCATTTTATAAATAATTTACACATGTTTTATTTTCATATTTCATGTTACGTATATCCATGATGGGTATGTATTACGGTGGCCCCCAACGACTAGTTTTCTTTTTTGTAGTCGAATAAAACCAAATGCTATATTCTATATATTATTAAGTATTTTTTTTTCTAACGGGATATAATTTTTTTATTACTTGCAGGCACATAAGATTCCATAGTATTAATTATAACTTAATTCTTAAAAAATGATAATATCTGTAGAATTATATTAATTTAAATAAAGCTAAAATTGCAGTGTAACCTGCAGTTTGGTGAAATATCAGTTTGCGGCGGTGAAAGATTAAACGGAAGTAAATATTTTTAAAAAGTCTTACTCCTTTGAAAAAATTATAAATCTAAAAGGAACTTATTATGTTTCTAATTTAAAATCCTTTTTAAAATGTGATGCATTTTTTTCATTTATTGTCTTAAATCTTGCCTATTGAGTTTTTTTTTTATACATATGATAATTCTAAAATTTTTGACTGCATCATACAACAGTGTTTCTGCTTTTACGTGTCATCGACTCTGAACAAATGCAGAAACATAATATATGTATTCTACAAAGTTAATGACTTTTAGTGCACTTCAGTTTCTGCCTTTCAAAGTAACACAGTGCATAAGCTTCAAAACATTGTAAAATTTGTTTTAGTTTTTAACTCTTTTACGTTTGTTTTCAATTTTCGATTAAATTTGCATTTTATTAAACAAGGATGAAAGCATTAGTTAAGCAAATAAATCGATTACTTACCTACTAATTTAATAGTTCCCTTGAGGAAATACACCTTAAACATTTAAATTGAATTGGGGTTTAAGACTTTAAAAGCAAAAACACATTAGTTTAAGGTTAATATTATGCATTCTAAAGTAACGAAATTAAATTTGGAAGTCCCGTTATTATAAGGTACGTCTTAGAATAAACATTAGATGAAATTTTAAGTAACCTTTGAAAGCATCAATTCGACAAAGGAAATTTAAATAAACTGTAAAAGTAGTATTATCCAAAGATAAAAAAATATCTTTAACGCATGAGACGCATTCCGATTAAAATATATATCTGCAAGGTGAATTCACTCCTTGAAATTTTCAAGAAGAGCACCAACAATATTCAAGAGCAAAATATTTTTATTTAATGCTTAAATTGGAGAAATTGTACTAACTATAATTGATTTTTAATATTTTTCAGAAATAAAATAATGCAACATTTTTTTCACAATTTTCTGTAATAACTCTATGCATCGTGTAATTGATATGTGTGAATTATACAAAATTGCAGCAAACTCCCTTTTCTGTTTTAAACCGTCTTATGTAATTCCTAGCTGACCAGAATTATTTCCAAGTATGTAATTTATAGATACAAATCTATACGTGTTTATCCTATATAAGTCTGCTTGAAGATTTAGGATAATTTTTCGATCGTAGATGGAAACAGATGAAATCGAATTTTTCAGTGTTGTATGCGTTTTCATGCAGCTGAATTAGACATAATATTTTAATTTACTAAGCTGTGCAATTTTTCATATTATTATGAATGTGTTGGAAAGTGTTTCATAATCTATACTAGAAGCATTAATTTTTATTTTTTGTTAAATGTGATACCTACTGCATTTGTATTTTTCAGTAGACTAGGAAGCTTAAAGCGGAAAGAATCTACCACAAATTTGAATTATTAATTTTTTCCTATGCAATAGTTTAGTATAAAACATAATAATATATTGTCATACGTTTCGCATGAATTATCTTTGCAGACTTTTAAAAGGAAAGCAATAAGCATTTGAAATACATTTTCTTCTAAAATAAATTTCTACTTTTTATGAATTTTTATAACGTTCCAAATTTCAGTTTAAAATTTTGGGAAAAATTCTCAACATACCTAAAAGATACTTTGTGACAACAAATCCACATATCTATTTTAAAATTCAGGCTTATTAAAATTTAAAATTAGTTTTATATAATAGTAACATGTGAAAGTCTGATTCACATATTAAAAAAAGATACATATTGTTTGAATAAAGTCCCCTAACGTAATAAATTGGAAAGCATATGGGAAGTACTAGATTCGGCGTGTCAAGCATTATTGTATGTGTCAAACAAATTACTTAAAGTGCTATTTCTAAAACTTTTTGACCAATTCGTTTGATTATTATTTAATCGGATTTATATACAGTTACCTCCCCACCAAAAAGAAAACCGGAATAATGAAAATGATAAGCCCCATGTAAGCGTACGATACTGTTATATTACATGTGTTTTATTTACCTTTCTAACGCTAACCGGGTTTCGTACGTCAGCACATTCGTTTTTATTGGTTTACGAGGTTTGTTCTCCACACTCTTCCATTTTTTTACACCACTGTTTTGATTTTAATATTTTCGTATTCTTAAAGTGCTAACAGACCTTTTAAATTTCAAGAAATAAAAAATCACAACGACTCGCAAGTTTTTCCGTAACATATCTACTATTTGTTTTCCATGGATTTCATTAACTGTTCGGGGAAAAACTTTTCCACCTTCAACATTTTAAGCATTTGAATTGTTCTTATTGCCGAATCACTTTGATACAATATACTTACCTTTTTTTATAAGTGGCTTACTTGAAGTCACAGGTTAACATTGAGACTGTTGGAATTTGAGAAAACTTTGACGCCTCGTGTAATAGTACTTTTACTGAGTATTTATTTCTTTTTGGATGTCTTGTGTGCCCCGACCATCTAAGACCTGTAATATAATTCTTTAACTGTATAAGACATTATTCGTTTCAAATTTCATGATTCTAGGCCAACGAGAATCAACTTATAGATTTTGAAAATAAACGAGTTTGAACAAAATGTTGTTTTAAGAATGTAATTTTTTAATCCATTTCGTTAGAATTACATATTTAGAAAACAAAAACAATGAGTTCGTGTGTCCAATTAATTTATATTATTTAAAATTATTAATTACGTCATTTTTGCAAAAAAAGACCGATTTTGACTATCAGGAAGCCAGATTGTTCTATTAAGTCACAAATCTAATGTAGTATAATTACTTGATTATTTTCGGATTTTCACTAATATGCAATAAGAAATTGCTTCGTTCCTCATTTCAGAATTCTCTGTCAACGGTAATGTGCATACAAATACTAAGAGTGCGTTTGTATAAAAGAAATGTTAAAAAATTGTATTTTTTTAAAGTTAGCGCTGGAAATTTTTACAAAGAAAAAGGTATGTATTTGATTACTCGATATTAATATCAAATTAATACCTTCGGTTGTTTTTGAAAAAAAAAAGAAAAAGTGTAGATAGACGGACAGTCAGATAAGTTTGCCATGTAATGCATTGACATAGAATTGTAAATAAAATATTTTGGATTTATCCATTTAAAGTTCTACAGTGCAAAATACATTAGATGAAGCACTATAAGCTGAAGCAATCAAAATGTTCATTTGTACGAATCATGAGTATTTGGATTCAATTGGAAGTGAAGTGTAAATTTTGGAAGAAGTTTTTATGAAAATAAACGTTGTTATAGGACCACAACTTTTTATTTCTTTAAGTCCCAAGCTCAAATTTTAAACTGAAAAGTCATAAACTAAATCTCTGTATTTGATACTAGCTGAGCCGCCCAGCGTTGCCCGGCCCCGTAAGTATATTCTAAAACAAACCTGAAATTTGTGTTGCAAAATGTCATAAAAAGACCCAATCTCGTACCGAATCCCCGCTACCTACGGTACAGTTTAGCAGAAGTGCTGTGCACACACGGCAAGAAAAAAAGGGTGGGGAGAGGGCTTTCTCGATTTTTTTAGTTTCACATTTCACCACCAGGGAGCGAATTCAACAAAACTGTTTCTGGACTTAAGAAAGATATTTAATGAAATTATTATTCAAAAATAGTGGTAAGCACTTTTAAAAGTTTATATTAAATAAGTCTTTGTTTCTGGGCTCTGAAAAATCCGCATCTGAAACGGTACGGTTATAAATATTTGATCACGTTCTTACAAAAATGACTCTTGCCTCCCTTACCCATAATTGGACATCCCCTACTCTTTAAAATCTATATTAGTGTTTTAATCTATCTGAAAGGTTTATATTAAATAAGTAATATTTATCCCTGATCTTAGTGATAAGTCCGCATTTGAAATGGTAGAAAACGTTAAAATTAAAGTTAAAAAAAATTAAACATTAAAACTTCCCATAAAATAAAATCCCCCCGCCCATATTTGATGGCCACTACACTTTAAAATATTTACTATTTGTTATAACTTTTTTGAAAACTCCAAAAACAATCGTTTTGTGATTCTTTTTTAATTTTAAATAGTTTGAGTTTCAGTATTTCTTTTCCTTTTTTAATAATTGATAAATAGTTTTAAAAATTAAAACACACGCTTTTATTTTAGGTCAGACTAAAAAGTTTAAAATGTTTTTTTTTTTTTTTTTTTTTTGGTTGCATAATTACGATTTTCATATGTGTTTCAGTGATTGTCATGTGTCTAGGGTGTCGGGTAACTTTTAATTTCTTAAATTGCTTTGATTCGTTTATCCGGCGATTTATTTTGCTCCTTTTAAGAGGCGACTTATAGCCTATGTTTACCAGAAATAGTGTAACTTTCCAACGGTGAAAGAATTTTTCAATTCCGTCAAGTAGTTTCGGAGCCTATTCAATTCAAACAAGCAAACAATCAATCAAATCTTTCCTATTTATAATATTAGTATAGATTATTTTGAACTTCATTGAGATTTTTTTATATCGTAGCATTATTGTCGAAACTTTGTATCGTTCCGTAAATATCGTTAGACGCTCATAAAAAACAATGTTAATAAACAGATGAACATCTAAGGGATCACCATCAAAAGGTTACTTTGTTCATTTTTGGGTTGTGCAGCTTTCAAAAAGATAGCATCACCTTTCTTTTATTCTACAAATCATTCTGAAAGAAACACGAAAATATAATTGATTGTATTTATTATTATTATTTATACTTAAAAAAATAAAATTAGGAAGGCAAGCTGAAATTCTACAAGATTCTGAAGTTTTCAATTCAATCAACTAATTATGACATGATATTTGACGTTTTCAGTAAAATTTATTTTAAAATATTGAACGGCTGTGTTGATTGGTTGGTTGTGTTTATGATGGCCGAATATTTGCACGAAAGACATAAAACACTGAACGGAAAATCATGACATTGAACGGAGAATCATTACAGAAAATAGATTCGAAGTAAAAGAACCGGAACTACTAAAATGTTAAATTAATTTTTAACTGCTCAAAAACAAATTGCAATCCAGGTTGTTTCTTAAGCATAATTCGTGAAGTACTTCTCGGTTTGAAATGTAATTTTAAAGTAGCAATTTAAAGTTTGCTTTTGAGTCTTAATTATGTTTAAAGCATTTCGTTACAATTCTCGCTTCTGTTAAAGATTAATTACTTTTTTTTTCAAAATTCTCAAAGAATATTTTTAAAACAAATATGAACTGTAGCATATAACTATTACAATATAAATTGAAAATTTACTTTTAGAAGCTTTAAGGGGGCTCAGGGCTTTAAAACTTTTCAAAAAATCGATTTAATATAATCTATTTTGATTATTCAATTACTTCTGAACTCTGTGCAAAAGACCGCATAAAAATATTTGTATTTTTAACGGAGTTATAACATTTATGTATTAACAGTTTCAAAGCCTCACCCAATTAATTTCAACTTTATGTTGCGTTTTCTCAAAATTTTATTTTTTACGACTATTTGTAAGATTTTTTTTTAAAAAACTCATTGATAAATGGCTTTTTTAATGCATATAACATTATTATCTATAGAATGAATTAATATATTTTAGATAGTTTAATATTTTCAGTATTTGTAATGAAAAAAAATGTATTTTTAGTGGTTTTTTATTTTTAAATTTGAGATTTTTTTAATTATGTTTTTTAGAATGATAGTTATATCCTTAATTCATTTTATAGAGTATTATTTCCTGATCATTGTAAAGCAAAATTTAGGTTATAATGTCAATTCAGAGTTAAGATATCTTACGGATGGTGATATATCATATACTTTTTTTTCGAAAATTGTGTTATATAAATTTTGCTGTATTTTTTATCATATGACATTCAAGTACTTTATTTTAAAATTTTATAACACCTCAAACATACCTTAAAAATATCAGAAAATTTTAATTAATTACCTTGAATAATTTTGTTTTTAATGGACTCGAAGCGAGAGCTCTGTTTAAATGTTTTTTTCGTATCGATTAAACCTTGAGCCCCCTTAAACTTACAAATCTTAATGCACACCACACACTGAGGCGGCACAACTAAAATGTAATGCGACTTAAGGTAACAAACAAGCCAAAACAAAAAAAAAATTATAGAACAAATTTATGGAAACAATTTATAGAAATATCTGTATGTGACATCGAAATTAGATGCTAGCATTAAAGTTATAATTATCGGAAAATTTTTAACATGAAAGTAACAAAACAAGGCTATGTTCTAACGTTATTTGAAAGAAGATGTTATTTAATTTAAGCTAAATATTATAGAAGAAAAAAATGAATGTTTTTTTTTTTTTCGTTTGTGCAAGAACGATTTTTTTGACAATGACATTCAGGTTTATATAATTGTCATCAAACAATGTATAATTTTTAGATATTTTAAATATCGTTTGTGAATATTTGAAAAAACCAGTATCGGAAACTTTCTTATCTAATATGCCTTAGGCTAATTGCTCTATATCAGGTAGTATAACTGGATTTTGACTAACCTTGCCCTTCTCGTGGTTCCATGATGACCGGTTGACGATAAATTTTTTACGTTTCGAGTTAGATACAGATTATGTTGACTTTGCCTGTTTCTATTGAGAATTTAGAATTGAATCTCGCAGGTGAGTTTTAGTAAACCTTTTCTATTCAAAAGAAAATTCCCATTATTGTTTCCAAAATATGTATTTTCGAATGTATAATTTTATTTTTGACATAAAAAGGTGATAAAGCTGCTATACCTATATAAAATATTTTTTTTCATTTTTGCATGGGTCTTATGTAGGGATCAGATTTAGTTTTGCCTGCACTTCAGATAGAATGTTCGGATTCGAGTCGGGAAGTATTTCACCCGTGTGGTAGTCTAATGAAAATAAAAGTAAATAATGCGATTGAACACCAAAGATTTATTAAAAGTGTTGGTGCCGTTATTATATTTTCATCAAAAACTTTTGTTTTATTTTCTTGGATTTTAATTAAGATTTTAATTAAGATTTTAATTAAAATTTATTAAAATATTATATCTCTCTTCAATTAATATTAAGGTAACTCATCATTACGTATATTTACAATAAACCTCAAACGAAAAATCTTATTTTTTAAACTTTAGAATTATTAGCAATTTTAAATAGCAGTAAGCCAGATTCGATGCATTTGTGTAAATACTATTTTATATTCATTATAATCATATAGATAATTTTAAAAAGTATTAATTAATAAAAATATATAAATTAAACAAAAATGATGCTTTTATTATAAATATCGAAAATTAAAATATTGTTAGTGTTTAATTCACGCAAAGAATGCCTTTGCAAAACAGTATATGTACACAATTTGATATTTTAATTACTTATATTTAAAGATAAGAAAAATGAATGGTATAGATTTTCAGCAATGTATAAGCTAAAATGAAATAAAAGTCATTCAGTCATTTTATTTTGTTAAAATTTTATATTTTATGCCTAAAATATCTTCAAAATGTAAAAGATAAATATAAAAAAATTAATATATTAAAAGCAAAACTCAATATTCTGTATTTTTTATATTTCGTTTTTATTAAAACATTTCGAGCTGATGCAAGCAAAATTTTGTATTTCGCAAAGAATTTTAACTTCTTTCTGAAAACTTATTAAAATTTAAATGACTTTCTTGTAAGCAGCTGGTTCGAAATAAGGAATACTAAATTTACTCTTTCGAAATCTCTGCAAATAAGACGCCTATCCGACAGAATTTAAAATTATGTAATTAACTTCCTTATTATTGACGTATGTTTAATAAAAAGTGTAATTTACTTTTAAATTGTTATGTCTTTTTCAAAATATATTTTCTACATTATTTCATAGTTAAATTTGATTGTTGGTTATTTGTATGAATAATTGCTGGTATGTATATATCTGGATCTCTATAGAAAAGAAAGTAACTTCTGCCATTTTTAGGAAATTCGGTAAACAAAAATGAAAAATCTGGCATAAGTTATAGATTATGAATTACTTTCTATCACTTTAAAAATATTGAAACATAACTTAACTCTTTAATAAAATGACACACGATATTAAACAGTTATAACACGCTATTAAACAGTTTATGTAACGCAGAGTATCTATCTATATAGTATATGCATATATATACACTTGCAAAATTTAAGGACGAGTCCCAAAATGCTAATTTTAAAGGGATTTTCAAGCGCTAATTTTCCCGTGAATAAGCGATAGCTGTTGCATTGCGATAAATTACCAAATAATGTCCCATTAAAGTCACATGGTGACTTTCTGTCACAAGACTTTGTCAAAAGATCACAGAGAGCCTACTGTGAAGTAACCACTGTGATGAAACGTCACCATGAGACTTTAATGGGGCATTGTTTGGTAATTTATCATTATGCAACGTTCACAGTGACTTTGAAATTGAGTCTCTAGATGGTAGGTCACATGAGTGTCTCAATGAAACGACATTGTAAAGTCGCCAAAAAGCAGCAGTCACAATGACCTGTCAGTGGAGTCACATATAATAGTCATTTGAGACTCATAAAAGAGACGTATGGAGTTTCCTATTTTTTGTTTCGCAGTAGTCACTGTAACTCTTGTGACCATGTGTGACCTGAATGACATGTTATATGGATTAACTGTTATGCATGGTTAGTAATTATTCGAATTATATTACTTCCTTTTGAATATACGCGAGAAAATTATCACTTGAAAATCCCTTGAAAATTGGCAATTTGGGACTCGTCCTTAAATTTTGCAGACCAGTGTATATATATCTATATATAGTATATATATGTATATATAAACACTACTATACATGTACTATATATACTATATATATGTATCTATAGTATATATATCTATATAGTATATAGTATAGTATATGTATCTGATCTCATTTGGGAGAGTTTCGAATTATAAAGTACTATAGTACTTTATAATTCGAAATTCTCCAAAATGAACACCTATATGAACTTTAGATATGGTACAAATCGTGCTATGATTCAATTCTCTAAGAAAGCGCTAAACACAGTTGAAAATGTACTTTCAGAAGTATCAGAAATTTACTTACTTTCTTTTGGTTCGCCTTATACTTTATCTACAGTTTTTATACACACCACAGGTTAAGATAAAAATTAATACCGATAACAAACGCAAAATACAACAAAAAACGTGCTTAGCTATAAGCAGCTACTATTCGTCGATAACAAAGTATTTTCCCCTTTATGTGGCCATGCAATAATATTATTAATTATGCTTCACAAAAACTACTCAATATACGAACTGTGGATTATTTGAATTAAAACAAACACTCTTAAGAAACTCTCGGCTACGAATTTTCATGCAATCTGGAACTTGATTTATAGAATTTGTACAGACGTTTCAAGAATTTTTTTTATCTTATAGCACATCAGAAAAAGCAATTAATGGTAATAGACAATATAGTGTTTTTGTTTTATTTAAAAATTTATATATGGCAGCAGCATAAGTACACTTAAAAAATGCATAAATTAGTCAAAATATGAACACAATAAATAGCAATATTTGAAAGCTTATCTTATGTAATAATTACTGAGTGATCAATTCCATAGTTTCGAAAGTCGAAGATCGTGAGTTCGATTCCCCTTTCGATAAGTACTGCCTGTTACTATAGGTTGAATTGAATAGAGCATTTCTCCTCTTGTGGTAGGAAATCTATTTCTTGTTTTTGATAATCTTCCTCTTGTATGATCTTTCAAAACTTGTGAATGAAATTGATAGAAAAAAAATTCGACAAAAATAATAGCGATACCATTTTTGTATTTGTCAAAATTTAATTTTATAGTATACTTATTATGATTCTATTAATACATTATGACTAACCTGTTTTTAAGCTTCAAAATAACTTTAAAAAGAATATGGGATTCAGTAAGCCTAATTTCAGACAATCCTGTTTTTGTAAGATAAAGTTATGCAATTATTTAGCCTTAAAAAATTTTCTGGAAAGAGTACAAACACACCAAGCAGATGTATTTGTTCTTTACACAAATTCGTTGACCATTAAAAAAATGCATGAAAATTTATAACCAAATTCATCATTTATTGTGTACACAAAAACTATTGTTTTTTATATTATACAGGGATATGCTCAATTTACAAGTTAAACTGTGTGTTTCTGAATTATCTTTTATTTCACACACTTTTTGCACTACACAAGAAAATGTATTCTTTTATTGACACACAAGGGCATACATTCGAAATTTTAAGTACTTTTTTACACATAAAAATAAATCGTTTCTGTTATTATTATTATTTTTTTTGAATTTTGAAATTTGAAATAGTTTTTTTTAATAAATCATGCATAATTGCAATAATGTGTAAATTTACGTTCATTTCTTTGAGTGTAATCCTATGCTATTCCTGTAAAAGAACTAATTTAAAAAAAAGTTAACGGCTGTAAGGTGTTCTCTAAATCAATTGATTCTGTTTATAGGTCATGTTTTCGTATCATTTAAATAATAAATAATATGTTCATTATACAAACGCTACCTCATATGATTTGTGATTTTATTTTAACATTACTTTAAAAAAAAGTTTACACAGTATTACAACTGAATAATTTGTGAACTCCTGCAAATGGATAATACAATCTATGCACACAATATTATACAATAGGCCGTACAGTAAATATTATATTATATATGTAGTGCATTTAAATAATGTACATTAATTTCAATATGTTTTTAATAGTATAATGCCTTTAAAAATGTACTTAATACAGTTTTTCTTTATAGAAGAAGATTTAGCTGAATATTTTAAGATTGCATAAAACGAACTATAAAAGCTTCACATTTCGATTGAAATGTATTCCTTTTAGTTTATAATGCTAAAAATGTCGACAATTCTACAAATGCAAACGTACCGTTTGATTCCAATTAATTAATCTAATATTCATATTCGAATCGAATCTTGCGTTTTTAAAGGGTCAATGTTTTGAATTTATAATAATGAGCATTTTGACATTACAAACACACATTTAGTAAAAACAAGAATATAAAATGGCATTACATGATTTTTGACGTACTACATGTAAAGAATTCTTCATTAAAAAAATACTTCTTTTCAGTTCCGAAGTAGAGAGTTAAAATTGCTTGCTAAATACCTGTTTTTCTAATTAGGCGGAAAGCATGTCTTAATTCAGCTCCATGACATATATCAATCATAAGACAATATTTGTGTATTAACAAAGATGGAGTACGATGGAGAGATATAAAGAAACTTAAATCATTAATACCTTACAAATATGTTCAAAAATGTTAAAAATTAGTGCTTGTTGAATGCTTTTAGATGTTATAAAACGTTACTAAAATATGATATTATGGCAGAATAAATAATAAAAAAAGACATTGATATTTATGCTTCACACTCCTACAAATATTGTGAAAGGTTTGGAGACATAAAATTTCGATAATAAAGATTATTAAAGAGGACTTATTAATATAAAATGCATAAAGTGGCAAACAGCAGTTGTGTTCTATAAAAAATGTTTATTTATATTTTTCTAGAGAACAACTAGCAATTTAAATTGTTTATTTGGTAGTAAAACTTGCTATAGTTTTATCCCCCTATTTGTCTTGAAAAATTAATTTATTTTCAATAAAATTAATTTTAAAATAAAAACTAAAATGCTTTGTCTTTGAAATTGCGGTATTATTCTGATTATTGCTAGTCGATCTGCAATTTTTTTAGTGTTAAAATATTTTTTAATATTAAAATAACGTATAAAGTTTTAGTAGGAAAGCTACAATCACATATTTAAATCTAAACCTAAACACATTGTATTGCAAATAAAACGCAGAGAAAAATAAAAAAAAGTATTTGATTTTCAATTTATCCTTGCTTAAATACATGTTAAATAATAAACTTAAAGACCGTCTTCTATACGAAATGTAATTATTCAAAATGAACACTAATTTTAAAATCATATTTGGATATTTCAGAAATTTCCCCCTTAAGAACCCAAATGTTAAGTCATGCTATGCAAAGAGTTTGAGAATTATGCAGATGTAAAACTGGGAATTCTTAATGTTATCTTAAAGTTTCATATATTCAATATTTTTTAATATAACACAAAAGCTTCTTAACGGTATGTAAAGATGTCCTTGATTCACATATTTGAAGTTTCTGTAAATTTATTTCTATTAATATATTTATTGATTATAATATATGTATTTTTTATAAATTTTATTTCATAGTATATAAATTATGAAATTAATGAAACTTAATTCTAAAAGGAATAGTAATAATAATTTAAATAGGATAGTAATTGAATATCTCTATAAAAATGTTTTTGTTATCTCTAGGCCTTTTCTATGTGTTGCCCTTAGCTACACACTTTCGTTTGTTGTAGTTTAAGAATATAATGAGGTCATCCATATTTCCTTGTTTTCTTTAGATATAAATAGATTCATTTTAAAAAAAATGTAAACAAATATATTTTAGAAAACGAAAAAAATATTATTTGTCAGTAAATTACTTAGAGACTTTTTAACAAAAATGAAAATTCTATGTTTTCTTTAAAATTTCATTATGTTTGACAAAACTATAAAGTAAAATTTCTTTAAACACTCATAAAATGAATTTTGAAAAAGCTAGGAGAAATTTGATTAAATTTTTAATCATTTTGAATTGTATTATTCTATATAAACAAATAACACACGTCGGTAAGTAAATGTATTAAAAATCTAATTTTCTCCTTCTGTTGCATTTTACACAGTATTTATTAGATTTTATCTGAAGCTTAATTCAAGTGCATGAAATTTGAATTGCAATATATTTTATTAACTGCATTTAATAAAAAATTATTCTTTTTAGTTATTGTTCATCTTGACAGAGTTTTTTTATTCAGTTTAAAGAACTAGGACTACATATTAAACACTAAATGATATATATTATATTTTTTTTTTATATTAACGTTTGCACAAAGTTATATTTCTTATATCACAGATCAGGGCTCTAAAGTAAAATAATAGTACACAGCTGTGTATGACAGTGGACGTTACAACTCGATAAATATTATGCAATACGTAAATAGAATTTCTTTGACACGGTATTTCTTTAACACGGTATTAACTCTGGGAATTTCAAAAATTGATTTAGAAGCAACATTGTGAGATTCACGTCGCATATTATAGTCGATATATTTTGAAACGAATCGAGCTTGAATTCTCACACTTTTATGTATACATGTGTAAGGAAATGCTTTTAAAATAAATACTTTACTAAATGAATTTTTTATTGGTTGGTGCAATTATTGATTATGCTGTTTATTTTTTAGTATTGCAGTTCTTGAATATTTTACCGTCTGGAGAAGGTCATATGTCATTTCTGTGACTGTCGTAACTGCAGCCTTCAGTAGCCAACTCCGTATTACTTGAAACATCTAAAAACACATCAGCGAAAATTTCTTTTCTAAGTTTAGTAATTTTAATCCATGAAATACGCCAAAAAAATCCAAATTTAATTGCATGCAATTTTAATTCACATTGCTAATAAAGTGTAAAATCAACAAAATGAAGAAGTATCCAAACCAAGGTTTGAATCTTTGTCTTTGGTTCAACACATAAACGTTCTTCTATTTGAGACTCCTGGAACGACAAACGTAGTCTGGCACACGCCGCCGTTAAATGTTGGCAAGGCTGAAACATCAGCATAAGATTGAATAACTTTCATTGTGTTTTTTTATGCATTGTTATCAATATGAATAAAAATTTGCATAATTAAATTGAGATGTATAGTCTAATTTCTTCAGATTGATGCTCCATTTTTGATTAGTTTTTTATAACAAAATTTTCAGAACATCAAGCCTTTACATTAAACTCACAAAATCAACTACATATATGCATAAAACGTATTGGTATAAATATGTATAAATAAAATTGATATAAATATGAATAAACAAAACATTACTAATATAAATGAAAACAAAATAACATCGATTTGCAATAGCTATCCTCTGCGTTTAGTAAATGTAAAAACCCCATCATATATCACGTTCATCAAAGTTATATTTTTCGTTTAACTCTAGTAATATTAGTCTGTAAAAAAATGAAAAATATCCAGTGGAAATGTTAAAAGAGAAACATTAATAACCATTTTGCATCATTGCATCGTATAATTTTTATGAAAGAAAATAGATGTTTGAAATCAAAGATAATGGTTTATCCTCAGAAGAGATAATATTGTAAACAGTTCATTCAAGGCGAAATACAATTTTATTAAATGCTACACAATTTGATTAGATTTATATAATTTTTTCCATATTGAAGAGAAAATAGTACCCTTTTTACTAATATTTGTCAAAGAAAATTTTCACCCTTATTTACTATATATCTGAGGGATTTCGCTAAGATTGCTTCAAAGTATTTTCATTATTTATGAGTGTCGTTTTAACTATTCATTGCCAAATGCAGAGAGATTCGTTTTTGTGATCACCTTATTTCTAAAATTTCGCATTTACATAGTTTTTTCTCTAAAAATGGTTCGCTATTTCTATACTGTTATATACAGAAATGGGGAATTATAAAAACAGATTCATAACTACTGCAATGCATTTAAAAGTTAGCACAAATTTTAGTAAGTTTTAAGAGTCATTATTTTGAAATTCAGACAAAAAAGTGATATTTTGATAGTTCTATTTGGCTTGTTAATTTTATATGCTATAGTAAACCATATTTAATGAATAATGTGCAATTTTGAAAAAAAATTCTCTTCCCTACAGAAATTGCCAAAGTTCAAGGTTGTGAATGTCATTTTTCCTTAAAAATGAAATGCCAGTATGTTTGGAGTCCTATATCTCTAGCAAGCAGCAACATCCCAAAATTATTTTCTCATAAACTCTTAGTATATCAATACCTGCTTATTAAAATTATTTGTTTCCACATTGCATTGATGTTTTGCATTGTCATCTTGTCACAAACTACAATCAAATGTCATTTTTGTCCATTTTCAGTGCTTAATATCTTATTTAACCCTTTAACGTTCATTGGTTTCGCCACGAAACCACAAAATTTTAATTCCGATACGCAACACTGACACCGGTATTTTTATCTAAAAATATCCCTTGTATTATGTATGTGAAAAATCACGTTTTCTTATTTAGAAATATATATTTGTTCTTAATTATCGGTGTCATTCATTTATTTCGACATCTTAGCGATGAAAATGCTACGATCGATAAAGGGTTAAGCAACAGTACTCCAAAGTTTTTCTTATAGAATATGAAAGTTCACTACTAGGACAAGCTAAGTAATAGAGTACGGCACCGAGATATTGTTGCTGATAGTAGATATAATCTGTTAAATATTTAAGAAATCTGCAATATTTAAAGTAATGCTATCTCAAAAAAGAGTCTCAGTTGAATAAAAGAAAATATATGATACAGTAATTGATCATATGTACAAAAAGATGGGAATGAAAAAGAAGTAGGATCTCGTGATTTTTTTAGGGAAAAAAGGATAAAATTTACAAAAACAAACAAAGAAAGAAAAATGCAAATGTTACAAGAAAAGTAGTGTGAATGATGTACGCATTTTCCGCTGTCAGAAATTTCTCTTTTGTAAGGGTAAAGAAAAAGGGATATTCCATTTTCTCATAAGAAAAAAAAAACATACAAATAAGGAAGACAACTAGGATTTTTCATTTTCTGATAAGGATGAAGTGTGATCATCGACAATATTTGAAAGTTTTGTCTTTTTTTTCTAAAAGTATCATGAGATCCCACTTTTTTATTTTGCATGTTTTTGTACATATATTCAACTGCTACACGATATAATTTGTTTTATTCAACTGTGATGCGTATTTGAGGTAAGACTACTTTAGTGCTGCAGATTTCGAAAATTTTGAATATTTAACCGATTACATTTGTTAACAGCAAAAATATATCCCGGTAGAATACCATATTTTTTAATTAGTCCTATTAGTACAATTCTATATTCTATAAGAAAAAGTTTGGGGTACTATTACTTAAATAAAATATTAAATGCAGAAAATGGACAAAACGTCATTTTAACTTCAGTTTGGAGCAACATAACAATGTAAAATAACAATGTCCAATGGAAATAAATAAATTTTAATAAGCAGGTAGGATTGTACTAACAGATTGTGCCAAAATAATTTTGAGTTGTTTGTTGCTTACCAGAGATATAACATTCAAAGCATACTGACATTTCATTTTTCATGAAAAATTTTCAATGTATTTCTGCTGACGTTATGAATATATATTTTTACTGACTTTATTAAAATTTTATCGTAAAATCATATGTATATATATATCAATGGCTGCTTTATGAAGTCGAATTAATCTTCCTTGCTGAGCCCAATTGTGTACAGGTCTGATTTTTAATTCCATAATATTATATTCTGAATGCCTAAATAAGTAGCACTAATTTAATTTTACGTTATATCTGAAGTATACCGTATTCATGCATTGAACATTTATATTCAGTTTATCTTACATTTTACTCCCTCGTAGAACCACTGTTATGTTATTAATATCAAATATACAGTAGATTCATTACAAATTATACTGGATGATTCCTATTCATTCCAATTTTAATTAAATAATCTGAAACGTTAAGAAATCAGAACAGCAAACTACACATTTCAGCTACAACTTAAATATCTATACATTATGTAACACATTATATGACACCGTTAATCATAGTTATGCTTCTCTGTCTGTTATTATGAAATTACATTATGCATAATAGTTTTCCTGAGAGCAGATGTCGTCGTTATATGAACTTATCTGAATACACAAAGTAAAATATGACGTAATAAACCAGATCTCAACTACATAAATAACTTTTGGTATAACTATTTGTTAGTTAAAATCATTCAAAATATAAAAGTTAAATAAATATACTGAAATTATAGAGTGACCATAAAAAATCAACCGAAATATTAGCAAATACAATAATATTATTCATTATTTTTTACGTTGTCCTTAAATTCATATTTATAAATGCATCAGACATTCTCAAAAAAGAAGTTTGACGGTTCTAAAGTTAATCATAGGCAACAAAGTAACAATGAAACAAAGAACAAAGAACGTTAATATAGAACGAAGTATTTTTGTGGATAGTAAGAGATAAAGCTAAATCGATTGTATTTTCATTCATCTTTATATGTTAAATAAGTTTTAATTTAAGTTTAGGTTAAATTTTAATTAACCTAATAATTACAATCTGAAAAAATAATTTTAATATTTACGTTAATCATTTAATGAATGTAAGGAATAAATTCTTTTCTGTAGACATCCCTACATGAGATATAAATTTTTCTTTTCATTGCCGTATGTAAACGTACAATAAAAACTATTTAAATGTCTTTAGTTAATTTCTCTCAAATCAGTACTTTTTAAAATGTTTTTTTACAATCGAATTAATTTGTAAGGTTAGTCTCTGCTAAACTAGCCTACTTCCATGGACAATGAATATTAGAAAATAAAGTGAAATAAATGACAGAATATGCCAAACCATATTTAGATTATAGGGAAATTTTTTTCTTTTTCTCTTCATAACTCTTTATACTGTTTGAATTTAAAGACCTTTTTTCCAATTTATTAGTTTTATTTCAATTTTGGAAAATTTCTCCGAGTATATACAGTGGTCTTCACAAATAAGGTAAAAATAAGCTAATTTAAAATTATAATAAAAGTTATAGAATGTTTTTCGTTGCAGTTAATAAAAAAGAAATGCCCCATTTTAACAATATGAAATCAAAAATTGTTAAAATTCAAAATCTAATTTATGTTTTTCATTGGCATATCCATTTTTACTTGCACTATCTGGTTTATGGAAATCAAATATTATGTGCAGCATAAGAAGATCTAAGACGGGGAAAAAAGTTAAAGAATTCTGAAACGCATCGTGTTTCGATAAAAAACATTCCTTAAATTCAAAATTTTCAAACAACATTTTAATAATTTTTGCCTTTTAGGTGTGAATGATTCTTAGAAGTTTAGTAACATATTAAAAAATATTTATTAACTAATTATTCATTTATGTTATCATTTATTTTTTTAAAAAGCAAACGTATCTTCTCATGGCCACTGTGGTTTTCAAATATCATTATCTGTAATAAATAAAATGAAAAGAATATGACCACTAATGTAACTTTATTTATTATTAAGGGAACAGTTGACATTAAAAAACAAATCCCTTTATTTTGAATGGCTTCGTTTGAAATTTGGCAGGCGTGTGGCTTCAAACTCAAATATTTATATTCAAAATTTGGCGATAAAATGATAAAAGTTTTTTTAATTATTCAATTCTTAATTTTTTTTTTAAATAAGGAATAATTGTCATAATTTAAATTTCACATGCGCATTTCTTATGCGCAAATTACTACTAACAAATTATGCACAAAATATTTACTCATGAGACACATTTCATACATTACAAAAAAAGTTGGCATGAGCTGTAAAAAATTACTAAATATGTAACTAAAAAAAATTAATTATGCGTTGTTTTTCCAAAACCGTAGCTAAATTTATTCATATAAATTTGAACATTAAAATGTCTCTGAAATGTATCCCTGAACTTTTTATGCTAATATTTATTTATTGTTGTACAGAAGATATAAAGCATAAAAATTTAAAGAATCTGATAATTAGGAATCCACATGGAACATTTCAAAGTTTAGAAATTTGCGAAATTTTCAAGTTTAAAAAAACAGTATTTTATGTAAAACAAACTGTATGAATTTATACGGTTTTCATAAATATAAAAAGTTATAGGTCTATGAAGAAATATCAGAATTTTAAAATACTTTTCGTAAAAGATAAATTTGAGCATCTACTTTCATAAATCTCAAAAAGAAAAAAATATACTTTTTTTTTATTTTAGATGTTGACTGTCTATTATCGCCTTAAGCTTAAGAGAAAACACAATTGGTACTCCATTTACATTACTCTGGCATTTTATGCTCATTTATTATAATTAATGTAAATTTATCCAAGCATTTATAGATATCTTAATTCATGTGTTCGAAAAATCTGTCTAAAAACTTCATACAAGTTATAATTGTCTAAGTTTTTTAGCTTTTTGAAAAAATATACTTTTCAGATTAAATTCCATTAAATTCTAAAGTCAATTTCAATTAAAAAAATAGTTGTGGAGAACATGTAAAAGATCGTGTGTGACATACAGTTTAAAAAAAAATAAATAGATTTAGAAAAAATTTATTCGGAAAAACTGCAATTTCTGTAAAATGAAAACGCTTAATCGTAAAAAAAAAGCTCTTTCATAAGTCATGTGCATATACTGTGAAAATAGATTCCTAATTTCATCAAAATTGATCAGTTTTTTTTTCCGAGGACACTTTTCTTAAAGCTCGCATGCTTCCCATAGAAATGCGACTAGTCTTTTCTTCTTTAAAAAAAAGAAAAAAAAAGTATACATTTTTACAGATTGTTAACATACAGTTTTACAAAATAGATTTTGTTCTTGCTATTTTGAACTCTTTGTGAGAGTGACAAGTACATTGTGCATGGATATTATTAAAAAAGGGTTATTTTGATTTTTTTTTATAAGTTGAGTTCTGTTATTTTAATACCCAATTTTTTATTCAAATTAAGCTCTAAACTGAAATAATGAGAACTTTTGCGAAGAAATACAATGCTTTTTTTAGTTTTAAGTTTAAATAACAAAGGAAACAATTATAAATATTTTCTATTTTGATTGGACTGCAAAATGTATAAAATACAGAGGCATAAAATATGCCTATATAATCAATTCTCGGTTCTAAAACTTTCCAAATTTTAAAAATATGGGTTTTAATTAAACAATTTTAAGTTTTGAATCGCCTTTTGTAATTATATTATGAATTACCAATATAGTTTTTTGATATTGAAATATGCTTAATTTTTCAAATTTATGATAGTGTATAATATAGTTCTTGAATAAAAATTTCGCTAAATTTTAAACTTAAGTAGTTTATATCATTAACTCCCATTTTTAGTTAATATTTTAAATTTGCAAATTATTTCAAAATTATTTATATACAGGTATCACAAATAACGTCCTACGATTTGTAAATTTATGGAATTTTCTAATTTTTAAAGTAGTTGTAATGTAGTGCACTAAATTTTCATCATTGTAAAATGTAACTAGAAGGGTAATATACTTTTAAAGACAACAAAAATACGTCATTCTACAAATCACATGTTTGTAACTATCTTTTTCTGTAAAACATATGTTCTGTTCAACAATTTGGAAATATCTCATCAGCAAATCTCAAATGAAGAGCATAAATGTAATTCACATGAAATCAAAGATTTGGTCATTTTTTTTTTCAAGTTTGAGAAGCGATTGGCTAATTTCCATAACATTAACTTGTTTCATCGTCGTATTCTAAATAAAAAAACTTTTTCTGACATGTTTTCGGAATGATTAAGCAAAGTAAACATTATTACTGTCTGCAAATATTCAATAAGATTAACATAAAGGTGATTTTCTGTTAGTATGTTATATTTTATTTAATTTTTTTTCTAATTCTCCGGATACTCCGGATTGGGTCCGGTCCCAATTAATCCGAATTATCGGGGTTTTACTGTATATATATAAAACGGGTGTCCCAAAAATGACTGATGGATTTTAAAATTCAATAACTTGCAAACGGTGACAGCTATTTAAAAAATTTTTGCAGGAGGGTTATGTATAATGTCACGAGTTTTTTTTACCGCAATTTTTGATTTTTGTTCGAATTTCAAACAATAGGTGGCGCTGACGGCGATTGAAGGCCAGGTGATCAGTGTTGACTGAGGCGTCGACGGTAAAATTACGATAAAAAAAAAAACTCCCGACATTATACATAACTCTCCTGCAAATTTTTTTTAAATAGCTGTCACCTTTTGGAAGTTATTGAATTTTAAAATCCATCAGTCATTTTTGGGACACCCGGTATCTATCTATCTATCTATCTATCTATCTATCTATCTATATATATATATATATAAATATATATATATATATGTATATATATTAAATGTTTTTCGATCATTGTAAACGAAAACAAATCAGCCTCTTTTGCAATACATAAATTCATACAATGCACGTGCGTAATATGATAGGCCGTAATGCAAATGAATTTCAAGGACCAAGCAAAAATGAGTTTAAAAAGTATTTTCTTTTACTTTGTCAACCTATTTTAATACTCCCAATATTCATCAAACACTGTAAAAAATTTATGTAACGTTACTCAATAAAAATGGTTCCATCTGCTGCCTCCTGTTTTAAGGAGTAATTTTTTACTTATATAATGGTATAATTTAAACAAATTTCACTGGTGTAACATTTTTTTTTTACAATTACAATTTTACACTAGTTACACCAGTTATGTTAAAGTATTCCATAAAATTTAAGCCAGCAAGACTACCACCAATTTTATTGAAGTGAGGTAAAAACTGAAAAATTTATGTCAAAACTGTTAGCCATTTTTTCTGATAACAATGTGTGTATACAATGTATATTTATGTAATTTAAAAAATTACATAAACACTTCTTTGCATTCAAACAATTTATTAAATAGTTCTTCTTCGTTTTGAAATTAGTATGTGTATAGAAAGATCGTGTATTTATTCTAAACGCAAAATCCTAAGTAGCATTCATTCCAAATAATACTTTTTAAAATTTTATGCAATAATCAATATATGTGAAGAAAATGCAACCAGGCATAAAAATTAAAGTAGAAAATTATATTGGGATTACCAGTAAAATAATTAAATAAATTGATAAATTTTAAACGATTTTTTCACTTGATAAGTGTTTTCTTGCAGAAGAAATACAATATGTACTAGACATTCGTATTCTATTACACATATCATGTATAATATACTTTAGCAAAGTCTGATTATTAATCTACATTTCACTGTTTATACTATTGTAAAGTGCATACGTGTAAAATCGAATTTTAGAAACTATAGTATGTACCTTAATAAATAGGAAATTTAGTATATATAATGAAATAATATGTTATTATGACAAAAGAATAAAATGAAACCATCATGAGAGGACAATTTAACCTAACTGAAAAATAAATACAGATTTTAGTACACCTAAAGATATAATCTGTTATTATAACAAAGAATTGAATAAAACATTAAACACCATAAAGAGAAACAATTTTATGCATATTTGGAAACATTCCAAACCGTTAAGATTTATTTGTTTAAACGAAAGTAGGTCAAAACATGGAAATAAATTATTATTAAATGATACAGAGAGAATAAAATTTTTCAACCAAGAAATAATTAACACTTTTCTTTAAAATATACATTAGATATCCTGCAAATCGCAGATGTTGTTTCTTAATAAGCATAATAAAATACGAGATTTTATTCATTCCATGAAATAAAAAAGCTTTATAAGGCAATGTAAAATGAAACTACAAAAATCTATAAATAACTCATTTGTAACCAAAAATTGTTTTAACATATAATAATGTAACTAAAAAAAGAGTTATTGTATTAACTGTAATATATATTCCATATAATATACTTTTTAATAATTTTACATTTTCACATCACTGAAAAAATGAATTTTTTATTAAAATGTAATTTTTATATCCATAGTTAATTTAAAAATGAAAAAATAAGCAATATTTAATAAAGTTAAATAAACAAGTTAAACAAATCATTTGAGGCTCTTGTATTATAATGTTTCTAATTTCGAAGAGAGTATCAACAGAAATTGCATTCTTTTGACACAATTAATAGTTTAAAAAGATAATAAATTTTATCAATGAAAAAATATTTGAAACTAAACATAAGACAATTTTCAGCGACACAACGTTTTTTTTTTTTTCGTAATTTTCATGTTTTTCACCGACATATATTATAATATTATATACAGAATAGGTACTTTGCCCATTATTTCCAGCTAATTTCATGTTTACCTATAAGCAATTTTCGCATAAACGAGTTTGCATAATCTAGGTCACCATTTCTCTTTAACCCATAAGATTTACAGTATTTAAAATACTCGACATAGCAGCATATATTTCCTTCCACACATAAGACAAGTCGTCATTGAAACATATTTATGATTTTTTTTATTAAATATTTTTATTTCATTTATTATTCTAAATTCTTGTTAAACATGATGCAATTTCAAGTTCTTGAAACTTCCCCTTCTTTCCGAGATCAAGATCCGTAGATGCGATTTCCTTTGACAAACTGATTTATCCCAGATTGTTGTGCGGTTTAGAGATAAATCGAGGAAGATAGCCAATTGTTTCGAAAAGTTAAAATTGAGTGTGAGATATTTCATTCCGAATACCAAGTTGTCCTCTTCTTCTTAAAAATTATTTTATCGGTTATTTTATTAACCATTTGAAAATGGTGATTGTTCTCCTACTAGGCATACCTGAAATACATATCTGTATTTTGTGATGTTCGCATTTTATTTGTTTGCTGATTGGTTCTTGTTTTATCCATGGCGTACGTAAATATGACTCTGTTAATAAGTTAGTAATTTTTATTTATTTGTTAATTTTGTCAGCGAAAAGATACAATAATCTGCTATTTCTTCTTTATTTTCAACAGGAAAAAAATGTTTCTGTAACTACGATGACAAAAAAAACTAATAATAATAATAATAATAATAATGACGCAAAAACAAATTGGGATACAGATTTCAAGCATATTGCTTTAAAAGTACATTTTTCCGACATGACGGTGTAAAAATTGATAATATAGGATGTTTCGAAGTTAAAACTTTGCAGTACCGAAAATTGTAAAACTCAAATTTCTTTTAAAAATTGTTTATGATTGGTCTGGGAATGTTAATATTTAATCTATGGCGTACGTAATATGTGACTTCATTATTACATAAATCACGTTTTTATCATCATAAAAATTTCATCATTATCAAAATTTAAACAAAATTTATTTATAAGTCTATCAGAAAATCCTTTTCAGAATGAATGATAAAATTTGTTAAATTACATTTCTAAATTATTATTATTTATTAAATGTAGAATTTATTTAAGTCTAAATTAGAATTTATTTTAAATTTAAATTAGAATTTATTATTATTCATTTATTATTAGTATTAGAATTTATTATATGTATGTAATAAATAAAAAATGTATATGTATATGCATGTAATAAATAAAAAAAATTTGCGCCATTTTGCATGCCCTGAGTTTTTAATTCTAATATTATGAAACATACTTTTATGCTCAGTTTCATAATGTATTAATATTTTAACAACTAACGTTCTTTTATCATATTTTTTTTAACTTAGTAATAATCGATTGATTGTTTTCTTAAAAAAAGAGCGGGAGTGATTGCGAAATATTTCTTTCAGTGAAGAGGTTTATTTTCTTTTTTGGAATATTTATCGAAACTTTAATTTTGTTTTATTATTTAATTAAATCACCTGCTAGAGTGTTCATGCGCCTTTTTGCGTGTGAGCGGTTGTGTTATTATGCTCTTAGTTGGTAGTTCTTACAAGAGGACGCGCCCCAATTACCAATGGGAGATGGTGATGTGAGCTCTCTTAGCATTGAAATTAATCCTAATGGGTCTTTAAATTGCTTACGCTGACAAAGGGGAGGGGCTAGTTTTTGCGTAGAGTCTGGGAAGCTCAATTTAGGATTCTAGAGCATCAGAATGCAACTGATCTTTGAATTGTTAAGATGCCCGTCTCATTTTTTTCCGATAATTTAGAACATGGAGATTACGCAGCTTTGAGAGCGAATGCTATAGTGTTAATTGTGTGGAATGGTGACAGGTGGAATAACTTTATGGCTTACTCTAAATAAATGTGGATTAAAAAACTGATTGACTTACCTTTATTTCGGAGAAATACCTAAGCGAACAAATCCATTGCTTACCATGACGGCTGCTCATCCTGTTATTGATTCTTAAGTGAATAGACGTATTATACAGCAAAGATGGTATTCTACGAGAACTGATACATTTAAATAGAAAATCGCCATATCGTTTCAAATAGTCGACAGGATTTATTAATTTTAAAAATTCCTTGTGCTTGTTTAATAATAATAGGGGAAACATTTTTTAAGTTAACATTTAAAAATCGTGCAAATTTAAGAGGTAAAATTGAGACAGTTGATCCACTGTCTACAACACACTTTTTTATTGTCTACATATCCAGGAAAAATTAATTGTCAGGCATTATTGGTAGGGGGTGGTTGTACAGGAGTGGGAATTTGAGTTTGCAATGGATTTGTGTTAAATATACAACTCCTCTCTCAATGGTAAGCATTTTCTATCCCTCTGTTTAAACACATTCTACAGGGTCGACTAGGAGAGTTATTTTGGTAATGTGCCGTAGGCGCTCTAGGAGTGATGAATCTAGGATTAAAATTTGGTGTTTGGTTGTTTGGAATGGGACGAGTCGCATTTTTGCCGATCCCACCGATGCTAGCATAGGGGAGAAAAATACGGGCTTCTGATTGGTCAAAAAATTGTTTGCAAATAGATCATCCTGAATGCTAATATATTTATTAGGAGCGTAAATGGGTATATCATGAAAATAATAATAATAAGAAGAAATTGCAATTTAAAAAAAAAAAGTAATATAGAAGAATTGAGTTTGACGCCGTAAAATGAAAATACTGTTGTTTCTAAATAAATTATTCTGATTGTGTATATATGTGCATATCATGTTAAAAAAACCGAAAGGAGAAATGGCAATTCTATTTTTATTATTTTCTAAAAGTAATACAGAGCAATTGTTAAACATCCTGATTAAGTTCTTTAATTATAAATTTCGAATTATCTATTTCTTTATCTATTAATAAATATTTAAAAATCAGAAGAAAAATCCAGCTTTCAAAAGCTTTTCAAACAGAAATTGATGATTAAATAAACGTAAACTCAAAAATGAAGAAAGCAAAATTATTCGACCATTCAGAAGCCGTATTTTCTCCCCTATTCTAGCTTCGGTGGGATCGGCAAAAATGCGGACGAGTCCAATGTCTAGGATGAGGATTGAGATTGTGCATTGATCTAGATTGTTGAAAATGTCTATTGTTGTTATTAGGGGTATGAGTTGGAATCGCTGCTAATTGTTTAGCAATGCGAAACCATTCACGAGTATTAGAAAGGGGGTTTACAATTAAACAATTTTGGATATTCAGGTTTAAGTGCATCAATTAATCCCTGGATATTTATATTTTCTACAAACTGATGTTGTCTTCCAACCTCAACTTTCTTTCTAAAATAAGAATCTAAATCACTTAGGTCATCTAACTTTAAGGAGGCAAACTCAGAAAATTTTGGGACTCTAATTTGGATAAACTTTTCTGTTAAAATCTCAAAAATTTCATCATAAGTGGCACAATCCAAACAATCATTGATAAAAACTTTTAAAGCTTCACCTTTCAAATATTTTGAGATGTTTTGATTGTTCCACTCTTCATCTTTTTTTTCTATATTACATGCCCTTTCAAAATGTTTTAGCCACGACTGTATGTCCATTCCCAGACCCAGTTGAGTGGTCCGAAGGTCAGGTACACGATGAAAGGTATGATCCAGACCTCCTGAAATAAAAATCGCCCTACCGTTTCAACTAGCCGGGAGGATTTTTAAATGAACCGGCATACGTCTTTTCAGAAAAAATATTGTCGTAGTTTGGCAACTACCGATTGACTATTTGTTTTAAAGTTGTTTCACGACACTGATTGTGTACGCATCATTTTCGCCGAGTTGGAAACTAGTTACTGGAATGTCTGCCTTGTTTGTCGTCACCTTAAACAATCATGAGTTTGGCTATTAAATGTACAATAGGATTTTTCCTCAGAGAAAGAAAAAACTTGAATGTGCACCTTTTCTTGCATACGGATGGGAGATCTTTTATATGTGAAATATGCATCGCATTCAAATGAGAAACCTTTTCTTCACAACGCCGAATGTGTAATTTTTCTTGTATACAGATGGGAGATCTTTTAATTGTGAAATATGCATTGCATTCGAATGAGACACTTTTTCTTCACAACGCTGAATGTGCATTTTTTCTTGCAAACGGATGAGAGATCTTTTAATTAATCTCCAGTTCATGTAAGACAAAAATTTATTCCATCGGTGTTGTTCACGGTCCGAAACTACTGATTAAATACCACGAGTTCTTTTTCTTCTCTCTTTCCAATAAATTTTAGTTCCGTTATTCCTTCTTAGAGTGCGCGATTGTATTTATTATTACTTATTTTATTTTGTTATTGTTTACAAAATTTTAATAATCATTTCTTTATTTAAATTGTTGATTTATTATTCTTATTACACTTGTATATATATATATATAAGAAGTATTTTTGTTCTTAAATTAAAGAATATATTTTTCTGCTCATACAAATTCTCACTTAAATTTAATGTTTTCTATAGTGAATTTCTTGATATTCGGTGTAAAGATAAACTTATTATCAATACGTAAGAGGAAATTATATGTGTTCTTAAAAATATTTGTTGTGTATTTCTTATGTTATTGAAACTGTGATATTTATTTATTATTTATTTGTTAGTAATTTATTATTTAGTTCATATGTATTCAAAAGAAGCCAACATTTTTAATTTAAAAAATTGGATTTATATATTTAATTATTACTTATATGGAGAGTTATGAATTTAATTATTTTAACTTGTCGTATTATTTAACAATGTCTGAAAACCAAATCAATATTGTCCCTTTTGATTTTCAACTGGGAATGGACATAAAGTCGTGGCTCAAACATTTTGAAAGGGCATGTAGTATAGAAAAAAAAAGATGAGGAGTGAAAAAAACAAAACATCTCAAAATATTTCAAGGGTGGAGCTTTAAAAGTTTTTATCAACGATTGTTTGAATTGTGCCACTTATGATGAAATTGTTGATATTTTAACAGAAAAGTTTATCCAAATTAGAGTCTCAAATTTTCTGAGTTTGCCTCCTTAAAGTTAGATGACATAAGTGATTTAGATCCTTATTTTAGAAAGAAAACTGAGGTTGGAAGACAACTTCAGCTTGGAAAAAATATAATTATTCAGGGATTAACTGATGGACTTAAACCTGAGTATCAAAATTGTTTAATTGACTTATTTATCGACAAATACAGGATGTTATATCCTAACTGAACTTGAGTTGACGATAATAATTTTGATAAAAATAAAAACATTGTAATGGCAATTGTAACATGTAATTGTAATGATATATATTATATAATATACTGCCTCTGACAATAAAGTTCGGTGAATAGTCCTGTAATATTAATGTAGAAGAAATATTAACGAACGTTACCATACTATCCTTCGAAATAGTCATCTCCCATAACTTTGCGCCGCTGAGATCTCGTATATATATCCTGGGAAATTTGCAAGAACTCTTCTTTTGGGATGGAGTTCAAAAGCTTCGTCACGTTTCGTTTGATGTCAGCAATATGGCCAAATCTCTTTTAAAGGGAGTTTGAGTTGTGAAAATAGGAAGAAGCCTGAAGGATTGAGATCTGGCGAGTATGGTGGATGTTCAATTTGCGCCACCCCTCATGCATTTCTTTCAGTGTCTTACAAAGCTTTAAACCAAACTTTAATCTGATCCTTAGTTCATTCCTTTTCCTGTTCTCAGTTAAGAACTAACTCACTAAACAAGCACTTAGTAAAGTACGTTCTTACACAGAACATAAACGACGCTCAAACTGAATAATGGTGAGGGAAGATGGTCAACACTTGCCTCTATGCAGGTGCAGCGTTTTGTTTCCCCAGTGTTACCAGATCGATCGTTCTGCATTCACCAAATTTTATTGTCAGATGTAGTATATATATATATATATATATATATATATATATATATAATTTTAAACATTTACAAATATGTAATTTTTATCAACGATTTTTATAAATCATTGAAGAAATCATGATTTATTTACAGATTTAAATCATTTGATTAAAATTATTTACATCCTAAACAAAACAATTAATTTTATAACTATCATTAGTTTATGTGCCGTTAAATAGAAATATAAATCGAGCTAAGTTATTGCATTATTTTTTACGCTTATCCATTAGAAGATAAAATTTACGTTTAAAATTAATTATCGGCTAAAATCTGAATTGTTTTAGATCCCCGATCCAGCTTTTACAGTTGCATTTCGATTTTGTAATATTACTTAACTTTATTTTCTGTAATCGAGCTATCAATTATTCATTACAAATGTTATACATCGTTCTATTTTTTTATATACATATTCTATTAGTTTCTGTTTTTTCTATCAAATAATTGCGATTTATTGGTTCTAATAAAGAATTTCTTAATAGAGTAGATTGGGTGAATATGCCGTAGTTTCATATTTAATTGTTTAAGAAATCGCCTGTTGATTTTATTTGTTATTCATTGATTTGTTATTAACGTTTGCCCTCTTATGTATGATTTAAAGTGCATTTCTTTTTATGGATCTAATAGAAAGCATCGAAAATTTTATTCGGCATCTCATTCCAAGGTATGGGTAAGATGACCAATAAGAAAACCCTGGTACCCTTAAAGGCGCCAAGAAGATGCATTTGGCGGCCTTTACTCTTTGCTTAAATGACAGGCTCTAGTTCTCGCTGAAACATCAGATTTATTTCTCTTGTATTTAAACTAAGACTTACATAGGCAAATAAAGAAATTAAGAAAAATATTTTGCACACTTGCTAGAAGTGTTAAGATAAAAAATCAATAAAAATATAAGCACAACTTAAAAAAAATGTAAAAAGAAAGCAAAAGGAAATTCCTTTTCTTTAAAACGATGTTTTCCTACAGCGCCTGTGTATATAAAAATATGGTATAACCTATCTTCTATAACGCGGTAGCTCACCTGGTGTTACCTTATTTATCGAGTCATATTTCAATCTTTTAAAAAGGTACCGACATGTCTTCTTCCCTTTTTTTATTTTTATAAATAAATATATTTAAAAAATGATTAAAGAACACTGTTAATTTTGTTCAGATCTCATGAGTTCCAAAAGATATTTAAAGTGCACTTTCAATTAAAAAAATCGTTCCTATATTTAAAAAACCTTTTACGCATAATTAAATTGCCTCAATCACTTTTTTTATTAATATAACGTTGTTCAAAATCAATTAGCCCTTTTAATCTAAATTTATGATAAATAAAAACAAAACTATTCAACAACCATAAAAGGTATGTTTTTTTAAATTACTATTTAGAAATAAATATGTTTTTGTAAGTCATTTAAAAACGTTTTCTTATTACCATTTTCAAAAAAAATTTTCCTTTATACTTGAAATTATAAAATTTGTACATGAGTATTTACATTCTTTATATATTTACCGCATCTTACACAAAATTTATAACTAAAATACAGCGTGACATTTCATAAGGTCAAAAACTTTTTTTCAAAATGAAATCATGAATGGGCCATTAAGTGCACTTTCGAACTGGATGAAATTAAACGAAAATTTTTATGTAGAAAAGATTTTTTTTATCACTGCTATCCTTTTGTAAAAACAAAGCATAAAGTTACATGTGTTAATATTTTCTGAAACCTTGCAAAGCATGTGAAAGTAGAAATTTCTATAATTACATAGGAACTTTTTATACTTTCTTCCAGTTTGAAAAAAAACATTTATAAATACTCAATAAAAATTAGATTTAAATATTTTAAAACAAAATGTTTTTATACCGGATAAAAGCTTGATTTTTACAAACTTACTATATTTAATTTTCTATAATTCTATCTTTAAAAATATATGATATTTTTATTCATAAGATAACATACTTGTAGAAACATTCCGAATTCTTATCTTCTTAGTATTTCAATACAAACTATGCAATTTTAAGTATTTAAGAAATTAATTGTTTTATTTACTCCTTCAGTCCTTTAAAACAATAATTTGATTAAAATCACGATTTAATAACAGATTTAAATCATTTGATTAAAATCGTTGAAATTCTAAATAAAACAAATAAATTCATTATAAATTAATTTATTTATAAGAAAACATTGTTAATTTTGTTCAGATATCGCGATTTCTGACATATATTTAATGATTCATTTTAGATTAAAAAAAAATTTTCTATATTTTAAAAAACCTATAAAATTTACACATAATTGAATTCTTCAAGTAAATTTTAATTGGTCAAAATGAATTAGACCCTTTTTTAGACTATCAAATGAAAATAAAAATATTCTATTGCCATGAAAGTGAAAAGATTTTTTCCTTTCAAATTACTATTGAAAAGTAAGTATGTTTTTATAATTCTTTTTAAAACGTTTTTTAATTAACTTTTTCAAAAAGAAAAAAAATGGTTGCTTGTATAAGAAATTTTTAAATTTCTACTTCAATATTTACATTCTTTATATCTTTACCGCGTCTTACACAACATTTTCAACTAAAAATGGGGATCTTTGACGTTACATTTTATAAGGTCAAAAGCTTTTCCTTCGAAATCAAATCATGAATGGGCCATTAAGTGCACTTTCAAACTGGATGAAATTGAAGGAGAATTTTTATACGAAAAGAATTTTTTTTATCGGCGTTACCTTGTAATAAAAACAAGGCTTAAAAGTAACACGAGTTAATATTTTCTGAAAACTCGAAAAGCATATAAATGTAGAAATATCTATAATTACTTAAAGATTTTTCATACTTTGTTCCAGTTTGAAGAAATTTATAAATGTTTAATAAAAATGCGTGTATAACATTACTTATTGAATTCTCGAAAAAAATACATTTTCCTTTTAATATTCTGATAAAAATCATAACATAACATAATTCACGATTACAAATTTTCTCTCCAAAATCTTTGTACAGACTCAATGATATTTAACCCTTATGACTCAATTCATAATGACTGAAAATCTTAAATTAGACAATTAAAAACTCTTGTTACACAAATAAAATCAATTATTAATCGTAAGTTCAGACTTTTTTTGCAAGAGCATTAATGATTACATACAAATTCGCAAAAGCAAATATTTTGCATTTTAATTTTATCTAAGCAAAATGTTTTCGACGGTGTAATTATACAGCCTGTTAGTAAGTCATGTATTACAAGAATAACAAAATAATAAACTCAATGCTTTTCTCTAATAATGTAACAATATCCTTTTATGACCTGTACTAGAGCTAGAATACGTAGTTAAAGTATTTTATCATGATTATATTTAAGATTTTTTTTTTATCTTATTGAAGGCAAAGATAACACACGCACTTTAAAATTAATTACAAAACATGTAATGGAAAATGCCGGCGGGAAAACGTTCCTTTGTAGCTACGCATTTGACAGAATGAGTTATAAAGTATGCAGTCAATTATTTTTACATTAATTTTATCAAGAAAATTCCTGCATTAATTCATAATCTACATCAACATAAAAAATATCAGTCAGAATCTCAAATGACATTCATTATTAATCTTACTGGATAATATCACCAAACGTGGGGATAACAGCATAAAGATGAGTAATATTTTAGCGTTCCTTAGGGGTTTTTTTGTCTGAGATAAATGAGTAAACTCTGCTATTAGTCAACTGATTAAACTCTGCCATTTAAGGAAGTTTTGTTTCAATTCTGAAATCTAGGAAAAACATGGGATGCTTGTAAAAACTAATTCTGATAACAATCTTCCATTTATACATAAAAAAGATTTTAATTTATGTAACAACAATAAGTTTTTCTCTCTCCGAAACTATCTAAGGGACACATTCTGAACTGTTTCATTATATATTTCAAGATCAAAGAACTCATTATTTGTTCGAAAATACGAATTTGCAATAGCATCCTATAGATAGATAATGTATAAAGATAGGACTTTTACGAGACGATAGATCTCAGATCAGTACCAGTGTTGCAATGATTACATTTAAGATCTTGAAACTTTTCCAAATATTGAGCTAATATTTTCAAAGTTTGTTTGTTGTTTCAAAGGCGGTCGTCTGATGAAGTAAGATGCATATCGCAAAAATTAAAATGGGATAGAACAATCTGCCAAACGAATATTAACACTTTTCATACAAGAAGATTTAATCTTATATGGGAAGTCACTGACGTCATTCACAAAGCATTCGTGTAAGAAATATATATAAAATATAATTAATCTATTAAATAGATTTACAATAAACCAAAATCTGAAACAGAATTCGATCGCATTGGAATCACAAGAGATTGTTGCATGTGTTATATGATAATCACATGCAATTTTGACAAAAAATTCCCGAATATTTGAATCAGAAAAAAATATAATTGCATTTTTTCCATCTTATCAATATTTTTCATCGCCACTTATATGTTCAAATACTTGATGTACTTTCGATTGCATTTCAACACATCAATATAGTTGTGGATATTATTAGAATCGGTATTTATTATTTTAGATATTTGAATATGAATATAGTTGTGTACATCATGCTCCTTTTGTGACAAGCTAAAAAACGCCAGAGAAAGAAAAGTGGAAGTTTTAATATTGTCAGCATAATAGCTAAAATTTTCAAGCTACACATATTTTTATTATCTTACGATAGTTTTAATGAAACAAAACCTTTTTCACAGTCACAAACAAATTATTTTCTTAGAATTATACTATTTTACATCTAATTATCATTAACAACTGTCACACATGCATTACATTTTCCAAAGAATTTCACTCCATGCTTTAATAAATGCACATTCAAGCAATTTATTCAGTTATATTTCTTTGCTTCTGCCTTTGCTTTAAGATAATAAGGTTATAGAAAGGGAAATTAAATAAACAAAAATCAACAATAAAAATAATTTACGATTTCTTGTTGGGAACAAAAATCTTCAGTATGTAGCAAGAACCCATTTGTTTACAGTTCTTTATCTTAACGCCAAAGTTAACGCCAAAGTTATTTTTCGTAATTTCATTTACAAAAATCTACCATGCATTTATATCTACAATGTATACAACAAAATTCATAGATATTAAATGTTACAAAATAAATAAACTTTTCAATTAAGTCTAATATTGCCAGGCCTCGGTCATTATCTATATATAGCACTGAATTATATGTATAATGCTTTCAATAATATCGAAATAGAACCGGCTCTCAGTGACTAAACCACTAAAACCGAAGCTTATTATAAATGGCCTTTTTTATATATAAGTGTGTTTACACTGCAATGCAAAAGGCGAGCGTAAACTGACATTCATGTTTTTTGTTAAAAAAAAAAGAAAGAAAGAAAGAAGAAGAAAAAAAACGAAAAGAAAAGACGAAAAAAATACTGCAATCCACGTTTCATTACTAGGCAAAATTTATCTGGACATTTTTTTTAAACTAGTGAATTAAAATCAAAATACACTAACTTGAATGTAAGTGAAAGTTCTTCAAGACACTTTACAGATTTCTTTTTCAAAAAATACCTCTACTAATAAAATTTCACAACGCTTATTACGTGACAGTCATAAAGAGGAATCACTTTCACTATAGCGATTGAAAAAAAGACGTTAGTTACATATGATGGAAATCCAAGTAACACACCATGAACATTTTTTTAAACTTTAGGGCCAATGTGGCATCTTGGAATTATTGTTTTGCTTTTCGCTACGTTCAAGATGAGATTGATCCATCACATACCTACATTTTGAGAAATGTTTCGGAAAGAGCAAACATACCAAAAAATCGGTTTCTGAGTGGTTAATCATGCTTCGATGACAGACAAATAATTATGTAGGCATTTAAAATATTTTATTTAAAACAGGATCGCACGTACTATCTTATTAAAATCTGTATTATGCAGTTTTGAGTAAAAGTTTTGCAAGGAATTAAGATGTCGGAATCTCAGAGAATAATAATTTAACTCTCGTAACTTCCTCTTTAACGAATATAACATTGTTTCAAACTCCTACCAAACCATTTTTAATACATAGTGTAACAACTGACTTTTCCACCAATACTTTCAAAAATTCTAAAAAAATTAATCTGATAAAAGAGGAACAATTCTGTGCAGTAAATGTCTATCTCACAGATACTCACTGGCTCTTCAATGAGCGGAAAATTCATTCAAGTCAATCATATATTGCTTACGTTTGAGCTACCAATTTTAAGCTACTACAGTGCGTGTCAAAAGTTTAAGCACAATAGCAATTTTAAAATAAAACTTTAAATATTACCTTTAATTTCAATAGCTGTCTTGTAAATGTTAATCATATCTATTTTTACACCATATTCATTTAAATTAACTTATGAACTTTATTTCAAACCATGGAGTTTAAGAATAGAAGAAAAATGACCGTGTCAAAAGTTTAAGCACAAAATCGTTTTTATGGAAATTTTACAGTCTGACGCAAACGGTTATGCATGCAAACAATTTCTGGGTGTATAAGAAGTAGTCCGGTGTTGTTTTTGAGTTAGTACAAAATGCCCAAGTCAAAAGAACTTTCAGAGGAGTAGATGATAAAAATTTGGAGTATGAGAGCAAAATGTAATTCTGTTTCTGAAAATGCAAGTGCATTAAAAAAGTCAAAACAAGGTATTTATCAAATTTTGGCTCGTGTTAATGATTTTAAACGAACATTTCGTTCAGGAAGGTCGCGAGTGACTAGTTTCAGCGAAGATAGCCGCATCAGAAATTTGGCTTCAACTGGTAGTTACTCCTTTTCGCAAATAAAATATGCTGTTGGTGAACAAATATCGAAAAAAACTGTTTATAGAAGAGTTTTGGAATTCAAATACATCAAATCTGTAAAATGGCTCGATTACCGTGTCTCAAACGACACCATAAAGAAGCTAGATTACAATGGGCCAAAGAGCATATGTCATTTGGTGAAAAGTGGTTGAATGTCATATTCAATGTTGGAAAAAATGGAACCTCGATCTCCCTGATGGGTTTAAGTACTATTGGCATGATTTCCGCAAAGAACCTAGGAGTGTATTTAGCCGATAACATAATGGTAGTTCTGTAATGGTATGGGGGCTATTTTTTTCAATGGTCAGACATCTCTAGCATTCATCAGTGGTCGTGAAAACTTTGAAAACTAGCAAGAGACACTTGCCAATCATTTGCTTCATGTTGCCGAGGATTTTAGGGGGAGAAAAAAATGGTTATTTCAACATGATAATGCTTCCATCCATACCTCAAACTCAACTTCATCGTGGCTTAAGTCGAAAACAGTGTCTGTTTTGAAATGACCGGCAATTAGTCCTGATTTCAACTTTATAAAAAATATGTGAGGTATTCTCACTCATGCAGTTTATCCAAATGGAAAGCAATATTCTTCAGTTAAAGATTTGAAAGATGCCATTGAGAAAGCTTGGTTTAAAAATGAACCAGAAACAATACAGAACCTCATTTTAACGATGGAAGACTGTATATTTAAAGTAAGTCAGCAGAAAGGAGTATTAATCAAGTATTAATTTTTTTTTTATTCTTGTTCTGCTAAAGACTAAAAAACTACTGTGTTTAAACTTTTGACACACTCATTTTTATTGTTTTGATAAATTTTATTATTTATTATAAACTTTATAGCATGAATCTGTTAACTATCTTTTTAAAACTACAATTTGTAGGCTATGCGAAAAGGGAATTAACTTTCACCCATTAATAACATTTTATTTTCAAATTTTCTGTTGTGTTAAACTTTTGACACGCACTGTAATACGACTTTGCCAGTAGTAGGTGTGTTTTCAATCATCACGGTGCATGTGTAAAAGATAATAAGCATCAAAAGATGCATAATAAAGTAGCATCAATATTCGTTTTAGACAATACTTCAATTTCGTCAGACTTTTAATGCTAGATTCCATTATTTCTATTATAGACAAGATATAATTTTGAATGATACCCATTTGAATGACTTTTTTTTATTTATTTTTAATTAATTTATTTATTTGTAATAGCGAGTTAGGTCACTATTTAAAAAAGAAAACCTTTGTAAATACTTTTTTAAAATGAAAATTACTATTTCTACCTCGTATTAAGATTAAAATTTAATTTCTAAATATATACTATGTAACCAGTGCCAAATGTATATTTTTCTTAACGAGAACACGATTTCATTATATAAAAAGCACTTATCCTTATTGGCCTATTAAAGAAAATTGCTTTTTCCGTATAAAATTCTCATTTAGTATATAATTTTCAAATAATTTCTGCTTATAAAAGACTTACGACAAATTGGAAATCCTTTAAACAACATTCTGGAATAAATATTTATTGGAAAAATTTAGCGAATTAATCAGTTTTTTTGTTGAACTTAATGATCTGTAATCTCAAAGGCGGAAATCAGACTTTCCTCAAACAAGTTTTAAGAGGCGTCTCTTAAATCGCTTATATTGACGAATTTTGTAAAAATAAATGTAATCACACGTGTGTGTTTGTGCAATAATAAAGTCAATTTTCGAGAATTAAGTTTAAACCGTTTAGACTGCTATTTATATGGGGATATATTTTTTCAATTTATATAAGCTGAAAGCTATTTAAATTTTCACATTTACTTAGAGTAATCATTTTACTTAGATTAACATGCCAAGTCAGGGCAAAAAAATCTAAATACTCTGAAATTTAGGTCATCAAAAAACAAAAGCCCCCAAAATATTTTTTAAATGTAAAACGAAACGATAAAAGTTTAATAATTTAAAATAACTGGATTCATGATGTATTTTTAGTTTTCAAAATTATTCAGATTTTAACAGGTGTACATTTAACCAGAGGATGAAAACATCCCGAGCCAGGATTCAAGCCAGGGATGTATTGGCTGAGGCCACCCATACTCTTCCAACTAAGCCATTCCGGACGAATACTGGAAGACTAATTCACCCAACTAAACATAACGATTATATAATTTGGTCTGATACTCTGGATCAGCTCAACAGAATAAATCGAAGGTCTAAATATGAAACGGCAGAAAACGATGTTTACGAAACTATATAAGTATAATTTATAACGCTATTATTCATTCGGAAAATTAATTATAATAGATGTAAGTTTTACAGGAGGGCGAAAAAGTTCCCGGCCAGGATTCGAACCACAGATGTATTGGCTGAAGAAGCCAACGCTCTTCCAACTGAATCATTCCGGACGAATACTGAACGACTAATTTACCAAACTAACCTTTACGATCACATAATCTGGTCTCATACCCTGGATCAGCTCAACTGAATAAATCGAAGGTCGAGATCATTGGCAGCTTCAGCCAATACATCCCTGGTTTGAATCTTTGCCTGGAAATTTTTCACTTTATTGGAAAATTTACATCTGTTATAATTATTTACCGATTGAATAATCGTGCTATAAATTCATCTAATATAATTTTGTATGCAGCGTTTTCTGTAGTTACATATTTTGACCTTCGATTTATTCTGTTGCGACGAGCCAGAATATCACCTAAGATTATGTGATCGGTTAGATTATGTGGGTGAATTAGTCCGACAGTAATCAACCAGTATGGTTCAGTTAGAAGAGCATGAGCGACTTCAGCCGATATATCCCTGGTTCAAATCCTATCTAGCAGTCTTTCAAACTCTTGGAAAATTTACACTTGTTATAATTAATTTATCGATTAAATAATCGTGTCGTAAATGAATCTAACATTTACATTTTGTTTTTATATTGTTTCTATGTTACTTTATTACTTGATATTTATTAATTACATACAGCAATATGATTCTTTATTTGAAAGTATTGTAGATAAGTGCCTGTTTATAAAAAATAAAAACAAATTATTAAAAAATTTGCAGTAATGTTTTTTTTTTGAATACGGAAGTGTTATAAATTAAATAGCAGTTTAAAAAATCCAAGATTTTTTAGCAGGAATGATTACAGGTGATGAAATTTGAAAGCCTTCATAACGAAATTAAAGTATTTTCTGAAAAAAAAGATTCAAAAGCAAACAAACGCTTATAAAATTTTATACATATTAAATATTCGATAAAGATATTGAAAGCATTCTACTATTGAAGAATTTACTTTTTTTAAAATTCCTCTACGAAAAAAATGCAAATACATTCAGTAGACCGAAGTAAATATAACGATCATCCATTTAATTTCTGAATAATATTCTATTTTTTATCGTACTTATGTAGTCTTAGATTATCGCTGATATCACTATAAATGAGATAAAGTGGCTAATTTGAGATTTGTTGTTTATTTGTTTCCATTTGTTTTTAATATACTATATGACCAAATGCAAATGGTCGCATGCGATTTTAAATATTATGATAAATATCTAAGAAAATACACACTGCTAAAAATTGTGCTCAAAGATGGAACAAATTTTGGTGCTCAGTAGCTGCCACCAAAGCATGGTTCTAAATAAAGCATGGTCACCAAAGCAAATTCTCGTACCAAGATTTGGAGAATCTTATTTCAGCGTCGTCCTAACTATTTGAACTATGCTTCAACAGAAGCTCCAAATGTTGGTTTAAAATTTCACCATCTTACAGTGGCAGCTATTGAATACCATAACTTCGTTCGAACCAGGATAAAATTTTTAAAAGTTGATGAGCAGTTATATTGAAATTTCAAGTGTGTGAATAAGCGTATACAAATCATACATTTCCGTGAAGATTTTTTCTCCGAAACTCCATAGAGGGACGACAATAAGTTGAAAAACAACGAATATCTTTCGGACAACCCTGTGAATACTAGTCTAGCAAAAGCTTCTAAACTGTAGATTATGATTAAATAGCTTATTGTAATAAAGAGTATTCGTTTTTATGAGGATAGCATATATACTCGGAGAGAAATTAATGTTTGAATAAAAACAGTCCCAAAATTTGCTAAGGGCTGTTCTTATAAATTACGGAACACCTAATATAAAAAATATATTCTTTGAGAATGTATTGTACAATCAATAACATCAGTTGTACCAAACAAAAATGTACACAATATTTTGCATTCAAATTAAAAAAAAATAAATAGAAATGGTATTAAAAATAAGCAGGTTTGTAAAATAATGTTTCACTGCGTATGCACAAAATCAATCAAATTATACTGTGCTTAATGTGTTATCAAAATGTATAAAGCAACTTTTGGGAGAGTCTAAAAACTACAGCTTGAAAATTCTGAAAATTATTGTTGAAAGATAAGCTTAACATCCCTCGCCCCCCCCCCCCCAAAAAAAAAGAAGCAATCAATTTCAAGGACTGTATAGTACGTGCAATATTGTGTATGTTTTATTGGCTTTAATCAAAATATATAAATGGATACAGCTCCTCGTATCTTTTTGATTCATTTTATGAACAACGAATTTTGAGCTCATTCTATAACGATAATTTTTTATTTAACATTTTATGAATTTTTAGACATTTCTAACAACAAAAAATGGTAGACAAAGTTTAGTGCTGGTTATCTGCAAAAATTATTCATTTGAAATATCAAAACTTTATCATTTTTTGTGGTAGAAGGTTTAACCTCATAAAATCATCATTAAATATTCCAATAAAAAATCTAACCATAAGTCGTAAAACGTTGGAATTGTTTTTAAAGTATCGCATAAAAAATAATGATAGAATTAATTTTACAACATAATGCTAATCTCTAACTAACTTTGAGCACTTCAAAATTTAGTTTGTCTACCAATTTCAGGCAAATAAAAAACAAAAAAATTTTCATTATTTTCCGTACACCTTCAAACATTTTTCGCCATATTATATGCACATCTAACATTCAAAATTTAAAAAAAAACTATAAAAAAATTAACTGTTTATTATAAAATTATTAGATCATTAAAATTTTCACTTTTTCTCAGCAAATGCAAAAGGAATTTAACCTCTTCACATCCGACGTATCCTGTAGAATACACAACTTCACAATTTATTTCACTTATGTATAAATAATGTTAAAAATAAAGAAATTTGTGTAAAAAAAGCCTAACATAGCAGTTTGTTATACATTGCGCTCTTTTAGCGAGATACATATAATATCAAAATGGCTTGCACCAAAAATGTACGAAATGCTCAAACATGAAAACATAAATAATTTTTTTCTGTAAATTAATGATGTATTAAAAAATTCTTTTCCACAGCTCATAATTTTTTTATTCATTTTTAAAAGTAGAAACAAGACACTTGTTGAGGGGATTTTTGAAGAGATGTACAAGAGACCGTGGGATTTCATTTTTCGCTCAATTCATTAGAATTCCATTTAAACAATTATTTTCTAAGTGGACTCATTTTTTTGTTCCCAGATCTCCCTATTTGGAAAATTCGGATTAAAAAGCCAATGTTGACTGCTCTTTTTGATAATATTTTTTGCATTTAACAAAAAACCGACACTCACGTGCCTTATATACTTTCTAAATAAGAGAATTGACCAGTTTAATGCGTTTGAGTGTAAAAGTGAATTTAAAAATAAATCAGAAAGTAAGTAGTTTGCATTGGAATGCACCCTTGAGATATCATTTGCAGAAACCATTAATAATAAAACATTATTAAACATAAAAAATTATTTCTTTTTTTTTCATCTTTTTAAATGCAAAACGAATAAAATAAAATAAACAAATTATCTATAAATGCACTTATTGAATCCCCATGTATCCTTAATTTTATGTATAAAAAATTATTATTTTTTTCGCATTTCAATCTTTTTTGTTATCAATTTGTTAATAAAAATTTATAAATCAGTTAAAATACATATAAAAATAACTCCTGGAGTTTAAACAAGTTAAAAAGAGTATATGACATAAAATAATTTCAACATGTTTATTCAGTTAAAATAAAAAATATCGAATTTATTTTCGTGCCAAAGGACTATCCGAAATTACTGTGAAACACAAATCGGAGACCACTTTTATTTTGTAATAATGCAGAATATTTTTGTTTGAAGCTCATGTTTGAAGTGTTACCTTACTTAACTGGAAAGACTGCAAAGGGCTAAATGGAGTAGACGTTCAAAATGATCCCAGTTGTTTGGATTATTAGTAAAATGCCTCGTCGAAATGAAATTTCTGAAGTAGGAATGCAAAATTTTCGTTTTATAACGGAAATAGAAAGTCTAAACGTGAAATAAATTGGACTGATAGTCTTTATAACTGAAATTTATAGCTCTTAGCAATTTTTGAGTAAGAAGGAATTGTATGGAACATAAAAAAGATTTCATTACAAACCGGAGTTTCCATTACAATTTTTCATTGCAAGTTTTTATTACAAAACGAAGTTCGAAGATAACAAAAAATTTTGAAGCTGGCAACAAATTCGACCAATCAGCTGGTAAAACAGCACAGAATAAAAGTAAACAAGTGCCTTATGTAATTATGTAGTGAATTTTGAAGTTGAATATTCTTGGATTAAGAGAGAACTATGAGTATTATAACATCATAAAGAAGCACATTGGAAGTGAAAAAAAGAATGTGAAGTATTCTAATTCAACATCGAAAAGTTTTGAACGTACGAAAAACATTAACTGAGATTCTCCGAATACCAATAACTAGAATTTATGTGATTTAAGGCAAGAATTTTGTTACTTTTATAATAAGCAGATTGCAGGTGGTTTCGTTATGATGTTCTCTTTTTTATATAAAGAAAAATGTGATCTATAGAAACCATAATATACAAAATCATTTTGGATGGGGTAACAATGATATTGCACTGATATGTGATTACTTTTGTCTTCTTTCAAACGGGATAAAATGGAATATAATACTTAAACAAACCTAACATCTTACAACATAATACTTACAAACATGTGTCTAAAACAATATTAGTTTGGGGATGTCCAAATATAAAGTTATTACTTCAGAGAGAAGGAGGAGTCTGGATCTTGATATCGTTAGATAACTCTAGTGTAAGAAGTGGTTGCTGATAATGTTGACATTTTTTGTTTATTTTTTTGTGTTACTTTTTCTTTACATTTAAATATTCTATTATATTTTGTACGTTTTTATAAAAAAAATCCTTAACTATCTAAAAAAAAATCTTTCCAAAATTTGCCATAACCCAACGTTTGAAATTCCTGTTCTTCTGCCGTCTATGCATGTAATTGACTGTAAGGGATATTATAAACCATAAAGATAATATGTTAGAAATGCTACGTGCATTTACCAGTGAAGAAAGAGAAATAATGTTATCCACTTTTTTTTTTTTTTTTTTTTTTTTTTTTTGATAAATTTATCCTTCTCGGGCAGATGCGAAAATACAATAATATTATTGAATGCATTATGTAACTATATGCTACTATTAATTTATTTAAAAGGCAACTAACACTTTTAGATATTATTTGATAAAAGTTTGCTTTATGTATTTATATTTATTGACACCTTGATTAAATAAATTATGGGACTACTAAATATATAATCATGTGCGTATATATAAGAAGAAAGAAAATTAATTTAAAGATTAAAAAAAATGCGTGTGGCACTCGGGGACTGCCGCGGTAAAGCTATTGCATAGCATTTTTTATCAACTTATGCAATTATAATTATTTATTTATTTTTTATTTATGCAGTTTTTTTTTTGTCTTTGATATTAATTCAAGTTAAACATTTTGAGCGTGATGACCGATAACAATTTTTTTTTCTTGTATTGAACAAATGAGAAGTTAATATCGTTTAAAATATTTTTATTATCTTGCAATACATGTAGGTTAATCAGGAATTTTTATCATTGAAACTATACGTTTATGGTAGCTGAAATAAAAAAACATAAGTTTAAGACTTGATATTCTCAAAATATCTGAAAAATACTGCGTCAATGTCTGTCGATTTCTACGGAGGGATACCGTGCCGAAGTCTGCCAAACTGAAGCGACGTTACCGGAGTGTTAGGTTTTTTTTTTCTCGTTACAGAATTTCTTGATTCTTTCGCCGCGCTCAAAGCCCGCGATAAAAGCTATGCAATACCTTAATAAATTACAAACAAAATTTGGCCGCGCTACGAAAATTAGATCGCGAGTTATAAGCATTTTAAATTTTCCGAACCTCACCGTGGGGGTCTCCTGTCAGCAAAAATTAACACTGTCTCATAATAAATTACCAAACAAAATTTGGCCGCACTACGAAAATTAGATCGCGAGTTATAGGCATTTTAAATTTTTCGACCCTCACCATGGGGGGATCTCCTGTCACCAAAAATTAACACTGTCTCATAATAAATTACCAAACAAAATTCGGCCGCGCTACGAAAATTGATCGCGAGTTATAAACATTTTAAATATTTCGACCCTCGCCGTGGGGGGGGGGGTCTTCTGTCACCAAAAGTAACACTGTCTCATAATAAATTACCAAACAAAATTTGGCCGCACTACGAAAATTAGATCGCGAGTTATAAGAATTTTAAATTTTTCGACCCTCACCATGGGGGATCTCCTGTTACCAAAAGTAAGACTGTCTCATAATAAATTACCAAACAAAATTTGGCCGCGCTACGAAAATTAGATCGTGAGTTATAAGCATTTTAAATTTTTCGACCCTCACCATGGGGGATCTCCTGTTACCAAAAGTAACACTGTCTCATAATAAATTACCAAACAAAATTTGGCCGCGCTACGAAAATTAGATCGCGAGTTATAAGCATTTTAAAATTTTCGACCATCTCCATGGGGGATCTCCTGTCACTAAATATTAACACAGTCTCATAATAAATTACCAAACAAAATTTGGCCGCGCTACGAAAATTAGATCGCGAGTTATAAGCACTTTAAATTTTTCGACCCTAACCATGAGGGATCTCCTGTCACCAAAAGTAACACTGTCTGATAATAAAATACCAAACAAAATTTGGCCGCGCTACGAAAATTAGATCGCGAGTTATAAGCATTTTAAATTTTTGACCCTCACCGTGGGGGGTCTCCTGTCACCAATAGTAACACTGTCTCATAGTAAATTACCAAACAAAATTTGGCCGCGCTGCGAAAATTAGATCGCGATTTATAAGCATTTTAAAATTTTCGACCCTCAGCATGGGGGGGGGGGTCTCCTTTCACCAAAAATTAACACTATCTCATAATAAATCACCAAACAAATTTTGGCCGCGATACGAAAATTAGACCGCGAATTATAAGAATTTTAAATTTTTCGACCCTCACCGTGGGGGTCTCCTGTCACCAAAAGTAACACTGTCTCATAATAAATTACCAAACAAAATTTCGCCGCGATACGAAAAATAGATCGCGAGTTATAAGCATTTTAAATTTTTCGACCCTTACCGTGGGGGGTCTCCTTTCACCAAAAATTAACACTGTCTCATAATAAATTACCAAACAAAATTTGGCCGCGCTACGAAAATTAGACCGCGAGTTATAAGCATTTTAACTTTTTCGACCCTCACCGTGGGGGGTCTCCTTTCATCAAAAATTAACAGTGTCTCATAATAAATTACCAAACAAAATTTGGCCGCGCTATGAAAATTATATTGCGAGTTATAAGCATTTATATTTTTCGATCCTCACCACTGGGCAGGTCTCCACTCACCAAAAGCTACATTATCCTATCTTGTTTTATCTTAAGACGATTCTTTTCTATACACATTCTATCAGGAATTTTTATTATTGAAACTATAGATTTATAGTAACTGAAATAAGATATATAAGTTTGAGACTTGATATCCCTTATAAATATCTGAAAAATACCGCGTCAATGTCTGCCGAAGTCTACCGAAGGATACCATGCCGAAGTCTGCCGAAGTGAAACGACGGTAGCCGAGTGTTAGGTTTTTTCGTTACGGATGTGTTAGGATATTTCTCGTTACGGAATTTTTGGATTCGGTCGCCGCGCTCAAAGCCCGCGATAAAAGCTATGCAATAGCTTAAAAATATTTTGTAGTAATTGATGACTATATCAACTGCGTGTAAGAGGAAGGTGTGGATGAATGACGACGTATGGCATCGTAAGAGGGGGGAAGGGAGGCCCAAAATGGCAAAATGTTGATAATGACATAAGTATAGTCCCTTTAAAACAGAAAGTATTTATTTGGTATCGTAGCCCAGCTTAACTACTTCACTGAAACCGACTAAAACCCGCCTAAAACTAGCCGACTAAAACCCCACTGGAACCCGTGAATCTTCTTTCCTCTAAGTATCCGAAAACAGCATACATAGGTATATTATCCAGTGTATCAATATAAAAAATTATTATGGATAATCAGGTTATAATCTTTCCTAAAACAATGACTGACTGCAAAAAAATATGAATCAAATAGCGGAGAAACATCTTACTAAATATTTTAAAACCTTCTTTTTCATTATATGGTCTTATAATTTTTTTATAAAGTATTTTTTGCAATTTTATATTATTTTACTATGTTATGTCTTGTAAATGAATCTTTTAGATATATTTCTTGAATGTAAATTTCTTTATGAAAATTTTATTTACTGTTATGAAGGGATTTTATATGATTAAAATATTTCATCAATCAGCTCAGGAGACCAAGTGTCAAGGGCTTATTCTTTTGTAACAAACAGTTTTCTGTGCAGTGAACAATATAAAACTTTCAGTCTTTCGCTATCAGCATATGTCGCATGTATTGATACATGACACACAGTGTTTCATAGTTCAAAAGACATATTGAAATTCAATTATTATTTTAGAAAGCATAAATAATATTTACTAACTACGCTTCATTAATATGCAAAATTTCACATGAATGTTAATAAATAAATATAATAATAGCTTTAAATTGATCTATTCTATTAATAATGATTATTTAATCTATTGGTATCAAAAACTTTTGTAATTAGAAAATCCAATGTAACTACACATACAATACATTTCACGTAATCCTAAATATCTCCTCTTAAAAAAAGTTTAAACCTTAATTAGCTTTAACTATAGAGTAAGCCGATTAAAAGATTATGTTTAAAATTTTAATCCTACATTATAAAGACATTTGAAAATTAATGAAATGGGATTTCGTGACCATTCACATGTTGTTTGAGCTTAATTTTAATTACGAGAGGTGTTTTAAAAGTTCTAATTGAACAGGATTATAAATATATCATATTTTCAAAATCACAGGATGTAAGAACGTAAAATTAAATCTTAGCAGAAAAGATTAAATTTCAAAAATTATGAACAAAAGGTGGAGAAGAAAAAAATGTATAGCGAAAAAAATGAAATAATGTAAATGGAAAAAAAATGAAAAAGAACTAATATAAATATATTCTTTAACAGTGTTTTTGTCTTATGTGTTTTTATAGCAAAACTTTATTCTTATAAACATTAAGTTCCTAAAATGATAGAAGGTGTCTTAACCATTAGACGAAAATTCTCTTTGAATATAATTTGAAACCGATGAGAGTGAAAAATTAATTTTTTGTTTAACCAGAAACCCGCACGAAGTTATCATTTATACTTGAATAATCTTTTATTCAAAAATATATGCTCTTTAGGAATACATGAGATACAATGGATCATTTTTGAAATTTTTATTAATGTTTTTCTTGTGAAACTTACAGTACATCTGAAACATTCCTCAATGCACCATTTTTTTTTTTTTTTTTTTTTTTTTTTTTTGTCAACATTTTAAATTTTCTGAAAGTGTAAATCCGGGAAATTCTTTCAAAAAATAATTTTTATTAAAGTTAAAAATGTGTCCTATAGAACCCCATATGTGTGGTACTGCAAGAGATGCATGATAAATGATACATCCCAGTACAGATACATATAACTCCTTGAACATTTGTGAGTTATCTTGCATTTTCATAAAAATATTTTTTTAAGTAATCTTAATTTAAAATTTCTTTTCCTGTTTTTTCTAAAATATATTTTATATTACTCCAATTTGCATTTATCTTAAAATTCAATTCTGTTAAAAGTAGTTTTGTCTACGTCCGATTTAAGTTATTTTGAAGAAACACAAAATCATATAATAAAATTTAGGGTATATATTAAAAGTCCTTCGGTAAAAATTCTCCATTTTTAGGTGCGTTCGTAATTATGTAAATACGTAGCACCTATTGTTGTCGCTCAGTCCGTCCGTCTGTCTGTCTGTCCGTCTGTCTGTCTGTCCGTCTGTCTGTCTGTCTGTCCGTCTGTCTGTCTGTCTGTCCGTCCGCATATAACAACGCAAAAACTACCCAACCGAATCGTTTGAAATTTAAAATACATAATTATTACATAACTTTGTCGAGTCATTTCAAATTTTATGAAAATCGGATGGATAGATCAATTACAGGGACAATCAAAAGGATTCCGTTACATTACGGTCAATGGGGAAAAAAGTTTCAAATGCATTTTAATCTTTTGAAATTTAAAACGTATATTTATTACATAATTTTGTCGAGTCATTTCAAATGTTATGGAAATTGGATGCATAGATCAATTACAGGGACAATCAAAAGTGTTCCGTTACATTTACGGTCAATGGGGAAAAAAGTTTCAAACGCATTTTAATCGTTTGAAATTTAAAACGCATAATTTTTACATAATTTTGTCGAGTCATTTCAAATGTTATGAAAATCGGATGCATTGATCAATTACAGGGACAATCAAAAGTATTCCGTTATATTACGGTCAATGGGGAAAAAAGTTTCAAATGCATTTTAATGGTGTTGCACTCATTTGAATATAACAGAATTGACATGAATCTATGAAATATGTACTAAAAAATTCATTTTGTACAATCTGTGATTTAAAGAATGTTTATTATTAAATTACAGGGCCACACAAATGTATTCCACTAAATAATGTTTAACGGGGAAACATTGTTTGGGGGGTCTTTTAACTATATTAAACTACTTCACATTTTAAGAATAAGATATACGTTAATGCAGTATAATAAAAATTACTCCCTGCATATTTACAGGAACACAAAGATTTCGACCACTGTACTGTATCCAAAGTACGCTCTATTATATCAGCAAGATCTGAATATTTTAAAACTTCGTTATCGTACGAACGCACCTCATTTGCTACGCTTCACGTGCAATTTCCAACTTGTTTTAAATGCATTATTGACTGACATAATGGCGGATGAAGCTAGCTAAAGAACTAGTTTCAGATCTTGTCATGTCCGGTACACATACTTAGTCAAATTCATTTCGATTAATAAACAAGAGATCTATCATCTAAAAAAAAAAACAGATTGTCTCAATATTTCCCGTACTTAGAAATTTAAACGCCTTTTAAGTTAAATAGTATATTTTAAAAATTCATACCCTATATTTTATACTTAAATGAAGGTGTAATATTGAATTTTGTCTGATTGTTTTATTCAGAAAGAAAACTTTAAAATAAATGAATTATTGAGTATTAATTCTTTATTTACCGAAGTTACTTATAAGTACCATAAAAATTACTAATTATGGAATTCTTTTAATATGTCAATTAGTTGTAATATTGTTTAGAAGGAGTTACAGATACATTACTTTATTTTGTTCCAAAAGCATTATCGGTTGCACAAAACAAAAACATTTTTAAAAAGATTATTTCTTTTGTCTTTGTATCTCTTCAGCTTCCTTGGCGTTAAGGGAGGGGGAGGGGGATTTTTCAAATTGGAAATATTTCTATATTTATATTGTAAGAACATCATGTTTGTACATTTTATAATTCTACAAAATACTAACAAAACAATGGGGTTATAAATATTGCTCAAAATCCCTTTAAATTCAAATTTAATTAATCCTTCTAAATCTTCATTATCTTCAATTCTTCTAAAATTCTTCACAGATTTATTAATTTATTATATAATTTTTTTTTAATTTAGTTTAAACAATTTATGTAAAATGCTTTAGAATGTAAAATTTTCATGAATTCATAATACGGTAGATAAAGGGACAAAAGTCTTGACTGCAAAAAAAGTAGGCTTATTTTAAAATTATATATTTAAAACAATATACTTAAAACGGTATATTTGAGACGGATTTGTTAAAAACGTTAAAAAAAAGCATTTCTTCCTGACGTTATTCGTAAGTCCTAGAAGCAGATATTTTTCATCTAATCCTTTCAATTAAGCTCATTTTCAAATGTGTGATAATATTATTTAATCAGTATGTCATTTGTCAAAATCTCCAGTGGATGTACCATTGGAAATCGAAAATCCCGCACTTATAAATAAGGTGTTCTGGTGTAATAACGCCAGGCGGGGTAATAACGCCAAGTCCTAATATTATGCATAATTATGAAACAATCCGGTAAATGACATCCATGTGCTCTGCGCAGAAGGGTTTTGAGTTATATAAATTGCAAAAAACAGCTTAAAGTTAATTTGTTCCATTTGTAGTTCTTATTGCTTTTACAAGCATCTAAAATTATAGCTTGATCTAAAATTTGCGAGATACGTTTTGTGATGTGAAGACTATATTTTTTATCTGTAAATACTTTGTTTATTACATAAATTTGAAGTGCATTTCATGTACTTTCAAAATGTTATAGACGATTTTAGATATCTTCTCGAGATAAGTTGTAGTTTAAAAAGTACTGCGGAATGAGCATTCCGGGGTAATAACGCCAAGGATTGTCGTTATTACCCCGGTTGATTCCCAACAGTGACCTAACTACATCCACAAAGGGGGTTTATTTATTAATATGGGGCAGCATTATTATCATTGTTGAAATGGTAAGATTAAGGAGGAAGGGTCTAATCCCCAAAACTACTCTCTCTATTCTTTTAATACTAATGTAAAAATAATTTTAAGCTCTTATAAATAAAACTATATGAAAATTTTTTCGGTATTCTAATTGGAACACCTTCAAAATCAGGTTTCTATTAAATTTCCACTGGATTATTCAATTGAGTTCTAAATTTTAACTGTCCGCTTTCTCAGAGTTCGGTTTTTCAAAATTTTACAAATTTAACCTTTAATCGATGTGACAGAAATTATAACGTAACTAATGTGCAGCGGTTTGTGAGTCCGCAAGATTGAAAGATGAATAAAAGGCGGGAATAACTCATAGGATTGTGTTTTTGAACTAAAATTTTTATTCAAGACTATTTTCTTTAATATTCTCCTATTTAAAAATCTTTGAGGATAGTACTAAAGTTCCAAATGAAACAAAATTTCAGTAAAGTTTGTAAAGGCGATCAATGATTAAAAATCATAGACTACTATTCCTGCACTAAACTTTTTGTACGGAATTTATTCTAATTAAATTTAATCTATTCAAATATTTCTAACAATAGTACGAGGACTCCAAACGAAAGAGAATTTCAGTTGCAGCTATAGTTAAACTGGAAAATACAAGTTAACATCTAAAATTTGGGGGGGGGGGGGTGCAGCGTTCAAAGAGATTGCTAACAGCAGGTAAAGGTTAATTTTGTTGCTAATATAGATATAAAGATATATAACCACACGAATCATGTATAAAATTTAATAAGAGATCTCATTGGTATAATATATTTTTCACAAAAATCTTATTTAATTAAATAAAAATTTATTAAAGCATGTTTTATATAACGCCGACACTTTAAATTTAGGTTTGGAGAATCCGCATTAGTGTGGAGTTGTGGGTTAAAAACTATTTACAAGGCCACTATAATAGTATTAACAAAGATATTTATTACATATAACTCTAGTTATTATAAAATTTTACATGATTAAAATATTACATTTTAAATGGTTAAAACCATGCAATGTTTCTTATAATTATATTTAATCGGGACTTTTTAAGCAAAAAGAGGCAGAGGATGTTATATTCTGTTGAAGCTCCCCCTCACTCCTTTTTCTTTCACTTTCACATAAAATTGAATATTTTCTTTCGCATAGAATGCATACATAGAAATATAAATACTGATTCAAATAAACACAGTAAAAACCGTGCAATGTTTCTAATAATTCTATTTATACAGTCCTTTTTAAGGAAAAAAGTAGCTTAGAATCTGATATTCATTTACCTCCCCGCCCCCCAATCACACCATTTTTTTCTTACACTTTCACAAAAACTTTAACATTTTCAATAGCTTATAATGGAATTTGTCAATTTCTAAGGCTGTAAAGTTTGCATTTTTAGAATTAAGCAATCTCTACATGATATTATTCCGCCTTATTTTATAGTTTTGTTTGCACGGCGTTATTACCCATATAGGTGGGTAATAACGCCAAATAGCATTTTTCAAGAAATCACGTCATTACATTTTATGAATACATATCTGTTAATATATTTTTTTATATAGATAGTCAATGAGTTGCTGCATCAAATCCTATATTTCTTTGAAAAATACAATCTAAAATTAAGTCGTGCAAAATTGGTAGAACCTTAATGTGGCGTTATTACCGCAGGATACGTTATAAATTTTCTAATATAAATCAAGGACAATCCAATTACAACAGATCAGAACTGATGATTATAATACCATTTTAGTCTCTCATAGTAGGTTATCCTTTTTATAAACAGCACAACTTAGTACACTTTTGGAGCTAACATGGTCAGGATGGGAGTCGTTTAATTTCATTGGTGCCTGTGTGAAATTCCTAAAAGAAGATTTAAAAAAACTATGAAGAATCATCTATAAATTAAAATAATCATTCCACAGTTTTAAAAAATCTAATCAAATGTTTCCAAATTATTAAAACGTTGATAACAAGTGATTTTTTAGGTTACATTATAATATTTATAATATAGCAATAAAAACAAAATGTGTGAAAGCTCTTCAAGCTCTTTAAAGTTTAAATTTAGAATAGTACAAATTATTTCCATTAGATGATCTGTAATTTTCGGTATTAATGCATTTTAAGATATTTACTATTTTATGGCATTAAAATGTTACAGCAGAAAGTTCAAAAGTATTTTGAGTGGAAATGAGCATACATAATTATAAAGCCAATTTTTTTTTCTTACGAAATATATTTTTAATGTTATCAAAGTTCAAAGTTCAATAATTTTGTTTTAGTACTTATTTTGAAAATTGTTTGAAATATATATTTTCCGATATCATTAATAGTAGTATAAAAAATTCTATACCTATCAAATTGCTACTATGATCACACTAAAAATTTAAATGAAAAATATTTCAGATTACATGAGTCGTACATTATTATATTATGAAAAACGTTCTGGTTGTAACATTCTTAAAATGAGTTTAACACAAAAATACACCAGATGACAAAAATTGAAAGGAAATAAATATATATAATTTCAAAGGACTATTATATTCTGAATTCTTGGGAAAATATTTTGACAGTTTTGAAAATGTTAAACAACACTACTCCAAAAAAATATTTTTGAATTTAATATAAAATGTCATGCATTTCATTTAAGCAAGAGAAAAAAGAAATAGAAATTGAATTGAATTTACATAACTCAGAATAAATTTAATATTTTACGATAACATGGGAAAAAATTTCTTTTTATTGTTCCTTCAATATAGATATCCACGAACTAATTTCTATTTGCTTTTTACTCATGTTTTTTAATAAAACATCTGTTTTAGAAAATATAGTGTAAACTAGCATTTTACATATGTCATTATTTTATTCTAGAACTATCGTATAAAACTTTAAAAAATATAGATTAAACAGTACAAACTGGTGACTGGAAATTATTGGATACAATTTTTTTATTTGTGTTTTTTTAATGTATTGTCTTGGTTGAGAAAAAATTAAAATAAAAGGATAGCGTATTTGTATAAGAGTAATAGCCTGAAAAATGAACGCTTCTAATTGGACGACTGCTTCAAAAAGACTTTGAATTTCTAATGTTTTTGTTTTTTAAAAAGTTCTAATCACCACAATTTGACGAAATGATACTGGGACCACAAGTGCATCTTACACTTTCAAACAAAAAAAGAATTATCAAAACCGGTTCATATTTAGGGAAGTTATGAGTGAACAACAAATACATACAGGCAAAAATCATAACCTCCTTCTTGAAGTCGGTTAACAATTGAGTATAAATCTTCTAAAAGTAAAAATTCGTCATTTTTTTAAATAGCTAATAAGTAGAAACACTCTTCCGAAAAATAAAAATAAAATAAAGGATATTGTTTGAACCCACGTGATTGCATGTGAAAGGCAAATGGGCAAAAGAAAAATTAAGGTCCTCCCAATCCAGAGAATAAGCAAGAAAAACAAAATTCAAAGACCTCAAATTCCTTAATAGATGTAATAAAGAAAAAAGTAAAAGCAAGGAAGTAGAAAGGAAAAAACTCAGAAGAAACATAAAAACCAGATCGTTATGCTATACAAAGATAACTAGATACATTTTTGGAAAATAGGGACTAAAATCTCGAGAAGATCTTGAGAATTGCATTAGGTTATAAATTATTGTTCAAATAGTTGACAAAATACTAGTAGACTAAAATGAAATTTAAGAAAACACTATCAATACAAAATTCTAGTCCAAAAAAATCAGAAATATAATCTAAAAATCTGTTTCATGCATTTCTAGAAGAACTCATGTAAGACTAGGAAGGAATGACATCTCTGGATAGTATTAATGAAGAATCATTGACAGATATCATTGAAAATGCTACATGGAGAGAAATGGATCCAGTTGTGAGCCAATATTTCAAGAAATTTTTTTAATAACTTTTTTTATTACTATGCATAAAGAGTGAAATTATATGACTACTCAGTATAAACGGTATGTGTCACAAATAGAGTAGAGGAAGAGGAAAGTAAAAGAGAATTATTAATCTAAAATTTACATGGTTCAACGATGACCTGAAGACGGATTATATTAACCCTCTCATGCATGAATTATTTTCTACACAGTAAAAATAATCAAACAATCATTTTTTGCGATAAATGAGAGCAGTTTATCATGAAAATAATTTTATTGGGAGTTTTTATACATTATTTATTAATATAGTCATACGTCCTCATTTGAGGACATTGTGCGTCAAGGGGTACATTCGTACTGTCCTCAAATTTGGGGACAATATGATTCAATGTTCAAATATCTGCATACGTTTCATATGATTTATTCAGTATAAAATGATCCTATACATCTGGACATACAGGTACAGCGCATGTTCCACAAATGTATCGAGTTTTACTTTTGCAATTTTTATCTCTACAATGATTGGCAAACTTTGCTTCCGTTTTCTTCGGATAATGCTTTCCTCCATCTAAACGTATAGTTTGAGGTACATCGTGTGTATTCCTATGTTCTATTGATGATTATCTTTCAAAGGCTCTTTTATTTTTATTTATCGCAGCTGTACCCTTATATATCAAACTCATTTCAAATGAACTTTTGAATTCCGGCAGGTCTATGCTTTTGGTGTTTTCTGATTTCCATAGAATCCCAGCGTTAACAATAGTGACATTTATAAGGTGATAAAAAATACACATGTACCACCTCTTATTTCTGAATTCATTACGATAGAGGGCTATGAGAGAGTCCATAAGATCAACACCACCCGTATCCTTATTATACTTAGAGACACAATGTGGACACTTGATAGAAATAATTTTTCTTTTCCATTGTAGTGAAATGTGTTACTTGGCCTTCAGGTACCTTTCCATAGTACGAAGAGATTGTATAAACCGATGTATTATCGATCCATCGGGTGATACTTATATTAACCGAAGATAAAACAATCGAACTACTACCCCTTCCTTCATTCTTCAGTTGTTTTATTGATTTTAGCTTCTTTACTGCACCCACCAGCCTGTTAATTCTTATAGCCCCAACATACCAAATTCCCAGGGGTTTTAGTTTTAAACTCAATGGTAATCTGGAAAAGCAATTATCTGCATATATTTTGCAGTTTGTCTGATGCAAACGATGAGTCAAACGAAGTATGACATCAACAGATGCACCACAATTAGATGTTACCAGTTATATCTTGAAACAATTCAAAAGAATAAATGGAATCAGATACACCAGCACTACATCACATTTTGCATCCCAATTTGTGCGGTTTCTTAGGTAAGTATTGTTTTATAGATGATTTTCCTTTGAATGGAATCATCATCTCATCCACACTTTGATATTCCTCATTATAGGCAGCTTTGTGAAATGTCTCATGCAATTTTGTCAAAATCGGTCGAATTTTTATATATTCATCTGTATTGTCATCAGTAATCATTGTATTATTTACAAAATGTATTTAAAAAATAAATAAAGGTAGTAAACAAAAATGTGTTTTGTTTACTTTAGTGCAAACTGTCCTCATATGAGGACAGATATGTTTTATACTTTAAATAAAAACCTAATTGAAATATTGCAAAAAATTTCTATCATTACTTGCTATATGATGATAAATTGTATATAAAAAAACTTACCTTGACTATATTGTAAATATTTCCTAGTCTATTTGTAGCAAATTCTGCGCAATATCACTATACTTCAATACTTTGATTTTATTGCAACATTCGTGTGAATTACAACCATCGGTATGTCATTGCTATCTATTGTGTTGCATGCAAGGTAATATCTGTCCATAAATAAGGTCCCCATTAATGAATGCAGAAAAAAAATTTGTAACTCTAATATTTTATAGGGTAATATTTATCCGTCCTCATATGAGGCCAGTATGCATGAGAGGGTTAAAAAAATATTTGCATCGGATATTATGGATTACTGTTGCAACTAAACAATTCCTCAAAAATACAATAATTAGTAAATTGGAAATTACTTGTAATTTTTCTAGCCTTTGATAAACATTAAATTAAAAAATAATCAGGAAAGTTTCGAAAACTATATTAAGGATTTTTTTCAATAACGTATTGCATAACGTTACAAATTTATGTTTATAGATATATAATAACAAATCGCTCTTTCTCTGTCTCTGTCTGTGCGTGTGGGTGTGTGTGCGATGGATAGCAAAATCTATCGCACGTAGAAGTCTGAAAATTTAGGTGATGATAGTCGAAAACATGTCTTCATGCAGCTGATGCTCCGAATTTTAATATTTTAAGAGCCAGAGGGCCTTGACTCTAAAATTTTTTATGCACTAAGTTTTTATAACTTGACCCCTTTAAATCTACTCGGGATTCTTTTTGAAGGACCTTTCTCCACTTAACCGTTCTCGTCTTTTTGCTTTTCCGTTATGACCCTGGGGACTTGGGAACCGTTTAAGGCCCCCTTTAAGTTTATGTGATAATAAATTGTTAATAAATTGCTTCCATATAATTCGATCTTCACTTTTAGGATTTAGGTTCCATTTAAATATTTTCGAGTTTTAACATTCATATAAGACACTGGGGACCCCTTAGTGAATCATAAAGCGCGGCCTAGAGCCATTTGAACTATATGTGAGCCAAAAATTTTTGAATCACGAAATTTCTCTTATTATCAATGCAAATTTTTAAAGTTGAGTCTTGGATTTTTCCAGGACCAACACCCTGATATTTTTATTCGGTCTCCAGGGCCCTTTTAAAAATATTTATCCAATTAATTAGTGCATTAAAAATATATTATTCCAACGAATATTTTTAATGCTTAATTCAAAATACGGAATTACAAATAAAATACAAATAAAATACTGAGTACATTCATTATACTGAATGCAAAGAATTACTCTGTTTATTTTTGACTAATTAAAGATCTAAAGCCCTATGTACTAAAACGTTTTAACATTCTTTCATGTTAAGGCCGTCGTTTTAACTGCATGTTTCAACCTCCGGGATTCCCTTATTAAAGCTCCCATAAAAATTTTCTGATTTACTAGCTGTTTTTTCTCTATCAACTTCTTAGGTCCTTTAGCTAATTTATGAACAGCAAAAAAATTTCTCAAACTTCCACTAATTTTGAATATTAATCGCTTTCTTGGGGCCCATTGTGCAGTTTCTTTAAAAATGATCCAAATTGCTTTCAATTTTATTTAACATTGTTTTAATGTCCTCCTATTATTTTAATAACTACGAAAAATATTTTTATATCCAACCACATTCGAAAAAAAAATTCCTGACTCCTTAAAGTTTTTAATAAATAGTAAATAGTAAATTATTAATAAATTGCTCCCTTTCAATCTTGATTTTTAGGATTCTTTATCCGTTTAAATATTTTAATGTTCCATATAAGATACTGTGGCCCACTAGGAAATCATAAGGCCCAGTCCAGGGCCGCTGTACATTTGGTGAGGCAAACATAATTAACTTCCTAAATTTCTCATTTTCTTAGTGCAATATTTTCCAGGACCAACTCCCTCATATTTTTATTGGGGCCTTAGGGCCATTTTTTTACACTAACCCTATCAACTAGTGCATGAAAAAATATTATTCCAACTAATAATTCATACGCTATGTTGAATTTTGACTAATCAAAGATCTAAAGCGCAATGTACTAAAATATTTCAACAGGTTTCCATGCCAGGGGCCTGATTTTATATATCAGTTGACAACTCCGGGCTCCCTATTATCGCTCCCTTAAAAATGGTCCGATTCACTATGTGTTTATTATTATTATTAATAATAAAACTCATGATGTCCTCTAGCTACTAAATAAACGGCAAAAAAGTTTTCAGACTTCAGTTACCACTAACTTTGTATATTAATCGCTTTCTAGAGGCCCTAGATGCAGCTTCTTTAACCTCCTGACTGCCGCCGGCTGATTTTTTCACACACTAAGCTGCAGGTTTCATTGCAACATAAGCAATATTTAAATTAGTATAATTCCACAAATAAAACCCAATTCTGAAAAATTTAGTTAGGATTGATGTTATCAAAGATCATACACCGATACTAATAACATATTTTGTATCAGGTTGGAAAAAACATCTTTTTTAAATATTTTTAATAAATTACAGAGAAAACAACATTACAATATTACCCTTTGGCTGGGCAGTCAGGGGGTTAAAAATGATCCAAATTGCTTTTAATTTTATTTAAAATAATTTTAGCATCCTCCCACTATTTCAATAACTGCAAAAATATTTTTATACTCAATTATATGCAAAATAAATTCCTGTATCCTTGGGACCCGGAGCAAGGTCCCTTGAAGTTTTTGTAATAGTAAATTTTTAGTAAATTGCTTCCTTTTAATCCGACCTTTATTTTAAGGACTGTTTATACATTTATATTCATAATGATTTGACATTCCATATAAAACACTGTGGCCGCATAGAGAATCATAGCGCCCCGTCCACGGGTCCTGAACATTTTGTGAGACAATCATATCAGACTCCCTAAGTTTTACACCTTCTCTGTACGAATTTTTTAAATTTTAATCTTGGACTCTTCTTCCAGGACCAACACCCTCATATTTTTACTTGAGTCCTAGGACTCTTTTTTTTACACCTTTACTTAATCATTTTTTTCATTTCTTTAAAATATTATTCAAACGAATATTTCATATCCTATACTTAATTTTGACTATTTGTAAGACATTTTAACATGTTTTCATGGTAGGTTCCTCTTTTTAACTGTCAGTTGGCCCTTTTGAAGCCCTCATTATAAATCCCTTAAAAATTGTCCAATTCATTCGCTTTTTTAAACAACGTCCTTCAGCTACTAAAAAATTATATATTTATTAAAATAACATTACGGGTGTTTCAATCTATATATTTAAAATAACGGTTGTTTTTTTTTATCATATCTGCGCTGAGCTTTCTACTGGATCAATTTTATTATTATTATTATTATTATTAATATTATTATTCAATTAAAGCCGTTCGTTTGTATATATGCCCGTACGATTTTTTTTTAAATTTTGGTAATAAAATTATCGCCATTGTTGAAGCGTGAAGGGAAATGTATCATTACGGATGCCATTTTCATATTTCTATTTTAAAAAAATTAATAAACTTGTATTTTAATAAATTACAACGATTATTTGGAAAATGATATATTCAAAGACTAAAATTTTAAAGATTTATAAATAAGTTCTTGTATATTTAAATTAATAACAATAATAATAAACATCATTTTTATGATGATCATAATGAGTTCTATATAGTACGTATGCCATGCATTAAACATAAATATTCCTAGACTAATGATAAAAGAAAAAACAGTAGTCTATAGATATAAAACTTTAACTGTTTAAAATGTACATTTTTATTTGATGGAGTTAATCAGAACGCCTCATCCTGAACGCCTCATATTACGTATGACATGAATTAAACATTAACTTTTCTGGACCCATCCTAAACAAGTTTTAAATGAAATTTCAGTTTTACAATTTTCTGCAACTGCAAATTTTTAAACTACTAAACATAGCACCTTTTAATTTTTTTCACCGTTGTATAGAGAAAAAAATGCACTTTTAAAAGAAATTTGTTTGATATCTTTATCAAAATTTGTTTTTGAATTATTATTTTTTTATTTTACTTTTTTTGTTATTGTGGCAACAGATGTATTCCATTTTTGGGCATTAAACATGGACCAATGCGAAAACAAATAAAAAAAAAAACAAAAAAAAAAAAACAGAAGTATTTCATTTGTGAACATTAAACATGGTCCAATCAGAAAACAAATAAAATAAAATGAATTGCGGATTTCAACCAATAAAAAGATTGAGATATACTTCAGATTTCCCTCTTCTCTACCAAAGAAAACAACTATCTCAAAATGGTTAAAAAAATCAGATTCTAGCTGCCACCAATATTGAATATTTATCGCTTTCTTGGGTCCATTGGTGAAATTTCTTAAAAAAATATATTCAAATTGCTTGCAATTTTCTTTAACAAAGGCTTAGCGTCCTCCTATTGCTTTAATAGCCACAAAAAATATTTTATATGCAACAATATGCGAAATAAGTTCCTGGCCCCTTGAAGTTTTTGTACCTTAAGTTGTTATCAAACTGCCTCCTCTTAATCCAATTTTTATTTTTGGAACTCCTATCCCATTTAGTTGTTCCCACATTCTTCCACTTCATTTAAGATACTGGGTCTCTTTTTGGTCCCGTAATGCCCGGTTCAGGACTCTTAAACTTTTTGTTCGCTATGCATATTTCACCCCCTCATTTTCCCACCTTTTCTAATTTTAAAGTTGAGTTTTGAACTCTTCTTCCTGGACCTACACAATCTTTTTTATTGGGGTCATATGGCCTTTTTGAAGCATTTCTTATATATATATATATATATATGTATATATTTCTTTAAAATATCATTCTAACGAATAATTCATAACCTTTGACTAATTTTGACTAAATGGAGATCTAAAGTGTTAAGTACTAAGGAAGTTTGACATTTTTTCATGTTAGAGCTCCGTTATTAACTGTCAGTTGTTTGCTTGTGGGTCCGCTACTTTAGCTCCCTTAAAAATGGTTCAGTGAACTAGCTTTTTACTTAGTTCTTTATATTTAGTTCTTAGATCCTCCAGCTACTACATAAACGAAATATATATATATATATACACTATATTGCCATTGATTATGGGACACTTGCGATTTTAGACATTTTACTAAATATCTAAAAAAATACATGAGGAATCATCTCGAAACTCTTAGTGTATAAATATAATAGTATACGTCATACATCTCCGTGAAGATTTTTTACCGAAACGCCATAGGGGACCGTCAACAAATTAAAAAAGAATGAATATCTTTTGAATAACCCTGTCAAAACTAATGTAGCAAAAGCGCTCAAACTCTAGAATATGATTGAATGCCTTATTGTAATACACTGTGTTCATTTTTATGCAAATAGCATGCACACTCGCAGAGTAATTAAGGTTTTTATAAAAATGGTCCCAAATTTTTCCAAGTTTTTCCATTATAATTTTCAGAGTTCTTAATATAAAATAATATTTTTTTTCAGAAAATATGACAAACAACATTGCACACAGTACCCTGTAATCAGAATTAAAAAAAAATAAAAAATTGTATGAAAAATGAGTAGGTTTACTATATAATTTTTTACTGCGCATGCGTCAAAGATATCAAAATTTCATTTGCATATTATGTTAGCTAAATGTATAGAGCAACGTTTGTAAAAGTCTGAAAATCATAGCTTGAAAATTCTGAAAGTAATCGTCTATAGAAAAAGGACAAAATCCGTTGTTTCCAAAATGAAGCAAAAAAATGAGGGATTTTATCCAAATGCAGTAGTACATCCCATATTGTGTATTCTATATTGACACTAATCAATGAATATATGGATACAACCCCTCTTGTTTTTGCTTCATTTTGAGAATAACGGATTTTCGACTTATTCAATTGACGATTATTTTTTGAATTTTCAAGTTATGATTTTGTGACTTTCACAAAAGTTGCTCTATACATTTAGCTAACATAAGATGCAAATGTAATTTTGATATCGTTGACGCATGCGCAGTAAAAAATTATTTAGTAAACCAACTCATTTTTTATACAATTTTCATTATTTTTTAATTCTGATTACAGGGTACTGTGTGCAATGTTGTTTGTCATATTTTCTGAAAATGAATAATATTTTATATTAAGAACTCTGAAAATTATAAGGAAAAAACTTGGAAAAATTTGGGATAATTTTTATAAAAACCTTAATTACTCTGCGAGTATGCATGCTATTTACATAAAAATGAACAAGGCATATTACAATAAGGCATTCAATTACAATCTAGAGTTTGAGCTTTTTTGCTACATTAGTTTTGACAGGGTTATTCAAAAGATATTCATTCTTTTTTAATTTGTTGACGGCCCCCTTTAGAGTTTCGGGAAAAAATCTTCACGGAGATGTATGCTTATACTATTATATTTATACACTAAGAGTTTCGAGATGATTCCTCATGTATTTTTCTAGATATTTAGTAAAATTTCTAAAATCGCAAGTGTCCCATAATCAGTGGCAATATAGTGTATTAGCCATCATGTATTTTGAATAATAATCTTTTTCTTGGGGCCCTCGGTGCAGCTTTAAAAAAAGATTCAATTTCCATGCAATTTTCTTTAACATCTTCTAGCGTCAGACAATTATTTAAAAAACTATTAAAAATATGCTTATATTCAACTACATGCCAGTTATGTTTCTAGCAACTTGGGGATACCCGGTTAAGTTTTTGCACAATAAATTATTAATAATTTGTTTTCTTTAAATTCGATCTTCATTTTTGAAACCTTTTTTCCATTTAGTTATTTTAACGTTTGTGCATCTCAGTTAAAAATCTGGGGCATTCTAAAATCACACAGGACCCTATCCTGGGTTCCTTGAACTTCTTTCACGCTATGCATTTTGCATTTCCCAAGATTCTCGCACCTTCATTCTGAATGAAAAGTTTTAAAGTTGAGCTTTGGATCATTTTCCGCAGATCAAATCCTTTTCCATTTTTACTGGGACACTAGATCTCTGTTCCAAGAAATTCCTCAAATATTTTGTTCATTTCTTTAACATTTCATTCTATTGATTAATTCAGACTCTGCTTAATTTTGATTAATTGAACTACTTTTTAAATTAAAATCGTAATGTGAGTAATTTGACTACTTTTTTACGTTAAACAATGCCACAAATTGAATATTTACCTCAATTAAAGCTTTTTAAAACAGGAAATATATGTCTACGACAACGGTTGAAATATTAAAGGTTGCTGATACATAACCATATATCACTCTGTATATTTCACCATATAAATGATTTTTTTTTTGTAGTTATACATTAAAACGCACATTCTATACGGTTAAAACGTAAAAACATTTACTGTGTAACAATAATATAGCTTATAGATATTCATTTATTTTCTTATTTATTAAAATCAATAAATGTTTTATTACATAATGGTCAATTGTATAATTTGTTGGATTAAATAAAACTGTTTAAATACTACGACCAAATATAGTAACAAATCTCTAATGAAACTAATACAGTTTGTTATAAATAAAAACCTCTTTTCATGCACTTTTTCTAAACTTGGGGTATAAAAATTTAACTTTAAAATAGATACTTTACAATGGACAAATATCACCACAATTGTTTTTTTAATTGCTCAGAAAAACAACCGAGATTTTTACAACGCAATAATTTTGAATGTCAACATTTTTCTTTGTAAAATATGCAAAGTACTTCAATCATTTAACAATCAATTTTGTAAAAAGATAATAATAATAAGTAATATCTCTTCTGTCAGATTTAACTTGATATTGTTAATTAGATTTTCTTTTCTGTTAATGATTTCCATCCGATAGTAATTTTCTTAATGTATTACATTATTTCAAAATAACGGTATTTCTATAATAATACATTAAGTAATTTATCAATAAATCCTTTAATCCCTGAAATTGCATATTTTAAATTTATTTAGCTTATTAAAGAAGACAGCACGATAAATCATATGAATGCGCCCCATAACATTCTCAATTGCATTATATGTTTTATTAACTTACATTACCCCTAAGAGAGATGAATTTATTTTGAGAATAATGTATTAAAATTAATATGAAATATCCATTGGACAATATTTATCATCGCATAATTATTCATCTGATGTTTTAAATTTTGTTATTTATGTTTCATAGATACCATATTATATAAATAGTTAATATAATTATCAATTTAGAATAAAATTTTTCGCAAAAATAATATATATTTATCTTATTATATCTAAAGTAAATTCACGAAGATAAAATAATTTTAAATTTAACGTGTAATATTATAGAATTATTTTTTTAGTGTGTTGTTATTTTAAGCTGAAAGTCTTGTGTACCTTAATAAAATTGCTTTAATAATTCAGGTAACCTAAACAGTTATCTATATTACTCATTTTTTTACTTTACAATATTTTATAAAAATAAATTGTACTGGTGTCCAGTAAATGACTGATCCATTTTGAATGTAAATAAAAATATATATATATATTTGAGAGTTTTCTGTATTTTATCAGAAAATCAACAAATCTTTTAAAATGCAATTTCTTAAACTAGTTCAAATTTTAGCCAACAGGCGGCGCAAGCTGCGACAGGCTGTCGAAATTCAGGTATTACTCTAGATTTTATATGCATAAGCAGGCCCGTAGCTAGGGGGGTGCCAGGGGCGGCTCAGCCCCCCCTAAAAAAATTTGAGCCCCCCTGAAAAAGATTCCAAGGTCACTAAATAAAACTGTTTAAAAAATCAAAATGAGAAATCGGCCCGAACCCGGCCTGTGCAAATCTTTTGAGTGTCTATAATCGTACATTATGATGTTTTGCAATCAATATAAATTTGTATATACTTCAAAAATTTATCTAGATTATTCGGTTTATGTTTAGCAGAAATAAAACAAACATTTGAATCTAATCATCAACGTTCATTATTTATCGATTTCCATTTCAAGTTGAGCAATCTTTTCTGAAATGGAAAAAAAGTACTTAATTATGGTCATAAAAAATATTTTTGCTTTTAACAATCAACAGTTTGGTTAGGCAAATTATCAACAGAAATATTTATTATCTTAACCCCCCCCCCTCCATTTGTCGGCGAGGTGAATGAGATATTTATAGATTTGTAAATTTAAATCGTTGGTATTTTTTAATGTGCATCCTATCTAATTATTATTGGTATTATTGTCTTCTACTGCTAGTATACATGGGTGACGTATGTGTGGCGCCATGATCAGCCGGCGCCAAAAACCCTGTAACGCATTATATATATATATATATTTAAGCAAATGTAGAATTTAGCTTGGCTAGGATCCAGGAAGTGTAAATGACTCTTTTTTTTATTATATATTTTTTTTATATTCATGTTAATAATTATTTTTTCTTGTGTGTGTGGTTTAATTAAAAAAAAGGAATGTTTAAATTATCAATTTATTTTATAGAAATCTGCTCTTAGTCGGGGAGGCAAAGTTTTCATCTCTCCCTCCCCCTCTGTTGTTGGAAGTGATTTTATGATTTTTAGTCCGTATTACGCAATCGGATATCAGAAACTCAATAGGCGTGAGGGTTATTCTTTCGGTCTTTCGGTGACTTATCAGGCAGGATGAATGCCGATGTACCTAGTGACATATCGAAGGTGGGCGATAGAAATTTAAAAAGTACAAATTTATCAGAGTACCCAAAAAATTCGGATAACAGGAGTTTTCAACCAGATTGGATGAAAAAATTTAAGTGGCTGGAATATTCCAACAGCAGAGATGCTGTATTTTGTTATCCTTGTTGACAGTTTCCTCATTCGCGGACTAAAGAAAATCCATTTATCTCAGCCGGTTTCCGGAATTAGAAAGAAGCATTGTCCAAGGACAAAGGGTTTCAAAAGCATGCTTCGTCACAGAATCATATAATATCAATGAGCATGTGGACAGAAAGAGAAGAACGTGAAAAGATGAATTTGAGTGTGTCATCTTTGGTATGTAACGATGTTCCAGAAAAAAACCGATATTATGTTCAATCTATTGCAGAAATCGTACAATTTTTAGTTATAAATGAACTTTCATTACGTGGGACGTATGATATAGATGAACACGAGGAAAGTAGCTTATTTCAAAATCTTTTTAAATACACAATCAAAAAGGACAATAAACTTGCAGAATGTGTCAATTCAGTGCCAATTAATGCAAAATACACTTCACCTGAAATACAAAATGATGTAATACAAATCCTTGCTGAAATAGTGTCAGAAGATATATCAAATGACATTAACAATGCTGATGTTCCCTGGTTTTCGATTTTGGAAGACGGAACACGTGATAGAAATAATAGAGAAAATGTTGCATTAGGAGCAACATACGTAAAGGACGGGAAAATAAAAGAATCAATTATCGCAATAAAAACATGTTCTGACTTGGATGCAAAAACATTTGCTGATTTAACTTTAAAGATCCTTCATGATTGTAATTTAGATAATTCTAAAATTTTGAGTCAATGTTTTGATGGTGCTTCAGTCATGAGCGGTGAAAAAGGAGGGGTCCAAGGTATATTGCAGAAACATCTTGATAGAAATATCCCATATGTACATTGCTGCAGCCACAGACTTCATTTAGTAATTATAAAAGCAATAAATGATGTAAGTGAAACCAAACAGTTTTTAGGTAGATTTCGTATGAAATACTACCTATTGCATTGTCTCCCATGTTGGAATTTCTGAAAAATTTTTGCGGATCTACACGAATCATGACTCCTAGACCCCAAAACTACCATCAGTAAAAAAGTTTATATATATATCTATCTATCTATCTATCTATCTATCTATCTATCTATCTATCGGTGTATATCACTTTCTTCTAGACACGATAACTTCCATAATTATGCTCAGATCTTCATCAAACTTTTACATAAAATCAAGGGGTATAAAATCTCGGTTAAGTTCGTTAATGGGCAAAATCGGACCAAGGGGGTGGAAGTTAGGAGGGTTTTTGTGAAAACAGAAAAAACGCGATAACTTTTTAATTAAAATAGATATCGAATCGGTTTAAAGTTTATATTACTTCTAAACAATGAGGAAAAAGTTTATGCGTGACAGATTTTTGATAAAGTTATAAATGGGCTCAAGGGGCGAAAAAAACATGGTTTTTGGGAGAAAAAAATTCATAACTTTGTCAATTCTGAAGATATCAAATCCAACTAAATTTTATATAAATGTACTCAATATTATCTAAAACTTTTGTATTTACAAGTTTTTGATAGGACCAATTTTTACCGATGAAAAAAATTAAAAACGAAAAGAAAAAGGGGGGAGGAAAAAGAAAAAAACCCATAACTTACTCAATTCTTAAGCAATTAAATCTAATTAAATTTATTTTATATCTTCACAATAATATCTACAACTTTTATATTGACAAGTTTTTCATAGAACCAATTCTTATAGCAAAAAAAAATTAAACAAAAATAGGAGTTGGAGAAAAAACCTCAAATCCAAACTGCTTATATTCTGACTCATTTTAAAATTCATTTTTGATTTTAAAAGCATCCAAATGACAGATCCTCTTATTTAGCAACTATATAATGCGACTTATTGGCCAATTTTTTGATAAAGGCAGAATATATTTTTAAAAAGGCTGCCAAAAAAGGTATTTTGAACAGATTTCCCGAAGTTTTCATCATTAAAAAATTCATTAAGTATAACAAATTGCGTTTTTCATGAGTCATTTTTAAATTCATTTTTGTTCTCAAACCCATCCAATTTACAGGACCTATTATTTAGGAACTATATAACTTGACGTATTGGCCAGTTTTTTGATAAAGGCAGAATATATTTTTTTAAAAGGCTGCCAAAAAGGGTATTTTGAACAGAATTTCACGAAGTTGTGATTAAAATTTGAGGAAATTTAAGAAATTGCGTTTTTACCGAGTCATTTTTAAATTTTTTTTTGTTCTCAAACGCATCCAATTTACAGGTTGTCTTATTTAGGAACTATATAATGTGACGGAGTGGCCAGTTTTTTGATAAAGGCAGAATATATTTCAAAAAAGGCTGCCAAAATGGGCACTTCGCACAAAATTTCCCAAAGCGAGATGATTAATGAACTGTGGGTATTCAAATAACAAATTGGTTATTTTATGACTCATTTTTAAATTCAATTTTGCTCTGACACGCATTCAATTGACAGTTTTTTGTTACTTAGGAACTATATAATGTGCTTATTCGTCGATTTTTTGATAAAGGGTGAATATATATATTTTAAAAGCTGTCAAAGTAAGCACTTCGCAAAAAAATTTCCTAAAGCGATCATGATAAAAGAATTGAGGTTGTATTCAAATAACAAATTGTTTATTTTATGACTCATTTTTAAATTCAATTTTGCTCTTAAACGCATTCAATTGACAGTTATTTGTTATTTAGGAACTGTGTAATGTGCCGTATTGGTCAGATTTTTGATAAAGGCTAAATATATATTTTAAAAAATCTGTCAAAGTGGGCACTTCGCACAAAATTTCTCAAAGCGATCTTGATTAAAGAATTGTGGATGTATTAAAATAATAAATTGGTTATTTTATGACTCATTTTTAAATTCAATTTTGCTGTCAAACAAATTTAATTAACAGTTTTTTGTTATTTAGGAACTATATAATGAGCATATTGGTCAATTTTTTAAATAAAGTAAGAATATAATTCAAAATATATTGGCAAAATGAGCATTTAAGTAGAGATAGGCATTTTTTTTTTTTTTTTTGAGATGAAAACTTTTCGAAATCTACCTCCGCCTATAGGCCATGCCGAAAGGGATTTTTGATCAGTGTTCCATCCTGTACAACTTTTTGAGAAAAAGTAACATATCTAAGAAATATGAAAGTGAATCCCTTGTTCGTTTATTAGAACAGCGATGGAGTGGACATTTACATGTTACAAAAATTGTGTATAACAATTATAAAAAAATTCTGAATACTCTAGAAGAAGTAAAACTGGACAGAAAACAAGATGAAGTAAACATTGCAGAAAGCACTGGTTTGTTAACGATAATGAAAACTAAAGCTTTCAAATTCTGCTTAATATTTTTGAAGAGAATTCTTGAAACGCTAGATCCTGCAAACCAATTATTGCAAAAGCTAGAAACTAGTTTAACTGATTCTTTAAGAATTGTAGATTCTACAATAGATTTACTTACTTGTTTAAGGTCAGATGAAATTTACGAAGAAATTTTAAATTTGATGTCCACTGAATTTGTTGTTGAGGAAGAGGAAGAAGAAATATGTTCAAAAAAGCGAAGAAAAACCACTTCTACAAAACTCAGAGATTATTTAATTGTAGAAACTACAGGTGCTAGCTCGAATATTGATGAAACATTACATCTAAAAGCTATTTATTTTGAAACTTTAGATATAGTATTAAATGAAATGAAAAGGCGGTTTAATAATAACGATAAGTTACTTCTAGCGCTGTCAAGTGCAGAGCTTGATATGGATTTAAATAAAATGAAGATATTAGAAAATTATAATGTTAAGCTTCCATCTAAAGATGAAATAATTGTTGTAAAGAATTTCATAGAAAGAACCATTGAAGAAAATCCAAACACCATTGTATTTAATGAACTTTTTAAATATAGGGTTGTTTTTGAAGACACTTATAAACTATTAGCAACTGTTAAAACTTTTGGATGTAGTACTGCAATATGTGAATCAACATTTTCAGTCCTTACAAGAATAAATCGTCCACAAAGACTAACAATGTCTCATCAAAGAATGGCCGATTTGAGATTTCTTGCGTTTGAAAAAGAAAGAACAGAAACAATCAATATGGAAGTTTTCCTTAAAAAATTTAATGAGAAAAAGAATAGAAGACTTCAATTGTTTTAAAGCAGGTGAACTTCAATTTGTTGACACTACTTTATTCCTTTTAAATCTACTTTTTTCAGTTTATGTATTTAATATACACTACAAGGTTAGTTTTCACATTTATAATGCTTATATAACCATTCGTATTTATATATCTATTTAACTTAAATATTTTATATTGTTTCATGTATCCATTAAAGCATACTTCATTATATTTTTCCAAATTGGTTTTAAAAAATTCCATTTGTTACAAAAGTGTGTTTGTTACATGTACTATTGTTTGTTTTTATTATTTTGTTTTCGTGTTACATGAAAAATGCAGTTCGTTGCAATTTGGTATTTTAGCATTTTGCTATAAAGCATTTTTTCTGAAGAATTTTTTAATCCTGTTTTGCTTCTAGTATAAAATAAAGTTTTAAGTATTCATATTTTGCTTTTTGTTTGAAGTTTGAGTCATGGTATTTCAAATTAAAGAATTTTTTTAATAGTATACTCAATTGCAAATGTTTTTAACATTTGACTGTACATAAAAATAATTTTAAAATTCTTTATCTATGAGTGAATTTGTTTATGCTTTTATTATATAACTATAATTGAAGTTCTCTTTTTGTTAAAAAAAGATAATGATTGGAAATGAAGATTACAACTCGTTTTAAGTAGGAGAAATGCGAGCATTTCAATTACTTTTGACATATTATTTATATTATATTGTATCAGCATTAGTTATATACTGAAAATATTTATTCTGTAGCGTTTTCTATTACTAGCATAGATAAAACTTATAGTTAATTTTATCATAAATATTATCTTATGATAAACATTTTGTTGTATATTGGAATATTTCTAGTTTAAATTTTAAAATATATACGTATATAGTCCTTGATTTATGAACAGTAATCAAAGAAAAATGCCAATAGCCAATTCAAATGTACATGCTTTTAATTTTTGAATGAACACAGTAATAATTTTAAATGCAAAATACAACTTTGATTTTGTTAATGTTTTTATTGTAAAAGAATGAAACTTAAGCTTCCTTGAGGGCAGATTAAAAAAAAAAGATTAAAGGTTGCAACTATTTCGAAACAAGTGAACTGTAAGCTTTTATTTACTTGTTGACATCATCATTTATTTCACCAGTATAAGTATTAGAGATCGAATGGCAATTCTTTTGCGTTTTCGACCAAAATTCTGAGTTTTACGAAAATTCGTTTTTGACGAAAATTCTATAACCTATATATTTAAACCTATGAACTTCTTTTTTTATAATTATCTGTCATGAATTACTTAAGACGCGAGTGCAAACTATAAAGATAGCAATGCATATATGTGACTAACTTTTTCATGTGCTTTTTTAAAAAAGCAGATTTAATGTTATTAGAAAATTTTAATTCGAAAATGCAGAGGCATTTCAATTACTCTGTGAGAAAGTTCTAGTATGACAGATAGGGCCGTAGTTAAGGATGTGCTGGCTCAGCCCCCCCCCCCTCCCCTAACCCTTAAAGCATTTTGAGCCTCTCTTAGAAAAAATTTTCATGATTACTCAATGAATTTCTTTTTTGAAAATCCAAATGAAATTCTGTTCAAAAATCTAATTTAGTTTTGAGGCCTTTTCAAAGTTTTGTAGAAATACTAAATTATAACTTAAATAAGTTTCAACACTCGCTCTTCCTATTTGCACATACGAAGCTAAGATGATGTTTAATTTTGCACTCGTTATACACTCGAATTTTTCATCAGCTTATTCTTGTCTTAGCTTAAAATCAGGTTATTACAACAGTTTAATAAAAAACATAGTACATACAATATTAATATGCACTAATTTATCTTTCTACATCAGAGTGAGAGAAAAAAAAAAACATGACCCCCCCCCTATATTTTCTTGAGCCCCCCCCCCCTATTATTCACTTCTGCCTACGGCCCTGTGCATAAGCTTTTCGGCTAATTTTGCAGAGTCGAATCTCAGTAGACATGCTGAATCGACTCTCGACTTACATGCAGAAAAAGAGATTATTGGATGGAAAGAGATTATATGATTGATTAATGTACATTATACTTAATAAAAACCCACAAAACATACTTTTTAATAAGGATTGACTTTCACCCATTTACCATAAATAAATTGTATTAAAAAATAATTTTGTAACCGGTAAACTTATTTTATTTCTACGTACAATAAATTGAAAATATGTGATAAGCACAGCTTTTTTAAGATACAAAAAAATCATAATATTTAATCTAAATATTTGTTCTATTAAATAGTATGAAATTATAATAAAAAAAATTAATGGTGTCAAAAAGCTTTAAGTGATGGAACAAGCAAACTCTTCTTGCCTGTACATCGTGCAGTGAAATCAGTTGAATAGTTAAAACAACGGTACACAAATAGTGTTGGAGCCTAGTTCCCTGTCTAAATAAAAGTGTGGCAGTGACTTATAAATCGGTGCATAAAAATATAATAAACCTTAGAATGAAAGAATCCGCTTATAACAAAACCTGTTTTAAACTTTAAAAAAATTATTGATTTGGCGGGGAGTGTAACATACAAAATCACCTGCTAAGACGGAAACATGCCTAAAACGAAATAATGTTCTTTTTTCCGAAAGCCGAATTCATTCCTATTTTATATTCAAATTTTGCCATTTAAAACATCTGAAAATGTTATTACGAAACTCACGAGAAGCTTTATGTTGATTTTAACAAACACCTTCTCTCCCCCTCCCTTCCCTCCAACTAAAAACACATCTACGCAGAAATGGAAATATGTTTAAAAAGAAAGAAAGAAACATCATACCTGTTTTATATCCTGCGAGTTGAGTACTTCTTTATGTGAAATTTAATTTTTGACTTCATATATCATAAAACGACCTAATCATGTATCAGTGTGTGTATACAAATACTATCTAAACAAGTTAGAAATTGCACGTGAAGCGTATCAAATGAGGTGCGTTCGTACGATAACAAAGTTTTAAAAATATCACTCTCAGAAAATTGTAAATAATTACAATTAAAATGCCCACCAAACAATGTTCTCCCTATACCATTATGCAATGGAATACTTTTGTGTGGCCTTTTAAATCAATAACAAATATTCTTTGCACCACAGATTATGCAAAATGTATATTATAATATTTACTTTATAGATTTTGCATATAATTTTTTTTTGCATATCAATTTTATTACATTCGAATGAGTGTAACATTATTAAAATGCATTTGGCACATTTTTTCCCCAGTAACCGTAATGTAACGGAATATTTTTGATTGTCCCTGTAATTGAATTATGCATCCGATTTTGATAAAATTTGAAATAACTCGACAAAATTATGTAATAATTATGTGTTTAAAAATTCAAATGATTAAAATGCATTTGAAACTTTTTTCCCCATTGACCGTAATGTAACGGAATCATTTTGATTGTCCCTTTAATTGATCTATGCATCCGATTTTCATAAAATTTGAAATGATTCGACAAAATTATGTAATAATTATGTATTTTAAACTTCAAACGATTCGGTTGGGTAGTTTTTGCGTTGTTATATGTGGACGGACAGATAGACGGACAGATAGACGGACAGACAGACGGACGGACAGACAGACGGAAGGACAGACGGACGGACTGAACGACAACAATAGGTGCTACGTATTTACGTAATTACGAACGCACCTAAAAGCGGTTCTAACGATTTTGATTATTTTTTGTAGCTTACCGCTTGGAAATAAGAAAAGAGAATTGTGCTAGATCACATGATCAAAACAAAATGACTATTGGGCCATATTAGGTTCACTACAAATCAATTCTTTTTAATGGGAAAGAAAATTGAAACGCAATATTAACTTGATGAACAATCACAGTATACGAAGTCTCAAAGTTTGCAACAATTTTATGCAATTACAGGAGAAAATGGCTAAGTATTTGTGACAGTAATTAGATTTGGCCAGAAAGTCGAATTTCAAGATTACCAACGTCAAACACATCCTGGGCATCAAATTAGAAAATTTCAACCAGTTTGGTGACATTTGATGAAAAAAATTGCTTTTAGTGTCTAGAGGAATTTTCTAAAAAAATCGATAGGATCCGATATACGTGATTTCATTATTAAGAGTCCAGCGAAATATGAGTTTGAAATAATGTCCTTTCAAACTACATATGTAAGTAATGTAAAATTAAAAGAAAAGTTTTAATTTTAATATATATTGTACATAGTAGTAATTTGTATAATTCCAAACATATTCCGTTGCGAAATAAATTCTCATTATTTTTTTTAATCCTCGGTATTTTTATTCTTTAAATAATATAGAAGTAAACAAATACATTTAAAAAAGAAATAAACACGTTGAATGTTGATTCTGCCATTGCAGAATTCAGTTTCGCCTCCGATTAGAAAAAAAAATCGATAGAGGTCTTTTAGAAGGGCAACTCCGTTTAGAATGCAATAAACTAACTTCATTTTTCTCGTGTTTATTAATATAATAGCAAACAGAACGGCGTGAAACACCCAATTGATTAGCAATTTCTCTCTGAGACATAGGAATTGCCGAATAATAAAGATATACAATTTGACGTGCTACTTCTTCATTGACTAGATTCATCAAAAACGGATTTTTTCTTTAGTTTAAATGCTTTTTTATAGACTCTGAGAAAAAGGAAATGCATTTTAACAATAAATCGTGTGGAATCTCGTCGAATTCGACGAATGAAATGTTTAAAAGACCAGATCGATTTGGTTTAAAAAAAGCAAAAGTAATTGCATTATTGAATCAATATATAATAAATATATTTCCAAACTTAATGCCAAGTTTGTCAGTTACAATTTTGCATGCATATATTCGCATATCTTCAGTTAAAATGGTAATCTGGGTTCCGGCGAAATCCAGAAATTTTTTTTTATATGTACTCACAGAAAAATAGTTTTATTAAAAAAAAAAAAAAACTAATTTCATTTTTACTATGACATTATTTTCACTAACTGAAGTCATCTGAAAGTAAAATCTCAATCTCAGTGTCCATAATGAAAAGAAATATTGAAATGTAATATCGTTATGAGTAAAAATGCGATGTTATAAATAGTGCCGTCATTTCCTCTTCAAATGTTTTTAAAAAGTTACTGTTATAAGTAATATGAAAAAGGCATCCATAATAATATTGTAATTCCCATTTATCTGGTTGCTGAATTGCATCATTTTCCTCATTTGAAATTTTTCTTATTTTGCTTTAGACATTAATTTTTATCATAAATTATTTTCTGTTATTTTATTTACATTATTAATATTATTTCTCAGTAAATATATATTTTTTACCTCAATTCTCTTTCGAGTGCTTAATTATACGCAATCATTTTGGAAAATAAATTTTTATTATCGAGAGAAAAGCTAAACTGAGTTGCCACCATTTTGAAGAAATATCGTAAAAAGCATTTAAAATTAAAAATAAAATATATAAATGAAAATTAATTAAAAAAATAGCTAAAATGGGCACAACTACAAATAAATAGCTTTCATTTAAAAAAATAATTATCATAATCGGTTGAGTAGAAAATTCAGGGCTGATGACACGACATTTTTTAGCTTGTCTGAAAGAAATAGCATTGGAGGCTAAAAATTCTTGGCTGATTCTTCTTTTTGATTTTTCTTTTTTAAATATGGAAGCAGTATAAAGAAAAAAAAAAGATTACTTAAACTGCTTTTAAATTAACTTATATATATATTTTTTTCTACAGTGGAGTCTCTTTATCTGAATACTCTCTAATGTGAACACCTCAATATTATGAAGACAATCCGACGGTTTCGGCGGAACTCAATAGACTTTAAAAAACATGAACTCTCAGAATTCTGAACACCTTCTAACCTGAACACGCCATTATTATGATTACGACTTTTGGCTCCACTTCTCTATGATTAGAGCATAAATTCGGATTCTGAATTTAAATTCTCATCATGAAAATTTCAAGAAACTGCTACAGAAAAAAAAAGACTCAAAACTCGATTAAAAAATAAACAGACAACTGCTAGATTTTAAGCATGTTCTTGAAGTTGTAATTTGATTGACTACTTCAGATAAAATCTTTAATTAAATGTTGTGGAGCACCTGTTGTCGCATAGTTGTCAGCTGCCTGTTGTAAAAGAAGCCATTTTATAATTGGGGTAAGTTAAAATAATAGTTTTATATGAATTATTGCTAATCCCAGCTTAATATTAGAACAGCGGTAGGGTCCATTTTGAAACCTATAAGCACTTTCGCCCATCGATCACTTTTGTTTGGCTGAAATAAATCATTGGATTTTTTTTTTACTTTTGCTAAATAGATATATAAATTTCTAAAAAGAAATTCAGTATTCTGGATTTGGTAGTTTTCGAAATATTGGCATTTATTCCTAGAATGGCGGGCGGGAATTATATCTTGACCCCTTTAGTAAAATAATCTTTGTACTGAAAGCAATGTGAACAAATAAAAATAATTTTGTGACAAGCATTTATCAATAACATTTATACTGTCAACCAGAGGGATAAAAACCGATATGATATTTTAAAGATTAACTGTGGAATTTTCGACTAATTTCTTCCATTGATCAACTACAGGGAAAAATGCAATTAACGAAAGTGTTTGCTGATAAATTTGTTATTAATTAATTTCGATAAATTAAATTTTTGCAGTTGATAGGATATTCATTAAGTTTTGTAGCAATCATGTTAGTTTACTTTTAAAACTTAGTAGGAAGTTTCCTCACACACCCCTCATAGAATTGACTTTATTTGATCAGCTACTGGTTCGATCATCCTATATAGTAGCAGTTATAATGCATTTCCAATCTCCCTGTATGATGAACATCCCCAAAATCTGAACATTTTTGGTTGGTCCAGTGAGTGTTCAGATTAGAGATAGTTCACTGCATATAATCATAATATAATTAATATAAACAATTAAATAATAAAATCGCATTTTTAATACATACATATATATATATATATATATATATATATATATATATATATATATATATATAACGTTTGATATTTACGTTTGAAAGATGTTGCATTATCGAGTCATAACACTAGTTAATTGAAATTTTTATAAGTTTATGTTTTGTTGATAATATTTTGATTACTTTGCAGATTAGTGTGTTTCGGATTCAGTAAGATTTTATTAAAATTAATAACTGTGTAGAAAACAGCTATTGCTTTATTTATTTAAAATCTCTTCAGAAGAAAACTTTTTACCCCTACCCTATTAAAAGATTCTCGGTGAAATCATTAAATATTTACTGATGATCCTTTATCAGTAATCCGAAAAAAGTATTTAAAAAAGGAGTCAAGAAAATTTTGCTTTATGCAACAAAATTTCAAGTACAAGATAGTTTACTTTTCTTTATTTTTCTTTCCTTTAAAAAAAATTAACTTGTCGGCTTTTTTGATTTCATAACTTTTTGTGCATTTATAAACTGAACTAAACCAAAAAAGAAAAGATTATTTCGAATGAAGTTATAAATAGCTTACCTAGTTAAACAGTTTATCAATCACTGAGTTCTTCCACTAAATAATATTATCCGGCTAAATTATTGGTTATACATTTAAAAATTCAGATTAAAATTTACACTTTTATTTATTTATTTATTTTGCTTGGGGGGGGGGGATAGCTAATGTCATTGTCAAAGCAAACATTCTTCGTATATAGATTGACACAGTTCATAATAGTTGAACATATTTTTTTTGTTTTCATTGAAAATATCAGTAATAAGTAATTACTGTAATATAACTGTAATATTAATTATACGCAATAATATTACTGTAATATTTTGAATTTAAATATCAAAAATCATGATAATTTAAAAATAAATATTGGATATATATCATGTTTTTTTTTCTTACCGTTAAATAAAATGTGCAACTAATATACTTAAAAATTCGAATAATATACGTACATTAATTCAGAATGAAAAAAAGAACACATGAAAAGAAAAACTTCAAAGTTCAAACACGGAAAAATGTTCTGGAGAAAAGAAGCATGTATTCTAGGTTTCTAAGCAAACAAAAACTTTCGGCGGTAAAACAAGATAGTTGACTTTTTTTAATATTAAAGTTAAAACTGTCTGTTTTCTGACACATTCTTGAAATTATTTTTATTCAGAAACGCATAAAATTGCTCGATGTTTTTATTCAGAAACGGTGAAATCGAATAGTGTATTCCATTTTTGTTAAAGTCAAAGTATCTTTTAAAAAGTGCGGCCAAAATATGGATTTTGAACACATATTACGAAAGCAATTCGCAGAAAAGGTCGTCATGAGACAACAATTGCTTATAATTGAAAACAAATATATTTATATGCTTTAAAAATAAGTAAAACAAGCTTTCTGATTCCTAATTACTTCATTTGCCATATCTATCAGTTTCATGGTTTTACGTTTAAAAATGAGTCGGTGAATGTGCATGGATCGGTCAAGAAAAAGGGGACAAAGACTTGGTAATTTTAAAAATACATATGAATACATAGATATATACATTTAGATAACTATATATGCGTTTAACTTTTCCCTATTCTACAAATAAATCAATATGGAATGTAAACAGAATAAAGTCGAAATATACGGTTTACTTGGATCTGTACTATCAATACCCACTTAATACTTTGCCCAACTTTTATTAAACATCTTGTATATTATTTCAAATCAAAGGAAAAATCAAAGACAAATATATTTTACAGAATATTTAATGTAATAATATATATTTTACAATAAAAAATATTTATTATTATTATGTAGCGTTTTAAGGATTTCTAGAAAACATTTTATACATAAAAATACTAATAGTAATTTTGTAAAGACGCTAGAAGGAAAGTAGAATTCATATTTAAATGGAATGGATATGTTTAAGCATAAATGAGACAGAGCACTTTATATAACTACCAGTTTTAACACCTAAACATGCTTATGAAGAAAGATAAAGCAAATGTTTTCTAGTTATATACTTTCAGAATACTTCAGACGTATATATATAATCTCAAGACTTATTTCCAAATCTGAGATTTTCTGACTTAATCCTAGAAATCCTGATACTGTTTTCGGAGATATATTAGCTTGCTTAAACATAGAAGATTATTTTTCAGGAATATTTCATATGATATCCTTATTCTATTAATATTTTGCAGTAATAAAGTTCTTTGTAAAACAAGAGGAAATTGACATATATTTTGTGTTACATTTTATTACAATTTTTAATCAAAAATATGTTTTTATGCAATTTATTTAGACCGAATTTTTAAAGAAAAAAAATTGATTCTATTATTCATTAGTACTTTATTTATCTTTAGCTGTATTTTTTTTTCTTTCACGACAAAAAATATATACTTTAATCTGGTGTAAAACAAACATGAAAGACAAGAATATTTAAAAAAATATAATAAATTTTTAAGTTGAAATTAAAATTTTATTGCTTACAATATAAGTAAGACATGCTACTGAATATATTTCGAAGTAGCTTGACTAGTAGGGAATTAATATTGTCCAGCCATGGAAAAATTGAAAGGACACATAGAAAAATATGTAATATGTGTTAAAGTAATCATCAACTGGAAACACAATGAAGAATTATTATATATTCGTAATTAGCAAACATTCGGGATCTATTAATATGAAATTAAATTATAATAAAATTTATCTAACACACATAAAAGAAATATATGACATGAAATATAAAAAAAAAAAAATAGAAGGACATAATGAAACATTTCCGTAAATAAATTAATATTCCTCAAAATCACTTTTTTTCAACGATCCCTATTAAAATTGCAGTCTTTGACTCAGAAACAGTTAAAATTTTTATAGTAATGTTTTTCAATGCTAATTAGATATATGAAGTCAAATTGTTTACATTTGTCAATTGTGTGCCGTACATTCAAACATCTCTACCGAAAAGGATTCAAAGTTTCTCTATGGGGCTTAAATCAGGGCTTTTTAGAGTCCATTGCCAAAATTTTGACAGAAATAGCCACGAACCATGCACATATACATGAAACACGTTAAAAAATTCATTGTCTTTTCGAACCAAAAAATCATCACCTGTGATAAGGGGCAATAATATTTCCATCAAGATAATCATGAATTATTCTGAATTCATGCGACCTCGAATGGACAAGATTGGTGTTGTTTCTTTGACTGCAAAACTTCCCAATGCAATCATAGTGCTGCCTCTGAATTGGCGTTTCGAAAAAAGAGATTTATCTTTTTATAAGTCCTACCAATAATGGCACTAACTTTGGTGCTTCCAAAATATTTTTTTTGCTCGAAAATACTATATCTTTCCAGCGAAATCAAAAAGAAATTTATTTATAATCAAATTCTAATGCAGATTTATTAAGTAGTTTGTAAGCGTGGACGTTACCGTAGTTTAACATAACTAACATTGGTACTTTTTTGCAAAGCATTACGTACTTCTCAGTTAGTGCATGTTATATTAATTTCTTTAAGTAATACTCTTTTTTTAAGGAAGCTCGATGTACAATTCCATATTTTTGGCACATCGTCTGAGAAACCGGCCTATCTGTATACTTCTTTTTGCTACAATCTTTTTGAAAACTCAACAATGTATAAATTACTGTTTTAAATCTGTTTATATTCCCAGCACATTCACGCCCACTTATTCCACATTTTCGGTAAGCAAAAACTTTTCCCTTTTTCAAATTCAGATTGTTATGTGCTTTTCGGCATGATGAAGGAGAGAAACTGAAAACCATACTGCACTACAATTTTATGCCACTTTAAATAATCCTAGAATATTCACCAACAGGCAAGAATTTATTTGCGATTAAAAGAAAAAATGTATGTCTTTACAATTTTTTCGCGTATCAATCTGTTAAAACGTTTTTAAATTCATGCCTTTTAACTATTTTTCAAATTTTCAACTTAAAGTTTGTTTGGAAATGATCCATTTAAAAAAATTTTATCATACAAATATTTGCATAATTTTTTCTAGCCAATCAGCTGTTGCATTTGATGAATTTTCACTTGCCCTTATAATTTTTTATGAATGTAGAAAATACTAATGATAATATAAAGATATTAATTTATGTTTTTCATATTCATAATTAAGAACAGAATAGAAATCATGTTTACAAATATTGATTGCAGCTGACTTTGTTATTCTAAAAAAGAAAAAAAAAATCAGCAATGCTATCGAGTAGACATAATTTGCCCGTTATAGTTGTGTAAATAATATTGACATAAACAGCAAATATTTTGTTCAAATATATAGACATGGGTAAAATGTATGGTAAATTAGAAAGTTATAATTATAAAACATAATGAATTTAAAGGATTATATTTAATGAAATAGAATTATATTCTCTTCTTTTTTGTAAGCATGAAAATGAAATTTTTATTTTAAATCTTATAAAATAAATGCCCACAGTAAAATCATATTAAATGATAGAGCATTTGATTCGTGATTTGCATAAAAAATTATATTAAAAGAAAATCTGAATTTAATTAAGAGTTTGAATTAGAAAAAAATGTTTAAAAAGTTCAATTAAAAAGGTAATGAAGAAAGACCGTCTTGATGAAAAAAAAGTACTTTTTTAAATTTTCGTTTGTAAATTGTATGTAGCTTCAAACTGTAGAATAAAAAAGTTCTGAGAAATATTTATTGCCTCATTACATCATAGTAGCCTTAAGAAAAAAAAGTTTTCTCTCATTTTTTAGGATTTTTTTGGTGCTCTATTTAGAAATGTGCTACTTAAAAAACAAGTGAGTAAGCATTATCTCAGATCGCAGAGAGTGTTTCGTTTATTTTTTTTTTCAAAATAACTTATCATTTAATTAATAATTCCAAATGGTTATTTTAAAATTATTAAATTATTACACAGATGGCAGCATCAATGAATTTAATTTTAAAATAAATATTAAATGAATTATATATTTTAATCAAATTAAATATGTTCAAATACATTATCTAAATAAAATCCAAAATTATTATTATTATTATTATTATTATTATTATTATTATTATTATTATTATTATTATTGTTATTTATTTTTATTTATTTTTATTTTGTTTTATTTATTTATTTTTATTATTTTTTACTATTTTTAAAAAAAAAATCCAGAAAAAAAAATGCGGTGGTATAAATAAAATTTTAAAATTCCGAAAAAAATGTTTAAGCGAAATTTAAAATTCAGAACCTTTAATAAACCGCAATAGTTTTTAAAATACAAAGAACATTGGATTCCAAAAAATATTACGAATGTCAGTGATAAAACAAATAATACAAACTTTTAAACTGGCAAAAAATACGAAATTTCTTTTCTTAACTATTTTTCATTTCGAGCACTAGCAGTCATAGTCCAGACATTATAGTAAGTTCACCTCGGAATTCGAGATACCAAGCCGTAAGTCTGTAAATACTTGTATATTGACACCCTAAAAGTTGTCTCAAAACCTACATATGGTAGGGTGTACGTAACTATTAAATTCCAAGGTCAAAGGTCACAAAAATCGGTTTTTTGTGCTTTTTTTGTAAATATCTCATTTCCTATAGGTTTTTTGCTATTTGTATTTATTATCAATATTGTAGAATACAAAATTCTCTACAAATTTTGTTTGAAAACATTTTTCATACGTCGAACCGTTTTCGAGATAGAGAGCGGAGAGCGCGCGGTCACAGTATCACTTCAGGTCAAACGGTGCCTCCAGTCGAAAACGCGCCATATATCATTTTTTTCCTAACCTATCCACTTTTTATTCAGTATTAATTTATTTAACAACACTTACCTGTCCATGTAATTGCAGAATTGTTAATGAAAATATAGGAATTATATTTGAATTTTAACCTAATTAATATAATATTAATAGCTTCTTACATGATGAAAAAAATAAATAAATAAATTATGAATTAATCGTTTTATTAAAAATACTATTCAATACATTTATTTTTATTAAAAGTAAAAAAATGGAATAAAGGGTACAAAAGCTATAATTTATGTTTTTAATCATCTTCTTTCTCTTCATCGTCGTCTTTCGGCTGCTGGTAAATTTCAAACTGGTCTTCATTATCGTCTTCAACGACATTTGTCTCAAGTTGTTCCATGATTTCGGGGTCAAAGGTTTCATCTTCGTTAATGTCGCTCTGATATGGTTCTGCATTGAGACAAGCTTGCCCATTACATTGGCCACAAGCTAAAGAGCATTGCAAGCCCACTTTCCTGCATCCGCAATGAAAATAATGTGATGTTCATTATTGATGGCGGATTTCTTCTTCATCATGTTGTATGGAGCAGAGAAGATACTTTATCTATTATTTTTGATAAATACATTAATTATTTAAAAAGGCATTACAGTTCCAAAATAATTGTTGTATTTGACGGATATTCAGACTACAGTAAGAACGTAAAAGCTATGGAGCAGCAGAGAAGAACTGCTGCACTTTCAAAAGCGTATAAAGTCTGTTTAGATGAAACAATGGTTGTACCAGTTACTCAAGAAAAATTCTTATCAAATTGAAATTACAAAGATATGCTCATTAATACCTTAACTGAAAAATTACAAGCTGCAAATATTACTACTAAACAAGCCAGAGATGGTGCGGATGTTCTTATTGTTAAAACTTCAATTGAAGAATCAAAGTCTGAAAAAACTGCAGTTATAATAGGACAAGATATTGATTTACTTGTCATTTTAATTGGGCGTACACTGTGTTACGAACAAGAAATTTTCTTTAAAAAAGTTGGGAAAGGAAATGTAAAAACGGAGATATACTCGACTAAAAGTTTTGATAATTATCCTCATTCCAAAAGACATATTTTATTTCTACATGCATTAAGTGGCTGTGACACAACTTCTGCGCTTTTTAAAAAGGGAAAAAAATCATTTTTAATAGTTTTTGAGAAACTGACTAATTTGGATGAACTAGCTGCAGCATTTGAGGAAGAAAATAGTTCGGCCCAGAGATTATTAAAGAGTGGAACTCAAATCTTATTGGCAGTCTATAATGCTCCGAAATCTGTGAAAAGTCTCGATCATATTCGTTATATGCATTACGTCAAGTCTACAAAACTTAATAAACCTGTGCAGCTTTCAATTCTTCCACCAACAAGTGCAGCTTCTCATCAACATTTCAAACGTGTATATTATCAAGTTCAAACTTGGTTAGGGCATGATTTGGAACCCCAGGTATGGGGTTAGGCAATGCAAAATGATTTTCTGGAGCCTATCATGACAATTTTACCACCTGCTCCAGAACATTTGCTAAATACAATTTTCTGCAACTGCAAGAGTGGTTGTGGTTCGCGATGCGGGTGCAGGAAAGTGGGCTTGCAATGCTCTTTAGCTTGTGGCCAATATAATGGGCAAGCTTGTCTCAATGCAGAACCATATCAGAGCGACATTTACGAAGATGAAACCTTTGGCCCCGAAATCATGGAACAACTTGAGACAAATGTCGTTGAAGACGATAATGAAGACCAGTTTGAAATTTACCAGCAGCCGAAAGACGACGATGAAGAGAAAGAAGATGATTAAAAACATAAATTATAGTTTTTGTACCCTTTATTCCATTTTTTTACTTTTAATAAAAATAAATGTATTGAATAGTATTTTTAATAAAACGATTAATTCATAATTTTTTTTTTCATCATGTAAGAAGTTATTAATATTATATTAATTAGGTTAAAATTCAAATATAATTCCTATATTTTCATTAACAATTCTGCAATTACATGGACAGGTAAGTGTTGTTAAATAAATTAATACTGAATAAAAAGTGGATAGGTTAGGAAAAAAAGGGTATATGGCGCGTTTTCGACCGGAGGCACCGTTTGACCTGAAGTGATGCTGTGACCGCGCGCTCTCCGCCCTCTATCTCGAAAACGGTTCGACGTATGAAAAATGTTTTCAAACAAAATTTGTAGAGAATTTTGTATTCTACAATATTGATAATAAATACAAATAGCAAAAAACCTATAGGAAATGAGATATTTACAAAAAAGCGCAAAAAACCGATTTTGTGACCTTTGACCTTGGAATTTAATAGTTGCGTACACCCTACCATATGTAGGTTTTGAGACAACTTTTAGGGTGTCAATATACAAGTATTTACAGACTTACAGCTGGGTATCTCGAATTCCGAGATTCTTACCTAATTTAAGCTTAAATGACTGGACTATCAAACTAAAAACCTTCTGTTTACTAGCGAAATGTTTTACATCCAAGCTATGATGTCTACACGTGAAACGTCAAATTTAAATTTAAATTTAAAAATTTAAATCACAAAAATAAACAGATTACACGGAAATAATTATTTTTATTAAAGTAATAAACTTTTCCAAAATTTTATGAATTGTCGCTTAACACGATATATTAAGCTGTAAGTATACGAAATTGGATCTCTCTGACATATGCATGTTTTGTATGAGGATTCTTTGACATACTGGCAGATAAAGGACGGGAAAGAATAAATAATTCGTCTGATGAACAAAACCCTAAAAATGTGAGGCTTACAAATTTTTATTAGTTACAATTTATACACCCTCATTCCATCATTGTTAGCAACAGTAAAATGTATTCTCTTGATACGAAATTTACTGCTCGGAAAAAGTTTTCAAGATTGGCATCCCAAATTTTCACAACTAGGACTGTCATTTCTTCTATTTAATGATTGTATTTTATAATTTTGAAGAAATAAGATTAAAGCCTATCAGTCTAAAACTATTTTTTAAAGTTAATACAAAGTATATGAAATTCAGAAAAAATACATATTGAAACAGGAATTGATTCTGTATATCTGTTACCATATCCATCTAAACAATAAAGTTCTGAAATATATTGTGATTAAATGTTTACCAGTACCACACCACTTAAAAACAAAAATTGTTTTTTATTCAAGTATTTTTGGTCTTATTAGAGCATGTACTACGATAAAAAATTTGTTCAGAACTTCTTTCATTTTAGCTTATGTTTCATTGAAGTTGCAATGTCCGAGAGTTCTAAAGTGCTATTATTATATATACTGATATTATTTTTAGGGTGAGAGGGGGCCGGATTTATCAATTGATATCCAAAGATAATTCGAGAAGTGTGGGAGCATTGTCTTTTGACATTGTTAAAATTTTGTGCACAACCAAAAATTTCTTTTCTTTTATTATAAATTCCAAATAGTCTGATATCTGTTTTTGTGATAATTTTAAGTTATAACTGAAACATGTATTGCAATGCAGAAATATTAAGCATAACTTAGTAATTTCTTAGTGGAATGACCTATAATTTTAGAATAGCTTTTTTTTTTTCAGCATTTTAGCATATTTTCTTTTAGTATAGTTGCATTTGTATGGTTTTAGTAGATCGATGTCAGTGTCAACAATTACAAAATAAAGTACTTTTTTTAAGTTTATATATTTTGAAACAATTTTTCGAAGTAAATAAAAAATTTGGTTTATGATTTTTTTTTTTTTTTTTTTTTTTTTTTTTTTTACAGATTGACTGAAGAATTTCAAACCTGCATATCTAAAACTGCAGATTATATCGCAAGCTCGTTTTTTGTATAAAAGTTAATAAATGTTATAATGTTATAATAAATGCTATAAATGCTTAATAAATTTTATTACTAATTCATGGGTATTAGTAACATTTATATGCATCGATATGCAACAAATTAATGACCAGCATATGGTATTAATTCCCATACAAAGTTTAAAAAATGGGAAAACTTTTTTTTAAAGAAAACCTTAAAAAGAAAACTGGTATAAGTCAAGTTTTTAAATTAAATGACAAAGATATGCAAACTGAAGTACACGTACTTAGTATTTTTCCTTATTTTCGTTTCTAAAAAGGTATTCTGACAAATTCAATTTAGAAATTGAAAGTTTCTTCCGTCCTTCGTTTAAAATATTTATAAAGAAGATGGCTTTCAAAATGCGTCAAAGAAAAAGATAAAATAAAAATTTCCGATCTCGTTAAAATTCTACAAAGGATTTTTTAATGAATAATATAATTTGTTTTCCAAGGATTAGAGAGAATTTAACTTTATCAGTTCCAAAAGTTAAACATACTTTATCTCAAAACTATTTGACAGAATAACTGATACTTTATGCAAATTTTGCTTAAAAATACAAAGATTGTATAAATATAAATTTTTGATAGTCAAAACTTTCAACGTAACTTACATTTTTTATACGTATACGGACATCTAAGCCATGTTTCAGCTTAACAGTGATTAGTAAATGTTATTACTAATTTATGGGTTTTAGTCACATTTACATGCGTCCCTATGCAGCAAAGTAATAACCATCATACGGTATTGCTCCCACACAAAGTTCAATAAATGCAAAAACTCTTTTTTTTTTTTTTTTTTTTTTTTTTTTTTTTTTTTTTTTTTTAAGCAAAAAAAAATTGATGAAAACTGGCATGTGTCATGTTTTTTAATTAAGTTACAAAGATATGCAAATTGAAATGCATGTACTTAGTGTATTTTTTTTAGTTTAGTTTCTAAGAAAATGTGTTCTGACACATTCAGTTTAAAAAGTGAAAGCTTCTTCCGTCGTTTAAAATGTTGATAAAGAAGATTCTTTTCAAAAGACACCAAAAGAATAAGACAAAAGAAGAAACTTTAAAATTCAAGAGCGCAATTTTTTAATGAATATTTAAACACACGCATATGTCTATATTCGTCATTTTCTTCATTTTCACTCTCATTTAAATTGTAACCTTTTTGTATCATCCAGAATTCATGTGTACATCACAAAAATACAAACCTTTCTTGGAGTTCAAATACATAATATTGCCACAAACAAAAGTATATAGTAAGCCTTCATTTTTATAAAAGCTTTTTATTATCTTTATAAACATAAGAAACGAATATTTTTTAAGTGTTGAAGAAGAATTTCTAAATGCAAAGTTTCTCTTCCTGCTATCGACTGCGGAAACATCTCCGAATTTTTTTTAATGAAGTATTGATCAGATTTCTCAAATTGTAATACAGATTTATTTTGTTTTCCATGAAATTTCAAATAAATATTTACATGTTAAATAAACAACTTTTACAGAAAAACATGTTAAATTAAACATTAACATTAATATTAAAACTATTTTCTGATTCTTAAATTTTCAAATTCAATTGTGCAAGCTAAAAAAGTTAAATCGAGTATTGAAAGTATCTTAAAAATCGATGATCTGGTTTAACAAATTTTAATATACATTGCAAACTTTTTAAAAGAGTATCCTTAAATTAGTGACATCAATTAAACTTTCTTTTCATGATAACTAAAAAAATGAATGTTTCTAAAAATGAAGAAGGTAAATGCATTTTTTTTTCTTTTTTAATCAAAGTGAAGAATTTATGGATAGTTCTAGCGAAAAATGTTTAATTTTCGTACGATAGAGGTAAGTGTTGATAAAAAAAAAAGCATACTGAATTACTTAGTCGTTAAACTAAATTTTTTCCCATTTATTTAAAAATCAAAAAGTTTTATGGTTATTGATACGTTACCAGTAGATTAGGCTATATTACGAAATTTTTCTTTCTCTCCTCATCTTTACATAAATTCTTACTCACTTCACATAAATTTGAAATATTTTTTGAGAAAATATTTGAAGTGATATAAAAGAATGTCAGATGTGGCAATCTCCAAACTTTCTTCCAGCTTTTAGCTTCTTTAATTAATTATCTTTATTTTTTTAAACAGTGTTTTAAGTTCTAAGTAAAACATTTTAATTTCATTAAACATTTATTTCTCTTACTTCAAGGTATCACTTGTAAAATGTGCAACGTGCCCACTTAATGCGTAAACTTGCTGTTTTACTAACTGCTTTATAAAACCACAATGTCTAAAATTTCCCAAAGTTAAAACATAAAAAATACACAAATCATTGAAAAGAAACCGCGTAAATGTGCCCCGGTCTACTCTACACATAAAATTGCAGCATAATACGATTTTTGTTTAGTAGACATCAATAAAAATACTACTGACGAGCACATTTCACCGAATCAATTTTAAAGTAATGTATATCAATCAAAAACTGCATTTACTGAGAAAAACGAATACGAAAAATACGTTTGTGTATCATGGATCACAGAACTTTATTTGAAAGCGCTACTTAAAGCTATTATGATGCAAATGAACAGTTTTTTACTCAAATTATACCACTGAAAGGGTATAATTTTTATATTTTAACATATTCTTTAGCGTGCATGTACATCGAAGGATGCGTTCCAGACAGCTAATTATACTTTTATAACTAGGTAAAATATAAAATGGTGTATGTTTATCAAAAATTACACTTTTATGTTATAACAGTCACTCAGAATAAGGAATATTCAGGACCGATCTTTCATCCGATCCAGTCATGAAAAATAGGGGATACATTTTGTCCAGCATCTCAGTGTATCCACACCAATGTCTGACCAATAAGGATAAAACTATGCAATTTTCATTGTAACTAAAACTGCAACTAGAAGCGAGATTTTATAATTTAGGTATAAAGTTGGGGTTTTAACCTAGAGTAAATAATAAAATAAATAAAGAAAAAAAAGTACAGAAAATAATGCAATAAAAATATTACTTGTTCTCTCTTTCAAGAGAGTAATGTAAAAAATCCTAATCTTAAGACAGGATTAACCTTATATTATGAAATTCTATAATAAAGATAAGTTTATTCATTTTCCAATTTACATTTGACCCGAAATGTCAAATTTTTGACTTCAGATAGAAAGTGGATTTAGAAATTTTTCAGCGACAGAAGACTTTGCAGATTTGGATGTTAATGTGTGTTTCAAGAATTCAAATTTATTTTACGTACATCCTATATTTTTCTATGTATTGATGAAATTAATAACAAATCGTCTGAAATTTGCAGAAGTTGTATTTTTTTAATATGCAAATAGAATAATTATCTATAATCTTAATTTTATCTCTTAAAGTGTACTTCTTTGTAGCTACGTTTAAATATGTTTATTAAAAGTAAATAATTTTTTCTGTATTTTACAATTTATGAGCTTTGTTAATTATGAACCACGTTCTACATGTGAGTTATTTTTTTTCTCTTTTAAATAAAAATAGGCAGATATTAGCAGACATCTTTTCCAGTGTTATGTACAGAGAATTTACGCTCATTTTTTGGCTTCTCTTAAAGGAAAGTATTTTACGAAAAATTGCATAACACTCGTTCCACTTTTATAGACAAAAAATTATTTTCAGAACTTAGATTTGTATATTATTGATAAAATCTAATCGTGTCCCAGTCCACTTTTCCTATAGCATATTATTTGTAACTACTCTACTATAAACCACAACTGACTCACACCAAGTCATTTTTTATCCTACCAATCAATATCCCTCTCGTTCTGTATGTTGCTTGAATTTGCAATTCTTATCCTTACTAAACTATTTCGTTCCAACAAATACCAATTTAAATAATTAAAAAATTCCCCAAAGCCTTTAGTCGAAATGAATCAAAATTCATTATCTGGCTTAAACATAAATCGCAATAAAAATATTTTTTTAAATAGTATGTTGGTACTAAAAAGTTAATTTTTTTTAAATAGTAAAATAAATATGGTCCCCAAATTCTCATCCACGCTTTATTGACAGTACACCCAATCAAGTGCTGTAGATTTATACAATAAACCAATTGCATACTTAGTGACTTTCTACGCCTTACATTTATGTTGATGAAATTCCCAAGACTTTCCCTATCAAATTAAAAAGTTCCATAAATATCGATACTAAAATAAACTGCATACACCTTGCCTTGAAATTTCTGTTTTATTAAACAAATTCCTATTTAATAAATTCTTTTCTCATTGATAAATTTTACAAAACATATTTTTCAGCTTTTCTTCTTGCAGAAAAATGCTTTGTTAAAAAATATGATTACTGAAATATTTCAAATAGAAATTACACTGTTAATCACTGTTGAAATTGCCTGTGTTTATGCGATATACTTAACCGTTCTCAAAATTCTCTGTGTTTTACATTTTTGCGATAGACATAACCGCTGATTAAAACTAAAAAATGTCTTGTATTCTGACATAAAGCCTTTTTTTCGTTTCACTTCATTAAATGCATTTATTTATACTAATTTAGAAAAACAAATAGCATCTTGTATACTTGATTCCATATTACGTAAACAAATACAGATAAACACTATTTCAAAATCCTTTTTGGCAAATTAAATGTTTCTAGAAAATTTGTATGAAACGCAGTCTCTTAAAAAACATGGTTTAAGAAATCTTGTTTCTTACTAAGTTTATCTGATCAGTCTTTAAAGGAACACAGTGGTGAAATCCTTATTTATTTTTATGGCTATTTTTATGAGATTTTTCTTGTTTCTCCAAGTTTCAATATAAAAATACTCCGGTATTTTTTGTAGCATAAATTCAAAGACTGTCCTAAAACTATTTTATTTGTACTTGAATAATGTTATAGAATTAGAGATTACAGCTAAATTTACATAATTCCATACCTAGAATTGTAAATTAAAATAAATACAAAGAATTTTAAATAAAACCTAAATACATTTACATCACGTCTTTTTTGATAAAAAAGGAATTATTATCAATTCCATTGCGACGAGTGGCTCATACGCTCCTTATAGGTTGCTCAAAATCATTCAATTTGGATGCTAGTATTTTTGAACAGAATGTTTTGTCTTATTTAATCACAAAGTTTAACAGAATAAACAATATTTTAAAATATTCTATTCACAAATGTACTGCTTAAAAATTTCAAAAAGTATACTTGATTTTAATCTTAGAATTGTCACGTCTTGAGTGATTAAGGGATTAAGAAATTTCGCGAATTAGCTCTTTAGATACTACTATTGATAAAATAGTGTAATCAGAAAAATACAGAATAGCAGCAAGATCTTTTCGGCAATTTACACCAAAACATAAACAGCAACAATTTATAAATTAATTAACTTAATCTGCAGTTTCATGAAAATATGTGGATTGGTTTTCAAAATCGTGGTATTATGGAAATCGTGAAAAATGCCTCACAGCAGAGCTACAGGTTTAGAGATTTACACATAAACTAATCAACATCCATTGATACAAAATTAGTTCTGATTGTATAAATCTAACTGTATCTAAAATTTCATTAAATTCCTTCAAATGTTTCTTCAGGCCACAAGTTTTTTGCCATATACTGACAGAATTTCTAAAAACAGTGTTTAGGTCATTCTAAAATTCTCAGACTTAAAATTGCAAAAATATTTGTGCTTACCAATTTTATCTGTGCACTGTACGAAAAAAAATTTAAATCTTCAAAACAAGCTTTTGTAAAGTAACAGCAATCTATATCCTTAAAAAAATTTACTGAAATTACAGTAATCTTAATAAAATTTTATCTAACACGGGTTTAAGCTACATAAAGACAAAAGAAATTCGTAGGCATCCCAGTTTCCTAAAAAAATTCTTATCAATTTTTTCGATATTTTTTTATTTACAGTGCAAAAGTGTCTCTGTTAGATATGCATTTTTGTGGCTGCCATTACACCAAAAGTTCTAGGAATCCTATTTTCCTCGAAAACTTTTAATAACTACACAGATTTTTTTTCCAGAGCTTAAATCAGTCAAATACAAGAAGTCGAAGTTTTTCGCTAATGCAATACTTTCTTCATGTAATGATGGAAGAATGTAAAACAAATATGGCATAAAATAAATAAGCAGTTTGTCGTTATGAATGTACTATTCGTAAAGAATTATTTCGCTGAGAGAATATGAAGTCAAACATATAATTTATAAAAAAAAATCCAGTAGATATACTGGAAATTGTATGGAAAAACTTTTCTTTTTTAACGGAATCTTATTTTTTGTTTTGAACGAAATCGTGCATGTTCTACAAACAAATAATCTCCTTTTTATCAATATTATTTTAAAATGCTAGCATAGAAAGGGTCGAAAGTTAAATACTAAAATGATTTTTCCCAAGACTGAAAAAAGTAAATTTCTTTTTCATTTAGTAAAAAACTGATAATATCCGTAATTGGTGCTTTAGCCTCAAGATTATCGCTAAGTGGTTTAGTGAAAAGATTATTGCGCTTGTACTGGCGATTAACGAGGTAGGAATTCAGAGAACAAGGCAATAAAAAATTAATGTAATAAGGTAATACCATATGTCTGTTCTGTATACATCTGAATTAGTATATATAATTAATATGGAGATTTTTTACATTTCGCAAATTATCATATTTATTTAGAAATATAGAAATTTCTCTATTTAAATAAGAGAAATTTTCCGTTTGTAAAGCGAAGATAAATAAAACAAAAACATCATGAAGAAACGGAGAAGAGGTGGAAACTATTGAACTAGTACATTCCTTTTCAAAAAGCTTTTATTTATTTATTTATTGTTGATGAGTGAAGTTTATATGGATAGTTCTACTAGTAAATCTGCAGATCAGGAGCCTCAACGTCAGCTTTGCACATCATTTTTTAAACACACTTTGGGTAATATTCAACTTCCTGGAAACTGTAAACTAAAAATTTCAAATTACGTAATTATTTATAAGAAAAAAATAAGAATAAGAAGTTTTCAGCTATCAGAAGCGTTAAATTAAAAATTTAGTTATGTTAGGATATTCTGAAATTTTCAGGATTTATTTTTTCTGTTTTTTTATTATAACATAGTAGATTTCTTCAGGGGGGGATCCGCCACCCTGAACCCTCCGTAGTCTCATTAAATTTAAATTTGTAACTTTCTATTAATTGTGCTGATGGTTATCGTATATCTTGCATTTCTTTATACATTTTGGTTTATAAGGATAAGTAACAGTTTGGGCAAGCATTTTTCATTATCCTCATTCTTCTACATGCCTGTCAACCACAAACACCTAAATCTGATGTATCAGAAACTTATGTAAATGTAAACTCAGTAATCTAAAGTTTTACAATTTTCTTTCTGAAAAAAAGTTTTGATTGCTGCTCTATAATATTTATATCTAGCATTTTATTTAAATACATAATAATCTGCTCGATAGAATTAATTCACTAAAACCATCTAAAAATAGGTATGTTTGAAAACTTTTAAAGCCAACAGCTGATTATTCATGATCCTGTCCATTGCCAATTAATTAAACTGCAAACGTGATTTGGTGCAATGAAATAGCTTTTCTGATAGCTATCCAATAGTATCAAAATTAAAATCACATTGTTATAAATACCATTCATAGTTAACGCAAATCAATGTTTCAGATCAAATTACCAAAGATTAAAAAATCTTTTACTTTCCTCAGTTGACTCTGCTGCTTTACCTTCCGTAATATGAATTAATTAAAGAATTTTTACAGAAACTGCAAACTGGTACCGGGGAATTCATTTCCGTATTATTAAAAAAAGATAAACGAAAAAATAAGCGAATCATTTCATTTTTCATACTTAAAATATAAAAAAATAATCAAGTCTTCATAACATTTCAACGGTGACAATACGGAATTTTATATTTATATGTCTTTGACATACCTCAGTTATAAAAATGTGAAAATTTGATCCAATTATTATAAACTATTGCAAAAAAGAAAGTATAACAACTGTAAAAAGAAGTGCCAAGTAAAACATAGGAATCGACGAACGTTTATTCTTAAAATGAAAAATGATGATTGTTGATGCGTGAAATACACTTGTAGAGATAAATCTCTCAAGGAAATATCAATGATTTGAAATAAAATATCCTTTACAAGTGAATTTTGACAAAAAAAGACCAATAGCTAGAAACCTTCAAAAGGGCGCCAAGAAAACCTGCAAAGGGCGCCACTTTGAACAGCCCTGGTTTATGCGAATGAAAATATTTATTTCCTAATCAATGACGTCATTTTTCGGAGCATAATTTTGTCATTTACTAACCATTTGTTTTTCAATTTCTTTTTTCCTATTGAAATTTTCGATTAAAAATTAAACATTTCTGTTAGCCGTGTGCAGACGATAAACCGTGAAATATTGGTAACATTGTTTTTTTTTTAATATTTAGAATTAACATAATAAAACATGGCACATTTATTTCAATCGCAAAGGATATTAATTTTATTTTTGATATATGTGGTCAAATTCACATTGTTTTCGTATTTTCGTATTATTTCGATTATGAAGATGTATTCATGTCTATTTTTTATTTCATTTTCCTCTTACAGAAAATCTTTCAAATCAAAATTAACTGTTTAGCATAAATTATTATTTCGAGATCTTATTTTCTTGGCAACGGTAAGAAAAAGATTAAAAGATTAGATTTTTATCGAAAACATTAAATTTTATTGAAAAATATCAATTTATTCTTTATGAAAATAATGAGCTTTTTAATGTATATGAAAAACATTCGAAGAATTTGAATAGAACATAGCCTGTCTTTATTTCTGGCGTAAAATCCTTATGCAAATAAAAACGCAAAGACCTTATTTGTATTTATGTTAATTTGACTTCAAACAATTACACATACTTTCAGATATATGATATTTTAAAGTGTAGTTCCATTGCTATGGTTAATACAGAAACAAAAATTAAAGCAATGAAATACGCACATTTAAAAGAAATAAATTTATGAAAGAAAATATTTTTATTATTGGAATGTTTATGTAAAATCTCTTTATAAATTATACACCGAATTTAAAAACTCTAACAAATATATAAAAAAAGTTTCAAAATAATATTAATAACGTGTGGTTTTATTTGGAAAATTTCATCATCCTTAAATTATCTTTTAAATTCCTCAATCATATGAGATATTTCCTTTTAACAAATAAAAATGGAATTATCGCTTGAATTGCCATAGAAAAAAAATTATTGCGCAAAATATAATGTTCTATATTTTCCGACGTATGAACCAAATATAGTTAAAAACCCTATACAGCTAATTCCAGATACTTTACCAAGATACTCATTTAATTTCAAGTTAATCGGAAGCATTTTTCGGCAGTTATCGCGGAACAGACAGAAGGACAGACTGAGAGACGGAAAACAAAATATTTCGCGTCTCCAAATTATGCCTTCACTGACGTCATTATTCATGAGTTATTGATACCCATGTTCCTTGTATTTTTAACGATTACTATAAAATACCTGTTTTATTTCAATTATGACGTAATATTTTACCTAGTGAAATATTTGTTAAAAATATAATTCTTTTTTATTTCTTTTACTTCTAAGTATGTCCCCATTTTTGTCAGCAAAATTCTTATTAACGAAACAAATATCCGTGTTTAATATTTAACAAAGAGTAATATACCTATTTTTATTTTAATTCTGACGTCATATTTATTTATTTTTTCTTTGTTTAATTTTCTGAATGAAAATTGCTCAACTGAAACTTATCGCCGCTGAAAAATTATTATTCCAGATTTCGATTTTTTTGACAGCGATAAAGGAAATTGGTTTTGGAAAAAAATTATCTAAAAAATCCCTATTGATTCTGTATATAAAAGATTAAAATTGTGAATTATTAAGGAAAATATTTGAGTACAATTAATAAAACATAGCTTATGTTCTTTTCTGGGCTATACTGTACCTATACGGAAAGATACAAAGACATTAGTTCATCAATTTTGATGTTGACTTTATTTAAATTTTCGTACACGCTTTCGAATTTATAACATTATAAGGATAAGGATGAAGATGAATGGTTGCTTAGCAACCATTAAGAGAAAATAAATATATTTGAAATAAGTTAATCACTAAAACAAATTAGTTTATATTATTGGAACACATTTATAAAAAATCTCCAAAATTTACAGTAATAATCTAAAAAATCTGAAAAATGCATAGATAAAATTTCAAAACAATACGAATAATTTAACTAGTAAATTTCAGTATCCATTTATCATTGAATTCCATTAATCAAATGTGTCACTTTCTCTCAAGAAAAAAATGAAAATAATTGGATTTGCCATATAAAAGCATTATTGCGGAAAATAAAATATTCTATATTTTCCGAACGAATGAATCAAATCTAACAAAAAACTATACAGCTTAATCACATTACCCACTTAATTTCAAGTCAATCGAATGCTTTTTGCGTCAGTTATCATGGAACAGACAGACAGAAAGAAACCAAAAAATTTCGTGTCTCCAAAGTAAGCCTTTACTGACGTTTCGGCAGTTAATAAATGCGTATCTAATTTTGTCTACCAGTCTTTTTCACTCATTTCATCTTAATTGCAACATCTAACTGAACAAATAGAAATATAATCTAATTATATATCCATATATTTATCCATGTGTTGTATATGCTTATTCTAACATAATGAAAATTATATTTAAAAAATTCATCATCATCATTACAATTTTGTGAATCATAACTTCAAAATTTCCATAATTCACATTCTTTTTGAATTAGCTGTTTTGTAGGAATATTTCATTGAAAAATTTGGATAAAAAATAAAGAAATTTTTTAAAAAGATCTTTTTCTGGCAAAATATATTTTTAATTTATATTTAAAGTAAAAAAAAAAAATATGTATATTTCAAAATTTATAGAAATAACAAAACTTCTTTTACTCAAAATATTGTTTTTAAATTATGAAAAATACTTTTGTTTAAATGCATAACACTATTAAAAGAATTTTCAATTTTATTAAACCTTCTTTTATGTCTATAAAGAATTATTTACTTTATTGACTCACAACATATAATGCAATTTACATATCACACAACCCACACAAGCTCTTTTTGGTAATGTTGGTATATAATAATATATTTTAAATATATATTTATTTTGAGAAGCTTAAATGTTTTGCACTCTGCGTGAAAAGTCTTTTCTTTTAAAATACCCAGGAGAATTGCTTTAATGTATTTCATTTTCTCTTTGTTGATGTTGTTTATATTTAACACAATCAGAATGTTTAAAGTATTGTAAGCGAACGAAAATAAATATATTACAGTGGTAATAAATTGCAACTTAAATAAGATAAATACAAAAAAAAAATACAGTAATTTTAAAAAAACTAGTAGATCAAACCCGGGCTTCCCAGGTTACATAACAAAGATGAAAACAATTTTTTTAAATTAAAATCTCTAATGAACTTTCTACATGTAATATGCGTTTTAAATTGTTAACTAACTCCAAAAAAAACATTCTTTAACCCATTAACCCCTTGAAAAGGGTGGGATAAAATATATTTAACTTAATTTTAATTGTTAAACTCCACATACAAACCAGTATTTTGAAATAGCAATTTTATTTTTTAAATACGTGAAGAAATTTTTTAAATATTTTGAAACAAGTTTGTTTTTAAATTCTGGCGTCAATCAATCATTTCAGAATTTTGCGAATTGAAGTGCTTTTCCCCTCAAACGGTTAAATGTCTTGCGGATTTTTTCATTCATGTTTCATTCATAAAATAATAACTGTGAAAAGTATTGGTATGAAGATTTGTATTTGATAACTTTACATATTTTTTTAATCTTATACATTAAAAAAATTACATTAATCTCAATATTATATTAAATCAATTTTTGAATTAAAATATAACGTAGCGGAAAAAACATGGTTAGACCGCTTAAAGGGTTAAATGAAAAATATTAATTATGGAATCAAATAAAGCTATAAAGTTTATCAAAAGTCACATTTCCGTATTAGATGCACGCTTGAAGTTATTAGCTAAAGATTTCATTACTTACGGCAGGCAAATTTGTTTCTTGTCATTTCAGTGCTTCAAGAACGTAATTCAATTACATGACTGTTAAATTTGTATTTATTTTATTATTTATAAAGGAAATTTTAATTTTTCTACAGTATATTAGAAAGAAACAAATCTCGAACTCTTCATATTTTTCTAAGTACAAATAAATAAATCTATCGTAATCGAGTTTCACCCGGTAGAGATAAATTTAAAAATAACTCGTACCTGATTTTTTTTTAAACCATACCCAATTAGTAAATTGAAATTGTTTTCAAACAAATTCAAAGTATTTTCAAGGTGATTTTTTTCTTATTTGGCTGTGTAAAAATTTAAGTTGTTTGATTACATATTGAATTTTTAATTTTTAATTATTAAATCTGCGTTTTTAACCATTATTTTATTTTATTACTCATACAACTTTAATGTTATCATGGAAAATTATCAGGAACAATACTTATAGATTTATGAATAAACTGTGTATCTTTATTTCTTAATGGAGATACGTGATAGATATTTAAAAAAAAAATGCTTGAAAAATATAAGCTCGCAAGAAATGAGTCAAATGAGACACGGTTTTTAATTAAATTACATTCGAAAGTAAATTTATTTTCCTATATGACGAAATAAAAATTGAAAATATTCCATGGTTAGAAGATAAAAAATTGCAGTAACAAAGATTGCAAAAAGTCATTTTATCCTACAATGTTGTCATTCGCCAAATAACGTCAGTGCTACGCACGGACATATTTGTTCGTAGTTCGTTACAATATAGATTTTGCGCATATGAAAAATCTTACGCGCATACTAAAATTCTAAAAGTAAAGAAATGACTGCACGTACATTTTTTTTTCAAAAAAGTTTGCTCCTATGACAAAAACTTCATGACAAATTTAAAATTCGTTTTATAAATTAAAATACACAGTACAAATTAAAAAAAATAAACGTTAAAATACACAAACATTGCACTCCATCACTTTAACGTGCAAAGAAGATGCCGTATTTTTCGTGAAACACGCGAACCTTGATTTTTATATACCCTGCCAAACCGAATTTTCAATTACATTTTAAACATTGGATATTGGCGAATTATGAAACCTCATTTCGTCATTTACATCGTTCTAATTCTACTTCAGATCATTTTTCTATTTTAAAAATGTACTTTTTTTCTTTTCCTAAAATATATTTGGAAAATAAAATGGTGCAAAAAATAAAGTAGGAAATAAATTCTCTATCGATGTCTGTGTTTACAGTTGAAAGTACTAATGAAATAGTAATGATAAAATAATTTAACACCTTTTAAATATTTCTTTTGTCATCTTAAAATTAATGTACACATTGTGTAGTTTTAAATTTTTTTTTCATTTATGTCTCTTTCAAAAAACGTTTTGTCGTTAGACGGTAAATACAAAATCCGGATCTATTGCAAATATGTCTGCTCCATATAATTAGAGATTTGCTTGGTAAAAAAAAAATTGTAATGTTGATGGTATTAAACCTTTTACCCGAAACTTTCTAAAACTGTAGATTAGAGCAGAGGCTGAAAGCATTCTAAAGCTAATTTTTTTTACTGCGATGATTTTGAAAAATACCAACTTATTATTACTGGCAAATCGAGAAAGATAAAATGCTGTTAAGGCGTTAAAAGTTTCATGACGAATTTTAAAGCAAATCTTTGAAAAATAAGTTCGTGAACGAAATTAGCAATTCATTGATGTACAACGCTCAATTCTTTTACTTTTTAACCTTTAACTGATGTAACAGAAAAATTTATGTAACAAATCTGAAGAGGTCTGTGGGACCGTAAAATCGAAAGAGGAATAAAACGCATCATTAACTCCTAGCATGGTGTTTTTGTATAAAACCTTTTGTACAGGACAATTATAATCAACATTCACCTATTTAAAAGTCTCTGGTGATCGTACTAAATTTTCAAACGAAATAAAATTTCTCTATATTTTGTAGTTAAAATAAAAATTACAATTTAAACTATAACAATTGAAATAAGCAGTGATCTGTGAGACCAATAACATCAGTTAAAGCATAATAATTGTGGTGCTCACACACCCCAGATTCATGATTTAAAAAGTAAAAGATGATTTTTTAACCGACTTCCAAAAAGAAGAGGAGGTTATCAATTCAACGCATATGTATTTTTTTTATGTATGTTCACCGATTACTCTGAAACTATCCAACCAATTAACTTGATTTTGGTGTTAAACGAGAGAGTTTGCTCTCGAATTGGTACTACTTCTGTTTCATAGAAATTGGTTCAGTACTTTTTTAGTAATTAGGCAAAAACTAATAAAATTAGTGATTACTTGCAAATCAGTAGTAATATGGATGTCGAATAAATTTACCGATGCCAGGATGGCCGAGTGGTCTAGGGCACTTGATTTAAGATCTGGTTTTCAAAAGGCAGCGTGGGTTCGAACCCCACTCCTGACGTACGTGTATACAATAATCTTTTCCGTATCATAATTTTTAAATTAGTATTTAGCAAGTTAAATACTAATTATGCTATTAGGAATATTTTGTATTTAACCGTTACCACAGAGTATCAGAGATTTTTTATTAACTCAATACTTTATCAGTGAAAGAGTACTCAAAAAGATAATAGACTTGCGAAAAGTAACATGACATTTAATAAGTTCTCTGAAGAGAATGAAGTCCGAACAGCCGAGCGATCTAAGGCACCAGAATTAATCTCTGGTTTTGAAAGAGAGTGTCGGTTCGAACCTCATTCCTGACATATGTGTATAGTATACACATAAATTTTCGTGTTAAATATTTTTTTGAGTGACTTCAAAAAAGGAGAAGATGTTATTAATTCGGCGCGAATGTATTTTTTTTTCTATGTATGTTCACCGATTACTCCGAAACTATCCAACCGATTAATTTGTTTTTTGTGTTAAATGAAAGAGGCTACTCTTTCATTGGTACTTCTTCCATTTCATTGAAATTGGTTCAGTACTTTTTTAGTAATTAAGTAAAAACTAATAAAATTAGTGATTTCTCACAAACTAAAAGTAACATGGAAGATGACTAAGCTCGCCGAATGGAGTGCAATCAGGTGGCTCAGCGGGGTTCGAACCCCACTGCTGACATCCGTGTATGGTTTAGTGATTTTTCCCGTGTTATGATTTTTATTAACTGACTTCAAAAAATCGTTAACTTTTAACTAAAAAAAAGAAAAAAAACTTTTCTACCAAAAATTGAACCGACTTCAAAAGCTACTGCAAAGAGAAAAATATTTTTTTTTACAGAATAGTATTAAGAAATTAAATTAAGAGTGTAGCATTTAACATGCGTATTATTATATCTATGTAGATTAATTTGATTTTTTGAAGTCGGTGCCAGCCAAGTCAAGTTCAAAATTAAAATTAATTATCCAATGCAAATCGTAAAAGAATAAAGTTAAATTTTTAACTAAATATTAAATCGTAAAAAAACTGGTAGATACTTGGATGCGTGTCTATTGGAAAATTACATGTAACTTAGCTTGGCTGGCCCGACTTCAAAAAATCAAATTAATCTACATAAATATAATAATACGCATGATAAATACTATGCTCTTAATTTAATTTCTTAATACTATTCTGTAAAAAAAATTATTTTTCACTTTGCAGTAGCTTTTGAAGTCGGTTCAATTTTTGGTAGAAAAGTTTATTTAACTAAACCGTGCATAGGTTTTCCATCCTGTTTACAAAGGCATTATCAAGTTTTTAAAAGCACAATAAAAAAAGATGTTTCTGTTACAAATGATCCAAACAATTCACAATTCAATATCTTATCAAATAACTGTAAATTAATGAATGCAATGGATTGAATGTGCCATGGTCAGGAATATCATCCCCAAAAATAATTAATTGCTTTCATTATTCTCTGTTTGATAAAATTAAAGAAACAGATAATCATGAAAAAAAAAATAACCTGTTTAATTTCCAAAAACGTGTTAAAAAGAGTAGAAGCATCTACAGCTAGATACAATATCTCACAAAATGTGGATGCAGTAATCGTCGTTTGCTTTAATGATTTTATTGTTTTGAAAACAAAATTCCAATAAATAACTAAGAATTTCTAAATAGACTAATAGATCTAAATAATAGACCAATAGATCTAAATAAAATAGGTAAAATACATCTAAAAATTGTTAGTGATAATTATGTAGCGAAATATAATATTCTACCCTCACCAAATACTGGAAGGGTTCATACAATGCTATTGGCTATTAGTTGATGTTATCAATCAAATTCGGAATTGATTAAATCTTTAAAAGCATAGCAAAATTAGAAATGTATATACTAATAAGATGAATCATTAAATTATCCAAAGAAAAGTGACTAATTTTAAATAAAATTAAATAAGTATGTTATTTAATATTTATATTTTACCAAAGTAATTAATTATTCCATATTAACAATATTTTTATTGCTTATATTTTTTACCGACTTCTAAGTGTTAAAAAAAGGTGTTCGTATATCTATAAACATAAATTGCATTTATAAATTTTAATAACGAAATTTAATTATTTCAAACCAAGGAATATATTAACCTTTGTTTACATAGTTTAATGTCGATAAAAGTTCGCAGTAACAGTAGTAGTATTTAAATTAATTTCTTCAGTCGAAGAAGCTAAATATAATATGTATTATTATTTTCTTTTGTACGATATTTAAGCACACTCTCTGAGAATGAATGGATTCAGAGATATCTGACAATGAATACGTACACTGGGAAAAATTTGTTCATGAATGTTTGAGATGTGGTTTAGAGCATATAGTGTGATATTAGAATGTTTAAAAATAAAATCGTCGCAAATTTTTTCATCCTTCCGCAAAAAATCAACTGCAGGAAAATGTTTTGATTTTGATTGAGCCGATGTTCGGCGAATCAACTGTGATGTAGAAATGCATGTAAGAAACATTTAGCTCTGTTCTTTCTATTATCTGCAACTGTTTATTCTGCCCAGTTACCCAGTTTGCTAGCTTTGTAACAGTTATTATCTGTTCTGCTAAATACCGTATTCCTGTATTTTCTGGAGTATAATTTTCAGACGTCAGAAAAGCTGTTTCTTGATTTATTTTAGTTACAATAACTTCCAAAATAAACACGCATATATTATGCATAAACAAATTAACATGCATTCATACATTCTTACACTAAAGAGCGAAAATCTTTTGGATAAAATTGTCATAATTAATGTAGCAAAAGCGATTAAACTTCAGACTATGATTGAGCGGATTATTGTAGTAAACTGTGTTATTTTTATAAGGATAGCATATATACTCGAAGGAAAATTAAGGATTTTATAAAAACAGTCCCAAACTTTCCCAAATTTTTTGCTCCTAATTTGTAGAGTTCTTAATATTTAAAAATTATGTAATTTTTAATATATAATTACTTAATTTTATATATATTTTTAATATAGAATAATAAATAAATAAAGTAAATAAATAATTTATAATTGACTATAGAATAAGCAGGAATCTGAGAATAATTTCTCATATATTTTTTTAATATTTTTAAAAAGACTAAAATTGCATATGGCCGGTCACCTTTGGCCATATAGTAAATATTATAAAAACATTAATTGAAAATATGACAAACAGCATTTTACATAATAACCTGTAATTCAGAAATAAAAAAACAATAAAATTGTTTAAAAATGATCAGGTTTACTAAATAATGTTTCACTGCGTATCTATCAAAGCAATCAAAATGTCATTTACATAATCTGTTAGCTAAAAGAATAGAACAAGATATGTGAAAGTCTTAAAAACATAGTTTGAAAATTATTGAAATAATTGACGATAGAATAAGCTGGAGTCCCAGAATAATTCCTTATATTTCTTTCTTGATATTAAAAAAAAAAAATCTAAAATCGCAAGGGGCCTGTCACCTTGGGCCATATAACATGCATAAAAAAATATTAATTATAAATCAATATATATCAATAAAAGAAGAAAAAATTAATAAATGAAAAGGAAAATATCCGAACTTGTAGAACAATTGCAGATTCGTCAGACCCAAATTCTATGGAACTACAGATAAAAGTTCGTGTTTTTATCCTCATATCAGCTATGAAAAAGCAAAATAATGCGAATTTGGTGTTACCACACAAATCCAAAAGTAAAATGGAGGAAAACTTAAAAAATATCACAGTAACATGATCAAAATAAATAAGAGTAGGAAAAAAATATGCCAGACACTATACTTACAAATAACTTATCACTTTATACTTATACTTAATATTACATAATACATAATTATATTTAAGTACTTCATTATACTTAAAATGATGTAGCAAAAAATAGACTGTTATACATATGAGGACATGAGTTAAGAAAATCTCTTTATCCCAAATAAAAAAAGCTTTTTTTTTTTTTTTTTTTTTTTTTTTTTTTTTTTTTTTTTTAAATCAGTCTATTGTGTCGATAAATCTGCAACAAAGAAACGCTAAAAAAAAATCTAGTTTTATCATTTATTTTCGTCTTTATAAAATCTTGTTTTACAACTAAATCAACGGACGAAATTCCCCGTAACCTCGTGGGTCCCTTGGCTCCCTATTCAGAGGCTTCTGTTATTTTCCTTATAAAAACTAAAAAGTACAAATTTTTCTATGATTTCACTTCATTTCTTAATAGCTGAATGTTTTTTGGATTGAAATCAAACGAATAATGGCTGCATCTAAGGTGAATCCTGCATAAAATAAATGTTATTTTCATCTGAGTTTGCAAAATGCTTAAAATGCAACAAAGACGATGTGACCGAGAGAGTGATAAATTTTCATAAGTATTTATCTTAAACCATTTACAATAACTTTTTCAGGATTTTTAGACTATTTATTTGTTTAAATTTCTTAAATTTTTGACTAAGTTAATTTCGGTTAATGATTACTAAATTGGTGTTTTAAGCGGGTTTATTTGATCCTTATTTTTGAACCTAAATTATGAAGCGCCTAAACGATCAGTTTCTGAAAAGATATTTTTTCTGTCCTCTACGATATAATTTTATTTCTATAAAGTGAATGAATTAGTAATTGCATATTTTTTTAGCTTCCAATCATTTTTTTTAATAAGGTGAGATTTTAAACGTATGTCCTTATAGATAGATGGATAGATATATACATAGATTGTCACATGTATATATATATATATATATATATGTATATATATATATATATATGTGTGTGTGTGTGTGTGTGTGTATGTGTAATAAAATAAAAAAAATTGCGCCATTTTTGTTCTCTCTTAGCTTCAATTCTAAATTTGTGGTACATATTTCAATTTTAGTTTCGTAACTTGTAACAGCTAAAATTCTTTTTCTTATTTTATTTATTAATAAATTATTGCTTGCTTCTCAAAACGGCGGGAGGTATTTCGTAACCTTTTTACCTTCAGGAATATTCCCGGGATTTTAATTTTATTTTTTATTTAACATCGCGTGACAGGTGTTGCTAAAGGGCTTGTTACTTCCGAGGAAAAAATATAGTTCCTGCCGAGGACCGCCAGCTAACACCAATCAGAATTGATCATTTTTTTCCGTTGATACTCGAGTTCATCCTAATAGGATTTTTAAAATGATTGACGCGGAGTAGGAGGGAGCTAGTTTGTCGTGAAAATGACCTATATTCATTTGGCTTTTTAGGAGGTTAGAATACGATTGCCCTTTAAACTGCCAAGACGCACATTTCATTTCTCCGCTGAATTAGAATATCTGATAATGTGGACTAGATAACGAAAGTTGTAGTGTCAATGTGTACTAAGATGATTTCGGGGAAGATTTTATCTAATTTATGAGTTCATCAATAAAGAACATGAAGACTGATGGTGTCTGTTTTTATAATGGGGAAATACCCCAATGAAATTCTTCCACTGCTCGCCAACTGTCGGAGCGACTACTCTGCTCGTGCTGCTGAGAATTCCTAGAATTTATGCGTCGAGTTCAACATATATTTATTACATTAGCCGGCAGGATAAATGAGCCAGCGTGCATCTCTGGGGAAATATTAAACTAGTATGTTTTGCCAACTGCAGACTGTTCCTGTCGGAGAAACCTACAGCGATGAGTGTGTGCTCGCCATGTTTTAGGAAGAAATGTGTTTGTCTTACACTTCCCGTTCCAACTGCATCAAGAGAACTGCACGCGCCATTTTTGCCGAATACGCTGATTCTTCATGTGCATAAATGATAAAACCTTCAGCTGGGAAACGGATCGTCTTATGAAGTTTTGTGTGATTCTGTCTAGCATCTGCATCTACAAATTTTTAAGTGTGAGATAGGGCTGCAGTATTTTTTTTTTCTTGACAACGACGAAAACGTGTGCTGATTATTTAATCTTCAACTGCTGATTATTTAAATTTCAAAATCATCTGATTTTATTTATTTTTTTATTTATTTTTTTATAACAGTGCTGCAACAGTTTGAATAAACTTTCGCGAGTTATTATTATTTTGTTTTGTTTTTAAAATAAAAATCTAGGAATGAGATCCAGTTCATCGAGGTGTCTGTAAGTTATTATTTATTATTTCATTTGTTTATTGTTTACGAAATTTTAATAATAACTTCTTTGCTTAAACTCTTGATTTTTTTTAATTATTATTACAGATATTAAAAAATAAATTTGTTCTTAATTTATAATTAATTGAAATTTTCTGCTCATAGAAATTTTATTTAGTTTTAAATGTGTTTATAGTACGAAAGACCCGCTTATTAGCATAAAATATGCTATTTTTATGCTAATAAGCGGGTTCAGGCGGAGGTGTGGCATTTGCTTGCATTTTATACTATAATCAATTAAGATTTCATAAATATAAAAGTGTATTCTTTAAATGGTTTATTACGATTCAAAATATTCAACATATACGTAAAGCTTATTTATTTGAATTGATCTTTAAATGATTTTTGAAATAATTTTTGAGTGACTTTTAAGTATGTCATTTTCATATTTAATGCAAGATTTTGCCAGATTACACGAAACCTGCTGATTAAGCTTTATTTTAATAGCGGGGGGGGGGGGGGGAAGGTTAAAGCCATTCCGCCTGCTGAAGAGTGATGGCTTTTGGTTCTGCGGGTGACTTTTTATATTGTTCAATATTGTTATTTTAATGTTTACTGTTTTTAATCATGTTTATACATTATGCACCTGGTGCTTAATAAATATTTTCATGAAATTAGGATTGTATATATATATATATATATATATATATATACATCTGTTGTATAAATGTACATAGTTACAATATGAATGAAAATATTTGATTTTTAAAAAAAAATTCAGATACATTATTATGAAAGAACTTACTTACTCAATACAGAAATGGTGTATAATTAAATTTAAAAATTACAAACAAAAGAGAAAGAGGTTGCTTGTGATATTTTATTATTGTAATTATTAATATAGTTGCATAATATTAAATTTCAGACAAGGTTTATAAATGTTAAAGAGGCTAATACTCAAACTAAACAGCTAAACGATGATCTACATTTGCAATATTTTATATTAAAAAAAACGAACAAAAAATCAGGAAGAAAAAAAATAATTACAAAGTTTAAACTAACTAAATAGTTATTTAGTTTGATACTGAGAAATAAATTCACATCGCAATATTTATAAAAATAAATTCTAAAATCCCAATAAAAAACTCAAATGCATAAAAATTTCATTTAGCTTACGTAAAACTTAAATATTCTTTTAATTCAAATGCTAATTTCTAGTATTTAATATTCAACTTCATTTTACAAAGAAAAGCAAGTCATTTAAATCTTTAGCATAACTGCAAAATCTTAAAATTATGTTTTATTCATATCTATGTTTTTCTTCTGTGAAACTTATCTTCAAAATTTTAATTATTTTTAACGTGAATTGTCTGAAATTTTTTATTAACGTATAATGAACAAAAGAAAAATATCACCAATAATTTTTATATTCTGATTTAGAAAATTTCAAGAAAAATTTGCTTTTATTTTTATTATTTACTTCCAGTGCTTTTACATTTAGAAAAACAAACAATCTTAATTAATAAATGCAGTATTTTTACAAGTTAAAGATTAATTTTTACTACATTTTTAACAGATTAGTTTCTTTATAATTTTTCACGAAAAACGCTCACGGAAATGTTAAACTAAAAAAAATAAACTCATATACAATATATTCTGTGTAATATAATTCGAACATTTCTCTCAAAAATGTTTACAATAGAATTAAAAGAATAGCAAACCTACATATGTTTGGAATACTATTTTTTTTCTGATGACTTTATGAAATATTTATATAATGTTAAACTCGCAGAATTTATTCATTTTTTAAGACCGATGCTAACCATTATTTTAAAAAAAGGAAAGAAAGAAAAATAGTAAATAGAATCTATTGCGAAAGCTTAACAAAAAAAAAAAGACTTATCAAGTTATGTTAATTGTAATTTTCTAACTATTCTAAAAAATGTATCAACTTGTCTCTTAAATGTATTAAACATGTTACAGGCCAAACCCGATTTTAGGCCAAACTAGATTGGCCTAGGCCAAACTAGTTTATCCTATCGCCCATCGGATAGACTAGTTTTTCCTAGGCCAAACCGGTCTATCCTATCGCCCATCGGATAAACTAGTTTTTCCTAAGCCAAACTAGTATATCCTAAGGCCCATAGGACAATCTAGTTTTTCCTAGTCCAAACTAGTTTGGCCTAACTCTTATAGGATAAACTAGTTTAGCCTTCTGTTTATTGGTCTGAACTAGTTTCTCCTAGGCCGATCTAGTTTATCCTAGGCCAATTCAATTTGGCGTGATTTTATTGAATTCAATTACCGCCACAGCGCCAACATTCTAGTTTGTCCTAGACTGATCTAGTTTATCCTAGGCCAATGTAATTTTACGTGATTTTAGCCCACAGGAGTCAAAGCCTGAAAAAGTAATGGAACTCGCAAGTTTTGTATGTATGTATGTACGCATGTATGTACGTATTTACGTACGTATGTACGCAACGCGATAACTCGTGTTAAATATCCGATTTGCTTCAAATTTTGGATGTAAGTTCATTGATATAAGGTACTTTTCTGACTAATTTTGGAAATTCACTGGATAAGAATAAAGGGGAGCGAACGGGAGGCTTATCCCCCACCGTTAATTTAGAGAAATGGATTTTTCATGCAGAATTAACAGTTTTCATTTAAGATTTTAGATATAGATCATTCTGACAAGGCGCTTCTACAATTAGTTGTGGATGTTTATTTTTAAGTGTAAAAAAAGGGCAATGTAGGTTACCCCCCATAATTTAGATAAATGATTTTTGACGCAGAATTTACGGATTTGCTTCAAATTTGTATATAGGTTGTTTTTGATAAGAGGATTCCCTAAATAGTTTTGGGAGTTAAATGGTTAAGTATGAAAGGAAAAATGAAGGATTACCCTCTTTTCTAGAAAAAAAAACTAGTTTATCCTATGGGCATTTAGATAAACTAGTTTGGCATAGGAAAAACTAGTTTATCCAATTGGCGTTAAGATAAAATAGTTTGGCATAGGCTAATCTAATTTGGCTTGAAATCGGGTTTGGCCGGTAAAAAACATATTTATCACTAGAATAAGTATTAAATGTGTGTTGAGAGTCATTGCTTATAACATCAATGCAGAAATTTAACATGGCCACCTTAGAAACATGATGCATTGGACATGGTGTTTGCTTTTTTTTTCTGCAGACTCGTGCCAACAGAGATCAGACTTACATTCATTATTATTATTATTATTATTATTATTATTGCATATTAGAGCCAGATCGGAGTTGAACATAATTTGGAATCGAACAGCGTTTTCCATTTTTGAGAAATTAATTACCTGTCGACATATAAGCTATTCTTGTCAAGACGTAATTTTTTTTTTGTGTGTGTGTGTAGGTGTGTGAATTTGTAACCGGAAATTCGATTTAAAACGTATCTTTAGTATTTTCTCAAAGATACATCGCTTTTATGAAAAAATGGTTTACGCCATTCGATTACATATTACCTGAATCTGTTAACCTTATGCATTTCTGAAAAGGAAGAAGTTCATAAATGTGTTAGGATGTAGCTCTTTAGGATTTGAGAAAAGCCTTAACACTAGAAACGCCGTTAGGGGTCAAAATGACACCTGCCAAAATGGTAACGATTGATTCGAACCAGAATTTTTTTCGCAGGATATGTTAAATATAATCAGCTCAAATATAGACTAATTAAATAAATTAAATAGTTTAAAATTAGAATTCTGGTGCGAAACATTTTTCATAAAACTTTAGTAAAATATCCGGCTGTTTTAGTGGTAAGGAATGGCAGAGAAATATATTCACAAATCTACTTTTTAATGAACGGATTCAAAAGTTATGATATTTAAACTCTAATTTTTTTCTTTTGTTCTAAACTACATTGATTATTTATTGAATCCCTATTTGAATATTGAAACGTCTAAGAATGTAGATAATCATTAATATATTGTGTATTTTCCATTCTGCGAACACACCATAATTTAAAAATACATTGTAAATTTATCCAATAAATATATAAGCAGTATTTTTTGAAGGAATCTTAATTGTATGTGAAGTAAAACCTGAATTTTTTGCAGAAATTGAGTAGGGCCAGATCGAGCCGGACCGAATCAAAAAGACTCAGTCCGGCTCGATCTGGCCCTGATTTTTGTACAGACAGAGCTCTGCCTGTACAAAAGTAAATAATATTAAAGTAAATAATAATAATTTGCTTGAATAAGCAAACACCATGGCCAATGCATCATGTCTCTAAGGTGAACATGTTAAATTTCTGCATTGATGTTATAAGCAATGACTCTTGACACACATTTATACTTATTCAAGTGAAAGATGGTTTTACCGGCCAAACCCTTTTCGAGCTAAGTTAGATTAGCCTTGGCCAAACTATTTTATCCTAATGCCAATTGGATAAACTAGTTTTTTCTACACCAAACTTGTTTATCTAAATATCCATAGGATAAACTAGTTTTTTCTAGGTAAGAGGGTAATCGTTCATTTTCCTCTTCATACTTAACCATTAAACCCCTAAAACTATTCAGGAAATCGCCTTATCAGAAAGAGCCTAAATCCAAAATCTGAAGCGGGCCCCACCAGTGGCCGAGAGGTTCGGACCTCTCAACTGGTAGACGGCAGGTGCTGGGTTCGAACCCAATCGCGGCTGTCGGCCTAACCGTTCGGAGTTTTCCGTGGTTTTCTTCGAACCTTGCGTAAATACGGGTTAGGTTCCCTTAGAAAGACCCCCACGGAGGGCACTCCCCCTGGTCCTATATCCCATTAGCGTAAATAATCGGACGACAAAAATCAACCAACCAAAATTTGAAGCAAATCCGTAAATTCTGCGTCAAAAACCATTTATCTAATTTATGGGGGGTACCTATATTGCCCTATTCTTTACACTTAAACAATAAACGTCCCCAACTAATCACGGATGCGCCTTGTCAGAATATTCCTATATCTAAAATTTTTAATGAAAACTGATAATTCTGCATGAAAAATCCATTTCGCTAAAGTAACGGTAGGAGATTAGCCTCCCGTTGCTCCCCTTTATTCTTATCAAATGAATTCCCAAAACTAATCAGAAAAGTACCTTATCAGAATGAACCTACGCCCAAAATTTGAAGCAAATCGGATGTTTCTATCACGAGTTATCGTGTTACGTATATACACACGTACATACGTACGTACATTCGTACATGTATACGTACATTCATGCATACAGAACCTGCGAGCCCATTATTTCTCAGGCTTTGACGCCTGTGAACTAAAAACACGTAAAATTAAATTGGCCTAGGATAAACTAGATCAGCCTAAGACAAACTAGAATTTTGGCGCTGTGGTGGTCATTGAATTCAATAAAATCACGCCAAATTGAATTGGCCTAGGTTATAGTAGTTCAAACCAATAAACAGCAGGCTAAACTAGTTTATCCTATAAGAGTTAGGCCATACTAGTTTGGCCTAGGAAAAACTGGATTGTCCTGTGGGCCTTAGGATAGACTAGTTTGGCCTAGGAAAAACTAGTTTATCCGATGGGCGTTAGGATAGACCGGTTTGGCCTAGGAAAAACTAGTTTATCCGATGGGCGTTAGGATAGACCGGTTTGGCCTAGGAAAAACTGGTTTATCCGATGGGCGTTAGGATAAACTAGTTTGGCCTAGGTTAATCTAGTTTGGCCTAAAATCGGGTTTGACCTGTAACAAATATATCGACAAAACTCCAAGAAAACATACCTAGAATTTTTTGTTTTATGCTTAATTTTCTTATTCTGTATTAAGGGTGTTGGTCACTCATCTTCCTAATTTCCCTTCGTACTGTTTAAACTATGGGCATTTGATACTTTTTCATATTCAAAATATCTCCTCAAGAAATTAATGCCCTTAATATTTTTTTTCAGTAATCCATTCTTAAAGAATGTCGTTGTTTTTTTTTTCTTAGTACCTAATATTTCTAAAATAATCTTTGCTTAATTTAATATTTATGTTTTAAAAACTGACAAACTTTAAGTAAAAATTTAATATTTCGTATAAAATAAAGCTCAGGATTAAGAGATGTTTGGAAAACTAAGAAAAAGATAGACATCCCTAAAGAAGGATAGGCAGAAAAAAAGAGATTTTAAATATTGGTTTCCTGAGGAGATATTTTGAATATAAGAATGCATCAAATGGCCATAGCCTTAACATTACGGAGGAGAATTCGGGAGGTGAGTAACCAGCGCTCTTAAGAATTATTTATAAAAATAAAACAAGTAGCTCAAAATTTCCAAATGGGTGTGGGGGGGGGGGGTAAGTCCAGAACAGAATTTTAATTGTAAATATATTGCAAAATACCACTAATGCACTACCAACTGAGCAATTCTGGGAGAATCTGGAGGACTTTCACGAACACAGATCAAAAAACAAGTAGAATGATTTAGAAGAACGATTAACACACTTAGTCGAACTGTACAAGAGGAAAATTTAAATTATTAATTTCAACAGTCTCTTCTCCCCCTCTTTCCCAAAGAAGAAGAAAATGCAATTTTATTATCTGATACTTTTATACAAATAAAAATATTTTCAATATTCTGTTTGGACTGAAATTTCTTTATTAAAATATTTTCGTTTAAGTCTAAAGTATCTTAATGCAACTTAAAATGAAGAAAATGCCTTGGGCGATATTTCTTTGACATTTTGAATTAATGATCCTTAGAAATAAATACATGTTTTCTAAAAATAGCTTCAACAAACTATCTTTGTCATACACTTGTAGGGATATTGAGACAAAGTAATATAAATCCATGGATGGCGATTTCTACAGGGAGAAAATCATTTGTTGTTCACAGATCAGAATATTACTATGAAGCAAACAAAAAGACCTTACAGGAAATTAATTACAAACTTTATATATTGTTTTCTGGAAAATGATTTCATTCTCAACGTGCGTTTATGAATTTTCTCAGAGAAAATGCGAGTTGAAATCTTTGACATTCCTAATGTTTTTGATCTAACACATGTTCTTTTGTATAATAACTGAAACATGTAAGATATTTTTAATTTATTTTTTACTGATATAAATTATTCTTAAAAATGATGCTTAAAACACATTTTTAAAAATTTTTTAAATTTAAAATTCTTTGCTTCAGATTATATTTTAAAAATTAATTGATGAAATTTTAAACCTGCATATGGGCTATTCCACATAAATTGAGAAAAGTTTTAAAAAAAGTCGTGGCCACATGGTAACCAATTTTAAAAAATAATGATACACCGGTTCAACACTTATTCAAATTGAGCTCTGCAAAATATTGTGACAAAAAATAAATTATATTAGCTCTTTTAGACATTTAAAAAACTTGTGATATAGAATGACATGTGTGCAATCGTCCAAATTTGCAAGTTTAAAGTTTTATGTCTTGAAAATTATTTATCGGAAATAAATTCTGCTTATAATATTACAACCAATGAAAAATTGTTGACTTATTTTTTAATTATAATAATCTAGTAATGCCATGATTCATTTTAAATTAGTTGTAAAAATTGATAATTTGTGAATTTTGAAAAAATTTGAAACTTTATAAATATTAAAGAAATTTACAAACATGTGTGAAAATGATACCTGATGAAGTATTACACATAAACATCGATTTCCCCAAGTTCGAAAGTTATCATTTATTTCTTTCATCTTCAATAAAACTTAGAAACTTTAAAAAAGAAATGCAAAATCATAATTTTTCCTCTTAGGTATGTAAAAAAATGAATAAGTAAATTAAGGAACGGTCAAACGTTAACAATATTGTAGAGACATTTACATTAATAAGTCCATAATATACATTCCAATACATTTGATACATTCCATAATATACATTTGATACATTCCAATATACAATTTCTCTTTAAATGTGCGCGCTTTTCTTAAAATTTTGAATTATTTCAAGAGAAAAATAATACTGTCATCTACATGAATTTATAATTACTAGAAAATTATTTCTTCAATTCTCATAACTTTTAATATAAGCCTGAAGCAAAAATAGAGAAAAAAAGAAAAACGCGAAAAGTAACGTTTAATTATTTAAAATGAACAATTTTATCTATAATACAAAATAATTTCCTTCCTGTAATGCTTTCCTTCCTGTCCAGTAAAGCAATAGGAATATTGCTTTTTCCAGTCATTTTCCCATTTTTCTTTATTAAGGAATAAAATGGCATACACGAAAATTCTTGTACCTAAAATACGTATTTTTATCTAGAATGTCAAATAATTATAAAGTTATAACAATTGTCCTTCTTGTTTAAATAAGTAATAGAAATATTGAATTTTCCCCTTAAAATTTCTCTTTTTCTATATATTTTTCTCATTAAGGAATAAAATTCAATTACTAAATTACGCCAATTTCTTATTTATTGTTCATTCTTACCTAAGAATAATTTATGATGTTTTTTATTCATTCCTTAAGCTAATAATCAAGATTAAGTTTCAAGCATGTCGAGAAAAACTCGATTTAGTATCAACTTTTAACGAAGTTAAATAAATTATCCTGAAATGGATTATTTTGCATTTAATCATAAGTAAACATATTGTGTTTATATGCCAATTTTCATTCAAATCTGTGACATGGCAGCCAAAGCTAATTTGCTCATTTTATTTTCAATGACTCATAAATTATTTATTTATCTTTATGACACTTGTTAAATCGATATAATTATTATATCAGATAAGATTCAAGAAGGAAAAATGTCGATTTTTGCAAATATGCATTTATTTTATATAATGCATTTATTTATTTTATTTATTATTATAGTTATTGTTTTCTAAATCTCCATATGATTAATATTACTAAATATTCTTATTATCCTTAAATGTGCAAAGTCCGATGCTGTAAAATAACAGAAAGTATGCGCTACAGTAGGGAAATTTCATGACAAAAATATATACTAAGGTTTTATTTGAGAAACAAAGGATATATGTACGTTCATGTGTATACATCTAGAATGCATACAGCATATAAGGTCCCCTTTATCGCAAAAACAAAGTGAGGATATTACACGTATTGATCTAAACAGCGGAATTATCACTGTAAAAATAATCCGTCACTATATACAAATTTTTCCGTAAACGTTCACGGAATAAGTTAATTCTTCTAAAAAAAAAAAAAAATACAATTACAGTTAGGAGATTATTTTGTCTTACAGTAATATTATTTTCTACGAAACATCAGCTTGGCTTCATACGGGTCCCTATTAAAAATATATCCAAATATTTCCCAATGGCTAAATAGTGTTGGTTTAGTATGGGTAAGTATACGTTTAAGTAAAACCAATAAATGTTAAGATGTCACCTATGAATGCTTTTTTAAGCAACGTTGTATGATATTTTTGTACTTTTTTAAATTTTTACGACATTTCAAAATTCAAAATCTTTTTAATTCACTTTGTGTCTTTAAGACAGTTGAAAGGGAAGTGTTAAAGGTTACTTTTCATTGTGACAAATCATGTTAGTATTCTTGTAAAAATAAATGAACAAATAAATAAGTAAATAATATAATAATATATATTTTAAATCTTAGGTAAAAAGGAATTATTACTTATAATACATTTTTTAACGCATTTAATATTATAAAGACTAAAATGATTCTTGTATAAATCATTAAATTAAAAATCCAGCATTGTATGCTTAATCAAAAATATTATTTTTGCGAAAATATGCTTTTTTAACGTCTTGACCTCATTTCATAAAAAGTATCAGATGTAAAGAATGAAAACGCATTTCGTGTTCCCGTGGAATACGAGGTTCACTCTGAAATTTTTGAGATACAACTAGGTTTTTACAATCATACTTACAAAATTTTAGGTGTGTTCAAAGTAGTCTCTTCCAGCATTAATGCCCTATTGTAGATGAATATTCCACACATTAACCCTTTCCGGCGCACTACTCTTTAAAGTTGGAATTTAAAGAAAAAAATAGGCAATATATTTAGACCTAGAGGAGTACACAGGTGTTGTTTTGTAAAGATTGTACTAACCATTTTATTTATACAGCTGTTCCCGAAGTGATCACCTCCTATAAGTAAAGCATTGATAAGTGCAGTGAGAAGAGCATTGCTGTGAAGCGCGTATTACAGTAAAACATTTTACCTATTATTTAAAAACAGTAGAGTTTGATCCCTTTGGTGCTGCCATCTAGAACTCATAAGAAAGATTTAAAGTAGCCATTAGAGTAGTTTTTAAAATATTCATGGAGTTTTTGTGTCTCTAAACAGGGGAAACTTTAGGTGTTGCCGACCCGACAACACTGCGCGTTAAGGGGATAAATGCCTCAAGCCATCCATTTCTTGGAATAAATCAAAAAATGCATTTATAGCCACATCAATCTCTTCTTCTGAATGAAAACGGCGTCCACGTAAGTTCTTTTTTAGATTAACAAATAACCAAAAGTCACACATAGCTATATCAGGTTAATATGTCGGATGTTCTATCACTTTAATTAGTATTCGTTTAAGAAATTCAACTGTTAATCCGGCTGTATGTGAAGATGCATTGTCATGGTGAAGCATTATCCCCCTAACATTCACTTCTTGTAGAATAGGGTGGTCCTAAAAAACAAAAGTTTTTATTTCCGAATCGCTATAGTGCGGAAAAGTTGCGATTGGTAAATACAAGAAAAACTAAAAAAAAAAATTTTGAAATCGGACATTATTTTCCGATTACGCAAACCACCTAAAAATTCAAAAAAATTGAAAAATTTCGATTTTTTCAGAATTTAAAAAAAAAAATACATATTCATATATTTTATCACTATAGTGAAAAATATTTACATATTGTACTATTTAATAATAATAATAAAATAAATTGCGTTTAGAGAATATCTTCCGATTGCGCAAGCTCATTAAAAATCGGGAAAAATTCAATTTTCAGGGATTTTTGATGCATTAAGAAAATAATTAAATAAGTTCAATTTGCGGTCTCATGTTAAAATTTAAATGTAAATTAATACTATTGTGCATGATATGCTATTTTTGAACAACCGAGATCTTACCACGACGAGATCGCTGCAGGGCGAAAAGGTTTAGTATTTCGCGCGTTTAGCCACGTTGCGAAACAGCGTTGAAGTCGCCCTATGTGTCCACATCCTTTTCTCTTCCCAACCTCGTCCACTTGCACAGTGCGCCATTTCGTATCAGTGAGCCCGTGAACGAATTTCGTTTGTTGATTAGATGTATTGTGTTAGTTAAAATACATTAACATGTGACAGGTACACGGATCTGCATACGTCGTTGACAAAGAAAATTACTAGACAATCTTTTCATTGTCCTATATTTTGTCATCCCCAAGAGATTTTTTGTCAAATATTCTTCACGAATATAGCGCCTGTACGAGAAACTAAAGAAAATCCTTTAAAAGACTTTAAATACTTCTAAAATCGTTAAAAGTACTTCTAGACTTTTTCAATAAATGTGTCCATATAGCATGTATTGATATATAGAATGATACATGTTTGAAGATGGTTTATAGTAACTTTAAACAGTGTATGTTGTCCATCGTGATATTTGTCTCAGGACTGAGGAGGATAACCAAATAATCGTCCTTTTTTCATCAAAATGTATGTCATGTGGTTCCTCTGATTCCACTTGACTTTGCCGTATTTTTTTTCTTTCTGTTTGTTTTCTTCTAATTTTGTATAGGTCAATAACTTGAAAAGCATCTGTTTTAGTTATTACAAGGATATCCTCTAGTACATTCAACGCTTTAGCAGCACCTGCACTGTCAGATACACAATTGCGATCGCAATGTTAAGATGTAGATTGTAACTCCACTTTCATTTGCCATGGTGATTTCTTCTTCTTAAATCTGATAGGCTGTATCCGTCATGGTAATGATATTTTACATATACCTACATTAGCATTAAAATTCTCATGTATTTCATCTAAATGCTCAAGGTCTTTTATTTTCGCTTCAACAAATTTGGAAGGTTGCCTTTTCAATATATAGTTTCGTCTTCCAAGTCTTGTACTCAGTTTTTTCTTTTTTTTTAACTTTAGTACCAATTTTTCCCGTTTCGTCCTTTCTCTGGAGGTAGATAAATCTATGCTCAATGACTGGAATTCTGTTGTGTTTTTTAGACGTACAATTAGTCTCAATTAGACACTCGCTCAGATCTGGTGACTTTTTACAGGAGCATTATAAATTCATTACACGTTTGCAGGCTGAAATATCACACATTTGAGTTTCTTGTTTTTTAAATTCATCAAACTTTTTTATAAGGTTTGGCTATTCCTTGTCTCGAATTCGTTAGTTTAGAATATTATCGTAGTAGGCATTAATTAGCTAAATGATTCTACAATCAAACACTTTTGGGATTGACGCTTTCTAATAAATATATTTTATTTTTTGTGCCACTGTATTGCTGACAAATGAGAAACTCACTTTAATGATGTTGAATTTACTTGCTAATAGAGACCTCTCCTCAAGGTAGCATTGAAGAACATCTTCGTGTGTTGGAAGAATATCTGGCAGAAAATCTCTTGGATGACCGAATATAGGACAATTAAAAGATTGTCTAGTAATTTTCTTTGTCAACGACGTATTCAGATCCGTGTCCCTGTCACATGTTAATGTATTTTTAATAACACAATACATCCAATTAACAAACGAAATTCGTTCACGGGTTCTAAGATACGAAATGGCGCTCTGTGCAAGTGGACGAGATTGGGCACAGAGAGTGGACACGTAAGGCGACTTCAACGATTTTTCACAACTTGGCTAACAGGATGCGCGGGAAACTCTAAACCTTGAAGAACTACTAAACCTTGCAGCGATCTCGTTGTGGTAAGATCTCGGTTGTTCGAAAATGGCATAACATGCTCAATAGTATTAATTTACATTTAAATTTTAACATGAGACTGCAAACTGTTCTTATTTATTTATTTTCTTAATACATCAAAAATCACTGAAAATTGAATTTTTCCCGATATTTAATGATCTTGCGCGATCGGAAGATATTCTCTAAACGCAATTTATTTTTTTTTATTATACTTAAACAATACAATATGCAAATATTTATCACTATAGTGATAAAATATGTGTATATGTAATATTTTTTAAAAAAAGTTTGAAAAAATCGGAATTTTTAAATTTTTTTGAATTTTTAGGTGGTTTGCGCAATCGGAAGATAATGTCAGATTTCAAAAAAAAATTTTAGTTTTTCTTGTATTTACTAATCGCAACTTTTCCGCACTATAACGATTCGGAAATAAAAAATTTTGTTTTTTCGCACCACCCTATTGTAGAATTTCTGGAAGACATTTAGTGGTATATTGCTGTTGTTGTCTTCTGTCCTTCCAACTTGATGGCTTTGGCCTATCCCGTACTTCTGAAGAAAACAGCATATATTAATTTTTTCAGTGCGCGTTGTCTTTTCATGATTGTCGTCATGGGATCATCTTCAAAGACCCATACTTTGTTTTCTTGACGTGCTGGAACGTCAAAAAACGTATGTACGTTTCGTCATCCGTTACAGATTGAGAAATGATGCGGTGGCCATCATCATTTAGCAATTAAAGAGTTTACTGACTCTGACACGCTCCTCTTTTTGTGGTCAGTTAGATTTTGGGGAACCCAACGGCAAACTACTTTTTTCATATGCAATTCTTCATGAATATTTTTGTATATGGCTGCGGATCCAATGTGAAGTTCCTTCTGTATCATTTGATAGGTACAGTGATTATCATTCAATAACACTTTTTCTATAGCGGACACATTATCCGGGATTACTGCCGACGGCGTCCCTCCTGCGTGTTCTTCACCCTGAAGAAAATTGCGACCTCTGCTAAACTCTTTAAACCATCTGAATACAGTAGCACGAGTTGAATATTCATCACCAAATGCTAAATTCAACCGTTGAACGCATTCTTAATGATTTAACCCTGCTTTAAAATCGTAGAAAATCATAGTACTAAAATGTTCTCGCGTCAACTCCATTTTCTCTTCAGTTTAAAATTTATTCTACGTTAAACAAGTTGAAGTAAGTCAGTAAAAAAATCGTCTGCTATGTTAAAATACTTTGTACTTTTAAATAAAACCGTTATTTTTATTTTGAAAATTCTCGTCTGCAAGTATCTCAATAATTTCAGAGTAATCCTCGTAATGGTTAATGAGACTTAGCTGAAAGAAGACAGTTTCAAACTCGCCAGAGGTAATTGTTGTTTCATTACTATTATTTTAATTGAATAGACATGTTCTGACCTTGGTAAACGTGTCCGTAAAAATTGATGTTCATAAGGCTGTTAAGTTTGTCTTTATTTATTTAACAAAATCTTAAAAACGGAATAAATTATGAAAATATGAAACGTTTACTGGAATTTACGAAAACAAAATTCGGTTAAAATGTGGAAATAGTGCTTGCGTGTCGATTTCCAGTACAATTTCCGTATTTTAACAGATTTTTTTACATGTAGTATTGCTGTATTTCTATCGCTGTAGTCAAGAGGAGAACGTTTTAAAATTACAATTTCGTCTCGTAGAGGGTGAACAAGTCTTCTTAGGAGTTTTATGTCATTAAGGTGATGATAATTGATTTATAAATATTAGATTATGTATTATATTATAGATTATATTATATTATCATAGATCATTTATTAAGTTTTATTTTTAACTTTATTATTATATTTTTTAACTTTAATTGTATGTTTTAATGAATTTTCTGAGAATTACAATAAGAATGAATTGTGTACTTATTTTGTATAAAATAAGATTTACGTATACAGCAAAATTATAATTAATATACAATAGTTATTATACAACACTAAAAGGAAACAGCAATTGGAAATAGTAATATTTGGAATTTGAAATAGAAGTTAACAGTATATTTGGCTTTAAATTTAATTTTTATTTTAAATTTTAATTTCAAAATAACTTAAACAAATTAATTTGCTGATGCTTAATGTCTTAATTTTTAACCAAAATATGTGATGTCACATTTCTTCTTACCCCTTCCCATCCCTTGTCACAATTTCATGAACCCCTCCCCCCTCCAAACGTGACATCATTTATCGAAGGCCCTTAAGAGCGCACACTAGTCACGCGGTAAAAGCCGAACGCTAATGATAAGTCTATAAGCGTAATCTTTTCAAATATCTCGCTAAAATTTTAATATTTTACATGAGTTTTTTGCACAGGATAGCTGAGAACGATCCACAACCAGCCTAGTTTTTACTTTTTCGATTTTGGTTATATATTTTTTATATTATGATAGTTTCAGTTTCAGAACCGGTTTAAACCGGTTTCGAAAGTTAAAGTATTTTTTTAAAGAAAATCTGAAACCAAAACTTAAAAAGTAAAAACTAGGCCGGTTGTGGATCATCCTCAGCTATCTTGTGCAAAACAATCATGTAAAAATATTAAAATTTGAGCGAGATATTTGAAAAGATTGCGCCCATAGACTTATCATTAGCGTTCGGATTTTAGCGTTCGGCGTCGAAAACCTCGTGCTTTGACAAGCCTTTCAATTCAAACCAGTTGAAACCTGTATTTCTTTTACTCTTGTTTTTTAAAAAGAACTAATCTATCGCTTCACAGGTAAGTATTTTTTTATTATTTCATCATATGTGTTTTAACTATCAATATAAAAAAAATCTTTTAAGATATTGCTTGAAGAGATAGCATTCTTTTGTTAATATCTTAAAATCGTTTGCAATCGAAAAACTAGATTTTATATCAATATTTATTACTCAAGTTTTCATGCCTGATTTTAAAAGAAAGTTTTCATTACTGTTTCTTCTTAAAATATACTTCAGCTGTAATTCATTTCTTTCTGTTTGTCGTATTAATACAAAATCCCTTTCACGTGCTTCTGTTTGGGACATTAAAATTTCAGCGATGAATGGTTTCATATTGCAGACGTTTTTGCGGCTCTCTTCACCTCCACATTTCTCATTCCTCCATGGTTTAAAATCCTTCAAAATTACTTTTTACACAGTAACCAATGATTTGCGTTTTATTCAGATGTTGCCACAGAACAATTAACAAAGAATCGTGATTTTTCTGCCGCATTCGCTAGCGTAATACATATATGGATTCAGTTTTGATTAAAAATATCATCGATTCTTCTTTTGCAATATTTTAACACGTTTAAATTTTTTAGAATAAAAACATACACATTTTGATTATCTTAACATCCATTTTACATAAACATGAAAAATATTTGATATCGCTAAGATTCATGTAGCTGATACTTAAGTTTACTAAGACCGTCTCCTGAATAATGGGCATCAGTAAATGGGTGATCTTTGTATCATATTTTATAAAAGAATATTCATAAAGGATTATAGGAAATTGCAATATTTTCCACAAAATGTAACATGAAATAGGCGACTCCCATAAAGCCTTGCTCATTCAAATAATATTCCAGTTTTCCAGGCTCTATGCAACAAAGAATTTCCTTTCATTAAATTCTGCGTCCACGAATATGCACTTTTATCTTATATCCTACATCATATCTTTTAAGGAGTATCATAATGATTTTGTGTTAAGACCATGTTCACTAGAATATGCATTATAAAGTGGTTTTAAGAAGTATTAAACGTTGTTATTCACTACCTTTGCTTGTGGAAGTCTTGCAGTGTTCAATTCATAAATCTTAATGCCCAAATTTCATAAATGGTTTTACTCTGCTTGCTTGTGATGCTGTAGTTGATCAATTTATTTTTAAATTTTGTTCCTGTGAGAAAACTTAGCATTTTTAAAATAAGCTCAAGATAACAACCGTTGTTTAACTTGCCCGAAATTTCTAGACAAAGGAATTTTTCTGTACAGGCATTTTCTTATAGAAAATCTCCTTTACCCACTTAACTGATTCATTTTTTATGCATAATAAATTAAAAATATGGAATAAGCACAACTTTTATGCAGCTACAATGTTCGTAAAATTTAGCCTGAACATGATTCGTAAAATTTAGCCTGAACGCCGAACGACATTAGCGTTCGGCGACGAGGCACGACGTAATTGGAATTAGTGTAACGGAATTTAGGATTACAGTTTTGGCGTCATCTCCAGACATTGTACTTCCACTCCATTAATTTCACTCTGTAGGTTTAGACTAAGGTAAATCTGATTTGTTTACATTTTTCTCTTTCGTTGCAAATAGGGAGTTTTTATAAATATTATTATTTTTAGTTTTGTTTTAATATCTAATAATATTTAGCATTTCTAAAAATGCAGAGATATTACATGATGTAGGATATATCTTAAAAGTTCATATTCGTGGGGTAGTATTTTAATAAAAGAAAATTATTTGTTGAATCGAGTCTGGGAAAATTGAGTACTATTTGGATGAGTAAGTTCTAAGCTGTATGGAAGTCGCCATTTTACGTTTTATGTATTTTATGTTATGTTAAATAGAAAATGTTGCAATTAAATAAATTTTATGAATATTCCATTATGAAATATAATTTGAAGATTCACTATTTTTAGCGATGCTCATTATTCAGGAGATGTGCTTATAAATTCTCAGGAAATGTTCTTAGTAAATATCAGCTATATGAATCCCAGTGATATCAATTCTTTTTCATGTTTATGTAGTAGTATGTACGTTATGATAATTAAAATGCATATATTTTAATACTGAAAAAATTGAACTTCTTTTAATAATGTAAATAAAAAATCCGATAATATTTTTAATCAAAATTGAGTATATATAACATAGAATTAAAGAAATATAAACTGTAAAATAATTACATACCAAAAATCTAGAGAAATTACTTTTCGAACCAGTTCAAAGTTTTAACTACCTGAATATTAAGCAATGTTTCAATATGTAGTAAAATTTAGTATTTCTGAAAATTACTTTAAAATGCACATGTGTTGAAAATATTCTTAATACAGAATCACCATGATACTCATTAAAAGACATGATGCAGGATATAAGATAAAAGATCATGTTCGTGGACGTAGAATTTTAGTGAAAGAAAATTGTTTGTTGCAAAGAGTCTGAAAATTTGGAATATGATTTGAATACACAAGTTCTAAGCTTTATGGGAGTCGCCTATTTCATGTTCCTTTTTATGAAAAACGTTGCAGTTTGCAATAAAGTTACGAGTATCGCCTTATGAAATATGACCATGAAGATCAACATTTTGCTGATGCTCATCATTCCGGACATGTACTTAGGAAATTTATGTATCAGCTATATGAATCTTAGCAATATCAAATATTTTTCTTGTTTATATATTTATGTATGTTAAAATAATTAAAATTTATATGTTTTTAAACTAAAAAAATAACTTGTTTTAATAATGCAAAACAAGAGTCTGAGAATATTTTTAATCAGAATGGAGTACATAGAACTATAGAAATGTAAACTGTAAAATAATTAAATAACAAATATCTATGCAACATATCCTGTGGAACCTGATCAAAGTTTTAACTACCTTAATATAAAACTTTGTGTTAATATGTAATAAGATTAAGTATTTCCAAAAATTTCTTTAAAATGCACATTCTGGTGAACATTATTAATACAGAAACCTTATGATAATCATTAAAAGATAAAGAGATGCAGGGTATGAGATAAAAGTTTATAATATTGGAAGTAGAATTTTAGTGAAAGAATGTTGTTTGTAGCGTAGAGTCTGGAAATTTGGAATGTTATTTGAATACACAAGCTATAAGTTTTATTGGAGTCGCCTATTTCATGTTACGTTTTAAAGAAAATGCTACAATGTACAATAAACTTTTATAAATATTCCCTTTTGAAATATGGCATGATGATTACCATTTTGCTGATGCTCATCTTTCAGGACATGTTCTTATTAAATGTATGTATCAGCTTTATGAAACCTAGCGATATTCAATCGTTTTCATGTTTCTGTAATTATGAAAGTTAAGATAATTAAAATTTATGTATTTTTATACAAAAAATTTATACTTGTTTTACTAGTGAAAAATAAGAATCCGAGAATATTTTTAATCAAAATGTAGTATATAATATAGAACTAAGGAAATTTAAAATGTAGAATAATTAAATAACAAAATTATATACAAAGTACTGTTTGGAAAGTTTTAACTACCTTAATATTAAACTATGCTTTAATATTTAAAAACATTAAGTAGCTCTAAAAATCACATTAAAATTAACATTCTTATGAACGAACATACACTTAATACATAATCTTAATAAATTTGACGCTATTCATGGTCGCTTTTCAGCGACAGCGCTGTCGCGATAGAGAGTACGACTTTTCGTGACGTAGGTAGAGAAATTTGACACTATTCGTGGTCGCTTTTCAGCGACAGCGCTTCGCGAAAGAGAATAGGTCTTTTTGGGATGTAGGTAGAGAAAGTTGACGCTATTCGGGGTCGTTTTTCAGTGACAGCGCTGTCGCGCAAGACAGTGGGACTGTTCGGGACATAAGTAGAGCAATTTGACACTATTCGTGTTCAATTTCCAGCGACAGCGCTTCGTGAATAAGAATAGGTCAATTCGGGATGTAGGTATAGAAATTTGACGCTATTCGTGGTCGTTTTTCAGCGACAGTGCTGTTGCGCAAGAGCGTAGCACTGTTCGGGACATAAGTAGAGAAATTTGACACTATTCGTGATAGCTTTCCAGCGACAGCGCTTCGCGAAAGAGAATAGGTCTGTTTGGGATGTAGGTAGAGAAATTTGACGCTATTCGTGGTCGTTTTTCAGCGACAGCGCTGTCACGCAAAAGAGTAGGAGTGTTCGGGACATAAATAGAGAAATTTGACACTATTCGTGGTCAATTTCCAGCAACAGCGCTTCGTGAATAAGAATAGGTCAATTCGGGATGTAGGTAGAGAAATTTGACGCTATTCGTGGTCGTTTTTCAGCGACAGTGCTGTTGCGCAAGAGCGTAGCACTGTTCGGGACATAAGTAGAGAAATTTGACATTATTCGTGGTAGCTTTCCAGCGACAGCGCTTCGCGAAAAAGAATAGGTCTGTTCGGTACGTAGGTAGCGAAATTTGACGCAATTCGTTTCCACTTTCCAGTGACAGCGCTTCGCGCAAGAGAGTAGGACTATTCGGGACGTAGCTAGAGAAATTTGACGCTATTCGTGGTCGCTTTTCAGCAACAGTGCAGTCGCGCATGACAGTTTAACTGTTTGGGACCTAGGTAGGATTCGACGGGAAAGATAGGCCGCTCAACGCGGCAGTTGACCCGCCCACCTACCCCTAACCGCCGTCCGAGACAAATATATTCGAGATGTAAGCAGGGATGATCGCTAGTTTCATCATATAATTTGGAACCTAGGTTCGATTTGCCGAGGAAGATGGATCCTCAAAAAGCAAGATGCAGGATATGAGATAAAATTTCATTTTTGTCAACGTAGAATTTTAGTGAAAGTAAGTTTTTCGTTGCATAGAGTCTGGATTAGTTGGAATGTTATTTGAATATGTAAATTCTAAGCTTTCCAGGAGTCACCAATTTCATACTACATTAAATTGAAAGTATTGCAATTTGCAATAATCTTTTATGAATATTCCATTATGAAATATGTTACGAAGATCCTCACTTTACTGATGTTCATTTTTCAGAAGATTTTATTAGTAAGTTTAAGTATCAGCTATATGAATCCTAGCAATATCAAACCTTTTCATGTTTATGTAAAACAAATGTTAAAATAATTAAAATGTATATGTCATTATACTTAAAAACTTAAACTGGTTTTAACAATGCAAAAGAAGAATTCAATACTATTTTTTATCAAAATTAAGTATAAAAAATAGAATTAAGAAAGTGTAAACTGTAAAGTAAGTAAATAACTAAAATCTATATAAAATACCGTTTGGAACCTGTTCAAAGTTTTAACTAATTTAATATTAAACTATGTTTTAATATCTAATAAGATTAAGATGTTCTAAAAATCACTTTAAAATACACATTCTGCTGAACATAGTCTTAACACTGAATCATCTTGATACTCCTTAAAAGACAAGATGCAGAATGTAAAAGTTCATATTCGTAGACTGGAATTTTAATGAGAAATTTTTTTTATTGCATATAGTCTAGAAAATTAGGACTTTATTTGAATTTCAATTTCATGTTATGTTTTATGGAAAATGTTGTAGTTTGTAATAATCTTTTATGCATATCCGTTTAGGAAATATGATATGAATATCTTCAGTTTACTGATGCTCATCGTTCAGGACACGTTCTTAGTAAATTAAAGTATCAACTATAAGAATTCTACTGATATTAAATCATTTTCATGTTTATGTAAAATATATGTTAAAATAATGCTTGTTTTAATAATGCAAAAGAAGAATCCTAGAATATTATTAATCAAAACGGAGTGTATAATACAGAACTAAGAACATGTAAACTTTAAAATAATTAAATAACCAAAAATCTATAAAAAATACCGTTTAGAACCTGTTCTAAATTTTAACTCTTTCAATGAGAAACTTGTTTTGATATACGATTAATTATTTTTAAAAATCAAATTAAAATGCACATTCTATTCTTAACACAGAATCTTGATGATACTCCTTTAAAATGAATTCTATATGATAAAAGGTTATAATTGTGGTCGTAGAATTTTAGTGAAAGAAAACTGTTTGTTGCATAGAGGCTGGAAAATAGGAATTTTATTTGAATACACAAGTTCTGGGTTTTGTGGGAGTCGTCTATTTCATGTTATGCTTTATGGAAAAAGCTGGTTTTTGCAATAAACTTTTATGATTATTCTATTATGAAAAATGATACAAAGATCACCATTTTACTGATGGATTACTTCAGGATATTTTCTTAGTAAATTTAAGTATCCGCTATAAGAAACCTAGCGACATCAAATCTTTTTCATGTTTATGTAAAATGTAAATCAAAATAATTAAAATTTATATGCTTTTACACTAAAAATTTATACTTGTTTTAATAATGAAGAAGTGTAGAAAAATAATATTAATCAAAATTTAAGGAAATGAAAATTGTAAAATTATTAAATAACCAAATTCTACTCAAAATACCGTTTGGAATCTGTACAAAATTTTATCTACCTTATTATTAAATTATCTTTTAATATCTAATAAGATTAACTATAAACCTCTTCAACGTGCACATTCTGCTGAATACATTCTTAACAGAGAGTCTTTATGATATTCCTTAAAAGACATGATGTAGCATATAAGATAAAAGTTCATATTCATGGACCTATATTTTTAGTGTAAGAAAATTCTTTGTTGTTTAGAGTCTGAAAAATTGGAATGTACTTTTAATGAGCAAGTTCTAAGCTTTCTGAGAGTCGCCTATTTCATGTTACGTTTTACGGAAAATATTGCAATTTTCAATAATCTTTTATGAAAATTCCTTTAATAAATGTGATATGAAGATCTCCAATTTACTGATGCTCATCATTCAGAAAATGTTATTAATAAATTTAAGTATCAGCTATATGAATCCTTATGATGCCAAACCTTTTTCATGTTTATGTAAAATGCATGTTAAAATAATTACAATGTATGTGTTTTTATACAAAAAAAAATAAACTTGTTTTAAGAATGCAAAAGATTATTCTGATAATATTTGTAATCAAAATTGAGTATATAACATAGAACTAAGAAAATGTAAACTGTAAAGTAATACAATAACAAAATTTATAAAAAATATCGTTTGAAACCTGTTTTACCTATCTTAATATTAAGCTATGTTTTAATATATATTAAGACTTAGTATTTCTAAACATTGCTATAAAGTGCTCATTCTAGTGAAATTATTATTAATACAGAAATATTATGATATTCCTTAAAAGACATGATGCAGGATGTAAGATAAAAGTTCATTTTCGTTGACGTAGAATTTTATGAAAGATAAACTTTTCTCACAAAAATTGAACCGACTTCAAAAACTACTGCAAAGTGAAAAATAATTTTTTTACATAATTGCGTATTATTATATTTATTTATACTAATTTGATTTTTTGGAGTCGGGTCAGCCAAGCTAAGTTACATGTAATTTTCCAATAGACCCCACATCCAAGTATCTACGAGATTTTTTACGATTTAACATTTAGTTTAAAAAAATTAACATTATTCTTTTACGATTTGCATTGGATAATTAATTTTAATTTTGGAACGTGGCTTGGCTGGCACGAACTCCAAAAAATCAAATTAATGTAAATAAATATGATAATACACATAGTAAATACTACGCTCTTAATTTAATTTCGTATTACTGTTATGTAAAAGAATTATTTTTCACTTTGCAGTAGTTTTTGAAGTCGGTTCAATTTTTGTGAGATAAGTTTATTTTACTCTTTTTAGTTTAAAGTTAACGAGTTTTTGAAGTCGGTTAATAAAAATCATAATACGAAAAAAAGTATTGCAAATTATACACGTATGTCAGGAGGGGATCGATCCCATGATCGCTTTAGAGAACCAGAGCCTAAATCTGGTCCCTTAGACCGCTCGGCCATGCTGACTGCGCTCCATTCGGCGAGCTTATTCAACGTCCATATTACTTTAAATTTGCGAAAAATTACTAATTTTATTATTTTTTGCCTAATTACTTAAAAGTACTGAATCAATTTCGATGAAACGGAAGGAGTGCCAATTCGAACATAACCTCTTTCATTTAATACACACACAGAAAAAAAAAATTAATCGGTTGAATAGTTTCGGATTAATTGGTGAACATACATAAAAAAAATAAACATACACACGCGCCGAATTGATAACTTCCTCTTCCTTTTTTGAAGTCGGTTAATAAAAATTATAATACGGGAAAAAAAAAATATTGTAAATTACACTCGTATGTCAGGTGTGGGGTTGGAACCTACGCTCTCTTTCGAGAACCAGAGCTTAAAACAGGCTATTTAGACCACTGGCCATCCTAACTGCACTCCATTCGGCGAACTTAATCCACTTTCATGTTACTTTTAATTTGCTAGTAATCATTAATTTTATTAGTTTTTGCCTAATTACTAAAAAAGTACTGAACTAATTTCGATGAAATGGAACCAATGTGGTACCAATTCGAAAGTAACTTTTTTCATTTAACACAAATACTAGTTTAATCGGTTGGATAATTTCGGCGTAATCGGAGAACATACATAAAAATATACATACGCGTCGAATTGATGATAAACTACTCTCATTGTTTTAAGTTGTTTATAAAAAATCATAATACGAAAAAAATGTACTGTGTATTACACACGCATGTCAGAAGTGGGGCTTAAACCCCTGCTCTCTTTCGAGAACTAGTGATTAAATCAGGCGCCACCGCTCGGCCATTCTGTCTCTACTCCATTCAGCGAACTTATTCAACATTTTTAATTAGTGAAAAATCACGAATTTTATTAGTTTTTGTTTAATTATTAAAAAAGTACTGAACAAATTTCGATTAAACGGAAGAGATACGAATTCAAGAGCCTCCTCTTTCATTTAAAATAAAAATAACAGAAATTCGTTGCATAGTTTCGGAGTAATCGGTGATCATACATAAAAAATAGTACATACGCGTTGAACTGATAACCTCCTCTCCTTTTTTGAAGTCGGTTAAAAATAGTTTGTTACTTAGATTCTGGAAAATCGGAATTTAAAAAGCAAATTCTAAGCTTTACGGGAGTCGACCTATTTCATGTAACGTTTTATGGAAGGTATTGCAATTTGTAGTAATTTTTTATGAATATTTCCTTCTGAAATATGATATGAAGATCCCAAATTTACTGATGTTCATCATTCGGGAAATTTTCTTAGTAAATTTAAATATCAGCTATATGAATCCTAGCGATATCAAACCTTTTTCATGTTTTTGTAAAATGCATGTAAAAATAATAACAATGCATATGTTTTTGTACAAAAAAAAAAATTAAACTTGTTTTAAAAATACAAAAGATTAATCTTATGATATCAATATATCGTATATTATTGAATATGACGATGTTAGGTAACAAATTGATAAACTTATCTTGTCCTCCATTAAAAAAAAAAAAAAAAAAAAAAAAAAAAAAAGAAAAAAATCCTTTCTTTTAAAGTAACTAAAAAATCATGATCATAACAGGATTTACATTACAGTTGAAGTTATAAATATATCGCCCCTTTTCTCATTCTAGTAATACTTATACGCCCCCCTTAATATAACGGTCACCGAAATGCCGGCACATGTATTTCACTCGTTCCATACCTTATATGGTCATGAAAACCGAATGTGGTTTTCTTATACCAGCTGCTCTACAATAAAAATGCTGCATAAGATGTTTTCCGCGTCGTACATATTTGAATATATCCCCTTCTCGTGCTACCGTTCCTTATATGGTATCCATTCGCGAATTTTAGACCGTTTCATGAGCCCCAAAGCTTATCCCACAAAAATTCCTTTCCTTTTTCAAATTCCAATATCAAAGTTTAAACTCTTTTGTCGCCAATTAGCGAGTAGCTTGTTAATATGCTAAGTACAAAATCTCTCTCTCAGAAGAAAAAATATTGCACGTATATTTTGGCCAAATATCATATACATGCCAAACATTGTAACCTTTGGCGATATCTGACAACTCATGTTATCTTGGTTCTGACTAAAAGAACGGTTATTTTCTCACTTGGCTGGCTATGCTGTAATTGCCAATAATCACGCTGAGCGCCCTACTCTCTCAAAAGGGCGAAAATAAAACTTCACTTTAAAGAACCTGGCTGCATACTTGTCTTTTTGTCGATCTCCTTTTCACGGCATTGATGGTAATTCGTAATAAACAATATTAAATCTACTCGATACAATAATCATCCAAGATTTCCATCACAAACTTTGGTGCTATAAGACCGTACTTAGCCCGATTAGAGGAGTATGGGCGCTTTGTTCTCACATGACTCTCAACAAAATATCACTTTGAAAATTACTTACTTTGTATCAAAAAAAATTTTATGAAAAAAAATCACTTTTTTTTAGATTAAAGAGTAAGAAAATGTATATATGCATAATAAAAATATAAAGGGTATCTTATTAATGCTTGGATACAGGATTATAATTGAGATGTTTTAATACCGTAAGACAAAGTTTAATCAAATAAGTATTAAAAAAGCATTATTACTATTTTTTTTTTTTTTTTTTGAAATGCTCTGAACAAGAAAGTGTTATTTAAATAATCATGTATCCAAATAAAACAATAACAATAATAATAGCAAAACATAAATCTAAGTATTGTGGCCTTATTGATGTAATAAAATTTTGCTTGAGCACAAATTTAATTTTAATTTTTTTTTTTGTGTGTGTGTGTATGTTTTAGCACCCCTGTCAACAGGGATCACGTGCTTATTTTATATTCAAAACTTGTGTGCGTACCATTGATAATCATTTCGGAAAGCACTCGAGGAATAAAGATAATTGGCACACACTTTTTTTTTAATATTTTTGCGTATTTCTCAATGAAAAATTCTGTATGTGAGATTGATGACTTATTTATCAGAAACACTTTATTGCATATTTCACTAATTCTTTTTGTGCTCGACTTGTTGCCACATTAATCGCCATTAATTTTTTTTGGATTTATTATTTTATGTGTAGTTGAAAATTCTGCTGAGACAATAACAATAAAAATAAATGAACATTAAAAAAAATAAATAAAAAAGAGAGAGACTCTGAAGACGTATAAGCATATGTCGACATAATGTATAACTGCATAAATTCAAATATATATATGTAATCAATTCATAATATTTAACCAGCATAATCCTACACTTTTGTATGTAATTCTGAGAGAGACATTTTCGTACCGGGTCCAAAATTTTTCAAACCCAAACCAGCGGGGGAGATATATGATATCAATATATCATATATTATTAAGTATGACGATGTTAGGTAACAAATTGATAAACTTATCTTGTCCTCCATTAAAAAAAAAAAAAGAAAAGAAAAAAAATCCTTTCTTTTAAAGTACCTAAAAATCATGATCATAACAGGATTTACATTACAGTTGAAGTTATAAATATATCGCCCCTTTTCTCATTCTAGTAATACTTATACGCCCCCCTTAATATAACGGTCACCGAAATGCCGGCACATGTATTTCACTCGTTCCATACCTTATATGGTCATGAAAACCGAATGTGGTTTTCTTATACCAGCTGCTCTACAATAAAAATGCTGCATAAGATGTTTTGCGCGTCGTACATATTCGAATATATCCTTTTCTCGTGCTACCGTTCCTTATATGGTATCCATTCGCGAATTTTAGACCGCTTCCTGAGCCCCAAAGCGTATCCCACAAAAATTCCTTTCCTTTTTCAAATTCCAATATCAAAGTTTAAACTCTTTTGTCGCCAATTACCGAGTAGCTTGTTAATATGCTAAGTACAAAATCTCTCTCTCAGAAGAAAAAATATTGCACGTATATTTGGGCCAAATATCATATACATGCCAAACATTGTAACCTTTGGCGATATCTGACAACTCATGTTATCTTGGTTCTGACTAAAAGAACGGTTATTTTCTCACTTGGCTGGCTATGCTGTAATTGCCAATACTCACGCTGAGCGCCCTACTCTCTCAAAAGGGCGAAAATAAAACTTCACTTTAAAGAACCTGGCTGCATACTTGTCTTTTTGTCGATCTCCTTTTCACGGCATTGATGGTAATTCGTAATAAACAATATTAAATCTACTAGATACAATAATCATCCAAGATTTCCATCACAAATTTGATAATATTTTTAATCAAAATGGAGTAAATAATAAAAAACTAATGAAATGTAAACCGTAAAATAATTAAATAACAAAAATCTATACAAAATATTGTTTGGAATCTGTTGAAAGTTTTAACTATCTTAATTTTAAACTCTGTTTTAACATGTAATAAGATTAATTATTTCTAAAAATCACTTTAAAATACACATTCTGGTGAACATAGTTCTTATACAGATTCATTATGATACTCGTTAAAAGTCATGATGCAGGGTATAAGATAAAAGTTTATGTTCGTTAACTTAGCATTTTAGTGAAAGAAAATTGTTTGTTGATAAATCTAGAAAATTGGAATGTTGTTTTTATGAGCAACTTCTAAGCTTTATGGGAATTTCCTATTTCATGTTACGTTTTATAGAAAATGTTGCAATTTATGAATATTCCTCTATGAAATGTGATATGAAGAACCCCGTTTTACTGATCTCATCATTCAAGATGTGTACTTAGTAAATTAAAGTATCAGCTGTATGAATCCTAACGATATCAAATATTTTTCATGCTTATGTAAAATGTATATAAACTTAATTAAAATGATTCTGTTTTTATAATAAAAAATTAAACTTTATTTTTTAATGCAAAATAATAAAAAAAATAATGTAGAATCCAATAATATTTTTAATCAGAACTGAGTACATAATTTTGAACTAAGGAAATGTAAACTGTAAAATAATTAAACAACAAAAATCTATATAACATACCTCTTTAAATCTATTCAAAATTTTAACTATCTTAATATTAAACTACGTTTCAATATCTAATAAGATTTAATATTTGTCACTTTGTAAAATACACTTTTACCTCCAGAATTTATTTTGATAAAATATACATATTAATATTTATATACTTTTCTTTCGACTTTAATTTTGGATTATATTATATAATATACATGAAAGAAATAAAAAAAACAAGAGCTAGAAAAAAACATTTATTATATGATATAATCAATATTAATTGCACACACACACATATGTATGTATAGGTACATGTATAAAGAAAGAAGTTTGTGTGTGAGTGTTTGACGCCTTTCTAAAGAGACCGCTACTCGCAGAGCTACAAAATTTATATGGAAATGACCGCTATATGGGAAAAATTTGAATCTCAAAACACGATTTTTTATTTTTTTATTAGATTTTTTTAATTTAATTTTGATACGATATTTTTTTTAGTTTTTTTTTAATGTTTCGACGAGATTTTTCCACAATATTGAAAGGAATACGTTTTTATTCTCTTAAACTATTATAGTACATTTTGTCTTCTTTTCAATGAAGTTTTTTCACAATTGTTGCATTGATTTTTGAATTATAAACAAATTTTTAAATGTGATTTTTAGTGCTTTTTCGTATTTTACAGCCCTCCTCTGATATTGTTAAAGGAATTTTGTTTCAAACTTTCAGTCCGATGTACGAAATTTTGTGTTCTATGATTTTTGAATTTCAGCAATTTTCAATGAAATTTTCAGCGGTTTTTTCAAAGTTTTTTGCGTTTAGTATAGAATTTTATTCAAGAAACATTTCCGAATATAATGTTTTATTTCTTAGAATTAATTTTGATACTTGCAATTTCTTAATATTTAGCGATTTTTGTGCATTTTACTACGCAATTTTTAGGGTTTTTTTAGTTCTACAGTGATTTTTTTTATAAAATTTAGTTTTAAACATTTAGCTTAATAAAATAAATTTCGTCGTTTAATATTTTTAATTTTAGTGATTTTTTATTGCTAATTTAATGCGATATTAAGCGGTTTTTTTAGGATTTTTTTAAAGTTTTACGTCGATTTTTTATAATTCTCCAAAAATGTCTGATTAAAATGATTTAGTCATTCTGCAATTTGCTAATGTTTAGTTATTTTCTTACATTTTTAATGCAATTTTTTGTGATTATTAGCTTTTTTTCGATCCCCAGAGTGATATTTTGGCATTCGAAATTGGATTTTGCTCTCTAACTTTTAATGGAAAAATTACGGTTGTAGTTACTTTTAACTACATATACATTTAACTTTTTAAATGCAATGTTTATAGCGGTTTTTAGCAGTTTTCGAATCCAACAGCGTTTTTTTGGCATTCGGAAAAGCAGTTTGATTTCAAACTTTTAACCTAATATAGTAAATCATGCCACCTACAAATTTCACATTTTCGCAATTTGTAACTCAGTTTTTAGCACGATTTTTAATGAGATTTTTAACGATTTTCCTACTTTTTTTAGCTTTAGCGTCAATTTTTTGTGATTCTTGAAAGCTTACCGATTACAATAATTTAACCCATAAGAATGAATTTCGGATATAGTAACACGGTTAAAAGATACGGATATAGTAAATTTTGATTAAACTAAAATTTTACAAATTTACATCTATGAATTTAAAATTTTAATGATTACCAATTTTTAGCAAGTTTGTCATTGCGATGTTTAGCGATTTTTTGAGATATTTTACTTTTGAGTCAATTTTTTTAAATTCATAAAAGCTTTCCAATAACAATGTTTTATACTATTAGAGTACAATTTGACTCCTGCGATGCTTTAAAATGTAGCAATTCTGCACTTATTTAATGCTATTTATGGAGTCTCATGGTGATTTTTAGACATTTTTCAGATAAATAATTCTGTATAAAATTTTTATTTTACTATTGTAAGTTTCATTCCTTGATTTTTGAACTGTAGTTATTTTTCATGTGATTTTTAAAAAATTTTCGAAATCCACTATAATGTTATAGCATTCGAAAAAGGTTTTCTGTTTCAAAATTTTAGCCTCATATAGTAAATTTTGTTTCCTTTGGTTTTTCATTTTTACCAAATTTTAGTAAGATATCCAATGCATTTTTTTGTGATTTTTAAATTTTTTTAACATTTCCTGCAGATTTTTGTTATTCATGTAGGATTTCTAATGACATTCTTTCCTCCCTCCCATAATTTTAAATTTTTGCAGCAGTGAATTTCAAATATTTCGCGATTTTTAATACAATTTTCAATATGTTCTATTTCAGATTTCTGACCTAATAGGAATTTGGTTAAAAACATTTAGCCTAATATGATAAATGTTCTGCTCTGCTAAATTTAAACTGTAGCGATTTTCAGAGCGATTTTTAATGTAACTTTTAACGTTTTCTTTCTTTTTTAAAGTTTGCAGCAATGATATTTTCAATTATATACATTATATTTAGGGTAAAAAGAAACAGTGACTGAATAGTAATCCTTATTAATATAAAAACTCATGCAACTTTTTTTTATTATTAAATATAAATTTGAAATATTCTTATGAATTTTCATTTACAAAGATCCGTTAGAAATTTCATAGATCCTTCGCCTTCTTTACATATCTTTTTAAATACACTCATAGCAATTTTAAACAAATTATATTCGTAACATTTTATGTAATTTGGAATACACTCTCTGTTTTATTTTATTATTTTTAACTTAATCAAAATCCAAACATTATATAAAAGTTACTCGCTTTATGCATTCTTCAATTTTGGTACATTATTTACAAACTTTTGAAAATGTAAGCTTTGAAACACATGAAATCTCTTTTACAGTATAGTAACCTTTCTGATTTTCAATTAAATTTGCCTTTAAAAAAGAGAAAAAAAACCTGAAAGGTACATAAACGGATTATTGACTTAGATAGAAGTCTTCGACCGTAAATTAAAAGCTCTCCTGTGCCAAGCGAACTTTCAACATTTAAACTAAACTAGGTTCTGGGAATGTATAAATGAAAGTATATTAGTTTAAAATTAAGTTTAGTTATGTTGAAATTGAGAAACTAGATTTAAAACCGTTTTATTTTAACGATCGGGCGAATTTTTGTTTGTTTTTCAAGCAATGTCTATTTTCAGATGCTTGAGAGCATTTAAGTTTATCCTTTTATCTACAGAGTTATTTAGCAAGATATTTATTCACTTCATAAATTATCTTCTTTGATATCTGAAGCTATGCTAGAATTTTTAAATAATAATAATTTGAAAATCAAATTTATTTTTTCATTAAAACTGATTAAATAAATTGGTAGTCTTAGCTTTTTTGAAAAATATTTACAAAAATAATCAAATTAATTAACCAAACACTCTTATAGAAATATTACAATTTATATTATAAAGGCCAAATGTATCTGTGCGTAACGCATACATCATTTTGTGAATGGCAACACTTTGAAATTTTAAGAGTAATTTCAGTTTTCCAATTTTTGTTACTACAAATTCTTAATGATCGTATAAATGCGTTTTTACTTTTTGCACTGTTGTATAAAAAATTGTACTTTTAAATGAAATTTATTTGAAAATTTTATCTTAGTTTATTTTTGAAATATTAAGTTTTTTGTAGTTTTTAAGTACGTTTTTTCCAACTGTGGCAACAGGAGTTCTCCATTTCTATTAAAAGAACAGAAAAATTGATTGCTGCATCTTTATATTGCCATTTACTCATTAAAAAAATTAATTTAAATACGAGCTCTGCCAAGAAAACTCTTTTAAAACTCGGTGAACTTTGGTTTCATTTATAAAATTTCCTTTACACTTAACAGAATATAAACAGTTATATGTTTCAACTAATAGCTTCGAGACTTCAAGTTTTTAATCAAAATAATCACATTAAAATACCATTTTTTTTTTTTTTTTTTTTTTTTTTTTTTGAAAAAATGAATACAGATATGAAAGGTGCACTTGTAAATTTTGATATGGTGAAAATGATGTTGATTTTCAATTACACGGGGGAAAAATTCTATGATTAAGTCAAAGTGGAATAAATTTTGCTTTTTTATCATTTTTTAATACTGGCATAAGAGCTTTAATTTATAACATTAGCATAATAACAGATCTTTATTATTTTTACTGCTGCTTGAACGAATATAGTTTAATTTTAAAAATTTCTAAACCTAAGTTTTATAAAAATTGTATTTTTTAACTTTAAGTTACACATAATTTGTTTAAATTTTAGATTTACTTAAGGTGTATTTTTTATTGTAGTTAATTTTGTAGGTTTATTATAAATCAATGAAAAAGTCAATTCTCAAGCATTTTCTTTCGTCGAATTTCGACGGGTTCTACCTTGTTGTTATAAAAAATGTATTTTAATGTATTATGATTCTCTCTGTAATTGAAAAGGCTTTTTATACACCTTTAAAAAAAAAGTTATACCTATGTAAATTATCAAGAAAATTATTACTTTTTGAAAATATTTATCTTCAACTGCTTCACTGCGCCTTTTTAATTTGATCGAGCAGGCTAATTTGTGTAGAAGAAAAAATAAACTTTTATTAAAATACAGACTAAATAAATTTTATGGTGAATTTCGTTGAATGTTACTTAAAAATACCGTCAGTGCATAAAGGTTTATAAACATATGTTAATGTTTAAATATATTTCAAACTCAATGGAATTTCATGAAAACACACTGTCAACATTTTCTGTAAAAACACAAAAAAGAGAATCTGTAAATTAACACTAGTTCTCATTTAAATGTATTTCATAGACTTTCTCGATCATCATTTTACAAATATTTCCTTTATCTAATATTGAATTCTTTGTGGGGATTTCCATGTCTGTATTTAAAAATATTTTTATCTATGTTAAAACTGATAATTCAAAAAACGCATTTTCATCTTTGTTTGCAATTTTATTATACGTATTAAAGCAGAAAATTTAATTTTAAAATTGTTTTAACTTTGAATATGGTATAGAGTTGGAGGAGGGGGATTTTTATCGACAATCGCATAATTATTAACTTAATCACTTTGCTTTTAATAAGAACATTTTCAGTGAGTAAGGTGTCCTCCTGCTACCATCAGGTCTCGGATTTAAACCCCAGACGGCTAGGTATAAATTGTGTAAAAGTTAAATGACACATCAATTTAAAATTACTCGAAAAATTAATTTTATTTGGGGTCACTAGGGATAAGATTCCAGCGTTATTGCACACCAGTACTTTACTAGAGAAAATATTATTTCATTTAAGCCGAAGTTTTTTCAGATTAAAGAGAACAATCTTGTCTATAACAAAATACAGGTGTGAAAAAAATGCGGTAATCTCATCACTGGATCACAAAAGAATGCGTGATTCGTTAATTTGGAAATTAAATTAAATTATTATGCTTAAAATAAATTTACAAACTGGTGTATTTTTAACGTTGTTAATTTACAGAGACTATCATAAACTTACCAAATAACTCCTCTGTTATTTAACATAATGTCAGTTTTTCTGATATCTGTTATTTTATATAAGACTTCAGATAATTGATTACCCATAGATTCCCTGTAATTTCCCAGAAAACAGTGCAAAGATTGAATTTCATTTTCGTGCTTTTTAGTGTACTAGGTAACTACAGTTGGCTCCCGTTAATTCGAAATCGGACAAATCGAATCTTCACTTAATTCGAACTAAACATAAAGTCCCGCAATTTTCAAAGGCAGAGTAACGTTGAACTTTTCATTTTTTCGAACTTATTTTCTCTTGATTTCGTTTAATACGAACTAACCAGAATTTCGATTTTTCTTTCTCCCTTACTTTTTCACGAATCTCCTTGAAATAAATTTCTTTCCTTTTTGTCAAAATTGTTCTGATATAGTATACATAGGGTGGAGTGAAAACTCGAAAGTTGGAATTTTGATTTTGGATAGCAGTCAAAAGTTGCTCTTTAGTATTTCTAATACACGGGCAAATTTTCATGAATTTTGAAAAATTTCTTGAGTCCCCTACCAGGACATTTATATTTTCATTCATTTATACGATAGATTCTTACCATAAATTATACATTAACATGATTTTTTGGTAATCTCGTTTGAAAATTTTATATTTAAAATGTTTAGTGTAATTCCTTTCATCATTTTCAAACTTTAAGTCTTTATTTTTAAATGTTTGAAACGGTTTATTGAGTTTTAAAAATTGTATGTTGTCATTTTTACAGTCAAAATGAATACGTGTGTAAGCAAATCGAAGTTTACCATTACTAGAAGTAAGTGATTCTTCAAAACTAAATAAAGCTGTTTTGCCAACAATGCTATAAAATATTATTATTATACAAAACAATAAATAAAACACAGCAGTAATTGTAAAGTTTCGCCAAAACCAGAGGTAAAAATAAATCCTGGGAGAACACATCGAAGGCATCAATTATTGTAGTTTCTCAAAGACGTATTGATCAGATGATAGACAAGTATAAGTGAAAAACATAATCTCTGATTTTAAGTGTCAAATAAATTGTATTTGGGACACATTACACCATCTTTTGGACCAGGAAAATCATTGCAAGAAGTATTAAAATATTGCACTGAAAAACATTTAAACCTTGATAAATTTATTGCAATAGTCAGCTCTCTGCAAACGAATTGCCACTAAGTCAATGAACTTGATAAACAAAATATAGGCTCACGAGCTTTTCCTGTTCTAATTGGAAAGTCGTTGGATCAATGTAAACAATAGACTTTTATGGAAATTAAAAAATATCTGCTCCTGTCACAGGCAAAAGAACTCTAGAGAGTTAAGTGTAGACATGTGTCAAACATTTGCATCTGGTTAATGTTCCTCAAATCTGGTAAATCGTAATCCAGAAAGAATGTCGCACTCTAAATGACAACTGCCAATTCATTACTTGGTTTGCAGATTGGAAATTTCCCAAAAATCTGAAGACTATGGCTGGATTTGTAATGAAAGTATATTAGTTTATGCTGTTTCACTTCACGAAAGATTTTTCTTGCAAATATAGAGCTCAAATATAAAGCTCATTTTTTTTTCTACCAATTAGTTGTTTTGTTATTTGAGGGAATACTTAAAGAAAATTCTCAATCCCGTTATTCAACAAAATAGATCGTATACTTCTGTCATTGAGATGAAAATTTACAGGAACGATAACTGATGTTGGAGAATTTGAATTCCGAAGAATATTGAAGATGAAGGATATTATATGTTCTATAAAAAGACAGTTTCATATTCCAATATTGAAATTCAGTGTTACAAACTATATAAACATTATTAACTGGCAAGAATGTGAAATCACCCCACATTCTTAAAAAAGTGCCTAGAAAGAAACTGGAAATTCTCAGAAAAAAATCGAAAGTCCTTTTCAATTGAAAAATTTCCCTGTTAGATTCAAGTATTCGAAAGATGCGTAAACTCAGTTGTTGAAGCGTCATTAGCGGCGGTAGTAGTAGAAGCAAGAACAGGATATATATGAGCAAAAATCAAATCACGAAAGGCAATACCTAATTTTGATAACAAAGACCAATATAAATTAGAGTGAAATGAAAGATCGTTTTACAATACATCATATTCTTTTCATTTCATTACTATATATTCAGAAAACTGCATTTCCTTTATATTTAGAGAACTATCTTTCATGTGCATTCGAAAAATAAAAGTGAAATGCATGTCTAATTATTGTGTTTTCTCTTCTCTGAACAATACGGTTCACATTTTAGGGTTTTATTCGCAATTCAAAGAGTTAAAACGCAATGATACTTAGATCGTTCACAAGTAATACTTTAAGAAGTCATTTTTGTGGGTTATTTTATTGAAATTAGAAATTTAGTTAGAAAAAAAAAGTTGATTAATTTACACTACATTGTGAAATCTTGATTTTCACATAAAAAGAGCATAATCTTTAAGAGCTGCTAGGGAACTAAAATTAATTCCAAATGAAATGAAATTTTAACCATATATTCAGTGTGCCAAAAAGCAACATTTTAGACCTAAAGAAAAAATTCCGATTTTTTTTTAATCATTTACACTACACAGTGAAATCTTTATTTTCACATATAAAGAGCATAATACATCCTAATGCATCCAATGCATTTGATATCTTCTTTCTTGGAGCCTTGTCTCTTCATCACCTCCACCCCCTTTATGGGCCTGTTCCTGATCCCTTAATCGTTTTTGTGTTTATATCTTTTAATTTAATATTAAGTTATATTTTAAAGATAACAGCTGAAATAAATTAAAAATAAATACTCTAACATTTTCTTTGTAATAGTACTCCTTTAGCCACGTTTTCCTCTAATACTTTCTATAATTCAAATTCTGGATTATTCAAGCATTTCTTGTGGTCCCGAGAGTTCGAAATATCGAGAGTCGACTGTATTTATTTATATTTCTGTAAGTGAAATGTTTGATAAAAAATCTTTAAAACAACTAATGATAATTCATCCTTTTACACATACATGAATCATGAATTTAGAACAAGAAGGAAAATAAGATTTAGAGTTTATAGAATTTTATACATTGTTTTTAAACAATGTACTTAATGTAAATCGTATATGTACAGCATTGTGCAATGCTGTATATATTTAAGTATTTTTTAATAACTCGCCAGATAATTATGTAAAATGCTAACAGTGAAATATTCATGATCTTTAAAATTAATATTTAGTGTTAAATTGTAAAATTAGATAACAAGCAGAAATTATTTTTTTTATTGAAAATAGCCACATTGAATAAATATTGACTTAAATTATAATGGAATGTATGCTCAATTATATGGTTTATAATATAAATATTTAAATCCATTAAAAATAATTCATTAAATTGATTATTACTTTATGTTTAATTTTTTTTTAATTTTGGAGTATCAGATATAATTTAAAGATAATTATAACATTTATGGAAACACAAAATTATAATACGGAAGTTTTCAGAAAATAAATAAAAGTATGTGTACTTAACCCGTTCACATCAGGTGTACTATTGTTAGTATATAACTTTTCATTGTGTATTATATTGTCTTAACGATTATTTGTATTACTACCGACATATAGTGAATGTAGGATATCTCTATGCATCGCTTGTTATGACTTCATTTATACTTATAATAATAATAAGAAGAAAAATTTTCTTTGCACCATTAGAGATTCTTTTGTTTTTAATAAATATTTCACTCTTAAAATTTAAAGTATAGGTTTTGTTTATGAACATATAATGCGTGATGAAATGCAAAAAATATAAGAAAATGGTAATGCCTGTCAAATTTTATTGCACTACGATATTTTTCAAACGTCTCCAAAAACTCTTCCTTATTCTATTGTCTTATTAATCTGAATTGACTAGTATTCAAACTAACTATATTTCTTTTATTTGGGACGATGGCATACTCGTTAAAGTTTAATTAATTAATTTGAATGGCTTATGAACATAAAAGTAATTTCCTTCACACACACATTTAAAAAAATAGCTTGAAAAGGTTAAATAAATGATAAATATTAGCATCTTACAAAAACAGAGATTGCATTTTTCAATATGCAGATATAAAAACAGAAATACAGTGTTAATGTGTCTTGATCTAAAATATTATAATTCAGACAACATATTTTCCATAATTTGTTAATTTTACTGTAAATATATTTGGCCAGGAAGCGGCGGCACAATCACCTTAAAGAGTTCACGCCTGAAATTCAAAAATCCATTACAACTCGATTATCATATAAAAATGCGATTAGTCTGACAAGTTCTATCTTGATAGTAAACACCCGTAAACCCGATTTTAGCAGTTGACTCGTACATTTACTATTGTGTTATTCTGCACACAAAGGTGTTAAAACATGAAGGACTGTGAGTAGAAAAACACAATGATCAGCCTACGAATCAACCGCCAAAATCAGATTTTTACGTGTTTTCCACTAAGATATAACTTGGCCGACCAATTGCGTTTTTTTTATGCAATTCCAGTTTTATTTAATTTTAAAATTTTAGCCATGAATTCAAGGTTATTGTCAGTGCTGCAGCTGCATTAATGATTATCTGAATGTATTAATATGATAGTATAAAAAAGAAAATATTTGCATAATTCAAAGACCAAACAACATATAGAAACAAGAATGAAAAATTATACAACAGTCATAAATTATAAAACATTTTACAATACTAAAAATACATTATATCAAATTAATCATATTTTGTCCTGTAAAATTTTTTTTGTGTGTGTACAAACCACTGGATGACACTACATGAACGATAAATGTTATACATTGCATATTTTTCAGAAAATGAGTATCAAAATAACACTTCGTTTATCCTTTTTTAATGCATTTTGTTTGAAGCATTCTAACATAATTTATGTACGCTGTAAACTTTATTTTCCCGAAGATCATAATGTAAAGCCATTTTTTTGGTTTATCACTGAAAACAAAATTCAACAAAATTCATTTTCGATAGTGAACAGTCTATTGTAAATATCAATCCCATATCAACATTATGTGGCAATTCCAGTATCTTTAGAAGAGCTAGATTACGGTCAGGCGTCTAAACAGACAGAAAGACAAAGTAAATTCAGAACTCTATATTAACTATGTCGGAAAGTGTTAAAAAATACGAGCTTAATACGAAATCTGTAAATTGACATGCGCTTTTCACTTTTACTCCTTTAGTTCTCGAAACTGCTCCGTTTTGATTTTCTTATTTTCTGAAAGAAGAACCTAGTTAAGTTAAGTTCAGAATTGCCTGAAATCCTTCATTCTTACCCAGAATTTGCAAAAAATTAAAAGCAGGTTTTAGAAATAATGGACCAAAAACATATCCGTTAAAAGACAGAAAGACAAAGTACATTCAGAACTCTATATTAACTATGTCGGAAAGTGTTAAAAAATTCGAGCTTAATACGAAATCTGTAAATTGACATGTGCTTTTCACTTTTACTCCTTTAGTTCTCAAAACTGCTCCGTTTTGATTTTCTTATTTTCTGAAAAAAGAACCTAGTTAAGTTAAGTTCAGAATTGCCTGAAATCCTTCATTCTTACCCAGAATTTGCAAAAAATTACAAGCGTGTTTTAGAAATAATGGAGCAAAAACGAATCCGTTAAGGCTTCTAATCACTTGGTTTCTCAGTTCCCATCGGTTGTCCCATCGGTCCCAATGTTTAGTCCATGGCCGTTTGATATTCAAAATATCTCCTGAGGAATATAATATTTTTAATTTCTTTTTTCAGTGTTCTCTCTTCATAATGGATGTCAGTTTTTTTTCTTGGTTGTAAAAGTATTTCTAAAATCTATGCTTAATTTAATATTTCATGTTTTAAAAACTGTTGAACTGGGAGGAAAAAAGTTATCACTTCATATAAAATTAAGCGTATATTTTAGAAATAAAAGACAAATCATTTAAGAAGAGAACACTGAAAAAAGAAGTTAAAAACATTAATTTTCTGAAGATGTCTATTTAATATGAGAATGCATCCAACGCACATATACATAACTTTACCAAAAAGAATTTAGAAGCTGGGTAGCTAGCAACTTTAATGAATTTCACACGCATTCCGTTTTATTCAAATCGCAGAGAATGAGACAGTATATGATCGAGAAATTTTCCAGCCAAAAGTATGAATGTTTCTTGGAAAGAAATGTGTATCTCAGCAACTGTGCTAGAATTAATTGTTATGTTTTAGAAAAATGCAGGCATTTTGAGAGAGACTAAATTCTCTCCGAAAACTACGATTCTACTAAAATCTCGCCGAATCATATTGTGAACGTGCTGAATACTATCATTTACGAAGACATTTTCAGAATAATCTTAAAGCGTGTTTATGTTAATTGTTGCTCTTTATCGAAGTTAATTTTGAGGAATCAAACTTTTATTGCCAAAAGCCATATGAACTGATTGACATTCTGAATGCCAAACCAAATATGTATTGTCGCAACAAATGTAAGGAACTTTGGTTTTGAATAACCGGACTTTACAGTCGTACCTTGTAGTACCTATTTGTAATGAATTTTTAAATAAAATGATGTATAAGAATATCAATGTTTTATCAAATTAGCTTGAAATAGAAATAAAAGTTGTATTAAGCTCATAAAAATATGATCGAAACTTTTACGTTTAAAGCATTTTTCTTACACGTTTTACGTCGATATATGATTAAAGGATGTCATGAAAAGCACCGGTTTAAAAAACGAGCTGTGCTATAAATTTATTTTTTTAAATATGTTTTATGTTTAAACTCCATATTCATATTCTTACATGAACCTCTTATGATCTATCAAAGATTTCACGAATTTTGAATCACCCAATACGCCAGAAATTTTTATAAACCTATATTAATGTTGTTTTTAATATTTTTATAGTAGTAGAATACCTTAAAATGAATATAACTTTTTTTTTAAATTTAATAAGTAATCTGTAGCAGTTGTTAAATTTACTTTTGAGGAAGATTAATATGTGGAGTATGAAATGTTTTTTCATAAAGTTTCATAGTGTAATTTCATATTTAACAAATGGACGCCGCTTTGTTCTCTAAAACTAACAGAACTCTCAGTCTAGCAAAAATGTGTGCGGGGAGTGATTTGAGTTTGAGACATTGCAAATGTTTTTCAATTAAAAAATGCTTAACTAGCTTTCATTCATAATTGAATCATTTTAGCTAGCAACGAAAAGCAAATAACCTATAATAATTAAGAAAAAAAAATATTCTTCTCAATCTTCCTAGACGATGAGTTGACGAAATTATAATTTTTTTTCTCCCCAAAAACCTGTTTTTCTCGACGCATAAGCCAATTTTTAACTTTATCAAATATTTGACATACATAAACTTTACCGATTTTTTAGAAGTAATAGTAATTTTAAACTGATCGGAAATCTATTTTAATTAAGAAGTTACGGGTTTTTTCTATTTTCAAAAAAATCCCACCCCCTTCGTCTGATTTTGCACATTAATGAACTGGACTGAGATTTTATACACATGGATTTTATGTATCGGTTTGGAGGAGATTTGAGCAGAATTATAGAAGTTATCGTTTCCATAAAAAAGCGAAACATAGAGTAGACTCTCACTATTCCGAACATTAATGAGACCAACCAAAAATGTGCAGATTATGGGGATGTTCAGTATACAGGGAGAATCGGAAATGCATTACTACTACTACTACTATGTATTGAATTGACATTCAGTATAAAATATTTAGCATAGTTAGTCATACCATTGCGCAATGCCAAACTAAATTTAGTCAGTTTTGTACAGTACCATCTCATTTTTTTATTAATTTTTTTTTACAAATCATTAATTTACATTACAATACACCTCTTGAAAACATAATCAGTATATTATTTAAATGAATAATTTTAGTCTGTTTTTGCACTGTATGTGCTCATGCAATGTACATGTTATCTGGCTGTTTAAAAGGTGGAAAGCTTCGAGGTGATGTTCAGACACATAGTTTAACAGGTCTTGAATGAGTCTCTTAGTCATATTGCTTGAAAGTAATCATCGTTCGTCTTATTTCGTCAGTCTCTTCTTGTTCTGCTTCTCATTCATGTTCCTCTTCCTCTTCAACAATGTTTTAGAAACCATGAGGATTTCATTGGTTTCAAGATAAGCTCTAAGTTCTATTTCAGTATGAAGCTTGTAATTGATCCCAAGTCACTCACTGCTGTTGATTCTTGGTCCTCTATTGTTGTTTGTCCGTTCTCACATAGAAATCCAACTTTATAGAAGCATCTTTGGATGGTGTAGGAGTTTGTTTCATTTTATGCTGTTGATATTAAATAGACAGCATCCATGACGTTGACTTTCTTCTGCCGAATTTGCCGCCTGCATCACCAGGAACAATTTCAGAAAATGGATTTGGTAGCAAGTTTTAATGGTCTTTATTGCCCTTTGATCCAGTGGTTGGGTTACAGAAGTACAGTTTGATAACAGAAACTTTAAGGTTACATTGCTCAGCTGCATGTTTGTAAGTGATCTGGTATTAACAACAATAAAAAAAATTTCTTCCTTTCGCTCTTTATTATCTTGTTAATTTTCTCGAACCACTATGAGAAAATTGTGAATATCATCTACATTTTCCGATTTGGTTTATACTGTATAGGCAGTCATGCGATCTTCACATTTTTGAAATGTTTTCTGATCACAAGTAATTTGAGCTTCTCATCCATAAAACTTGTACAGAGCATAATGCTAAATCTTTCTTTTGACATTTTCCCAACTATGGAATTTTCGTGTCTTTTTGTTCAAATTTTGTTTGGAAGAGCTGTAAAAAATATGCTGGTTTCGTCAGCATTGAAAAATGTTTCTCTATCCAAATCCTTCATTATGTTTAGAAGTTTTATTTTCTATCCTTCTACAGTGTTGATATTTACATCTGCAGCTTCACCATTGATTATTTTGAATTCGATGTTATGTTAAATTTTGAAATGAGTCAACAATCCTTCCATGCCTTTAATTTGGAAATTTTCCGCTTTTCTGAAAAATCTGAAGTAGGAGTCCGGAGACAGGATGATTCTTTGTTGTCATTTGACAAAAATCTTCCGAACATTAATGTTTATGTTCTTGTTTCCTGTTTTCTTTTCCAAAATTCTATACTTATTTGAGTTTGTTAAACCTTTTTTATTCTTCTGCAACAAGTTTCGCTGAATTTCCATGAAGCAGGAATTTCCTGAATTCCAATTCCAAACACATGTTCAGTTTACAGAGAGGTGAGTTAAAAATGGGGATCGAAAGTAGCGTTCATAATAGCGGGGTGTTCACATTGAGAGAGTCCACTATATATATAGAGAGATAGATAGGTAGATAGATAGATAGATAGATAGATAAACTTTTTTACTGATGGTAATTTTTGGGTCTAGGGGTCCTGATCCGTGTAGATCTGCAAATTTTATCTTGATCTGAAATTCTAACATAGGAGTGACCGCAATAGGTAGTATTACACATGAAATCTAGCTTTCTAACTATTATTTCGTTGCTGATATATATGCGATAAAACTCAGCAAAAAATTATAAAATACTATTCTTTTAGTAATATTTACTGTAACTTTTGTGTTTAAAAAAGTATGAGCTCATAAATTACAGATCTTTGAAATAAAATACGAATTATTTGATTTTCGATAAGATTCTATTAAACCAATATTATTCTGACGATGTATAAAAGATCATTATAAATATGAAAACAGTTTTAAAATCACATAAAGTTGTAATTTTTTTTCTGAGTTATTCATTAATTGTTATTAGAAGGTAAGAATGTATTTTACTTTAACATTAGCTTTTATTTAAAATTAAAATAAATTTATATGCGTCCTCATACAACTCATTTTTTTTCATTTAATTTTTTCACTCAATTTTTTTTTAGTTTCTTACTTTGCACATAAAATAGAAGTTTATGTAAATAGTTGAAAATTTACTAAGCGGTTTGAAATCTTCAACAAATAGTAATTCTTTTACCTACATAATAATAATAATAATAATAATAATAAATCAATTGGACTATAATAATAACTCTGGTCTAATAATAATATTTGACATGAATAAATGGACATAATATTCGTTTGGTTTTTTTTCATTTTTTATAACAGATGTCTAATGCTGAAAAAATGTTTAAGCAAATCTTTTATAATTTTATTTTTATCAAAAAATAATTATCGTGCTGCTGCGACAAATTTCTAAAATAGTAATATTCACTTTTTAAAATAATTCGAACATTTTTAAGATATAATTGTTTTTTTCCTCTTACATACTTTTTGTTCTTAAGAAAATGCATTAAAATTAAGAATCTGTCAAAAAAATGGAAGTAATATGTTGAAATAAAACATTCTGAAAAAAAAGATAAGTAAACGTTTTTCAAGAATTTTTAATTTACTTAAAATGTTTTTATTCTTCTCAATAGGATATTTCCTAAGTCAACCTAATCTTGTTAAATAGGGAAAAAGGAGCATAAAAATATTTTAAGAAAAGGTATATTAAGGAAAGAGACTTTTAATATGATTTTTGTGTTTTTCTAATCCTTTGAATGAAAAGCAGTATTTCACTAACAACACCAGGACAATTTATTACTTTCTTCAATGAATAAATGTCAGTGAAGTCTTGAAAAGTCAAAACTTTTGTTTTAGATACTTACATTTTAGATTGAACATATTTTTAATTAAATTTGCTAAAATATATTGACATTCAAATTTCTCATATGTTAAGGAATTAGAAGTCTTATTTGGGGTGAGGTGGGAGTGGAATTGCTATTTATAATTTTGCTTACTAGCGGGCGCATTTTAATCAGAGTACCTCAAAGAACTCTTTTTTGTGTGTGTGTCAATTCTTTATTGTTATTTGCATTTAACCCATTCGTTACCAATATTACTCAATTTGATACGATGTAGATTATTCTACATTAAACTTTTTGAGTTTGTCAATAAATGTTAGATAATACGACAACTGCTTAAAAAATACAAAATAGTACTGTACCTCTTAATAACATATTCAAATTTTTAAATGTTTTGTTGAGATTTATGAAAGTTAGAGCCTACAAGTAAAAAAAAATAATCTACAAAGTGTAATTGACATATAGACTACGAAACAATTGTGAAATACCATTCAAACTAATCTGGTATTACTATTTCTTATATAAATTTCGTGAGAACTATGGATATCAATATTTATTTTAAGGAAAAATATGGAAAAATAGATATTTTCACTTTTTTCGCAAAATGAAAGACATCGAGCTCCATAAATTTAAAATGATGAAAGTCAGGCAAGTTAAACTTTTAAAAATTCTCTGTCCTTATAAATTAAAACATAAGAAATTATGCTAAGGGAACATATAATTTTGTTTTCTTTGCACCTAAATCGATATCTAAATTGTACTTATTAGGTACAATTTAGTATCTAAATTCACCAATCGGACTAAAATTAGAAGTAAAGGATTATGGTGCTAAATGATTACGGACCTAGAAGATTACAGTGCTGGAAGTACATTAAATAATACATTATAAGCACTGTTAGTGTGTACAAATATATATATATACATACAGGGTGATTCATAAAAGATGGGCAGAACTTTAAGGGGTTATAGTACACTTAAAGACAAATAATATTAAACAGGAGACTAAGGGTCCCAGACGTATTCCCAAGGAGATAGGGGGCATTAAAGTTTAGGGTCCGAAATTTCAAATGATTATAAAAAATGGAAAAATAACTTCGAACACGATGAATGTACCTTCACGTGTGAAGGTACATTCATCGGTGAAAAGCACAGTTCGTTCAAAATGTGGATTTAGCGCGTTCTGCTGCAGAAACCAGCGGGCGAATTCAATACGATTTGGATAATCCCCTGGAGACAGTTTCTGGACTCGTTGCACATGAAACGGGAGCAAATGTTCATCCTTCAGTACCCTCCAAGTCATGGACTGTGAGATATCCACCTGCCTAGCCACTGTTCGTGTACTTGTACTTGGCTGCGCCGCTACTACATCCAGAATGGCTTCTGCAACAACTACTGATTCGTCCTTTTTTGCACGATCTGCATTCGACCGGGAAGCGAGAAATGATCCCGTCTCACACAACTGTCTGTGCAAGCGCTCGAAAGTTTTGCGGTTAGGCAACTGCCTGTTGAGAAATCGCTCTCCGTACATTCGTTGTGCCTCTGCACCATTTCCATCTGCCGCTCCGTAAATTAAATGCATCTCAGCCTTTTCCTTATTCGTGAAGGGCACCATCTTCCGATTCATTACTACAGCGACTTACACTTGACTCACCGTTCAGTGGTTTTTATGCCTGAATCGTGTCGAAATTTTGCATAAGTGTTCTTCTTCCCCATTTGACATTTGCATACTTTCTGTCTCCTTCTTCACCCGGTGACTAGCGTCAGGAATGGAGCTTTAACGTTTGCATGAGCGACGTTTCCAACTGTGCCAGTGCCTTTATGAGTGAATTCCGACTATGCAGTCCTTGACGAAAGTTGTATTTTTGCCTCGTATCACAGCACAGAATCGTTGGGCATGGTTAAGTAGTGCAAACTGAACTATGTTCAGAAGTTGAAATTTAAACCCCCTCCCCTCGCTACTGAACCACGCTCAGCGATTCAGATTTTGAGCTGAAAATGTAAATTGAAGTGTAAGCTTTAGAAAGCATTTAATGAGACACAAAAAATAACGGTATAAAATAGTTGTTCGTTACTCCAAAGTCTAAAGCGCCCTCTATCGGAATTTTTTGAAAGTTTTCTTTAAAATTTATTTTCAAGAAAATACTGACATAAAGAATAATTTTAGCAAAACGCGGCAGTAGTTAGAGCCTAATCTACGACACAAAGATCGGGAATAACTGATTTTTGTTCTGGGGGGAGAAGGGTTTCAAATTTCAAATTTCAGTTTACGCTACTTAACTACTCGTTAGGACTCAGATTTTTAGATCAAAATTTAAGTTTAAGTCTAAGCTTTCGAAATCATTTAAAGAAATACAAAAAATAACATTAAAAAATAGTTGTTTGTTACTCCAAAGTCTAAAGTGCCCCCTATCGGCATTTTTGAAATTGAACTTTAAAATTTTATTTCAAGAAAATACTGGCATAAAGAAAATTTTTTGCAAAAACCGCAAACGAATCGACCAATTTTTCCATTTTTTATAATCATTTGAAATTTCGGACCCTAAACTTTAATGCCCCCTATCTCCTTGGGAATACGTCTGGGACCCTTAGTCTCCTATTTAATATTATTTGTCTTTAAGTGTACTATAACCCCTTAAAATTCTGCCTATCTTTTATGAATCACCCTGTATATGCGTTTTCCTTTTTAAAAACAAATATGGCTTTTTTTTTTTTTTTTTTTTTTTTTTGCTTTGGTACACTTTTCTAAAATTCAATTCTATTTTAATTAAACGGTTGGAACTCTCCAAAATTGTGTAACTAACTTGTTTATGTCAATAAATATAAAATTTTAGATCTAAGTGAAAAATTCTTTAAAATAATAAAAAGTATGTCGTTAAAATTTTTCGGATTTCTAAAATTTTTTAAGTAAAATACCTTTCATTTTATTTCGATTCAACCAAAATGAAAATTTCTCCTTATTATCCTATTATTGTTGCTTTACTCTTCTTATTGCTTCGAAAATGGTATGTTTTCTGACACCAGAACAAATTTTAAGGTGCTATATTCAACAGTTTTTTTAGAAAAGTGTACCGAAGACGCACATTCAACAAAAAATATGTCTTGAAATCTGATTTATGTACGAATTAAATTTCCTTTGATTTATATCTGGGCTATACAATGGGTATATTTATTGTAAAAAAAATCATTTTTTTTTTTCTCTATTTTTAAGTAAAATATATTATGCTTAATATTTTGCAAAATCTATTACATTTTAACTATCTAGATGTTCCACGTGTCCCTTAGACCGAAACATACAATATTTATGAAACCTGTAGGAAATTTGTGAATGCCAATTGCTCTGCTCATGTAAAAAATATGTAACTATAACGTTAATTAATCTTCATTATTTTTTATTCCATTTGAATCAGTCGTTACTCATCTTTATGAATTATTTGATATTTAAAATCAAATATTTTGTATGTCATTAGTACACTGTTTACATTGTGATAATTTGACAGATGTAATCTGCATTAATTGTACGTAAGATAACAGGTGTTCCCACCAACTGATAAATCCGTTGTGTAATTTGCTTTTAAATAGCAAGGAACAAGCGACTACTTGTTATTCACTGACAACAATATTGGCATTAGCTGAATTAATTTAGCTCATAAATCTTACATCGCAGTTAATAAAAAAATCAGCCAATTGCGGATTGCTTTTGTTAACATTAGATGACATATGATTTTTTCACGCATAAAAATTTATTAATTCGCAAGTAATGTATGTGTACTGAAACTTTAAATCGGTATTTCGCATTTCAATTAAGATCTTTCCAAAAAGTAAACATGTACTGCATGAATTTCAACGCTTTTACTCTATAACATTTGTATTTTTTATGAATATATTAAGAGAGTGAAATAATATCTTGAAGTACCTCAAGGAACTGACATTTAAAATTATTGTCTTTAAACGTCAAAGAATTACAATAAATTCTCCTTTTATGTTACTTAAATTTTATTAAATGACATTAAATTTACTATAATTAGATGATATCCATGTTGTCATGAATTGTTTTCGACCATTTCTAAAATAAATAAAAATATTAGTCTTTTATTTTTTGGATGAATTCCGAAAAATTGTTTGATTTTTAATAAACGGCAATCTAAAAAAGAAAAAAAAAGCGTCTGTTCCCAAATTTTCAAATGTATTTAGAATATAAAAAAATGAATAAACAAAAAAAAATAAAAAAAGGAAAATGTAAATATCATTAAATAATAAATACAAATTTAAAAAATATCAGCAACATAACATTACAAACATAATGTATAATTTCAAAGATAAAAAAGTATGAACATTAAATTAGGAAAGAGTTTTTTATAAAATAGTTGAGAATCTAATGAGAAGGTCAATAAATGAAAAAAATAATTTTACTCCATCTTAAATAGGCCGTAATCCTCAGGGCAACCTTAAAACATTACTTATTATGGTAGATCAATGAATGAATTTCGCGTAATGGAATTTAATTGAATGTGAAACACTTTTATAAAAATCTTTTATAATTTCTGATTAAATTTTCACGAAATTTGAAATAACTCGATAAAATTCTACATTGATTATACATATTAAATTCAAACCATTCAAATCAATTTTGCGCTATCATATGTAGATACACGGATGGACCGGACGACGACAATAGGTGCAAAGTATTTATATAATTACGATTTTTTTTTAATTTAATAACGTACATAAAACTGAACACATTACATATTTAGTTTTTCTTTTGATCCATTACTAGTAATTTCATCCTTTACCATTTAAAATATAAGGATAAACCAAAAGACTTGCCCAGATTATAAATATTAATTGTGCTCAAACTGTTATAATTAGACATATGTTGGTTTACATGCTTTGCAAGTATTGTTATAATTTTCCAGATGACAATTTACCTTTTAGTATATTTCAGCATGTACCCCTTTGGTAGTTTGAAGAATGTCTAAGTAATATTCTTGTTCCCACCAAGTGATCTTTGCGTTTATTCTTGTACAATAAACAGAAGCTTTAACAGAAGATATCTAAAGTTCACGTGATGCTACACAAGTTGATTGAATAGGACTCCAGTGAAAAAAATGCCGAACACATTCAACAGTTGTTTCACTCCCACTACGCTTGTCACTTTGTTACACTTTTACGGTACACTGTTAAAAATTTGAAACTTTTGCTGCATCGTCCCTCCTCTATTTTTATATAATACCTCTATTTTAATCAATTAGAATGCTTCATAATACAGTGAAGTACTCGTTTTCTATAAAAGCGATGGAGTAAAGATGCAGCAGACATTTAAAATTTTTAACAGTGTGGATCAAAAATGCTGCCTGTTTTCTTTAATTCATGTTTCTACATTGTTTTATACATTTTTTATCAGGCGGGTTTTGTCCATAACAACGTCGAAGTGTTCGCTCAGCGTTAATAGGTGATTTGGTCTTTTAAAATCAAAGTACACATTTAAAGGATTAATGCTTACTTAAAAGGCGATTAAATAAACAATTATAGATGTTAAAGTTTTATTTTATTTAAAAATCTTAGTACTTTCGAACCTTTTCCAAACAGGTTCTTCCTCAGAGAATATTTTCATTAATAAATACAAATATGAGATATATATCTTATATTTGTATTTATTAATGAAAGTATTCTCTGAGGAAGAACCTGTTTGGAAAAGGTTCGAAAGTACTAAGATTTTTAAATAAAACAAAACTTTAACATCTATAATTGTTTATTTAATCACCTTTTAAGTAAGCATTAATCATTTTATGTTAAAAACAAGGCAAAATTTTATTCCGTCATATATTTTATATGCACACATTTAACTTTATTTTAATCGACGCAATTTCCACAAAAAATGTCCTCCTTCCAAATACCACCCTGAGTCACTCTAAAAGCAGCAATTGCGCCATCTAACGCATAAAAAACTACTTGAACTTGCTTATCTCTTGATGCAAGTTAATTTTTTATACAAACGGTTGATTTAATATAATAAACGGTTGAATTAATATAACCAGAACAAGATTTTTAGTTTATCTGCATTTACGTTACTTTTACTTTATAATAATTATGTCATCAGTTTTAAAATACTAATCGTACCTATTGAAGCTTAAAAAATGTATAAATTGTTATGGTTGTGTCCATAACAACGTCGAAATGTTCGTTTAATTCTAATGGAAGATCTTGTTTTCGGAAATCAAGCTTTCTCTTGAGACAACACCATTTCGATCGAAAATGTCTTCCTTACAAACTTTTTCAACACAGAGACACTACTGAAGCAGCAATTGTTCCAGCTATTGCAAAATGGAAAAAAAATACAACTGACTTATCTAATGAAACAACAAGTAAAATTATTATACAAATGGTTAATTTGTAATTAACTATTAAAATCAGGGCAAGACTTTTTGTTCCACCTGTGTATACATATTACTTTTTACTTTATAATTATTATATTATCACTAGTAAAATGTGACTTGAAAGTATTAAAGCTAAAATAAAATATAAATTAGTGGAAGATGCCATTAAATGCTAAAAGTGTGAGACCCAAAGCGCAAAAGAATCATTTAAGTAGGCTCCTGTCAATTCAAGCATAGCGAAAGTACTGGAATGACATTAATCTACTTTCAATAATAGTTGTTAACTACTTGCTTTTCCATTTTAAGAGTCAGTAAAACCTTCCTGTGACATAAATTGTATTTCCCCCGAAAGAGAAAGTCCGTATCAGTGACAGTTCTAATCTGTTAATTGCTGTAGTTTAAGAAACATTTTAAGCTGTTCTAAGCACTTATCTCTTGGATCAAATTAATGAATTAATACATCAAAAAATATTACTGAAATTGACGTATCCAATAATACAACAAGTTACTTTATTATACTAATGGATTTCCAGATTTGGCCTCTTTTATTAAATTCTGCATTTTTACATTCGCACCAGATATTTTTTATTGTATAATTTTGATTATTTAATGAGATCCATTTCATGTTTACCATGATAAAAATTCCTCGTTTAGAATTTTTCAACGTGAATTATTTTTTTAATTGAAAGCGAAGGCGAACTCACGATTCATTTATACAAACGGTTAATATGTTGCGAATTATATTCAGCGCTACAGTTTTGTTTCACTCTGTAAATACACTACATTTTACTTTATAATTATAATGTTATCAGTAACAAAATGTCACTCGAAAGTCTTAAAGATAAAATAAAATATAAAATAGCGGAAGTTGCCATTAAATGCTAAAAGCATGACACCCGAGGTGCTAAAGTATCAATTAAGTACGCCCTTGTCAATTCAAACTTAACGAAAGTACAGGAATTATGGTAATCTACTTTGAATAACAGTTGTTTACTACTTGCTTTTATATTTGATGAGTCAGAAAAACTCTTCTGTGATATAAATTAAATATCCCGAAAGAGAATGTCCGTATAAGTGACAGTTCTAATCTGTCAATTGCTATAGTTTCCGAAACATTTTAAGCTGCTCTAAGCACTTATCTCTTGTATCAAAGTATTGTATTAATTCAACAACATAAAAACACTACTAGAATTGACCTATCCAATAATACAAGTTACATTATTATGCAAACGATTAATTTGTAATAAAATGTTACACCAGGGCAAGACTTTTGGTTCACCTTGTAAAAACACCACTTTTTAATTATTATATTATCGCTAATAAAATGTTACTTGAAAGTTTTAAAGCTAAAATAAAATAGAAATTATCGAAAGTTGCCATTAAATTCTAAGAGCATATAAGACCCGAGGCACAAAAGAATCATTTAAGTAGGCTCCTGTCAATTCAAACCTAACGAAAGTACAGGAATTACGTTAATCTACTTTGAATAATAGTTGTTCACTTCTTGCTTTCCCACTTTATGAGTCAGAAAAACTTTTCTGTGACATAAATTGTATTTCCCGAAAGAGAACGTCCGTATCAGTGACAGTTTTAATCTGCTAATTGCTATAGTTTCGAAAACATTTTGAGCTGTTCAAAGCACTAACCCATTGCATAAAATTAATGAATTAACAGAATGTATTCTAAAACCATAAATTATAATAAAGTTACGTTTTCTTTAATAAAAAGTTTATTAACAGTATAAAACTTTTTTAACTATTTTTATTCACACGAGATATTTTATATTATATTATTTTGATTATTGAATGACACGCCTTTCGTGTTTATCCAAAGTAAAAATTCCTCGTTTAGAATTTTTGATGTGAATTCCAAGCTTTTAAATTAGAACTGACGACCCAGTTTTACAAACGGTTAATTGTTAATGGAAGGTATAAGAGAGGAGATCCCGTATACCTTCTTAATTTTTTAAGGAACGCCATATACCATGCATTTTTCAAGAAAGTTACAGTATATATAATTCAGAGTTATTCTCTGCCTTAAGCGTATACCCTCTGCTTAGAACGAATACTCTGTGTTTATTTTTATACGACTACACTTCTGTTATTATAATCAGGATTAGATTTCTTGTGCGCTCTGTATATACACTACTTTTATTTATAATTATTTTGTTATCACTAATAAATGTTACTAGAAAGCCTTAAATCTAAAATAAAATATAAATTAGGCGTAGTTACCATTATATGCTAAGAACATATAAGACCCGAAGCACAAAAGAATCATTTAAGTAGGCCCCTGTCAATTCAAACCTAACAAATGTACAGGAATTACGATAATCTACTTTGAATAATAGTTGTTCATTACTTCCTTTTACCTATTATGAGTCAGAAAAACTTTTCTGTGATGTAAATTGTATTTCCCGAAAGAGAACTGTAACAGTTCTAATCTGTTAATTACTATAGTTAAAATAATATGAAGATAAAACATGCAAATTGTAAGGCGTAAGATTTGCATTTTAATGTCGATGCAATAAAAATGTTATATTATAAATTATTTTTCATATACTATTTATATACGGCGTACTATTTTTCTTAATTTATATGTGCAATTTTTTTTTAACTGTTGAGAATTGAAATTAAAAAAAAAAAAAAACCTTAAATAGAACAATGTCCTAACTTTCTTGATTTGTTCATCTTTATGAATCATCAATTGTTTTGGTTGTTATATTTGCGCCCAAAATAACGTTTAAATGTTCATTTGAAGAGTTTCGTTTTCTGAAATCAAAGCACGCATTTAGCTTTCTCTTGAGCTGCCATTTGGTCGAAGTGTCTTTTTTAGAAAGTGATTTTCGAATAAGTCTTCCTATGCTGAGTCACTCTTAAAGTAAAAATTGTGTCATCTATAGCACAAAAAACTCCAACTGACCTATCTAATGATACTACTAGTTACAATGCTATATAAACGTAAGTTAAAATTAAATTACCTGCTCCTTAATAAAGTGTATCTTAACTACATAAAAGTTTTTAATTCTGAAATTTTACATTCATACCAAGGATTTTGTATAATAATATTCTGATTATTTAATGACACGAGTTTCCTCTTACCCAAAGTAAAAATTACACGTTTAAAATTTTTTTATGTGGATTCGAGGTTTTTAAATTTAAATTAAAAGGCCAAACTGACAATCCAGTTATACAAACGTTTAATGTGTAATGAATTATTGGGTATCGATGTAGTGGAGGGTATATTCGGGTACACGCTGTATACCATCTGGCTTTTTTTAAGGAACACCGTATACCTTGTATTTCTCAAGAAAGCTACAGTATATACAATTTAGGGTATTCTCTGTCTCTTGAGCACATACCCTCTGCTTAGAACAAACACTTTTTTTATGACTACAACACTTTTACTATAAACAGGACTAAATGTTTGGTTCACTCTGTATATATAGAGAGCTTTTACTTCATAATTATTATGTTATCGTGAATAAAATGTTACTCGAAATTCTCAAAGCTAAAATGAAATATAAATTAGTGGAAATCACCAATTAATGCTAAAAGCACATAAGACCCGAAGCGCACAAGAATCATTTAAGTAGGCTCCTGTCACTTCAAACCTAACGAAAGGACAGGAATTACGTTAATCTATTTTAAATAATAGTTGTTCACTACTTGCTTTTCCATTTTAAGAGCCAGAAAAACTTTTCTTTGATATAAATTGTATTTCCTGAAAGAGAGTGTCCGTATCAGTGACAGTTCTAATCTGTTAATTGTTATAGTTTCGGAAACATTTTAAGCTGTTCTAAGCACTTATCTCTTGCATCAAATTAATGAATTAAATAGAATGTTTTCAAAACCCGTAAATTATAATAAATTTACTTTTTCATTAATAAAGAGTTTTATAATTAATGTTGGCAGGTGTAGAAGTATATTTAAACGAACATAAATATGAAATATGTAAATCATAAATTATAATATTTGCATTTTTAATTCGATTTAACAATGAATTCATCACAAATTATCATTGATAGACTATTGGTATATCATGCACTATTTTCCTTAATTATTATGTGTAAAAGTATCCTTTTAACATGATAAGAATTGAAATAAAATAAATTAGCGTAAAATTTAGCAATTTACTAACTTTCATGACAAAATAGATATGAAAAAAGAAAAGATTGAGTAGAGTATGAGTGATCAGAGTATTGTTGTTAACGAAAATATTTTTATAATGTAAAATCCTAATTAAATTTAAAACAAGTCTGATAGATTGCACAATAAAAGCAGAAAAAATACATGTTAAATATTAAAAATTTAGAAAAAACTATTTTTGTTGTGATTATTTAGGAGGTAGTTTTATCATGTTTTATAGAAGAAAAAATAAACCCATGAGCTAAAGTAAAAATGTACATAGAAATAATGAAAATATTTAAAATGGCTTTAAAGATTATAAAGAAACCAATAAAGAATCGAAAATGTGAGTCATGCACACACATACTCGAATATATATATATATATATACATATATTTAAAAAAAATTAAATATCATCCTCAAATCAAGTTTACATTCGAAGTTATCAAGTTCGAGTAAATCATATTTCGAATATGTAATTATAAATAATCTATAAAAATATTCTAAATTCAAATGTGTTGTCTATCAAATAAATCCACAATGTATATTATAAGTGAAAATGAAAACTTAACAAATCTTCTTCTAAATTTTTCTTTAACTTGGTATTTAATGAAATAAAAATAAGTATTTACAATCCTATATACACATATTTACATAACTTTGAATCATTGGGAGACACAATGCTCCACTTTCATATCAATTTTTGACTTAATTGTCACACTATTTACCGAAATCAAATCATTCTAATCAAATCAATATACCGACTGCATTCTGTTTACAAAAATCAGAGTGTTCTAAAAGTGGAAGTTGAAGTTAAGAAATTGCATAGCGCATAGCGCCAATCTAACTACAATTCTTTTTCTTCACGCTCCCCACCTGAACTCTCACTGAGTTCATCAATAAAATTTTATTATGAAAATTAAAATTTCCATTTCAGTGCTTTCAATAATCTAATACAAATTTCATATCAGTGATTCAATAATCGGATACAATTTCAAAATTTAAATACAAATATCAGTTTCAAGTACAAAATCAATTAATTGTAAACAAAATAATCTAACAAAATTTCTAACAAATTCCATTAATTTCAAACAAAAAAGTATAAAATTCAAACAATATAGTAAATGAAAAGTATTACCTACAATTGGCACAATAAAAATGACATTTTTTTCTTCAAACATATAAATATACTTATTTTCACTAAGTTTCAAATAATACTGCATTTAAAGTAAACAGAAAAGTTAAAAAGAAAGAAAATTAGAGTTCTATTAAAATTTCCATTTCAGTGCTTTCAATAATCTAATACAAATTTCATATCAGTGATTCAATAATCGGATACAATTTCAAAATTTAAATACAAATATCAGTTTCAAGTACAAAATCAATTAATTGTAAACAAAATAATCTAACAAAATTTCTAACAAATTCCATTAATTTCAAACAAAAAAGTATAAAATTCAAACAATATAGTAAATGAAAAGTATTACCTACAATTGGCACAATAAAAATGACATTTTTTTCTTCAAACATATAAATATACTTATTTTCACTAAGTTTCAAATAATACTGCATTTAAAGTAAACAGAAAAGTTAAAAAGAAAGAAAATTAGAGTTCTATTAAAATTTCCATTTCAGTGCTTTCAATAATCTAATACAAATTTCATATCAGTGATTCAATAATCGGATACAATTTCAAAATTTAAATACAAATATCAGTTTCAAGTACAAAATCAATTAATTGTAAACAAAATAATCTAACAAAATTTCTAACAAATTCCATTAATTTCAAACAAAAAAGTATAAAATTCAAACAATATAGTAAATGAAAAGTATTACCTACAATTGGCACAATAAAAATGACATTTTTTTCTTCAAACATATAAATATACTTATTTTCACTAAGTTTCAAATAATACTGCATTTAAAGTAAACAGAAAAGTTAAAAAGAAAGAAAATCTATACATATAATAAAACAGTAGGACCCGGTGTGTCTGTACATTGAAGATAATTGACAAAAATGGAGTCAGGGCGATAAAAGAAAACCAATGAAACACAAAAAAAATTTTTTGAATTTTTTGTCTGTCTGTCTGTCTGTCTGTCTGTCTGTCTGTCTGTTTGTTCGAGGTTATCTTCGTAACTACTGAATGGATTTTTATGCGGTTTTCACTAATGAAGAATGCACACTCCCGGGCAGTGTATAGGCTTTGTTTCATCAAAATCGGACAACAGACAAAAAAGTAACAAAAAGAAACAAAAGAAACTATTAGGTGCGCTGCTCACGTTTTTTAGTACATAACGTTTTTTAGTGCATATAAAATCCAATAGATGTCACTGTGCGATTTTAAAACGCGCTATCGTTATGTTTTCGCCAGTCTACTTAAGTATGAGAAAGTTTCAAGCTGGCTGTCGTTCCATGTGGTTTAGTCGGTAGAACGTCAGTGCGCCATACTGATGGCCCGGGTTCGATTCCCAGCATGGAATTTTTTTTCACTATGTTGGCATTAACGCCTATAAGCAATTAAAAGAATTTGAAATATTGTATTCAAGGCGAATTTTCTCTCTGGAAAAATTTCCTTGCATTAATATGTCAGTGTAATTTTTTTTTCGATTTAATTTTTTTTTTCGAAACTTTGTTTTTCTTAAAAAATTACAGTAAATATTTGATATTTCCCAACGTTTTTTGAATGATCGACTTGCTTTTTTTTTTTAATGTATGTCTGAAACTTATCTAACTACTTCTTCAAGATTTCTTTAGATAAACCGACCAGCGTAGCGGGCGAAGGCCGCTAGTTAGAGTTCTAAAAGAGATAAAAAAGAAAGAAAGTCTATCAATATTCATCAGTCTATAATTTCCAAAGGATATAGATGCTGGACAGATCTTTTTAGCACTCCGTTGGCTATTTTTATTTCTTATGAGCGAATGCTGTTATCTATAACTGGAATCGCTCTCTGAATTCTGCCAAGTTTCCAGAGAAGTTTATTTTTCATATAGCTTTCGATTAAGACAACATCACCCACTTTTAGTGGTGTATGTGAATTGGGATTTTTCGATGAATGGATTGTTCTTAAATCTAGAAGATATTGTTTTTTCCCCTTCGACCAAGTTGTTTTAGAGTAGTGATTGATATCTTTTTCTTTTCAGAAGTGCAGATACTTTTTGAACCATTTTCAATTACATCGAAAAAGTGAATAGGAAGTGAAAGTTCTTTACCAAAATTTAAAAAATCCATTGGAGTGAGAGGACGAGGTTCATCGTGTTCGTTATACACATATGTCAAAGGATGCAAGTTGAAGATAGCTTCCACTTCAACCAATAGTGTTGACATTTCTTCATAGCTCAATAGAGCTTTTCTAGTAATATTTCGTAGACACTCCTTGACTGATTTCACATGTCTTTCATATAAGCCTCCCCACCGTGCAGCTCTTTCAATGATATTTTTCCAAACGATTCTTTCTCTTGCAAGAAATTTCAAGAAGAGATTGTTGAAGTCATATAACTTATCGACTTCTTGTTTAGCTTTTTAAATTTCTTCGCATTATCTGAATAAATGACTTTACATTTCCTCTTCGAACTAAGAATCGTCTAAAACAAGGGAGAAAGAATCTGTAGTCATATCGGTAACGAGTTCTATATGCAAAGCTCTGGTAACACCGGAGGTGAATAAAACAATGTAAGTTTTTTTTTTTTAATTTCACCGAAGTTTTTCAAGTAAATAGGTCCCGCAAAATCTAAACCACAAATTGAAAATGGGGGAGCTTCATTCACTCTCTCTTTAGGTAGAGGGGCTGTGATTTGGTCTACAGGTTTACAAAGATATTTTTGACAAACGAGGCTTTTCATTAACTGTCTTCCTTTCGAAATCAAATAACGAGATCTAATTTTTGTCAAAATGTGGGCAATTCCTGCATGCATCATCTTTTCATGATCTTGACGTACAATCAGCGTTGTTAACCACGAATGTCTAGGCAAAATTATTGGATGTTTTTCTTTTGTTGGAAGATCACCAAATTCTAGTCTTCCTCCTAAATGTATGATTTCTGATTCATCTATAAATGGAACAAAGTTGAATAGGGAGGAGTTCTTTTCTACTAAATTATTATTTCTAAAAGACTCAAATTCTTCTTTAAAAACTGCTTCTGTTCACTTCGTATTAAGTAATTTTCTGCTTCTATCAATTCTTCAGTTGTTAGTGGACCGCTAACTTCCGTAGAATTTTTTAGCTTTATTATAAATCTTTTTTACCCAAGCAGTTCTTCTTATACTTTCTCCAAATTGCTAAATTTTTCTATACAAATAGTATTTTTAATCTCTTTAGTTATACACTCGCACTGCAATATGTCATTGGGTTTTTTCCTGTATTCTAATTCATCTTCATCAATTATTTCTTTATCTTCAGATTTTGGCTAAAATTCAGGGGTAAACTAAGCCATTTTGGCCCAAGTAACCAAGTAGGTTTATTGGTGAGTTTGGGGACTCTTGCTCCTCTTGAGACTAGATCTGCGGGATTGTCTGTCCCTGGGCAATGATGCCAATCAGAAGGGCATGTCCACTTACGAATTTCTTCAACACGATTTCGCACAAAAGGTTTGAATTTTTCAGGTAATCCTTTAATCCAAAAATATGTAATGTTTGATTCCGTTCAATAAATGCATGGAATTTTTAGATGTAGCGCCTTCAAAATGCTGCAGCTTAATTTAGCTGAACATAATACAGCCATCAATTCCAGTCTGGGTAAAGTGAGAGTTTTTAAAGAAGCCACTCTGTTTTTAGAAGCTACGAAAACAGTTCGAATGTCTTTTTCAGAGGTATATAGACGTAAATATGCAATTGTGCCAAAAGCTATTGTATTTGCATCGGAAAATAAATGCAACTGCAAATTCGCAATTTTCTCGTTTGGAATTTTGAAAAAATAATGTCGGGGAATAGAAAATTCAGATATTTCAGGAATTTTACTACACCAGTCTTTCCAAAGAGAAATTAAATATTTTGGGATGGTATCATCCCAATCTATGCCTAATGACCATTTTTTGCATCAAACATTTTATTCTTAGTGTGAAGAGTCCTAAAAATCCACTTGACCCAAAACTTGCAAAATATGCCTCTTTGTGTCAATTCTTTTAGAAGCAAACGCTACTAATTCACGAATGTCAAAATACAAAAAATCATTTAGACAGTTCCACGCTATTCCTAAAACTTTGTAAGGAACATTTTCTGTTTCACATGTTTTCAAATTATCACTGGAAATTACATCATTATTTTTCCATATTTTTTTTAAGGATTTTGAATTTGTGTGTCACTTATGTAATGACATACTAGCTTCTTTAAAAAATCTATAGACTCTAATGTAGTGGATAAAGCTTGCTCGACAGAATATTTACTTCCAATGTCATCATCTACATAAATATTTTCATTTAAAAAATCGACAGTTTCTGGATATCTTTTGATATATTTCTTTAAGTGGTGTTTTATTGGGGCTGCTACCAAGAATGGACTACAATTTACCCGCAAATAAAACTCTAGTAAATCTATATATTTGAGGGAGGTTAGATTCATCAAAAGGATCTTCAGAAAACAATAATCGAGACACGTCTCTGTCTTCTTCATCTACTAATATCTGTAAAAATGTCTGTTTGATATCGATTGTAAAAGCAACAAGATGAAATCGAAATCGTAACAAAATATCAAAAATTTCTGGGTACAAATTAGGACCTGGATGAAGACAGTTATTGAGAATTTAAATCATGAGCAGATGCATCAAACACAATCCTTAATTTACTAGTTACACGGTCTCTTCTTATCACTTCTGTATAAGGTAAATAAAGTTCAACATGCCCCTGGTCTTCTAAATTAGGAACTAATTCTACGATTCCCTGTTTTAAATAATCATTTAATACATTTTTATATTCAAAAAACAACTGGGGGTTTCTGACAAATCTTCTGTTTAATTTAACGAGTCGAGATTCTGCAATTTTTCTGTTATCATCCAAACGTCCATTCTCCCGTTTCCACGGCAATTTTACTTTATATCTTTTGTTTTCATATTTAATATTGCGTTCGAAATTTTTCATTATTTCATTTTCAAAAGGGTCAGAATCTTGTTTAATATTAATAAATCCTGAAGTTTCAAGATCCCAAATTTTTTTTATTTGATCAGAAATTAAGTGTTCTTCAATAATTATGTTTAAAATCAATGTTTTCGCTTTTTCTACCTTGAAGGCACCAGCCAAAGATGATTTCAACAGCAACAAGATTTTTGTTTAAATGTTTTATATTACCTGTTACTATATTATAGTAATAATCTACTCACACTAGAAGGGAAATGGACTCTTGACATTCTGGTGAGTCGGCAAGGGTTAAATTCTGTAAAATACTCACCTCGCCAAATTCATTTACTTCTGGGGGAGGGACATCACATCCAGATATTTCGTCTGTTACCAAAGCTTCTATTTCTAAATTAGACTTCAAAAGATGTTTATTTTCCAATTTAAGTTTAACAACATCATAATTTTTCTCAATTGGGATTTTACTTCCGAATGTGAATACCGATAATTTTTTCTTTCTCAATATTTTAAATTTTAATTTATCAGCAATTTCTCGAGTTAAAAACGTTCGCATTGCAGCGGTATCCAATAATAATAGAACAGAAACTTTTTTATTCTTACTTTTTACTTTCACACAGCAAGTTTGCAAGTAAATTCGATTTTTTCAATACACGAAATAGCCGAAATAATTTCATTACTTGTTTCATTTTGTGCATTCGCTGTTTCCAAAATTCTAACTGTACAACTTTTATCATTTGGTGAATTAGATTGTTTACAATTGGTTCTATTATGCCTACCCTGACATGCCGTACAGCGTCCATTTCCATTTTTGACTTAATTGTCACATCTTAATCAAAGCAACATATCGGCTGCATTCTGTTTACAAAAATCAGTATGTTCTAAAAGTGAAAGTTGAAGTTAAGAAATTGCATAGGACGTAGCGCTAATCTAACTGCAATTCTTTTTCTTCAATATATATAGTATGAGAGAGAGAGAAAAAACATATTTTAACATTTTTAATCTTTTATCCATATCATTTGCTATCCTTCGGCTTAAAACACTCCTTTTTATTCCTTTGGTGTAGCCGTTTTCAACTTTCCCAGCTTTAATTTCTTCGATTTCAGAACATTCTATAAGATCATTAAGCCTATATTATTTTATTATTGAGGACGTTTAGAATATTATTCTGTGTGAATTCTGAACTAAAATTGACAGATGTCCCAGATTTCAAGATTTGTCCGCATAGACTTTGAAGCGGAACGTCAAATGTCCTGTTTTTTTAATGATGCACAACTTCTTTTGAAATATATATACACTATATATGCTGTCTGCATCGAATGAAATCCAATACACAAATACCTTTGAAAACTGAACCTGGTTAATTTTTTTTTTTTTTTTTTTTTTTTTTTTTTTACTCCGAAAGTAAAATTTACCTGATTGATAAAAATGGTTATTAACGCAGATTAATTTTGGTTTCTAGTTATTTTAATTTCACAAGTTTGAATGTACATTTCAATAAATCTGTGAGGAACGAAAATGTTTCTCAGGTTTTTGAAGATAATGGGAGTGTGACTAATCACTGATAGTTTACTGCTTTTTACTGCTAGTTGCGTTATTTTGTGTAGGACTTTTTGTATGTCTCTTTCTACGTATTTGGAATAAAGAAATACGTTTTCTTATCCTGACAATGGCAACGAGCTATATATTCATATTTTTTATATGAAAATCCGCATTGTGCAAAACACATTCTAGCATTTCTTTTGTATACGAGAATGTGGATATCAAATAGCGTTCATATATTGAACAAAGTAAGTCCTTGGAAATCACCACCAAAACTGATCCACTAATTGACATTTCTCGAACAACTGATCTAGCCCAATGATTTTCTCGACGCCCGAAAACGGAATAACGTAAAATTTTCTCAATATCATTTAAGCCATTTTCAAATACAATTAGCTTGATCTGGACCCATAATGACCAAAGTGATCCACTAATTTAAATTCTTCGAACATATGTAACCTAGCGCGATGATCTTCCCGCACCCTATAACAGCATGCTACAAAATTTTGTCAAATTTTTTTGAGATTTTTTAGGAACACTTAATTTGATTGTGACCCAATGTGACCCAAAACGACAGACTAATCGAATGTTCTTGAACCCGAAAATGAAAATATACAGAATTTAGTCAAAATCATTAGAACCATTTTTAGATAAAATTAGTTTGAACCACAATGACCCAAAAATGACCCACTAATTGAAATTTCTTCAGAGGTGACCTAGCTCAATAGTTATCTCGTGCCAAAAAACGGTCAGATACAAAATTTCGTTAAATCCATCCAGCCGTTCAGTAGATATAAATAGTTTGACTTTGACCCATTACAACCCAAAATGATCCACAAATCACATTTTCTCGAACATGTGACCAAGCCCAATGGTCTTTTCGTGCCTGAAAATGGCAAAATACAAAATTTTATCGAAATCGTTAGGGCCTTTTTTAAGCTAAAAATTACACACACGCAATTTTTGCGGGTATTATAGTAGAAGATATGTATTAAGGGAAATCTATATTCAATTTTAAAAGTATGTAAGAGTATTTTGTAAGAGAGTAAATTAAGAAAATTTATTCGGGTATATTACACTGCTAAAAAAAAAGAGTAATGTTTCTTAATTTCTGAAAATGTACTATAATTACTAGCGATAATATACAATAGCTTCTTCCAAGTCACCCAAGATTCCGAAAAGCGCGCTTTTCGCTTTAGAAATCTCAGAGAAGAATTTATGTTTGAAATTCAAAGAAAAATTTATAAAAATAAATTTTTATTAGCTGGCCGTAGTTTTGAAAGCGTTTTCGGGTCGCTTTTACATTTTTCTTCACCCAGAAAACCAATTTTTTCGAATGCTATGTGATATAAAGTAAAAATTTTCATGTTCAGCAAACATGTTTAGCCAAAAAGCACATCGAATCAACAAAACTATCATTAAAATTTCAAACATTATTTTTTTATATAAATGCGTGCACAATTTCAGTTATGCAGACGACAATTTTAGTTGAAGTCTGATAGCACCCGAAAAACTTATTTTCTGAGTAGGGAGGACAGTGTAATTAATTATAAAAGCTACTCAAAAACATTTCTGAAAATTACGAGCAGCTAATAAAAATTTATTTTCACAAATTCTTTATCAAATTTCAAAAATAAATTCTTTTCTCAATTTTAAGAAGATAAAGAAACGCTTTTCGAAATATTAGAACGGTTATGGAGTTTTTCGTTCGTGATTATAGTGGATTTTTGAAGTTTAAGGAATATTTTTTCATAGCGTATATAACCTAAAAAATAGTTTTCAATCGTTAAGTGGGAAACTTCAACTTGATAAAAGTGATAAATATTAAAATAAATAAGTCAAAAAACCGGTATTAATGCGTAATATAAAAAACAAAGACCAAATTAATGCAATTATGATAACAATTACGGATTTTTCTTTAGTAATGCATAATTTTTTATGGATTATAATATGTTTCAACATTTCAATATGTTAAATAGTTTTTCCCTCAACAATAAACAATTATTGAGTTGGGAAATGAACATTATAGTAGAGCTACATTTGGAAATTAAGGCCGAAATATTTCATGACATGTTTACCAGGATTATACTCGTTGATACCAAAAATGTTTACTACTCCAAATGTAGCGGTTATGATATTTTAAGATTAATGCCTATTGAACTATAATGAATTTTTGAAATGTACTACTGCTTAAAAGAAAACAAATTACTTTTTAGTAAATTTAAGAATTATTATTTAATATTATTGTGTAACAATGTATATTTTGCCAATATGTAAGTATTGTTTGTATTGACTTTAGAAAAATTTTCCGCATCACATTTTTATTTTTTATTTATGTGTTCATTTAGAAAAATGTAGTTAGATTATTCAATTTAAATTAATAAGAAAGTTATCAAGATTCCTATCTCACTGATGAAAGGTCATAACTCAGTCTGAACAAGCAGTTTGCTTGAGCTTGTAGGACAAATAGATCTCCAAGATTCTAGTACTTTTCGAAGGGTGTGAGGGCACTGTAAAATATTTGTGTAACGTTACTCCATGAAATTGGTGGCAGCTTTGCTGCGTCTAATTTTGTGGAATAATTTAACCGGTATAAGCGGTGTAACATTGCGAAGTTACACCAGTAATATATGTTTAAATGACACCATTATATAAGTCAAAAATTACTCCATAAAGAGGAAATCGTAGCTGCCACCAATTTTATGGAGTAACGTTACACAAATGTTTTACAGTGGGATAATATAATGTAATCTAATATTTCGAATTTTTCCGCATTTAATTCACTTTTCCTTGTCTTAAATTTCTTTTCTTTTCATTTTCACTTAAACTTTCCTTTCGTTTTGTCACGTACATATTTTGTTCAATGTCAATTCATTCGGTTTCAAAACATTTCTCTTCATTGAAAGTTACAGCTTATTTTATTCCTGTGGACGCTTAGAATGTTATAACCCCGCAAATTCAGGATTCAACCACAGTGATTTAATGAATTCGCCAAAAGAAATCGATTCACGCCTTTTCACTTTATTGAATTCTTTATATTAATGCGTTGTTCTATCATCATTTCTTCGTAAGTTCTCCCTATAAAACCTCGAAAACTAATTTTTTCGATCTTTTCAGTTGTTCAAATAACTACCACAGCATCAGTGAGAATTTAACCCGTGGACTCTTTATGGATTCTACCGGTGTTGATGTTATGTATAACGGCCGATTATCTGCACGAGACATATAGGCCCTAGTGAGAGTGCCCTCCGTGGTGGGTCTTTCTAAAAGTGCTATTACACGTGCGCTGCTGCAGGCGTTAAATCGCAGGCGTCTCCATGTTATCTTATGGGACCAGGGGAGTCGCTTGGTTAGCGCTCGATTCTTTTGTGTCGGGGAGTCTTTGACGCCTGGAACAAAGCGAGTCGCCAGTAAGAGCCAATCAAATGCTTGGATGCTGAAGGATGATGCTAAAGACTCTTCTCGAACAGCCAATGAAATGCTAAGAAAACAAAAAAACGCAGGCGATTTTTGTCGCTCGCAATTTTTATGTGTAATAGCACTTTAAGGGAACCTACTCCGCATTTACGCAAGGAAATCCAAGTTTCGAAGAAAACCACGGAAATCGCTGAACTAGGCCGACGGGCGCGATTGGGCTCGAACCCAGTGCCTCTCTTCTACCAGCTTCGTGAGCAGAACATCTCAGACACTGATAAGACCCTGGTTTCTACTGGAATATTTAATATTGTTATGAAGATTCGTCAAAAAATTTTCTACTCAATTCGATACATTTCTTAAGTTTCTTCTTAATTTTTTCCAGTAACATCTTGTTAAATAAATTCTTTTGTTAGTAATTTATTGAAGTGATAAATAAGCTTTCTGTTTATTTTGATTGATTTAGTTTTAAATGGTAACATCATTTAAATTTAATTCAATGAACTTAATTCTGTATTAGTTATTAATATTTATTAATCTATATATTTTAATTATTTACTGTTTCATACTCTAAAGTATATTCCTAATATTAAATTCTTGTGTAATAAATGTAAATGTGTCATTTAACGTTAGAGTGCAGAACTTTATTGATTCGTTGATTAATAATTGGATTTCATGTTTAAGATGGTTGTGCTATATCTTATCCAATAAATATACTATTTTTTACTCAACCAGCCTGCTTATACTCAACATTATTACTCTTTTCTCCTACTCATATTTATTCAAAAAGTTCCGAGCAACATGTGCAAACCATTTCTCATATATTTATATATATAAATATTTCTTCACCAATTAACCCAGGTTATGATCCTTAATTAGTAGTATGCTTTTGTTTTTAAATTATTTCAATCTAGCTTTTTTTTTTCTTAATTTATTTTTGCGTCAGATTTTATTTTTTTGTGTATGCATTAGTTCTTTTTTTAGCATTCTGTAGCTTTTTATGACTAATGTGAATGTGATATCGTATTGTGGTATTTGTAACAATCAAAGTAATTAAGATTTAATGATTCTGCCTTGGTTCCACAAATACTTACATTTTTTTCAAAATTTACTTCATTTCGAATTCCATGTTAATCTTGTTATAAGGATCTGTTTATGAAAATTTTTAAATGGTTTATGCATAATTTATAATTTGAATACATTCCTTTCTATTTTTTGTGTTTTGATTTCGTTTATAATGGTTTTGTAACATTGTTCCTTGCAAATCAATCCAAATGTTTAACAACTTGAAAAAAATAATTCATTCCAACTCGAATGATGACCTTTTTTTTTGTATAAATAACAATTAAATGTTACTCTCCATTAAAACATGAAATAATAATAAAACAACAAAGCATTTCAATGTCCCCTTTTAAAAAAAAATGAGAACAAATAAATAAATCGAAACGCATTCAATTCATTAAACAAGATTCTAAAAATCAAGGGAAAAAACTATGTTAGTCTTTTGATTACAATAAAACATGAAATTATTCGGAAATATTTCTATTTTATCTATTATATTTAAATTTATAATACAAGTTCTGTCTCCCATTTTGTTTGTGTTTACAGAGCAGTTCTTTGTCTGTTTTTCTTTGACACAAAGCAAAATAGTTTTGAATCTATCTTTTATCCTTTTTAATTAAAATTTCAGGAATATTCTGCATCAGCAAGTTAATATTATAGAAAATAAATGTAATTTTTAAAAGTAAAGTAAAGAAATAGAGATTTTGAGAATAAAAGTAAAAAATGAAATGAAAATTTCCGTTATCCGTTTATTTTAACATAATAGGAAAACTTTTTGCTTGGAATTTTTACAGTGAAATTTCCATTTAACGAAGCGTCATCTTTACATAGCTTAAACACTTCTTTATGAAAAAAATTCGTTAAATAGAAAGGAATTAAAAATCATGAAGTTTATATGATAAAATAAAGACGTATAAAGGAAAAATACACATGAAATAGAAATATTGACAAACTATATTTTAATGTCGGACTGTAACTTCTTTAAATCATTTTAGACTTAAGCAAAAAATTGAATCAGAATAACTTTTTAAAAGATACATAAAAATTACATAAAACAAAAACTGAAGCGTATAATAGCTTTTCTTTTTTGCTCAGTATTGAAAATCCTTAAGTTAAAAAAAAAAAAAAAAACCCTGCAATATTACATTTTACAGATTTTCTATAATAAATAAGCAGTTCACAGAAAATTTCGCATGCTCGTAAGTATCCGAACGTTTTATAAATAGCATTCTCGTGCAACTGTAATATCCTTCTTGTTGTATCGAAATATTTTAGTATTTCTTCTTTTGAATGGAAATGATTATATGAATAAACAATTTCATTTTTAGACGATCCGCAGAAACGAATACATTCATACATACATACTTAATATTATGTCCCTTCGATAAATTTAAGTTGCATTTGAAATTTACCTTAAATATTCAAGTTTTAAATATTTTACATTAAATTGAAAAAAAAATCTCTCATTTTAAGATGTAAAGTTGCAAAAAACTGTACAGTTATAAGAATTTATATGAAACAAAAAAGATGTGAATCTACAAATCTATTTTTTGTAAAAGTACAGAATGTTAACTTTAGCTCTACGAACAAATCTATTAAAATTAAAATAATCTTACTAAAATTTTATCTGTAACTTTATTTACAGTTACATATAAAGTACTAGGCATTCCCGTTTCTTAAAAAAAATACTTGGTGTCCTTATGGATTTTTTTATTTACAGTGAACACATGTAACTGTTACATGAATGTTTCCAGTCGCCATTACATAAAAGGCTCTAAGAATCCCAGTTTCCTAAAAACATAACTTCACAGTTTTTTTTTTCAGTGTATAAAATACGCGTATCAAAATTTAAATTCATTTTTAATGCTTATTGAATGAGATCAGAATTTCCATTTTCAATGAAAATAAGATTACTTACTTTTCCTATAAGCATCTAATATTTATGAATAAAAAAATATATGAATATTTTACAAATTAGTATAGTTTACAATTTGTTATTTTATCATTTTGTAGAGGAATTTTAAAATGAAATGTTTTTTGACTGAGACATTTAAATAAAATTAAAAAATTTAATATAGAAAATTAAATAATAAAATTCACATATCCATATACATAGATATATATAATTAAATTATAGCTACTTTCATACATGCAAGACAAAATCCTTTTTATACAACAATACATTTTTAATTTATTGTGTTTAAAATCATATATTTCAAGACATTTATTTCCACAATGCATACGTCTCCCTATATATATATATATTTATTTATTTATTTAAAATAATAAATAAAATAAAATTTATTCGTTTTTGATGTACCTTAATAAAACTATTATGACTAGTAAACGAAATAGAAGTATGAGAAAAAGCTTGGAAAATGTCATTATAAAATAAAGCTATGTTAAGTATGTCTGGAAAAATACCAAGCGACTGACTGATAATTGTTTGTGTCATAACATTTTCAGCTTATATCTGTAGATGAAAAACAGCATAATTAAAAAAAATAAACACTTAAAACTCTTTTTTAAATAAAACATTTACATAACATATATATATATATATATATTAAAGGACAAGTAATCAAAAAAATACTGTTTAATATAGTAAAGATATAAGCGATTTAAAATTGAAGTACTCTGTAAAATTTTAATGCATTTTTAAAAATATGCTTATCATCAAAGTGAATATGTTTTTGGAACAACCATGAACTTCACCTTTAATTTAAAAGTTCCCAAATACCGTTACATTTGAACTATTAAAATTAAGAACTAAAATTGAAAATCTGTTTTAGAAAATTTTTGTCAAATTTTGTAAGGAAGGTAACGTTTATGCAGAAAGTAAAGATACTGGTATTTATAGTATTTGAGTTTGAATGTTTCCAGATTTCAAGAGAAAATGAAATATTGATTGTTCTTTGTAGCTTAGTCATTTTTTACAGATTTCTTATATTTTCGCGGCAAGAAAGAATAAATTTGAAATAAATATAAACTATTGATTAATTAGAGTATGGGTAATTCGATGGATTTGTTACATAGATTTTTAATTAAAATACATAATATGTATTGTAAGTACAATAACAAAAGATCCGAGCATCCAAGCAGACACAGTAATATGTTGATGCACGCCAAGTGGAACAAATTTGTGCATATAGAAATCGGATGTATTTTCTGTGATTATGGGATCATTCAAAATGTTGTACGGTACTTTATAATACAATAATAAATTCATTTATCATCGCAACCACCACAGCAGTGTTATTTTGTGTGTGTGCTGACTTTGAGGGAAAACAAGTACACAGTAAAAAGAAATCTGTAATCCTACAGATGAAAAATTATCGAAATCTGTATGCTTACTAACGTTTTACTTGTGCATCTTACAAGGAAATATGTAAATCTACAGAATTAATTTTTGTAAAGCTGCAGAAATCTGCAACTTTACAAACAAATCTACTAAATTGCAGTAACCTTACTAAAATTTTAGCTGTAACATGGGTTGTTAGTTACATAAAAATTTCTTGGAATCCCAGTTTCGTAAAAAATTCTTATTAACCTTACAGGGTTTTCGATTTTCAGTGCGAATCTGTATATGTTACATGCACTTTTGCTGTTGCCGTTACATATAAAGTTCTAGGAATCCCAGTTTCTTATAAAACTTTTAGCAACTTTAGAGATTTTTTTACAGTGTATGTGGTACTACTACAATGTAACTTGGGCGAACTAAAAGCTCTCATAAGTAGTGTTCTGATCATTGATATAAGTAGTAACAATTATGCTTCAGTCAGTTCTTCAAGAACAAGACTTTCGTCTGTGATATTTTCTCTGCAATCAGAGATAGTCATAAAATACATTTATGATGCTATAAAATAAAAAATCAGTAAACACACAATTTTACGATTACCGTTTTAGCGATTATTGGATAAGGGTCACGGCTGCTTTTTAATAGTTACAATGTATTCACTTATTCATTTTATCAAACCGCAAATAATCCGAATCTTGATTCAGAAACTTTCCAAAACGTCATTCTACATCCTTCAGAAATTAAAAATCTAGGAACAGTAAAGATCAGTTTTCTTTCCAAAAATGTTCCATGCGTTTTACAGAGTATGGATCAAGCTGTTGTACAGTGTTTCAAAAAATGCATCGTAGAAGCTAGTCAATGATATTCTAATGAATTTATAATCAAGCAAAACTCATAAAATGAATTCGTTAGTCGCTGTTCATGCAGCAAATGGTGCATAGCAAGCAGTTTCGCGGGATACAGTTTTGATCCAATCCCGCTGGATATTTAAAGAGCCAAGCTTGGCAAATTAAACCAGTTGCTCTTCCAATCATCTAATGCAAGTATAACGTAAATATGTTGTTTGGCAAGAAAATCTCACGTTCGTAGATTATGTTAACATTGACAATAGTTTCAAAATGCGAAAAAAAATTACTAAGAATGATTCAAACTGCAGTCTTCTCAATTCAAACTGTACATTCCGTATAATTCTTCTCACCTGGAATAATTCTTCAAACGAAATTGGTGGTATTCTTGAAATACCTGTAACGTAAAAAAACAGAGGATGCCATCAAGTTTTACAGAACTTTTTAAGAAGAGAAGAAAACTCTAATGACTACTAACAGATGATTAATGATCTTAAAAGCAGTATTCTGGAATTTTCCAGATGTCACTGAAAGCAAAAAAGCGTTATTTTATTAATTAAAAAAATGTCAATTAATTAGTCTAACAATTTTTTGATTTTATAAAATATTTAAATTAATTTTTATCAAACTATTCCATATTTTTTATTATTCTTTAATTCTAAAAATAAATATATTAGAATACTAGGAATTTTTGAAGTGCATTAAAATCAACCAATAATACAGTGCTCATAAGTCAGTCATCAGTGAAATCATAACACAACTAACGATTTGGTGCATTCTGAAGAAGAAGACAAAATATGCAAATTTTCAGCGTGTGTATTTAATATTGATAGTAGAACATTTTCTGTTATAATTGCTATATTAAAATTTAAGTTACATTAAAAAAAATTCTATTTTTTAAAACTTAAATAAGGTGATTGTTAAGAAATTATGAATTCACCTGAGGAAATTAGCATTATACATCACAACAGAAACATTGTAAAATGTACGCGTTTGCATATCCTAAAGGTATAACCGAAAAGCAAAAGTGCAGGTTAATATTGTGTTATTTACAATACATTTAAAGATACCTTGACGTAAAGAGTTATATGCGACTGTAGTAAGAAATATTTGGTTTCATAAGGGTGCTGATAAATCTGAACGAGAAATATTTCAGTTAATGAAGCTTCTAAAGTTGCCATCCACAATGAAATAATTAGAGGATTCAAATAAAATTAAACTATCTGGAAGAAAAAGGATTTGGCGCAACGGGATGATAGGCAAATATTTCGATGATAAAAATATTTTGCGATTATTGATCATTGCATTAAAATTTCTAGTGCTTGATAAATGTTTTATACACTGTAAAAAAAAAAAAAAAAAAAAAAAAAAAAAAAAAAAAAAAAATCTGTGAAGGTACTAGACATTTTCTAGGAAACTGGGATTCCAAGAACTTTTCATGTAACGATAACAGGAAAAATTCATGTAATCGATTCTGAAACTTGAATTTTTGCTGCTACCGTTACAGGAAAAGTTCTTGGAATCCCAGTTTCCAAGAAAAAGTTTAGTACCTTTGCAGATTTTTTTTTACAGTGTACTACTCAAATGACCTAATATTTACTATGTAAGTATTGGATCTAAGAAATTCTTTCGTTTTGTGTCAGCATTTAAAAACTCTTTAAATAGCTGAACAAAAAACATTTCTTTATGCAACATGCAATATTATTAAATTGACAGGACTGCTTCGAATAGTAATTTTCAGTACACCGATGCTGTCATTATGTATTTCGATTCCTTCCGTGTATTTACGGATTAATATCTCAGTTAATTACCGACTTTTTTTTCGAAAATCATAATTAACAAAGCATTTCTTCTTCAGCTACGAAAAGTACCTAACAGTATAACAAGTATTCAACACGTTTGCTACAATCAATTCAAAATTTGTATGTAATGAAAAATTCGTTTTTTAAAAAACTATGTAACCTAGTGTAATTGCTATAGCTTTCCTGCAAGATTTAAATTGACCTCTACTTTTTAAAATTTTTGTCATAATTTTAGTTTTAGTGAATTGGGAAACTGATCGAGTGGAACATAATTTTACATTACATTTTCGACAATATCTCTAAAATTATAATACCTAAAATCTAAGGAAATGTATGTTTGAATTTAACGTTTTGAAAGCTTTCTCACGATAACCCACACAGCATATAAAGTAACTTTTTTTTGTTAAAGTGACTTAATTAATTCATCTAAATTTCTTTTAAATGTATTTGTGAATGTTTAATAATTTGTAAATTATGTGGGTCAACACTCTTTATTACTTCTCCTAATCTGAATTGTCCACATTTCATGAGTTTAAGAGTAAAATAGCTGTGACAGGCAGACAGACGCAGGAGTAATCTTACAATGGATACGTTTTTACTTATTGAGTACAGAACCCTAAAAAGGGCAGTAAGCAATATATTTTGTCAAGTTTCATCCGCCATATGTCAAGCTCCTTATTAATTATTTAAGTCGAAAAATAGATATAGTTACAAAAAAGATGCTGACTTTGCACCACAACAATATGTCAACTAATCTCATAAACATACTTGCCTCATTACTTATCTTCAGTACTTTATTAGTTTTATTTCTGAAGATGGCTTTCAAAACTTCCTGACTTTTTATTTTTTTTACCAAAAAGTTTTAGTACTTATATTGCAATATAACAAAAACGACATATTTTCGGTGAGGGAAAGATTTTCATATAGTATACGAAAATAATTTATAGTTTCTCAATGCGTCACCAAATAGTAAATATTAATGTTTTTTTTTTATTAATTTAAGTCTTTTATTTCAGAAAATGTTATATGTTTAACTATTGTAAAGTTTTTATGAAATTTTATGAAAAGCAGAATCTGTTGGTAAGATTTTTTTTATATGTGTATCCTTATGTCATTAATAATTAATTTTGTTTTAATTTTTGCAACTTATTGTTAAATTTTAGATTATTATACAAATATAAGTTTAATAGAATCCTTCATTAAATCAACAAATATTACAGGGAACTCCAAATGTAAATTTTATGCCCAATTTTAAAGAAACAAAGGGTGCGCATATTTTTAATATGCCTTAATTTACTGTTATAATATCTAAATTAATTTTCTTATTAAAAAGCGAGTTTTCTAGATACCTGGTAAACTATGGATACCTTGGATGTCTTTTTAGAGAAACTTTTACGTTCTATAATCAACAGGACCTGCGTGCGCAACTTTACGATGGGCTGTGTACAAAGCATTTTGCATAAGTGTCTCAGAATTAAACGTTGAACAGCCCGACTAATTAAACTTGTTTTTAAACTGCATGTAAAATATAAAAATAATTAAAATCAACGCTCTATAATAATTTTGGCTCAAATTAGATTAAGTTTCTCGGCCATTATATCACATACATTCCCCTTATATTATATCTAATTCCTTGTATCATATACAGGATGTCCAAAGAATAAGACCCCGATTTCAAAATTAAATTTCTCAAAAACAAAGTTCGATAGATTCATACGGTACACGGTTTGTTTATTATTTAAGCTATAAAAATACTATACAAAAGTTTCCACCGGTGAATATTTTGAAACGATTGTGTTCTGTTTATAAAAAATGGTTCATTTAACATTTTTCTTGTTTTAGATTGCTTGCAGAGAACGAGTTTTTCGGCTTACAGTGCCATATTTTAACGATTTTTCGAACTAAGTTTTTCGAATTTCGAAATTTCAAAAATTTAATTTCCAAAATCATTAAATTATGGCAGTGTAAGCCAACAAGCTTGTTCTCTGCAAGCAATCTAAAACAAGAAAAATATCAAATCAAGCATACTTTGTAATCAGAACACAATCGTTTCAAAATATTCATCGTTTGATACTTCTGCATAAAATTATTACAGCTTATCTAATAAACAAACCGTTTACCGCATAAGTCTATCGATCTTTGTTTTTGAGAGGGTTTTATTCTCATCCTGCACTTTATATTATCTTTATTAAATTTTATAATTCAAAGTGCGCATTTTTAAAATTCTTTTGCAATTTTATTAGACATATTAAAGGAGAAAATTTAGTTTAAAGATTGCTTTTTAAATCTTAGAATAATTTAGAAAGGGAAAAAGCATCTCATCAGTTTCAGTGGGGGAATTTCCCTCCGCCAAATGATAAACGACGTACTTTGCACTCAATAACAATTGCTCCAATAGATCAGGCAGTAAGGCGGTCTTATATTTTCAAGAGATCTCGGGTTTAAACCCCACGACGGCTAGAAACAAATTGTGTTAACTTTTAATAGCGCAAAATTTAGCTGCTTTTCTGATTTGCCCGTACGTCGTACGATCAAAGCGATTTTGCCAATCATTATTGGCCCGCACCACATAAAGGGGCATTGCTATTTCAGTCATTATTTATTCTTATTAACAGTATTTTTTTTTTTTTGCATTATTTAGCATTTTATTTTACTCGATTAGAAAAAAAATTGTGTTTTGAAAAACAGTTGCTAAAAGATCTGTAAAAAGCATGTAAAAAATAGGCAATATATGAAAAACTTTTTCAAAAATATTGATCAGTAGTTTTGGTTAAGTGGTTAAATTTACTCGGAAAATTTAAGTTCCTTGACGATTGAATGATTCGCTAATTAAAAATAAAATATATTAAATTATTATTATTCATAGAAGTATATTTACAGAGCCTTGTGTATTTTTAAGTATGTTAATTTATGGAATCTATTCAAAATTTATCGAATAAATTCTTTGTTGTTTAACAGAATTTCGTTTTTTTTTTTATTTTTGTAATTATACGTAAGACATGAGATAACGGATTATGCGTAGATTCTACGTTTGTTCAAAGAAAAAAAAATTAACAGTGAGCTTAAATATACTAAATACCACAATCAAAATATTCGTATATATTTTTCCATTGTTACATACAGAAACGGGGAAATCGATATTAAAAGATACCATTGTTAAATATTTTTTTCATAAAATATAGCTTGAAAATTTACGAAATTCCAAAATTTTTCGATGATTTAAATTTTTCTACACTACAGTTTTATATATTGAAATTTAACCAAAATAGCTCTATTGTTATTCTATCCTGTCTGAAAAGTATTTCAAATCAATGATGCAAACATTTCTATTCTATTCAGCAAAAATACAATATATTTTAGAATCATCAGTCATCTTTTGTGTGCATGCTTGCATTGAAATTGATTCAGGAGCAAGAAAGAATTCCATTCCTTTGTTTTTAGATCAAATGATTGGAAAATTGGTCCCAATGGAGATAAAATAGATAAATACTTTTTATTTGTTAGGTTTCTGAAAAATTCAGAAAATGCATTCGTACAAGAGAAATTGTAGTATGCCTAGAACCATAATATCAATCAAAGAGACGGAAAGTGAACAAAGACGATAGAGAAATATCTCGACAACACATGGTTGAGAGGAAGGAAAACAATGTGCTGTTTTTACTCATAAAAATAACGTTGGATGCACATATACTTGTGTGTGCGCGCGTGCTGTATTTGTATATTAAGAAATTACGAATGATTTACTAGAGATGAATAAACTAAAATTCCATTAAATATTTTTAAATTTATAGTCACAACAATGATTATGCTAGCATCAATTTAAAATGTATGTGTATGCTATGTATAAATTTTACTTTGTAATGTTCGTTTAATTATTTTAAGTTTTAAGTTTTATACACTGTTTATATAATTGAAAATGCAAAAGTTTAAAACATGTATGCATCTGTATATATTGTAAAAAATATTTTGCAATATTCACTCAAATTATTACGTTTAGTTTACTATGAAAAGTTTGCAGCTTATTCACCATTTCCCTATTTCTTATTATTTATTCGTATCTAATTTCTCAATTTTAAAACGCATAAATTAATAATTATCTTGTACGAAAATAAAAAAATAGCTTCTCTGAGAATATATCAGCTTTACTAGTTGATAAAAATATATGAAGGAACTAAAATTTTTTGATAAATATTTAGAATGAGATAATTATTAATATACGCATTTATACATATACGTATATATATATATATATATATTTATATATGTTACAGGCCAAACCCGATTTTAGGCCAAACTAGATTGGCCTAGGCCAAACTAGTCTATCCTAACGCCCATCGGATAAACTAGTTTTTCCTAGGCCAAACTAGTCTATCCTAACGCTCATCAGATAAACTAGTTTTTCCTAGGCCAGACTAGTCTATCCGAATGCCCATCGGATAAACTAGTTTTTCCTAGGCCAAACAAGTCTATCCGAACGCCCATCGGATAAACTAGATTTTCCTAGGCCAAACTAGTTTGGCCGGACGGTCATTAGGTTAAACTAGTTTAGCCTGCTATTCATTGGTTTGAATTAGTTTATCCTAGGCCGAACTAGATTGTCCTAGGCCAATTCAATTTGGCGTGTTTTTTTTTTTAATCTACAGACCCCCACGGCGGCAACTTTCTAGTTTTGATCCCTAAGGCCTAGGCCAGCCTAGGCCAATTGGAATTAGCCTAGGCCAATGCAGTTTGACGCGATTTTAGCTCATAGACTATCAAAGTATGAGAGTTAATGTGCTCGCAGATTCTGTGTGCGTGTATGTAACCATGTACGTATGTACGTACGTATGTACATAATGCGATAACTCCTGATAGAAATATCCAATTTGCTTCAAATTTTGGACATAGTTTTACCCTGATAACGAACTTTCCTGATTAGTTTCAGGGGTTCATTCGATAAGAATAAGGGAAGGGGAACAAAAGACTAATCCGCACCCCCCCCCCCCCTCCTTAATATAGTTAAGTCAGTTTTCTATGCAAACGTATCAGATTTTATTAAAATTTTAGGTATAATATCATTTTGATAAGGTACATTCATGATTAGTTGTGGGTTCATTGTTTACATATAAAGAAAGGAGGAATGGGGGGTGGGTAACACTTTTAATTTATGTAAATAGGTTTTTCACGGATAATTTACCGATTTGTTTCAAATTTTGGATGTAGGTTTCTTCTGATAAGGCGTTTACCTGATTAATTTTGGGGGTTCTGAGTTTAAATATAAAGATAGAGCGGATTATATTTTCAATCGGATAGAAACTTTTGGTTTTATGAAAAGATTTTTAATTCGTAACAGATATTAGTTTTCACACACATCACTTCACGCGATATTGTTCATATTAAAAAAGTAAGTATCCGAATCTTTTTAAAAATAAGAAAAAGTTTAAATAAAGCACGATACTTGAAATTTAGGATGGGAGGGGGGGGGTAGAGTAAGGGGACGCTAGAATTTTTTTTTTTAAGCTCAGCGTTTTTTAAAGTTTTAGCTGCTAATTAAATATTACCATTTTTTGAAACTTTTAGAAACATAATAAAACACGATGTTAAATATTTAAGAAAAAAGATGCCGCGTTAAATACCACTATTTTCTATTAGTAATTTTTGTAAAAATGTTAAATTCTTGTTGGAATTGTTTGAAACTTTGTGATAGTTTATAACACATGATACAAAATTGTAAAAAAAGTCCCATTACGAAAGGGAAAGGGGGGGGGGGTCAAACAAAATCAGGAAATATAACGGAAATTCTAGGTTGATCTATTTGAAACTTTAAGATAGTTTATGACACATGATATAAATTTATAAAAATATATTTCGCGTTTAATGCCACTATTGACGAATAGTGATTTTTGTAAAAATATTAAATTCTTGTTTTGAAGCACCGCGACATCGAGTAACATATCTACACATAGATTCTTTAACGGAGTTTTCTTAAGATACAGTTTTGTTGGTAATAGGGTACGCTCCCTGGTGATGGAATGTGGAACTAATGCGAGCACCCTGGTGTTGGAATTTGGAACTAATACAACGCGATTTAGGTATGGACGAATGTTGAATCAAAGAGAAAAAAACATGATGATAAATATTTAAGAAAAAGGATTCCGCATCGAAATACCACTATTTTCTAATAGCAATTTTTGTAAAAATGTTAAATTCTTGCCGGAACGTTTTGAAAAATCCATAACAACGTCTTTCAAATTCTAATTCAATCTGAAATTTAATGAAAATCTGTGTATTAGTACTATTTGAGATAGAATTATCGCAGAAATCATAAAAAAAACTGGATAGAAGCGCTTACTATCGAGCCATTTACTCTAAAAACAAAAGAATATTAATTTATATTAGGGACTAACTGAATTTGAAGTTTGATGAAAATCTGTGCATTTCTTTTTGAGATAGAACTATTGCGATAATCATGAATAATGCCACATAGCAGCGCCACCTGTTGCACTATTTATTCCAAAAACTAAAATTACTTTTGTACTTTTTTATATCAAGGACTAATAGAATCTGGAGTTTATGAAAATTCATGCATTAGATCCTGAGATAGAGCTATTGCAATAATCACGAATAATACCGTATAGCGGCGCCACCTTTCAAGAGATTTACTCCAAAAACTACAGAATACTAATTTATATCAGGGACTTACAGAATCTAAAGTTTGATGAAAATTCGTGCATTAATTCTTGCGACAGAGCTATTTCAGGAACCGGGAAAATTGAGCACAACAGCGCCACCTATTGAACAATTAACATGAAAACGTAAAAAGAATTAGTTCATATCACGGATTTACTGATTCCGGAAGTTTGATTAAAATTCGTAAATTAGTTATTGAAATAGTGTTGATGCAAATCAGTAAAAATGCACTTTAGAAGCGCCATCTGTTGAACTATTTACATGAAAAAGTAATCAGCATCGATTTATATCAGGGACTATCTGAATATAATTTTTTATTAAATTCCGTTCATTAGTTCTTGAGATACAGCTATTGTGAAAATTGTGAAAAATGTAGCATATCATAGCCATGTTGAGTGATTTACTTTAAAATAGAAACAACACCAACTCATGTCATGGACGAACTGAATCTAAAGTTTGATGGAAATTTGATGGTATTAGTTATTAAGATAAAGCTGATGCGTAAATCGTAAAAAAATGCAAAACAGCAGAGCCACCTGATGAGCGATTTACACGAAAAACTAATCAGCATCAATTTAGATCAGAGACTACCTGAATATAAATTTCGTTCATTAATTCTTCAGCCGCGTCCCCACAGCCTGCGGTAGCGTAAAGCAGGTGTGCTGCACGCGTACTGCCGAGCACCCTCTTCCTTTTCGAACGAACTTCGAAGCGAACAAAATTTAAATCGTAGCAAGCGTGCTGAGCACGCACCGCCGAATGTAACTCTCCTTTTTGAAAGAACCTCGAAGCGAACAAAATTCGAACTATATCCCCGCTGTCCACGCCAATCCGATAACGGGCGAAGCCAGCAAGTTTTAACTAAGCAACGTTATATTAGTTCCTAATTCCAACACCCAGGAGCGTACTCTATTATTAACAAAACTGTATCTGAATGAAACTCCATTAAACAACTTATTAGTAGATATGTTACTTGAGGTCGCGGTGCTTTAAAACATAGAATTTCCGTTATATTTTCTGATTTTGTTCGCAACCACATCCTCTTTCACACTGAAATGTAACTTTTTTTTTTATAAATTTATAACATATGCCATAAACTATCACAAAGTTTCAAAAAGTTCCAGCAAGAATATAAAAAATTTTCAAAAATTACTATTAGAAAATAGTGGTATTTCGATGCAGAATCCTCTTTCTTAAATATTTATCATCATGTTTTTTTTTTTTTCTCTTCGAGGTTCGTCCGCTTAAACATACGTCCGTTTCAAGATTTTATATAAAAGAAGGGACCCGATAGCGGGAGAAGCCGGCTGTTTTGAACTAAATCGCGTCCAAATTTCAACACCAGAGTGTCGTGTTATATTAGTTACACATTAGTCCGTTATATTAGTCGCGTTATATTAGTCCTACATACGTACGTACATACATACGTACATGGTTACATACACACACACAGAATCTGCGAGCACATTAGCTTTCAGGCTTTAATAGTCTGTGAGCTAAAATCGCGTCAAATTGCATCGGTCCAGGCTAAATTAGATCAAAACTAGAAGTTGGCGCCGTGGCGGTCTTTAGATTCAATAAAATCACGCCAAATTGAATTGGCCTAGGACAATCTAGTTCGGCCTAGGATAAACTAGTTCAAACCAATGAATAGCAGGCTAAACTAGTTCATCCTAATGACCGTTCGGCCAAACTAGTTTGGCCTAGGACAATCTAGTTTATCCGATGGGCGTTCAGATAGACTAGTTTGGCCTAGGAAAAACTAGTTTATCCGATGGGCGTTCGGATAGACTAGTTTGGCCTAGGAAAAACTAGTTTATCCTATGGGCGTTAGGATAGACTAATTTGGCCTAGGAAAAACTAGTTTATCCGATGGGCGTTAGGATAGACTAGTTTGGACTAGGCCAATCTAGTTTGGCCTAAAATCGGGTTTGGCCTGTAACATATATATGTTGCAGCCAATTCCCGAAATTGGCCAATTCTAGAACTGGCCGGCCAATTCCCGAATTGGCCAGCAACCTTAAAAAATGACTGGCCAATTCTAGAATTGGCCAGCCAATTCGCGAACTGGCCAGATGCATTTGGCCAATTCGCGAACTGGCCAGATGCGATTGGCCAATTCGCGAAATAGATATAAGCACTCGGCTTAATCCTTTCTAACATAGTTGAAAGTGTCTATGAATTCAATAGTCTAACCGTCAACCTGTCCGTGATCTAACTCGAGTAAAGTTTCCGGTTAACTTGTAATTGTCATCGTGTTTGGTTTATCAATTAATTTCGATATTGAAAGGGAATTGTGTACTATTTTTGGTTAGTTTAGTTAGGTACACAAAAATATTTCGTTTCAATATAATCAATGAAAATCTTTTTTACTGTACATTTTAATGTTACATTATCTTAATTACAAACAAGTTGGAAATTGCGCGTGAACGTAGCAAATGAGGTGCGTTCGTACGATAACGAAGTTTTAAAAATATTCAGATCTTGCTGATATAGTAGAGCGTACGCCGGATACAGTACAGTAGTCGAAATCTTTACGTTTCTGTAAATATATAGGAAGTAATTTTTATTACACCTCAGCAACGTATATCTTATTCATAAAATGTGAAATAGTTGAATATAATTAAAACACGTACCAAACCATATTTCCCCGTATAGCATTATATAGTGGAATACTTTTGTGTGGCCCTGTAATTTAATAATAAAAATTCTTTGCATCACAGATTGTACAGAATGCATATTTTAGTATATATTTCATAGATTCATGCCAATTCTATTATGTTCGAATGAGTGTAACACCATTGCCGAAACGTCAGAGAAGGCTTACTTTGGAGACACGAAATGTTTTGGTTTCTGTCTGTCTGTCTGTCTGTCTGTCAGTCAGTCTGTCTGTTCCGCGATAACTAACGCAAAAAACACCCGATTGGCTTGAAATTAAATGGGTATGTTAGTGAGGCACTGGGATTAAGCTGTATAGTTTTTTGTTAGATTTTATTCATTCGTTCGGTAAATATAAAATATTTTATTTTGCGCAATAATGCTTTTATATGGCAAATCCAATGATTTTCAATTTTTTTTTCCTTGAGAGAAAATGACACATTTCATTAATGGAATTCAATGATAAATGGACACTGAAATTTACCAGTTAAATTATTCGCATTGTTTAAATTTCGTTTATGCATTTGTCAGATTTTTAAAGTTATTACTGTAAATTTTGGAGATTTTTTATAAATGTGTTCCAATAATATAAACTAATTTGTTTTAGAGATTTACTTATTTAAAATGTATTTATTTCATTTTCTTTATTTTCTCTTAATGGTTGCTAAGCAACCATTCATCCTAATCCTTATTATATTTTAATGCTATAAATTTGAAAGCGTGTACGAAAATTTAAATAAGTCAACGTCTTTTTCATACAGAATCAAGAGCGATTTTTTAGATAAAAGTTAACAAATTTCCTTTATTGTTGCAAAAAAAAAAAAAAAAAAAAAAAAAAAAAAAAAAAAAAAAAAAAAAAATCTGGAATAATTTTTTAACGGCAATAAGTTTCAATTGAGCAATTTCCATTCGAAAAATTAAACTAAGAAAAAATAAATATGACGTCAGAATGAAAATAAAAATAAAAATAGTACTTTATTAAATATTAAACACGGAAATTTGTTTCGTTAATAAGAATTTTTCTGACAAAAATTGGGGCATAATTAGAAATAAAAGAAATAAAAAATAATTATATTTTTAACAAATGTTTCAATTGGTAAAATTTGCCGTCATAATTGAAATAAAACAGGTATTTTATAGTTGTCGTTAAAAATACAAGACACATGGACAGCAATAACTCATGAATAAAGACGTCATTGCCGAAATTTCAGTGAAGGCTTATTTTGGCGACTCAAAATTTATTGTTTTCCATCTCTCAGTCTGTTATTCTGTCTATCTGTCAGTCCCGGATAACTCCCACAAAATGCAATCAAACTTCTTTTTTTCGTAAACAAAATTGTAAAACCCTAGATTACTGAGTTTACACTTTCAAAAGTTCCTGGTACATGAGATTTAGATGATTTTGGTGGGCAGGTATCTAGAAGTATGAGGATAATGAAAAATGCCTATTAAAACTGTCACTTATCCTAATAAATCAAAATGTAGAAAGAAATACAAGATATACGATAACCATTAGCAGATTGCTAAAAAGTTACAAATTTAAATTTAATGAGACTATGGGGGGTTCAGGAGGGCGGAGCCCCCCTGAAGAAATCTACTGTGGTATAATAAAAAAAAATAATAGATCATGAAATTTTCAGAATATCCTAACATAACTAAATCTTTATTTTAACGGCTTTTGATGGCTTCAAATTTCTTATTCTTATTTTATTCTTATAAATAATTACGTAATTCGAAAATTTTAAATTACAGTTTCCAGGAAGTTGAATATTACTCTAAGTGTGTTTTAAAAAAAAGATGTGAAAAGCTGACGTTGAGGCTCTTGATCTGCAGATTTACTAGTTAAAATGCATTTGAAACATTTTTCCCATTGACTGTAATGTAACGGAATCCTTTTGATTGTCCCTGTAATTGATCTATGCATCCGATTTTCATAACATTTGAAATGACTCGACTAAATTACGAAATAATTATAGGTTTTAAATTTCAAACGATTAAAATGCATTTAAAACTTTTTTCCCTATTGACCGTAATGTAACGGAATACTTTAGAATATCCCTGTAATTGATCTGTCCATCCGATTTTCATAAAATTTGAAATGACTCGACTAAATGACGCAATAATTATATGTTTTAAATTTCAAACGATTAAAATGCATTTAAAACTTTTTTCCTTATTGACCGTAATGTAATGGAATCCTTTTGAATGTCCCTGTAATTGATCTGTCCATCCGATTTTCATAAAATGTGGAATGACTCGACAAAATTATGTTATAATTATGTATTTTAAATTTCAAACGATTCGGTTGGGTAGTTTTTGCGTTGTTATATGCGGACAGACGGACAGACAGACAGACGGACGGACGGACTGAGCGACAACAATAGGTGCTACGTATTTACATAATTACGAACGCACCTAAAAAATGGTACCTATGCATTATAGTTCGGATGTTGGCCAAGGCTTCCCGGCCAGTTCGCGAATTGGCCGGCCAAAACCCGAAATACGCTATTCATTTCATGTATTTCGGGTTTTGGCTGGGAAGCTTGGCCAGTTCGGGTATTGGCCGGCCAGTTCTAGAATTGGCCAGGCTCCGGGTATTGGCCGCAACATATATATACTAGCTAATTCGCCCGGCATTGCTCGGGACCATAGGATTTTTTCATACAAATTGCGAGTATTTAAAATCTCCATTTATAATAAAATTAAAATTAAAATTAAATTTTATCTGGAGAATATTTTAATTTTGATCTGTGTGAACACAGGTATCTATTTCTGTTACGAAACGTATTTTTTTGAAAGGATAAAAAAATATAGTCATTGGTTTTAGCTGCTTTGAACAATAATCCAATAATTGAATGCAATAATTGAATTACTTTGAAACTATTTTCTTCAATGAGACCTACTGTGACCTACAATGAGACAATGAAATCTTCTGACACGCGCGAGACGTGCGCCTTACATCTGAACAAACCGTTCGAAAACATAAAAAGAGTAAATTAATTAATTTACTATTTTAGTTAGCTTTCATTACACCTATTGCAGCTACCTATTGCAGCCGTCCGGAGGTAAGCAAGTATGGAAAATTTTGGTATATTTTCACCGATCATGACCCCCAGACTGATGGATTTTAAAATTCCTTAACTTGTAAACGGTGACAGCTATTAAAAAATTTTTGCATGAGGGTTATGTATAATGTTAGAAGTTTTTTTATACGTAATTTTTTATTTTAGTTCGAATTTCAAACAATAGAGGGCGCTGGCGGCAATAGAAGCCCAGGTCGACGCCGAAACTGACCTCACTCAGCACTGATCACCTGGGCTTCAATCACGGTTAGAATCACCGTATTGTTTGAAATTCGAACTAAAATAAAAAATTACGGTAAAAAACTCCTGACATTATACACAACCCTCCTTCAAAATTTTTTTAAATAGCTGTCACTGTTTGCAAGTTATTCAATTTTAAAATCCATCAGTCATTTTTGGGACACCCGGTATATATATATATATATATATAACCATATATATATATACATATATGTAATAAAAAAAATTGCGCCATTTTGCCCCCTCTGAGCTTTTAATTCTAACTTTATGGAACATACTTTTAATCTTAGTTTCCTAATGTATTAATATTTTAACAGCTAAAGTTCTTTTTCTTATTTTATTTAACTTAGTAATAATCTATTGCCTGTTTCTCAAAAAGAGCGGGAAACGATTTCGAAATCTTCTTTCAATGTAGAGTCTATTTTTCCTTTTTAGAATAATTATCGAGATTTTATTATTATTATTAAACTTTTTTTATTTATATTTATTAAACTTTATTTTTTATTAAGATCGTCTGCCAGTGTGTTCTTGCGTGGATGTGAACAGGTTATTCTATTCCTCAACAGTATTAAGATCTTAAGGGAGATCACGCCCCCGTCTGCCAATAGTAGATGGTGATGTCTGACGTCGTAGCCTTGAAGTTAATCCTATTTGGATCTTTAATTTGCTGACGCGGACTGGGGAAGGGCTAGTTTTTTTCGTGGAGTCTCGGAAATTCATTCTAGGTTTGAAGAGCGTCAGAATGCAGTTAATTTTTAAACTACTAAGACGCCCGTTTCATTTTTCCAATAAATTGGAATATCGAATGATGTAGCTTGGTTCACGAAGGTTGTAGTATTCGATGTGTGCAACGCTGACTGCTGAAATAACTTCACTTATGTGTTCTAATAAATATGAATTCAAAGACTGAGTGACTTAAATTTTTTACGGGGAAATAACCAAAGACCCCGATTCACTGCTTGATAATTTACTAGTACGGCTGCTTAACCTGCTGTTAGTGCGTAAGGGAATGAACGTATTGTACAGTGGATGGAATACCGCCCTTTTTTCGTCACAATTAGAATTCGGTAGGATCTCTAAAATGAACCGGCATGTGTTACTAAAGAAAATATGAATTATCCCAATTTATCAACTATAGACTGGCTTTTTGAGAGTTTCTTTATAACGATGATTGTGAGCTCGATATGTTCACAGAGTTGGAGATTGATCACTGAAATGTCTGCCCTGATTGTTCTGACCTTAAACAAACATGAGTCATCAAAGTAATGCCACAGGTGTTGCAAGGAATGATGTCGAAAGAAAAAAGATCTCAGATAATTCAGAATCTTTAAAGCGATCTTTAAACGAGCTTGGTGAAAAGTAGGAGTTCTATGAAAAGGATCGTCATATGAAGTTTTGTTTGTGATTATGTTTGGCATCTACAGGAGGGAAATCCCTTGTTTGTGAAATATGCCTCCAGTATTTTTTTTATATAATTAACATTTACAAAAATGTCTACTGATTATTTAAGATAAAGAACACCTACAGTGAAATATTACAACATCATTTTGATAAGAATTTATTCCTTCAATGTTGATCAAGGGCCGAAACTACTAAATAAATACCACAGAAATTTTATTCTTTTTCCTTCCCTAATAAAATTTAAGTCACTCAGTCTTTGGATTCATATTTATTAGAACACATAAGATAAGTGAAGTTATTCCAGCAGTCAGCGTTGCACACATCGAATACTACAACCTTCGTGAACCAAACTACATCATTCGATATTCCAATTTATCGGAAAAATGAAACGGGAGTCTTAGTAGTTTAAAAATCAGCTGCATTCGGACGCTCTTCAAACCTAGAATGAATTTCTGAGACTCCACGAAAAAACTAGCCCCTCCCCAGTCCGTGTCAGCAAATTAAAGATCCAATTAGGATTAACTTCAAGTCAAACATCACCTTCTCTTATTGGCAGACGGGGGCATGACCTCCCTTAAGATCTTAATACTGTTGCGGAATAGAATAATTTGTTAACATAAGCACAAGAACACACCGGCAGACGATCTTAATAAAAAATAAAATTAAAATCTCGATAATTAGTCTAAAAAAAAATAGACTCTACATTGAAAGAAGATTTCGAAATCGTTTCCCGCTCTTTTTGAGAAACAAGCAATGTATTATTACTAAGTTAAATAAAATAAGAAAAAGAACTTTAGCTGTTAAAATATTAATACATTACGAAACTAAGATTAAAAGTATGTTCCATAAAGTTAGAATTAAAAGCTCAGGGAGGGCAAAATGGCGCATTTTTTTGTTACATATATATATATATATATATCTGATTTTTTTCATGCTATAACTAACATATTTATGAACAGATTTGAATGAAACTTGATATGTACATAGTACATACAAATATCTCGACCGAGTTCGTTGGCCAGCATAATCCGCCATCTTGTTTCAAAATATCCGCCATTTAAAAAAAATTAAAAAAATTAAAATTTAAAATTAAATGCGAAAAAATTAAAAGTTGAAAAATATTTTTATTGTATGTGTTAGATGTTAAAACACCGATTCCAGAACACTTTTTACTTTGTCTATATCTTAAAAAATGATTGAGTTATAGCACTTTGAATTTTTCTTATGGCTGACATTTTGAAACGATCTGATTATTGTCACGTGATAACACGCGTATTTATTAATCGATTTGGATGTAACTTGGTGTGTACATAGTACATAATGAAGCCTGGACCGAATTCATTATCCAGTTCCATCCGCCATTTGTTTCAATTTTTTTTATTTAACATTTAAAAAAACGTACAAAAAAGTGAGAAATAGAAAAATATTTTCCTTGTATGCATTTGACTTTGATACAAAGATTCCTGAGCATTTTTTGTTTCGTCTGTATCTTTAAAAAATGGCTGAGTTATATCACTTTCAATTTCTAGTGTTGCTCACATTTTGATATGATCTGGTTTTCGTCACGTGATAACACGCGTATTTATATACCGATTTGGATGAAACTTGGTGCGTAGATAATACATACCGATGCCTAGACCGAGTTCTTTGGCCAGTTCCAAACTTCAGTCTTGTTTCAAAATGGCGAAACATTATTTTTTTTAATTTAAATTTTAAAATTAAGGGCAAAAATGTAAGAAATTGAAGAAGGATTTTTCTTTTGTGTTTTGACCTTGATACCAAGATTACAGAGCATTTTTTGTTTCATCTATATCTTGAAAAATGGCTGAGTTTTAACACTTTCAATTTCCAGTGTGATTGACATTTTGAAACCGTCTGAAATTTGTCACACGATAACACGCATATTTATAAACTGATTTCGTTATAACTCCGTGTGTACCTATACATGGTACATACCAAAGCCTTGAACGAGTTCACGAGCCAACTTTATCCGCCATCTTGTTTCAAAATGACGGCCATTTAAGTTTGTCAAAAATCTTTTAAATGTATAATGATGTACAAATTAGAAATTACAAAAGGGTTCTATCTAAACTGTTTATCTTAATAATGAATTCCGGAATATTTTTTGCTTTGTCTTTTCTTTGAAAAACGCCTGTGATATAGCAGTTTGAATTTCTAATACATTTAAAAAAAAATTTGCCCGCGACAATCGTATATATTATATATTAATCGTATATATTAATTGAATCGTGAGTGTGCATGTTGACATGAATTAAGATTTCGACCAAACTCATTGGTTTGTTTTATCCATCATGTTCCTTTAAAATGGATATCGTGGAATTTGGCGACCCTATAAATCACTTAAAATAAAACCAGGTTGAATAAAAGACGACTAGTTTCTAAAAATTCCTATTAATATTCAGTATTGACAAAAACTAATATTCAATCTTATATAATCGTGTTCCACTAATTTGAGCTTCGTGTATTTGAATAATATAACTTAATTTAAAATAAATAAATAAGTATATGAAAGCTACCTCTTCCTCCCGGCACTACCGGAAGGATTTTTTTGGATGGTGCCATGGATGGGCTTTGAAGGGATCAGGAAAAATAAAATCATCAAAACAGGAAAAATTGTCAAATGTGTGTACAATTTGTTGTTAGCATTCAGCCGTTCTACAATTAAAAAAACCTAGTTATATTTACCAATCCCAAAACTTTCTTCTATCTCATACAACTTAATATTTGTAAAGGTAGTTATAGACGTTAACAGTTCAATACTTTACCAATTTTAACTTCCATCTGAAATTTCTACTTCAATCAATGAATCGGAGTAAAAACGAGTAAATCATGATCATAAAATTTACTAAAATCAACATTTTTTTTTCTATTGCACATCAGCTGTTTGCGAATACCAACTTTGGAAAACGCGAATTTCCATCGCTGCACGAGCTGCCGATAGTCAATAGGACAACGATAAATCAAGAATATGCAAATATTGCTTCACAGCACCCCTTTTTGTCAGGATATTTCCACATCTAAAGAGAATTTGCTGGCCATAACAAAAACAAAAGCAACAATAAATATACAAAAAATTTGGTAAAAATCAACGTACAACTTCATACACTTTTCGATTGTACAGAAAAACAAATGGGACAAAAATCTTTAACGCTGCGAAACCTTCTGGAAGATATTTTTTCAAACTGTTGGAGGTACTGCTCGCGAAAATGATGCAAAAAAATTGGATCATTTCTTTGCATAAATTCATACACTTATTGGTCAGAAGATAATAGAAGTTTCACACACATCGCTATTACAGCGTCTTCTTCTGCCGAAATATTTCCGAATCAGACGAAAACCTTTTGGTCATACCCAAAAACATATACAAAAATTTGTTTCAATTCTATGTATAACAAAAATTTTGATCACAATACTTTATTTATTTATAAAAATAAAATCTTCTGTCTTTTTTAGTTATTTATTTAATGGAAGAAATTAAGCTCTTTATAGCGTATAATCAGACAGATAATAGCGTATAATCAGAAGATAAAAAACAATATTTATTAGATTAAACAAATATTAATTTTATAGAGAAAATTATTTGATACACGAGAATAGTATAAAGTGTCATCAGGGTGGTGTTAAATAAAAAATGTAAAATGTAAATATAAATTTACAATTTATATAATATAGTATTAATATTTTTGTATAATTGTTTATTAAGATATTACAAATTAATAAAAATTCACTATGGACGGATGTAAGATAACTAAATTTTTTTTGTTGATTTAACAGCACATTAATTATTATTTTTAAAATTTATATACATAGTGTAAAAAATATTTCGGGCAGTATCCAAAATCCCTGAATAGAAAATAACTATTCATTATCATTTAATATTCTTCTTTCAATTTCAGAGACTGCCCTTCAATTAAACTTATAAATTGTGAAGAATTGTGAGTTATAAAGGAACCTTGAAAATAAAAACATTATTTTTTAATATGAGAGTGCTGTATGAACAAGAAGCACTGGGCGGTCGAATAAATGATGATAACTTATCGATCTCTAAATATACTGCTACTGACATAGAAAAAAATTAGTTTTAATTAGAGTAGGTGTTATGGTGAACCAGTATGAGAACGTAACAATCTCATTCCTATTTAAGGTGTTGAGAAATGAACGTATTTTACAGAGAATCCTAATTCAGAATTAAAACTGTTAACCTCTTGGAGACGAGCGACACGTATACGTGTCGCCAAAAGGCTTAAGAATTTTTGTTTATCCAACTAGTAAAATTTTACTGTAAAATTCGTTTTATTTAATCAGAGTATTTTCTCTATTGAATAAGTAGCACAAACTGCAGTTTTTAAAAACCGGTGACAAAACATTAAAAAAGCTCCCATCGCGAAGGGGTCAAACACCTGTGATTCTATTTGATATGGTCTTATACAGTGCCAACTAAAAGAATCTGAACACTCAAGCCACAATCTCAATGATCGAACGTTTTGTGGATTTTTTTTCTCGTTTTAAATAGAAGAAGCGAGTGAGAGTTTCTGTACTGTAAAAAAACGGACTATTTTACGGAAATAATACTGGTAATCTAGACGCCGTTACAATTTACTGTTTTTAACGGAAAAATTCCCGTAAATTTCACTAAATTATGGAAAATGTTCTAGAGTTTACGGACATTTTTCCTTTAAAAAAACAATAAACTGTACTGGTGTCTAGATTACCACTAATATTTCCGTAAAATCGTCAGTTTTTTTTAATTTATTTTAGCTTTGCTAAGGGTTTGAAAATATATGTTTTTTAAATTCATTTCTGTACAAAAAGAAACTCTTCTAACGCTCACAATTCACGTAAAAAGCTTACAATTGTTGAATAACCTCGGGCTTTGATTTTATTTGAACAAAATTTTCCTTTAAGTCGTAAAGCCTTACATTTACAATCATCAGGGCAAACTATCTATGTCCTAAATACGCAAGGCCGATTTACCCCCATGGTACACCAAAACAGAAAATTGGTTAAAAAAATCGAGGAAGACTTCAGCCAAGTGTAATATATTTTTAATGTTATACAGGGTGTTGCAGAATTATTAAGACAAACTTTAAGAAGAGGAAGGGTACAATACAAGGATTCAGTTTTGCAAAACAACCATGGTCGGAAACGTTTTCGTGGCGCGGTGGTGACGTCACAAAATACAAGAAATCAAGGACACGAACAAGGAAAGAAAACATTTTTATTATTTTTATTACTGCCAAAAATACTGAAACAATGCTAGGAAGTGCTGTGGAACTTGTTACTCGCACCATGGTAGCTGTTGGGGGTAGTTCAGGACATTTTTGGTGCTCTTGAGATCATTAGATCATTCATGCACCACTGATGCGCTCTGTACATCACGGCCCGGGATCGAAATTTTCAACGTCTGTTTTGATGATGATCGTTGCGTCTTTAATGTTCTTTTTACTTAGTTTTTTGCTGCATTAAGGATAATAATCATGTTTTCTCCTCTTATTCGTGTCCGCTCTTTCTTGTGTTTTATGTCGTTCGTACCGTGCCAGGAAAGCGTATTCGATTATGAGTTGTTATGTAAAACTGAATCCTTGTCATGTCCCTGTATGTTAATATTTTACAAAATGTAAGCATACAGTTTTACGGAATTTTATCCTTTAAAAGTTTGATAATAAAAAGTTGGATATGTTTGTGCTTTAAATAGATCATGTATAAACCTATGCTAACCATTTTTGTATTATTTAAAAATTAAATTTGATGATTAAAGTTTCTTTGGAAGGTATATTTTAGAGATATTTCGAGATAAAAGAGCTTAAAATTCCTAATAATAATCAATTCCACTTTAAAATCTTGTTAAATATAATAAATTTGTTTTTTATTACTTTTTTAAATTATTCTAAATTAAATATAAAAGCCTCTTTAATTTCAAATTACGGGTTAACTGGGTGTGATTACCACAAATTTTACTAAAAAAAAGAGGGCGCGAATTTCAGTTATGCAATTATCGGAGTTATTTTCAATGTATGAAATTAAAACAAATCTAGAAATGGTTAAAATATAGTTGACAAAAAATTCCGTTTTGACGAATCTCCTTTACATGCTTAAAGTTATAAAAAAATATGTACTATTTTATGGCCAATTCGAGTATTATTTAAAACTACATTCCTCTAATTAAGAAACTTTAATTACTTTTTTTATTTGTATGACACAAATAGAACGTTAAAAACAAATTTTTACTTTACAAAAGAAAAAGTGCTGAAATAAAATATATCTTTTTTTTCTATAAAGAAGAATATATTTTCTATATATTAAAGAAATTAATCGAAATTTTGCTTTTCGTTCATTTGTAAATGGCTTTAAAGAATATTCCATTTACATTTAAACTAAAAGTCAAAATCTGAAAGAGTTTCCAGTATTCATTAGATGCATTTCAAAATGCATTTAATGCAACTCTGATGAATAATTTAATTCTAGTGTTACATTCCTTTTATCAATGGAAATATCTCTCGTCTTCTAATGAATAATACAAAACGAGACGCTTTTATAGATAGTAACTAATAGGTAAAGATTTAATAGATATGAAACGAAATGCTGTTTGCAAAGTAAATTGTTAAGTATATAATTATCTATAATAATAAAGGGAGTGTGTCAGCGCTGTTCTGAAGAGACCGCTACACGTACAGTTACAAAATTTGGGGGGCAAGGTACCTCTATACGCGAAGTTTTGCACCTCGAAGTCCGATTTTTGATTTTTTTTATTAGATTTTTTTTAATTTAATTTTTAGGCAATTTTTAACGTTTTTTTTTTTTTTTTTTTTTTTTTTTTGTTTCGTGGCCATTTTTTCACATTAGTGAAAGAATAAGGTTTCTTTCTTGTAACGCAATGAAGCAAATTTTGTTCTCTTTTCAAAAAAAAAAATTTCGAATTCGTGCAGCGATTTTTAGTATTTTTTCGTATTTTGTGGCTATTTTTTGACACTGATAAAAAGCAATTTTTTTCAAACTTTCAGCCTAATTTACTACATTTTGTCTACTATCATTTTTGAATTTCAGTGATTTTCAATGTGATTTTTAGTGCAATTTTCGATATGATTTTGAACTTTTTTTTTAAATTTTTGTCCGTTTAGCTTCAATTTTTTGTCAATTTTATAGATTTTTGTAAGTATTATGGTCTTATCTATTTTTGAATTGCACGTAAAAAGGGGCAAAAACCATAAAATTAATGAATCAATAGTAAAGGAATGACTTAGAACATTCTCAGTAATCTATACTAGTAAAGAGAAAAGTTTCTGAGTGTGTACAGTGAGTAGCCATGTATTTCAGCCAACGTATTTCCGCGTATTTCGAGTTAGAGATAAAATCATAGGAATTTCAGGTTCGTTTACTGTTATTATTATCTCGGACCTGGGCGACGCCGGGCGAGTCAGCTATTTATCCAATATTAATTTGAATTAATAGTCTGAAGAAAACAAATTAAATAAACGAACGGATCAAGTTCGATGATGTTTTACAGTTAAACATATGAGGAGTCTTAAAATTCATGAATAATACTGAAATTTATTAACCTTCACGGCACGCATTGCCAACGTCCCGATTCTGACGAGAAATGCTATCTGAAATTTTGACAATGCATCATTTATAGCCTACCTATGGTTGAAAATTTCTGCTTTCAAAGCCCGTAGCCGGAAAGTGCTGCCCTCAAACCCAGTCGCGCCCGTTGCCATAATCGTTATGAATTTCCCGTGGTTTTCTTTGAACCTTGGATATTCTTTCATAAATACGGATTAGGTTCCCTTAGAAAGACCTTCGTGGAAGGCATTTCCCACTCGGGGCTTATATACCTCGTATAGAAAATCGACCATCATACAAACATTTATAAATGCTTATTCGAATTTGTACTCAGTTATAATTGACAAGTCGATTTTGTAGTTTTATTTTTGTTAAAGAACTCCAATTTCTGATCTTTATTATGGTAATTTATTCAACAATTTTTATACCAAAGAAGGCTAATATTATGAGATTGTAAATGTGTAGCTGTGGGGAACCTATATGAACACCATTATAAATAACTTATGTATACTGTTTGTTAAAGATAACAATGGATAAAAACTTGAAATATATAAAATATTCCCTAAGTTTAAATAATACCTTTTGTTTTTTTACTGTTCTTATGTCTTTTAAAATATCAAACAATCCATTAGGGTACTTTTAACATGAGCAAGAACAAATAAAACATAAAGAAAGAAAAACTTCATTTTTAAATGGAAGTTTCAAAGAAAATATTATCATCATTGAACACATTAATCGCTCTTTCAAGTTCTGTTTTATGCTTTACTTTCAAAATATGAAAAGAGTCCGAATAAATAACTGGTCTTTCAGTAAAAATTTTTAATGAACAAATTTCCTTTTCATTTAATTCTAACAATATACGAATTTTAGATAATGATAATGCCCTCTTTTCTTTCAGCCTTTCATGATAATCGTGGCATCAGTGTTTTTATTTATTTTTCTGCTTAAATATATTTTTTAATGTGCAGTGTTTTCTATATTATTTTGCTTTGTTTTTACTTCCCCATCTTTAAAGCATAACATTTAGAATTTAAGTTTCACAGCAAATTAAAATTATTTTTGATATTCGCCTCCAGTTTGTGAAAATATTTTCCTTTGTAGTTTAATCGAAATATTTTCCCTCATATTTTACTAGTATATGTAAAAGAAATATGAAAACAAAATTACTGTAAATTATTTCCTTATACCCATACATCTATTCCAGCATTCAGTCTTTTTTCTTATAAGTAAAAATATAAATTTATATTGATATTAACAGCTGATGACCAACAAAAATCGAAATACGTATGAAGGTTTTTTGTTTGAAGTATTGCACAGTGTGACGCATCAATTTTTTTACAATACTTAATATTAATTTATTTTTAAAAAATATGGCATGATAAAATGGAGAGATGCTAAAAAAATGCAGTTTTAATTTAATTTTACATGCATACTCTGGTAGACAACCTAATATTGCTGAAGAGATAAAAGGTGATCTTTTGATTTTAAAAGAAAGCTTGCATAAAACACAGATAAATATTAGTATATTCATAACTTTATGTCTCTTTCAGAACAAATACCGTATGAGATTTTTTATTATTGTAACTTTTTTCTACGCTAGATTAATTATAATCGCCTATAACATGCACTTTACACTGTAAAAAAATCTGTACTTCTACAGAGATAATGTTATAAAAATATGAGTGCATACTAATATTTTATCTGCACACTGTACAAAAAAAGATGTAAGTCTACAAAACTTATTTTTGTAAAACTGCAGAATTCTGCTACTTTAGAAAATAATCTACTAAAATTTTACTAAGATTACTGTAATTTTAGTTAATAAGTTAAAGTATTTAGTTAAGTAATAAGTAATTTAGTTAATAAGTATAAGTAAGTATAAGTAATTTAGTTATTAAGTTTAGTTATTAAATTACAGTAACTTTACTAACTAGTAAGATTTCCCGGGTCGCATTATATACTTGTCATTGTGCGCGCGGCAGCGCGCAACAATAATATGATTGAGCGATAATGCACACGGATTTTTCAATTTTTCTTTTTGCAATAACTAACTAAATACTTATCCAATTTTGATGATTTTTTTTTAATGTTCGTCTGACCAAGAAGCAAAACATAGCACAAAAATTATTTTTTTTTATGGCATACTGTAGGTGTACTGTAGAGTATTCTGAAAATCGGACAAAAATTTTGTGTCACAGCACTTTTCTCGAAAACTACTAAAGATAAAAACTTAATTTTTTTTTAAACAAAAGACAAACTTTTTATCCCGAGGTAGTCATCGAGAAAACGTTATTTCGCTGGGCGGTTTTTCTGAAATTGCGTATTTTCCAAACTTGGTCATAAATGGGTATATCTAACGTTCTATTGCAGATAGAATGTTGCGGTAAAGTTTATTTTAAAGATTTTGCGATGCTAATTAATCCTGCAAAAATTCATAGCTTTACGTTAAACAGTTTTTTTACAAGATGAAATAAAAGAATAGCAGTCATCAATCTAAGGTACTTGTGATCATCGGAGAGAAAAACCAGTTACACCATTCGATTAAGCATAAAAAAATACAGAATGCTTTTTTTTCTCTTATTTTTAACTTAATTTTTTAACGAATTATGAATTTTTTTGAAATTTTTGACATGCTGATTTTTGTCATTTTTTAATGAATCATTTACTGAATAATTATGCACGGTGTCTAGCCCTGGTGGCTGTCAAATTTGATTTTTAATTTTAAATTAGGCAATTTTTTGCACCATGCCAAATTTATATTTTATCCATTTTTTTCATTTATTTATATTTTGTTTTTAGCACAATGGCATCAATGGCAAAAATGCCTGGCATACCTGTCAAATATTGGGGCCCTGTACTTTAACAAAGTGTATTTATTATAAGTATATACCGTATTTATTCTAATAGAATGCGCCCTCTAATAGAGCGCGTCTTCTAATAAAGTGCGCACCTTGGTGCTGATTGAAAAAATAAATATACGGAAACGATATAGCAGATAAGTAGAAAACGATTACTTAAATGCATTATCGAGTATTCTCATCGATCAAAATAGAGATATTCTATCAAAGCGATGGAGTGGCGATGCAGCAAAAGTTTCAAATTTTGAACAATGTACCACTCCTGTAAACTATAGCGCCAAGGATATGCACACTGTTAAAAATCTGCTGCATTTTGCTGCAACGCACTCCTCTGCTTGTATAGAAAACGATTACTTGGCTGTGAAACGGCGCTTTCTCATTGGTTGGAATAGAGATATTATATACAAGTGGTGGAGGGCGTTGCAGCAAAATGCAGCAGATTTTTAACAGTGCACTGTTAAAAATTTGACCCATTTGTTGCAGAGTCACTCCACAGCTTTTATAGAATGTCTCTTTATGGCCAATGAGAATGCTCCATAACACAGTAAAGCAATCGTTTCCTATAAAAGCGGTGGAGTACGTTTTTAATAAGTCCGTAATAAATACGGATTAAGAAATGAAAGAAGCATGGTTTTTGTATCTAACTTTACTCTTGCATAAAAAAAGTTCCTGTTTTTGGCAAAAATAATGGATATTTGAATGAAAAATCTATTCTTTGAAAGGATTTATTATTTTATTCACTTTAGTAAAAAACTGATTTTTTTTTTTTTTTTTTTTTGAAAACCACCGTAGAATTTTGGTATAGAAAAACCTGTTTAAAATTTTTTTTTAATTTGTAACACCAGAGTATTAGAGTATGTAGCATTTTTTTAATTTCAATACAAATAAGATTTTGTTTTCTATATATAAAATACAAAACAAGTTGTGCAGTATCCCTATGGAATATGGAAAAATAGAAGGACTAATGAAAAAGGCTCCAAGGAGCAGTACAAAAGCAGAATATGATTTTAATTGAGCATTAAAAAGTAATGGACAAGTGCTTCTGTTAATTACTGAGCATGAGGAAGGATAAGGGAACCCTTCTTGGCTACAACTCACTTCAATGCCAACTTTGAAAAAATCATATTTGCGCTTTTTCCGTGAAAAGAAATCAGTCGCAGTTACTATAAAAATGTATAGTGTAAAGACGTAACCAGTAAAGATGCAGCTTAATTAGACATAAATGTAATGGAAGGCGACATAATGCCAGATACCTAGTTCCTGCAGGTATCACATTCATGCACTGCCACCAAGCATACCCTAAGTGTATAATTGCATAGAAAATTGATTTGTAGTATAGTGCAGAGTGAACAGTGCAGTTAACATCAGAGATGTAGTACAGGCTATACGCCGTACACCTTCTGGACTTTTTAATAGAACACCATATACCCTCTGTTTTTCAAGAAAGCTTATAATATACACATTCTAGAATATCCCTCTGCTTAGAGCATATATCTTATGTTATTTTTATGACTACACCCCTGGTTAACATCTAAAGCACGGTGGAAAATTCTACTAAAGAACCGCAAATTTCTTTTATATGGAAAAAGCGCAAATATGATTTTTTCAAAGTTGGCATTGAAGTGAGTTGTAGCCAAGAAAGGATCCCTTACCCTTCCTAATGCTCAGTAATTAAGAGAAGCACTTGTCCATTACTTTTTAATGCTCAATTAAAATCATATTCTGCTTTTGCACTGCTCCTTGGAGCATTTTTCACTAGTATATATATATGCTTATAGTAATTGCAGTTAAATGAGGTAACTGTCAGATTTCATTCCTTAAAATTTCGCGATAGTCTAATTGTTAGTTTAAAGTTGTTTGGGTTATTCTATACGTCTATAGATTCATTTATCTATGTATTTTCCATGTGTGTATATGAGTAAAGCAAAGCAGTTATTGAGCTAGAAATAAAAAATAAAAAAATAGCGCAATAACTTCTTCTTTAATAGCTCATCACTCATAATAGGTTTAAATTCATCTGCAGGAAACATCAAGCATAGACGAAGTGGAATGATAGTTTAAAATTGAAATCTTCCTTACTAACTTCAGCATCATTAGAAGTAAATTTTCAACGATTCAGTTTTATAAAAGTATTAAATTTACTCATAGAGTATTCTTTTTCCTTGGCAAAAGTAAAACAGACAATAACACCCTACTAGAAAAGTTATCTATTTATTCAACGACAATACGAAAGGGAACCCTGAACGTTTTTCAGTAAATAATTTTTCAAAATTTATTAACATACAATCTTATTTTAAAACAAATTAAATATAAAATATAAAATTTCTGCATCAAATAAACCTCATAATAACCTTATATCTCTTATAGGAAAGGGTGAAAACAATACAAAAAACTTTAAAATTTCCCAACCTGACCCATTTGGTGGGGCAGGATGGGACACTAGTTTTAATAAAAAATACACATAAAATTTTATATTTAATTGATGAACAAAGCTTTATTGAAAAAGCTTTAGTAAATATTAAATAATTTAGGCATTGAAACACTTTAATAATTTGAATTGTAACACGTTTTAATTAAACAGATCTTGTATTTGAAGGAAAAAAATTATGTTCTTCAAGTTCTAATAAATTACACCTTTGACTTATTTTGTTTTTAGGAGTGCCAAATTTTAAAAGAATATTTGTTTAATACACAAATGAGCTATCATACCTATAAAGATTAAAAACAAAAAAAGCCAGTTCTTGATCTTGTCTTTTCAAAATGGTATCTCATCCTTGTCTTTAACATTTTGAATATGCCCTATAAAAGCAATTATGCGTTGTTTTCCTGCGAACTTTCCAATGCTCACTATCCCACAGCGGGTTTTTCTGTAAGTTTCTGGATCTATCTTGAGCAAGTTTGCAAAGTGTAGGAAAATCAGCATCACATCAACAGTCAATACATTCCTACTGCCATTACACAAACCATTTATATTCTTTTTTCTTCCAGCATTTTTTCACAAATTTTGCAAGTACAATTGCCTCATCTTCACTGTTTGATAAAAATCCTAACTTGCTGTGTATTTTTATTTCTTTTGTAAGCTGCATTTGGTCTTATCAGACTTTTTCGGAATGTCCCATGGTGCCCCAAAACTGAGTGTTTGAACCTGCTCATTTCGCACCTTAAGTAATAAGAACAGTTACATTGTGAAGCTTAGCACACAGTCTAGTATTTACCCTTAAAATTACAATACATCCACGGGTTTTTTTTTTTCATTACAACATGCTCTCACTTATATTATTTTATTTTTTCATGAAAAATTTATTCTTCAAAACACACATTAATGTTACTGAACTTCATTCAAAACAAAAATAATGGCAATATTTGTTGTCCACAAACAATAGCGATTCCAAAACACATAAAAAATAGATTGTAGTATCATATATTGGCACTTATATGTGTAATTTTTAACTTCAAATTGAAGCCTAAAAATTGAGATGTCCCAAGGCGGTCATGTATTAACTTGTCCCACCTACCTCAGAGATTGTACGAAGAATTTGGTCAGCATATATTTTGGAAATAAATCCTACAGATCATATTTATAATATGCCAAAAAGGAAGTCGCTGCTAGCCTGTTGCTCACATAAGCAGTTTGCCGTCTCAAAAGATCTCTTCTAAGAACATTCGTTGGAATACCTCAGACCATAATTGATAATATCATGGGAATTAATCCGTCAGAAGCTTTTGATATTGTTGTCCGCAGGTATAAAAATTGACATTCGTTAAAATTCATTTTTTATGAAAAAAATTAGCTTTTTATTTAATTTTTTCATTCACTGAAAAAAAAGCTAATGAAACACATTTTGTTTCTCATTATGCATGTCTTCCTTTAGAATAAAAAAAAATCAATAAGTAGATAAGCTTTCCGACATTAAAACTCTTTATAATTTTGCAAATCTTTAAAATCTCAGTATCGTTCAATTTTTCTATGTAGAGAGCATATATTAAATTTTAATGTTAGAAGACTCTACATTGAAAGAAGATTTCGAAATCGTTTCCCGCTCTTTTTGAGAAACAAGCAATGTATTATTACTAAGTTAAATAAAATAAGAAAAAGAACTTTAGCTGTTAAAATATTAATACATTACGAAACTAAGATTAAAAGTATGTTCCATAAAGTTAGAATTAAAAGCTCAGGGAGGGCAAAATGGCGCATTTTTTTGTTACATATATATATATATATATATCTGATTTTTTTCATGCTATAACTAACATATTTATGAACAGATTTGAATGAAACTTGATATGTACATAGTACATACAAATATCTCGACCGAGTTCGTTGGCCAGCATAATCCGCCATCTTGTTTCAAAATATCCGCCATTTAAAAAAAATTAAAAAAATTAAAATTTAAAATTAAATGCGAAAAAATTAAAAGTTGAAAAATATTTTTATTGTATGTGTTAGATGTTAAAACACCGATTCCAGAACACTTTTTACTTTGTCTATATCTTAAAAAATGATTGAGTTATAGCACTTTGAATTTTTCTTATGGCTGACATTTTGAAACGATCTGATTATTGTCACGTGATAACACGCGTATTTATTAATCGATTTGGATGTAACTTGGTGTGTACATAGTACATAATGAAGCCTGGACCGAATTCATTATCCAGTTCCATCCGCCATTTGTTTCAATTTTTTTTATTTAACATTTAAAAAAACGTACAAAAAAGTGAGAAATAGAAAAATATTTTCCTTGTATGCATTTGACTTTGATACAAAGATTCCTGAGCATTTTTTGTTTCGTCTGTATCTTTAAAAAATGGCTGAGTTATATCACTTTCAATTTCTAGTGTTGCTCACATTTTGATATGATCTGGTTTTCGTCACGTGATAACACGCGTATTTATATACCGATTTGGATGAAACTTGGTGCGTAGATAATACATACCGATGCCTAGACCGAGTTCTTTGGCCAGTTCCAAACTTCAGTCTTGTTTCAAAATGGCGAAACATTATTTTTTTTAATTTAAATTTTAAAATTAAGGGCAAAAATGTAAGAAATTGAAGAAGGATTTTTCTTTTGTGTTTTGACCTTGATACCAAGATTACAGAGCATTTTTTGTTTCATCTATATCTTGAAAAATGGCTGAGTTTTAACACTTTCAATTTCCAGTGTGATTGACATTTTGAAACCGTCTGAAATTTGTCACACGATAACACGCATATTTATAAACTGATTTCGTTATAACTCCGTGTGTACCTATACATGGTACATACCAAAGCCTTGAACGAGTTCACGAGCCAACTTTATCCGCCATCTTGTTTCAAAATGACGGCCATTTAAGTTTGTCAAAAATCTTTTAAATGTATAATGATGTACAAATTAGAAATTACAAAAGGGTTCTATCTAAACTGTTTATCTTAATAATGAATTCCGGAATATTTTTTGCTTTGTCTTTTCTTTGAAAAACGCCTGTGATATAGCAGTTTGAATTTCTAATACATTTAAAAAAAAATTTGCCCGCGACAATCGTATATATTATATATTAATCGTATATATTAATTGAATCGTGAGTGTGCATGTTGACATGAATTAAGATTTCGACCAAACTCATTGGTTTGTTTTATCCATCATGTTCCTTTAAAATGGATATCGTGGAATTTGGCGACCCTATAAATCACTTAAAATAAAACCAGGTTGAATAAAAGACGACTAGTTTCTAAAAATTCCTATTAATATTCAGTATTGACAAAAACTAATATTCAATCTTATATAATCGTGTTCCACTAATTTGAGCTTCGTGTATTTGAATAATATAACTTAATTTAAAATAAATAAATAAGTATATGAAAGCTACCTCTTCCTCCCGGCACTACCGGAAGGATTTTTTTGGATGGTGCCATGGATGGGCTTTGAAGGGATCAGGAAAAATAAAATTGTCAAATGTGTGTACAATTTGTTGTTAGCATTCAGCCGTTCTACAATTAAAAAAACCTAGTTATATTTACCAATCCCAAAACTTTCTTCTATCTCATACAACTTAATATTTGTAAAGGTAGTTATAGACGTTAACAGTTCAATACTTTACCAATTTTAACTTCCATCTGAAATTTCTACTTCAATCAATGAATCGGAGTAAAAACGAGTAAATCATGATCATAAAATTTACTAAAATCAACATTTTTTTTTCTATTGCACATCAGCTGTTTGCGAATACCAACTTTGGAAAACGCGAATTTCCATCGCTGCACGAGCTGCCGATAGTCAATAGGACAACGATAAATCAAGAATATGCAAATATTGCTTCACAGCACCCCTTTTTGTCAGGATATTTCCACATCTAAAGAGAATTTGCTGGCCATAACAAAAACAAAAGCAACAATAAATATACAAAAAATTTGGTAAAAATCAACGTACAACTTCATACACTTTTCGATTGTACAGAAAAACAAATGGGACAAAAATCTTTAACGCTGCGAAACCTTCTGGAAGATATTTTTTCAAACTGTTGGAGGTACTGCTCGCGAAAATGATGCAAAAAAATTGGATCATTTCTTTGCATAAATTCATACACTTATTGGTCAGAAGATAATAGAAGTTTCACACACATCGCTATTACAGCGTCTTCTTCTGCCGAAATATTTCCGAATCAGACGAAAACCTTTTGGTCATACCCAAAAACATATACAAAAATTTGTTTCAATTCTATGTATAACAAAAATTTTGATCACAATACTTTATTTATTTATAAAAATAAAATCTTCTGTCTTTTTTAGTTATTTATTTAATGGAAGAAATTAAGCTCTTTATAGCGTATAATCAGACAGATAATAGCGTATAATCAGAAGATAAAAAACAATATTTATTAGATTAAACAAATATTAATTTTATAGAGAAAATTATTTGATACACGAGAATAGTATAAAGTGTCATCAGGGTGGTGTTAAATAAAAAATGTAAAATGTAAATATAAATTTACAATTTATATAATATAGTATTAATATTTTTGTATAATTGTTTATTAAGATATTACAAATTAATAAAAATTCACTATGGACGGATGTAAGATAACTAAATTTTTTTTGTTGATTTAACAGCACATTAATTATTATTTTTAAAATTTATATACATAGTGTAAAAAATATTTCGGGCAGTATCCAAAATCCCTGAATAGAAAATAACTATTCATTATCATTTAATATTCTTCTTTCAATTTCAGAGACTGCCCTTCAATTAAACTTATAAATTGTGAAGAATTGTGAGTTATAAAGGAACCTTGAAAATAAAAACATTATTTTTTAATATGAGAGTGCTGTATGAACAAGAAGCACTGGGCGGTCGAATAAATGATGATAACTTATCGATCTCTAAATATACTGCTACTGACATAGAAAAAAATTAGTTTTAATTAGAGTAGGTGTTATGGTGAACCAGTATGAGAACGTAACAATCTCATTCCTATTTAAGGTGTTGAGAAATGAACGTATTTTACAGAGAATCCTAATTCAGAATTAAAACTGTTAACCTCTTGGGGACGAGCGACACGTATACGTGTCGCCAAAAGGCTTAAGAATTTTTGTTTATCCAACTAGTAAAATTTTACTGTAAAATTCGTTTTATTTAATCAGAGTATTTTCTCTATTGAATAAGTAGCACAAACTGCAGTTTTTAAAAACCGGTGACAAAACATTAAAAAAGCTCCCATCGCGAAGGGGTCAAACACCTGTGATTCTATTTGATATGGTCTTATACAGTGCCAACTAAAAGAATCTGAACACTCAAGCCACAATCTCAATGATCGAACGTTTTGTGGATTTTTTTTCTCGTTTTAAATAGAAGAAGCGAGTGAGAGTTTCTGTACTGTAAAAAAACGGACTATTTTACGGAAATAATACTGGTAATCTAGACGCCGTTACAATTTACTGTTTTTAACGGAAAAATTCCCGTAAATTTCACTAAATTATGGAAAATGTTCTAGAGTTTACGGACATTTTTCCTTTAAAAAAACAATAAACTGTACTGGTGTCTAGATTACCACTAATATTTCCGTAAAATCGTCAGTTTTTTTTAATTTATTTTAGCTTTGCTAAGGGTTTGAAAATATATGTTTTTTAAATTCATTTCTGTACAAAAAGAAACTCTTCTAACGCTCACAATTCACGTAAAAAGCTTACAATTGTTGAATAACCTCGGGCTTTGATTTTATTTGAACAAAATTTTCCTTTAAGTCGTAAAGCCTTACATTTACAATCATCAGGGCAAACTATCTATGTCCTAAATACGCAAGGCCGATTTACCCCCATGGTACACCAAAACAGAAAATTGGTTAAAAAAATCGAGGAAGACTTCAGCCAAGTGTAATATATTTTTAATGTTATACAGGGTGTTGCAGAATTATTAAGACAAACTTTAAGAAGAGGAAGGGTACAATACAAGGATTCAGTTTTGCAAAACAACCATGGTCGGAAACGTTTTCGTGGCGCGGTGGTGACGTCACAAAATACAAGAAATCAAGGACACGAACAAGGAAAGAAAACATTTTTATTATTTTTATTACTGCCAAAAATACTGAAACAATGCTAGGAAGTGCTGTGGAACTTGTTACTCGCACCATGGTAGCTGTTGGGGGTAGTTCAGGACATTTTTGGTGCTCTTGAGATCATTAGATCATTCATGCACCACTGATGCGCTCTGTACATCACGGCCCGGGATCGAAATTTTCAACGTCTGTTTTGATGATGATCGTTGCGTCTTTAATGTTCTTTTTACTTAGTTTTTTGCTGCATTAAGGATAATAATCATGTTTTCTCCTCTTATTCGTGTCCGCTCTTTCTTGTGTTTTATGTCGTTCGTACCGTGCCAGGAAAGCGTATTCGATTATGAGTTGTTATGTAAAACTGAATCCTTGTCATGTCCCTGTATGTTAATATTTTACAAAATGTAAGCATACAGTTTTACGGAATTTTATCCTTTAAAAGTTTGATAATAAAAAGTTGGATATGTTTGTGCTTTAAATAGATCATGTATAAACCTATGCTAACCATTTTTGTATTATTTAAAAATTAAATTTGATGATTAAAGTTTCTTTGGAAGGTATATTTTAGAGATATTTCGAGATAAAAGAGCTTAAAATTCCTAATAATAATCAATTCCACTTTAAAATCTTGTTAAATATAATAAATTTGTTTTTTATTACTTTTTTAAATTATTCTAAATTAAATATAAAAGCCTCTTTAATTTCAAATTACGGGTTAACTGGGTGTGATTACCACAAATTTTACTAAAAAAAAGAGGGCGCGAATTTCAGTTATGCAATTATCGGAGTTATTTTCAATGTATGAAATTAAAACAAATCTAGAAATGGTTAAAATATAGTTGACAAAAAATTCCGTTTTGACGAATCTCCTTTACATGCTTAAAGTTATAAAAAAATATGTACTATTTTATGGCCAATTCGAGTATTATTTAAAACTACATTCCTCTAATTAAGAAACTTTAATTACTTTTTTTATTTGTATGACACAAATAGAACGTTAAAAACAAATTTTTACTTTACAAAAAAAAAAGTGCTGAAATAAAATATATCTTTTTTTTCTATAAAGAAGAATATATTTTCTATATATTAAAGAAATTAATCGAAATTTTGCTTTTCGTTCATTTGTAAATGGCTTTAAAGAATATTCCATTTACATTTAAACTAAAAGTCAAAATCTGAAAGAGTTTCCAGTATTCATTAGATGCATTTCAAAATGCATTTAATGCAACTCTGATGAATAATTTAATTCTAGTGTTACATTCCTTTTATCAATGGAAATATCTCTCGTCTTCTAATGAATAATACAAAACGAGACGCTTTTATAGATAGTAACTAATAGGTAAAGATTTAATAGATATGAAACGAAATGCTGTTTGCAAAGTAAATTGTTAAGTATATAATTATCTATAATAATAAAGGGAGTGTGTCAGCGCTGTTCTGAAGAGACCGCTACACGTACAGTTACAAAATTTGGGGGGCAAGGTACCTCTATACGCGAAGTTTTGCACCTCGAAGTCCGATTTTTGATTTTTTTTATTAGATTTTTTTTAATTTAATTTTTAGGCAATTTTTAACGTTTTTTTTTTTTTTTTTTTTTTTTTTTTTTTTTTTTTTTTTTGTTTCGTGGCCATTTTTTCACATTAGTGAAAGAATAAGGTTTCTTTCTTGTAACGCAATGAAGCAAATTTTGTTCTCTTTTCAAAAAAAAAAATTTCGAATTCGTGCAGCGATTTTTAGTATTTTTTCGTATTTTGTGGCTATTTTTTGACACTGATAAAAAGCAATTTTTTTCAAACTTTCAGCCTAATTTACTACATTTTGTCTACTATCATTTTTGAATTTCAGTGATTTTCAATGTGATTTTTAGTGCAATTTTCGATATGATTTTGAACTTTTTTTTTAAATTTTTGTCCGTTTAGCTTCAATTTTTTGTCAATTTTATAGATTTTTGTAAGTATTATGGTCTTATCTATTTTTGAATTGCACGTAAAAAGGGGCAAAAACCATAAAATTAATGAATCAATAGTAAAGGAATGACTTAGAACATTCTCAGTAATCTATACTAGTAAAGAGAAAAGTTTCTGAGTGTGTACAGTGAGTAGCCATGTATTTCAGCCAACGTATTTCCGCGTATTTCGAGTTAGAGATAAAATCATAGGAATTTCAGGTTCGTTTACTGTTATTATTATCTCGGACCTGGGCGACGCCGGGCGAGTCAGCTATTTATCCAATATTAATTTGAATTAATAGTCTGAAGAAAACAAATTAAATAAACGAACGGATCAAGTTCGATGATGTTTTACAGTTAAACATATGAGGAGTCTTAAAATTCATGAATAATACTGAAATTTATTAACCTTCACGGCACGCATTGCCAACGTCCCGATTCTGACGAGAAATGCTATCTGAAATTTTGACAATGCATCATTTATAGCCTACCTATGGTTGAAAATTTCTGCTTTCAAAGCCCGTAGCCGGAAAGTGCTGCCCTCAAACCCAGTCGCGCCCGTTGCCATAATCGTTATGAATTTCCCGTGGTTTTCTTTGAACCTTGGATATTCTTTCATAAATACGGATTAGGTTCCCTTAGAAAGACCTTCGTGGAAGGCATTTCCCACTCGGGGCTTATATACCTCGTATAGAAAATCGACCATCATACAAACATTTATAAATGCTTATTCGAATTTGTACTCAGTTATAATTGACAAGTCGATTTTGTAGTTTTATTTTTGTTAAAGAACTCCAATTTCTGATCTTTATTATGGTAATTTATTCAACAATTTTTATACCAAAGAAGGCTAATATTATGAGATTGTAAATGTGTAGCTGTGGGGAACCTATATGAACACCATTATAAATAACTTATGTATACTGTTTGTTAAAGATAACAATGGATAAAAACTTGAAATATATAAAATATTCCCTAAGTTTAAATAATACCTTTTGTTTTTTTACTGTTCTTATGTCTTTTAAAATATCAAACAATCCATTAGGGTACTTTTAACATGAGCAAGAACAAATAAAACATAAAGAAAGAAAAACTTCATTTTTAAATGGAAGTTTCAAAGAAAATATTATCATCATTGAACACATTAATCGCTCTTTCAAGTTCTGTTTTATGCTTTACTTTCAAAATATGAAAAGAGTCCGAATAAATAACTGGTCTTTCAGTAAAAATTTTTAATGAACAAATTTCCTTTTCATTTAATTCTAACAATATACGAATTTTAGATAATGATAATGCCCTCTTTTCTTTCAGCCTTTCATGATAATCGTGGCATCAGTGTTTTTATTTATTTTTCTGCTTAAATATATTTTTTAATGTGCAGTGTTTTCTATATTATTTTGCTTTGTTTTTACTTCCCCATCTTTAAAGCATAACATTTAGAATTTAAGTTTCACAGCAAATTAAAATTATTTTTGATATTCGCCTCCAGTTTGTGAAAATATTTTCCTTTGTAGTTTAATCGAAATATTTTCCCTCATATTTTACTAGTATATGTAAAAGAAATATGAAAACAAAATTACTGTAAATTATTTCCTTATACCCATACATCTATTCCAGCATTCAGTCTTTTTTCTTATAAGTAAAAATATAAATTTATATTGATATTAACAGCTGATGACCAACAAAAATCGAAATACGTATGAAGGTTTTTTGTTTGAAGTATTGCACAGTGTGACGCATCAATTTTTTTACAATACTTAATATTAATTTATTTTTAAAAAATATGGCATGATAAAATGGAGAGATGCTAAAAAAATGCAGTTTTAATTTAATTTTACATGCATACTCTGGTAGACAACCTAATATTGCTGAAGAGATAAAAGGTGATCTTTTGATTTTAAAAGAAAGCTTGCATAAAACACAGATAAATATTAGTATATTCATAACTTTATGTCTCTTTCAGAACAAATACCGTATGAGATTTTTTATTATTGTAACTTTTTTCTACGCTAGATTAATTATAATCGCCTATAACATGCACTTTACACTGTAAAAAAATCTGTACTTCTACAGAGATAATGTTATAAAAATATGAGTGCATACTAATATTTTATCTGCACACTGTACAAAAAAAGATGTAAGTCTACAAAACTTATTTTTGTAAAACTGCAGAATTCTGCTACTTTAGAAAATAATCTACTAAAATTTTACTAAGATTACTGTAATTTTAGTTAATAAGTTAAAGTATTTAGTTAAGTAATAAGTAATTTAGTTAATAAGTATAAGTAAGTATAAGTAATTTAGTTATTAAGTTTAGTTATTAAATTACAGTAACTTTACTAACTAGTAAGATTTCCCGGGTCGCATTATATACTTGTCATTGTGCGCGCGGCAGCGCGCAACAATAATATGATTGAGCGATAATGCACACGGATTTTTCAATTTTTCTTTTTGCAATAACTAACTAAATACTTATCCAATTTTGATGATTTTTTTTTAATGTTCGTCTGACCAAGAAGCAAAACATAGCACAAAAATTATTTTTTTTTATGGCATACTGTAGGTGTACTGTAGAGTATTCTGAAAATCGGACAAAAATTTTGTGTCACAGCACTTTTCTCGAAAACTACTAAAGATAAAAACTTAATTTTTTTTTAAACAAAAGACAAACTTTTTATCCCGAGGTAGTCATCGAGAAAACGTTATTTCGCTGGGCGGTTTTTCTGAAATTGCGTATTTTCCAAACTTGGTCATAAATGGGTATATCTAACGTTCTATTGCAGATAGAATGTTGCGGTAAAGTTTATTTTAAAGATTTTGCGATGCTAATTAATCCTGCAAAAATTCATAGCTTTACGTTAAACAGTTTTTTTACAAGATGAAATAAAAGAATAGCAGTCATCAATCTAAGGTACTTGTGATCATCGGAGAGAAAAACCAGTTACACCATTCGATTAAGCATAAAAAAATACAGAATGCTTTTTTTTCTCTTATTTTTAACTTAATTTTTTAACGAATTATGAATTTTTTTGAAATTTTTGACATGCTGATTTTTGTCATTTTTTAATGAATCATTTACTGAATAATTATGCACGGTGTCTAGCCCTGGTGGCTGTCAAATTTGATTTTTAATTTTAAATTAGGCAATTTTTTGCACCATGCCAAATTTATATTTTATCCATTTTTTTCATTTATTTATATTTTGTTTTTAGCACAATGGCATCAATGGCAAAAATGCCTGGCATACCTGTCAAATATTGGGGCCCTGTACTTTAACAAAGTGTATTTATTATAAGTATATACCGTATTTATTCTAATAGAATGCGCCCTCTAATAGAGCGCGTCTTCTAATAAAGTGCGCACCTTGGTGCTGATTGAAAAAATAAATATACGGAAACGATATAGCAGATAAGTAGAAAACGATTACTTAAATGCATTATCGAGTATTCTCATCGATCAAAATAGAGATATTCTATCAAAGCGATGGAGTGGCGATGCAGCAAAAGTTTCAAATTTTGAACAATGTACCACTCCTGTAAACTATAGCGCCAAGGATATGCACACTGTTAAAAATCTGCTGCATTTTGCTGCAACGCACTCCTCTGCTTGTATAGAAAACGATTACTTGGCTGTGAAACGGCGCTTTCTCATTGGTTGGAATAGAGATATTATATACAAGTGGTGGAGGGCGTTGCAGCAAAATGCAGCAGATTTTTAACAGTGCACTGTTAAAAATTTGACCCATTTGTTGCAGAGTCACTCCACAGCTTTTATAGAATGTCTCTTTATGGCCAATGAGAATGCTCCATAACACAGTAAAGCAATCGTTTCCTATAAAAGCGGTGGAGTACGTTTTTAATAAGTCCGTAATAAATACGGATTAAGAAATGAAAGAAGCATGGTTTTTGTATCTAACTTTACTCTTGCATAAAAAAAGTTCCTGTTTTTGGCAAAAATAATGGATATTTGAATGAAAAATCTATTCTTTGAAAGGATTTATTATTTTATTCACTTTAGTAAAAAACTGATTTTTTTTTTTTTTTTTTTTTGAAAACCACCGTAGAATTTTGGTATAGAAAAACCTGTTTAAAATTTTTTTTTAATTTGTAACACCAGAGTATTAGAGTATGTAGCATTTTTTTAATTTCAATACAAATAAGATTTTGTTTTCTATATATAAAATACAAAACAAGTTGTGCAGTATCCCTATGGAATATGGAAAAATAGAAGGACTAATGAAAAAGGCTCCAAGGAGCAGTACAAAAGCAGAATATGATTTTAATTGAGCATTAAAAAGTAATGGACAAGTGCTTCTGTTAATTACTGAGCATGAGGAAGGATAAGGGAACCCTTCTTGGCTACAACTCACTTCAATGCCAACTTTGAAAAAATCATATTTGCGCTTTTTCCGTGAAAAGAAATCAGTCGCAGTTACTATAAAAATGTATAGTGTAAAGACGTAACCAGTAAAGATGCAGCTTAATTAGACATAAATGTAATGGAAGGCGACATAATGCCAGATACCTAGTTCCTGCAGGTATCACATTCATGCACTGCCACCAAGCATACCCTAAGTGTATAATTGCATAGAAAATTGATTTGTAGTATAGTGCAGAGTGAACAGTGCAGTTAACATCAGAGATGTAGTACAGGCTATACGCCGTACACCTTCTGGACTTTTTAATAGAACACCATATACCCTCTGTTTTTCAAGAAAGCTTATAATATACACATTCTAGAATATCCCTCTGCTTAGAGCATATATCTTATGTTATTTTTATGACTACACCCCTGGTTAACATCTAAAGCACGGTGGAAAATTCTACTAAAGAACCGCAAATTTCTTTTATATGGAAAAAGCGCAAATATGATTTTTTCAAAGTTGGCATTGAAGTGAGTTGTAGCCAAGAAAGGATCCCTTACCCTTCCTCATGCTCAGTAATTAAGAGAAGCACTTGTCCATTACTTTTTAATGCTCAATTAAAATCATATTCTGCTTTTGCACTGCTCCTTGGAGCATTTTTCACTAGTATATATATATGCTTATAGTAATTGCAGTTAAATGAGGTAACTGTCAGATTTCATTCCTTAAAATTTCGCGATAGTCTAATTGTTAGTTTAAAGTTGTTTGGGTTATTCTATACGTCTATAGATTCATTTATCTATGTATTTTCCATGTGTGTATATGAGTAAAGCAAAGCAGTTATTGAGCTAGAAATAAAAAATAAAAAAATAGCGCAATAACTTCTTCTTTAATAGCTCATCACTCATAATAGGTTTAAATTCATCTGCAGGAAACATCAAGCATAGACGAAGTGGAATGATAGTTTAAAATTGAAATCTTCCTTACTAACTTCAGCATCATTAGAAGTAAATTTTCAACGATTCAGTTTTATAAAAGTATTAAATTTACTCATAGAGTATTCTTTTTCCTTGGCAAAAGTAAAACAGACAATAACACCCTACTAGAAAAGTTATCTATTTATTCAACGACAATACGAAAGGGAACCCTGAACGTTTTTCAGTAAATAATTTTTCAAAATTTATTAACATACAATCTTATTTTAAAACAAATTAAATATAAAATATAAAATTTCTGCATCAAATAAACCTCATAATAACCTTATATCTCTTATAGGAAAGGGTGAAAACAATACAAAAAACTTTAAAATTTCCCAACCTGACCCATTTGGTGGGGCAGGATGGGACACTAGTTTTAATAAAAAATACACATAAAATTTTATATTTAATTGATGAACAAAGCTTTATTGAAAAAGCTTTAGTAAATATTAAATAATTTAGGCATTGAAACACTTTAATAATTTGAATTGTAACACGTTTTAATTAAACAGATCTTGTATTTGAAGGAAAAAAATTATGTTCTTCAAGTTCTAATAAATTACACCTTTGACTTATTTTGTTTTTAGGAGTGCCAAATTTTAAAAGAATATTTGTTTAATACACAAATGAGCTATCATACCTATAAAGATTAAAAACAAAAAAAGCCAGTTCTTGATCTTGTCTTTTCAAAATGGTATCTCATCCTTGTCTTTAACATTTTGAATATGCCCTATAAAAGCAATTATGCGTTGTTTTCCTGCGAACTTTCCAATGCTCACTATCCCACAGCGGGTTTTTCTGTAAGTTTCTGGATCTATCTTGAGCAAGTTTGCAAAGTGTAGGAAAATCAGCATCACATCAACAGTCAATACATTCCTACTGCCATTACACAAACCATTTATATTCTTTTTTCTTCCAGCATTTTTTCACAAATTTTGCAAGTACAATTGCCTCATCTTCACTGTTTGATAAAAATCCTAACTTGCTGTGTATTTTTATTTCTTTTGTAAGCTGCATTTGGTCTTATCAGACTTTTTCGGAATGTCCCATGGTGCCCCAAAACTGAGTGTTTGAACCTGCTCATTTCGCACCTTAAGTAATAAGAACAGTTACATTGTGAAGCTTAGCACACAGTCTAGTATTTACCCTTAAAATTACAATACATCCACGGGTTTTTTTTTTCATTACAACATGCTCTCACTTATATTATTTTATTTTTTCATGAAAAATTTATTCTTCAAAACACACATTAATGTTACTGAACTTCATTCAAAACAAAAATAATGGCAATATTTGTTGTCCACAAACAATAGCGATTCCAAAACACATAAAAAATAGATTGTAGTATCATATATTGGCACTTATATGTGTAATTTTTAACTTCAAATTGAAGCCTAAAAATTGAGATGTCCCAAGGCGGTCATGTATTAACTTGTCCCACCTACCTCAGAGATTGTACGAAGAATTTGGTCAGCATATATTTTGGAAATAAATCCTACAGATCATATTTATAATATGCCAAAAAGGAAGTCGCTGCTAGCCTGTTGCTCACATAAGCAGTTTGCCGTCTCAAAAGATCTCTTCTAAGAACATTCGTTGGAATACCTCAGACCATAATTGATAATATCATGGGAATTAATCCGTCAGAAGCTTTTGATATTGTTGTCCGCAGGTATAAAAATTGACATTCGTTAAAATTCATTTTTTATGAAAAAAATTAGCTTTTTATTTAATTTTTTCATTCACTGAAAAAAAAGCTAATGAAACACATTTTGTTTCTCATTATGCATGTCTTCCTTTAGAATAAAAAAAAATCAATAAGTAGATAAGCTTTCCGACATTAAAACTCTTTATAATTTTGCAAATCTTTAAAATCTCAGTATCGTTCAATTTTTCTATGTAGAGAGCATATATTAAATTTTAATGTTAGAAGACTCTACATTGAAAGAAGATTTCGAAATCGTTTCCCGCTCTTTTTGAGAAACAAGCAATGTATTATTACTAAGTTAAATAAAATAAGAAAAAGAACTTTAGCTGTTAAAATATTAATACATTACGAAACTAAGATTAAAAGTATGTTCCATAAAGTTAGAATTAAAAGCTCAGGGAGGGCAAAATGGCGCATTTTTTTGTTACATATATATATATATATATATCTGATTTTTTTCATGCTATAACTAACATATTTATGAACAGATTTGAATGAAACTTGATATGTACATAGTACATACAAATATCTCGACCGAGTTCGTTGGCCAGCATAATCCGCCATCTTGTTTCAAAATATCCGCCATTTAAAAAAAATTAAAAAAATTAAAATTTAAAATTAAATGCGAAAAAATTAAAAGTTGAAAAATATTTTTATTGTATGTGTTAGATGTTAAAACACCGATTCCAGAACACTTTTTACTTTGTCTATATCTTAAAAAATGATTGAGTTATAGAACTTTGAATTTTTCTTATGGCTGACATTTTGAAACGATCTGATTATTGTCACGTGATAACACGCGTATTTATTAATCGATTTGGATGTAACTTGGTGTGTACATAGTACATAATGAAGCCTGGACCGAATTCATTATCCAGTTCCATCCGCCATTTGTTTCAATTTTTTTTATTTAACATTTAAAAAAACGTACAAAAAAGTGAGAAATAGAAAAATATTTTCCTTGTATGCATTTGACTTTGATACAAAGATTCCTGAGCATTTTTTGTTTCGTCTGTATCTTTAAAAAATGGCTGAGTTATATCACTTTCAATTTCTAGTGTTGCTCACATTTTGATATGATCTGGTTTTCGTCACGTGATAACACGCGTATTTATATACCGATTTGGATGAAACTTGGTGCGTAGATAATACATACCGATGCCTAGACCGAGTTCTTTGGCCAGTTCCAAACTTCAGTCTTGTTTCAAAATGGCGAAACATTATTTTTTTTAATTTAAATTTTAAAATTAAGGGCAAAAATGTAAGAAATTGAAGAAGGATTTTTCTTTTGTGTTTTGACCTTGATACCAAGATTACAGAGCATTTTTTGTTTCATCTATATCTTGAAAAATGGCTGAGTTTTAACACTTTCAATTTCCAGTGTGATTGACATTTTGAAACCGTCTGAAATTTGTCACACGATAACACGCATATTTATAAACTGATTTCGTTATAACTCCGTGTGTACCTATACATGGTACATACCAAAGCCTTGAACGAGTTCACGAGCCAACTTTATCCGCCATCTTGTTTCAAAATGACGGCCATTTAAGTTTGTCAAAAATCTTTTAAATGTATAATGATGTACAAATTAGAAATTACAAAAGGGTTCTATCTAAACTGTTTATCTTAATAATGAATTCCGGAATATTTTTTGCTTTGTCTTTTCTTTGAAAAACGCCTGTGATATAGCAGTTTGAATTTCTAATACATTTAAAAAAAAATTTGCCCGCGACAATCGTATATATTATATATTAATCGTATATATTAATTGAATCGTGAGTGTGCATGTTGACATGAATTAAGATTTCGACCAAACTCATTGGTTTGTTTTATCCATCATGTTCCTTTAAAATGGATATCGTGGAATTTGGCGACCCTATAAATCACTTAAAATAAAACCAGGTTGAATAAAAGACGACTAGTTTCTAAAAATTCCTATTAATATTCAGTATTGACAAAAACTAATATTCAATCTTATATAATCGTGTTCCACTAATTTGAGCTTCGTGTATTTGAATAATATAACTTAATTTAAAATAAATAAATAAGTATATGAAAGCTACCTCTTCCTCCCGGCACTACCGGAAGGATTTTTTTGGATGGTGCCATGGATGGGCTTTGAAGGGATCAGGAAAAATAAAATCATCAAAACAGGAAAAATTGTCAAATGTGTGTACAATTTGTTGTTAGCATTCAGCCGTTCTACAATTAAAAAAACCTAGTTATATTTACCAATCCCAAAACTTTCTTCTATCTCATACAACTTAATATTTGTAAAGGTAGTTATAGACGTTAACAGTTCAATACTTTACCAATTTTAACTTCCATCTGAAATTTCTACTTCAATCAATGAATCGGAGTAAAAACGAGTAAATCATGATCATAAAATTTACTAAAATCAACATTTTTTTTTCTATTGCACATCAGCTGTTTGCGAATACCAACTTTGGAAAACGCGAATTTCCATCGCTGCACGAGCTGCCGATAGTCAATAGGACAACGATAAATCAAGAATATGCAAATATTGCTTCACAGCACCCCTTTTTGTCAGGATATTTCCACATCTAAAGAGAATTTGCTGGCCATAACAAAAACAAAAGCAACAATAAATATACAAAAAATTTGGTAAAAATCAACGTACAACTTCATACACTTTTCGATTGTACAGAAAAACAAATGGGACAAAAATCTTTAACGCTGCGAAACCTTCTGGAAGATATTTTTTCAAACTGTTGGAGGTACTGCTCGCGAAAATGATGCAAAAAAATTGGATCATTTCTTTGCATAAATTCATACACTTATTGGTCAGAAGATAATAGAAGTTTCACACACATCGCTATTACAGCGTCTTCTTCTGCCGAAATATTTCCGAATCAGACGAAAACCTTTTGGTCATACCCAAAAACATATACAAAAATTTGTTTCAATTCTATGTATAACAAAAATTTTGATCACAATACTTTATTTATTTATAAAAATAAAATCTTCTGTCTTTTTTAGTTATTTATTTAATGGAAGAAATTAAGCTCTTTATAGCGTATAATCAGACAGATAATAGCGTATAATCAGAAGATAAAAAACAATATTTATTAGATTAAACAAATATTAATTTTATAGAGAAAATTATTTGATACACGAGAATAGTATAAAGTGTCATCAGGGTGGTGTTAAATAAAAAATGTAAAATGTAAATATAAATTTACAATTTATATAATATAGTATTAATATTTTTGTATAATTGTTTATTAAGATATTACAAATTAATAAAAATTCACTATGGACGGATGTAAGATAACTAAATTTTTTTTGTTGATTTAACAGCACATTAATTATTATTTTTAAAATTTATATACATAGTGTAAAAAATATTTCGGGCAGTATCCAAAATCCCTGAATAGAAAATAACTATTCATTATCATTTAATATTCTTCTTTCAATTTCAGAGACTGCCCTTCAATTAAACTTATAAATTGTGAAGAATTGTGAGTTATAAAGGAACCTTGAAAATAAAAACATTATTTTTTAATATGAGAGTGCTGTATGAACAAGAAGCACTGGGCGGTCGAATAAATGATGATAACTTATCGATCTCTAAATATACTGCTACTGACATAGAAAAAAATTAGTTTTAATTAGAGTAGGTGTTATGGTGAACCAGTATGAGAACGTAACAATCTCATTCCTATTTAAGGTGTTGAGAAATGAACGTATTTTACAGAGAATCCTAATTCAGAATTAAAACTGTTAACCTCTTGGGGACGAGCGACACGTATACGTGTCGCCAAAAGGCTTAAGAATTTTTGTTTATCCAACTAGTAAAATTTTACTGTAAAATTCGTTTTATTTAATCAGAGTATTTTCTCTATTGAATAAGTAGCACAAACTGCAGTTTTTAAAAACCGGTGACAAAACATTAAAAAAGCTCCCATCGCGAAGGGGTCAAACACCTGTGATTCTATTTGATATGGTCTTATACAGTGCCAACTAAAAGAATCTGAACACTCAAGCCACAATCTCAATGATCGAACGTTTTGTGGATTTTTTTTCTCGTTTTAAATAGAAGAAGCGAGTGAGAGTTTCTGTACTGTAAAAAAACGGACTATTTTACGGAAATAATACTGGTAATCTAGACGCCGTTACAATTTACTGTTTTTAACGGAAAAATTCCCGTAAATTTCACTAAATTATGGAAAATGTTCTAGAGTTTACGGACATTTTTCCTTTAAAAAAACAATAAACTGTACTGGTGTCTAGATTACCACTAATATTTCCGTAAAATCGTCAGTTTTTTTTAATTTATTTTAGCTTTGCTAAGGGTTTGAAAATATATGTTTTTTAAATTCATTTCTGTACAAAAAGAAACTCTTCTAACGCTCACAATTCACGTAAAAAGCTTACAATTGTTGAATAACCTCGGGCTTTGATTTTATTTGAACAAAATTTTCCTTTAAGTCGTAAAGCCTTACATTTACAATCATCAGGGCAAACTATCTATGTCCTAAATACGCAAGGCCGATTTACCCCCATGGTACACCAAAACAGAAAATTGGTTAAAAAAATCGAGGAAGACTTCAGCCAAGTGTAATATATTTTTAATGTTATACAGGGTGTTGCAGAATTATTAAGACAAACTTTAAGAAGAGGAAGGGTACAATACAAGGATTCAGTTTTGCAAAACAACCATGGTCGGAAACGTTTTCGTGGCGCGGTGGTGACGTCACAAAATACAAGAAATCAAGGACACGAACAAGGAAAGAAAACATTTTTATTATTTTTATTACTGCCAAAAATACTGAAACAATGCTAGGAAGTGCTGTGGAACTTGTTACTCGCACCATGGTAGCTGTTGGGGGTAGTTCAGGACATTTTTGGTGCTCTTGAGATCATTAGATCATTCATGCACCACTGATGCGCTCTGTACATCACGGCCCGGGATCGAAATTTTCAACGTCTGTTTTGATGATGATCGTTGCGTCTTTAATGTTCTTTTTACTTAGTTTTTTGCTGCATTAAGGATAATAATCATGTTTTCTCCTCTTATTCGTGTCCGCTCTTTCTTGTGTTTTATGTCGTTCGTACCGTGCCAGGAAAGCGTATTCGATTATGAGTTGTTATGTAAAACTGAATCCTTGTCATGTCCCTGTATGTTAATATTTTACAAAATGTAAGCATACAGTTTTACGGAATTTTATCCTTTAAAAGTTTGATAATAAAAAGTTGGATATGTTTGTGCTTTAAATAGATCATGTATAAACCTATGCTAACCATTTTTGTATTATTTAAAAATTAAATTTGATGATTAAAGTTTCTTTGGAAGGTATATTTTAGAGATATTTCGAGATAAAAGAGCTTAAAATTCCTAATAATAATCAATTCCACTTTAAAATCTTGTTAAATATAATAAATTTGTTTTTTATTACTTTTTTAAATTATTCTAAATTAAATATAAAAGCCTCTTTAATTTCAAATTACGGGTTAACTGGGTGTGATTACCACAAATTTTACTAAAAAAAAGAGGGCGCGAATTTCAGTTATGCAATTATCGGAGTTATTTTCAATGTATGAAATTAAAACAAATCTAGAAATGGTTAAAATATAGTTGACAAAAAATTCCGTTTTGACGAATCTCCTTTACATGCTTAAAGTTATAAAAAAATATGTACTATTTTATGGCCAATTCGAGTATTATTTAAAACTACATTCCTCTAATTAAGAAACTTTAATTACTTTTTTTATTTGTATGACACAAATAGAACGTTAAAAACAAATTTTTACTTTACAAAAAAAAAAGTGCTGAAATAAAATATATCTTTTTTTTCTATAAAGAAGAATATATTTTCTATATATTAAAGAAATTAATCGAAATTTTGCTTTTCGTTCATTTGTAAATGGCTTTAAAGAATATTCCATTTACATTTAAACTAAAAGTCAAAATCTGAAAGAGTTTCCAGTATTCATTAGATGCATTTCAAAATGCATTTAATGCAACTCTGATGAATAATTTAATTCTAGTGTTACATTCCTTTTATCAATGGAAATATCTCTCGTCTTCTAATGAATAATACAAAACGAGACGCTTTTATAGATAGTAACTAATAGGTAAAGATTTAATAGATATGAAACGAAATGCTGTTTGCAAAGTAAATTGTTAAGTATATAATTATCTATAATAATAAAGGGAGTGTGTCAGCGCTGTTCTGAAGAGACCGCTACACGTACAGTTACAAAATTTGGGGGGCAAGGTACCTCTATACGCGAAGTTTTGCACCTCGAAGTCCGATTTTTGATTTTTTTTATTAGATTTTTTTTAATTTAATTTTTAGGCAATTTTTAACGTTTTTTTTTTTTTTTTTTTTTTTTTTTTTTTTTTTTTTTTTGTTTCGTGGCCATTTTTTCACATTAGTGAAAGAATAAGGTTTCTTTCTTGTAACGCAATGAAGCAAATTTTGTTCTCTTTTCAAAAAAAAAAATTTCGAATTCGTGCAGCGATTTTTAGTATTTTTTCGTATTTTGTGGCTATTTTTTGACACTGATAAAAAGCAATTTTTTTCAAACTTTCAGCCTAATTTACTACATTTTGTCTACTATCATTTTTGAATTTCAGTGATTTTCAATGTGATTTTTAGTGCAATTTTCGATATGATTTTGAACTTTTTTTTTAAATTTTTGTCCGTTTAGCTTCAATTTTTTGTCAATTTTATAGATTTTTGTAAGTATTATGGTCTTATCTATTTTTGAATTGCACGTAAAAAGGGGCAAAAACCATAAAATTAATGAATCAATAGTAAAGGAATGACTTAGAACATTCTCAGTAATCTATACTAGTAAAGAGAAAAGTTTCTGAGTGTGTACAGTGAGTAGCCATGTATTTCAGCCAACGTATTTCCGCGTATTTCGAGTTAGAGATAAAATCATAGGAATTTCAGGTTCGTTTACTGTTATTATTATCTCGGACCTGGGCGACGCCGGGCGAGTCAGCTATTTATCCAATATTAATTTGAATTAATAGTCTGAAGAAAACAAATTAAATAAACGAACGGATCAAGTTCGATGATGTTTTACAGTTAAACATATGAGGAGTCTTAAAATTCATGAATAATACTGAAATTTATTAACCTTCACGGCACGCATTGCCAACGTCCCGATTCTGACGAGAAATGCTATCTGAAATTTTGACAATGCATCATTTATAGCCTACCTATGGTTGAAAATTTCTGCTTTCAAAGCCCGTAGCCGGAAAGTGCTGCCCTCAAACCCAGTCGCGCCCGTTGCCATAATCGTTATGAATTTCCCGTGGTTTTCTTTGAACCTTGGATATTCTTTCATAAATACGGATTAGGTTCCCTTAGAAAGACCTTCGTGGAAGGCATTTCCCACTCGGGGCTTATATACCTCGTATAGAAAATCGACCATCATACAAACATTTATAAATGCTTATTCGAATTTGTACTCAGTTATAATTGACAAGTCGATTTTGTAGTTTTATTTTTGTTAAAGAACTCCAATTTCTGATCTTTATTATGGTAATTTATTCAACAATTTTTATACCAAAGAAGGCTAATATTATGAGATTGTAAATGTGTAGCTGTGGGGAACCTATATGAACACCATTATAAATAACTTATGTATACTGTTTGTTAAAGATAACAATGGATAAAAACTTGAAATATATAAAATATTCCCTAAGTTTAAATAATACCTTTTGTTTTTTTACTGTTCTTATGTCTTTTAAAATATCAAACAATCCATTAGGGTACTTTTAACATGAGCAAGAACAAATAAAACATAAAGAAAGAAAAACTTCATTTTTAAATGGAAGTTTCAAAGAAAATATTATCATCATTGAACACATTAATCGCTCTTTCAAGTTCTGTTTTATGCTTTACTTTCAAAATATGAAAAGAGTCCGAATAAATAACTGGTCTTTCAGTAAAAATTTTTAATGAACAAATTTCCTTTTCATTTAATTCTAACAATATACGAATTTTAGATAATGATAATGCCCTCTTTTCTTTCAGCCTTTCATGATAATCGTGGCATCAGTGTTTTTATTTATTTTTCTGCTTAAATATATTTTTTAATGTGCAGTGTTTTCTATATTATTTTGCTTTGTTTTTACTTCCCCATCTTTAAAGCATAACATTTAGAATTTAAGTTTCACAGCAAATTAAAATTATTTTTGATATTCGCCTCCAGTTTGTGAAAATATTTTCCTTTGTAGTTTAATCGAAATATTTTCCCTCATATTTTACTAGTATATGTAAAAGAAATATGAAAACAAAATTACTGTAAATTATTTCCTTATACCCATACATCTATTCCAGCATTCAGTCTTTTTTCTTATAAGTAAAAATATAAATTTATATTGATATTAACAGCTGATGACCAACAAAAATCGAAATACGTATGAAGGTTTTTTGTTTGAAGTATTGCACAGTGTGACGCATCAATTTTTTTACAATACTTAATATTAATTTATTTTTAAAAAATATGGCATGATAAAATGGAGAGATGCTAAAAAAATGCAGTTTTAATTTAATTTTACATGCATACTCTGGTAGACAACCTAATATTGCTGAAGAGATAAAAGGTGATCTTTTGATTTTAAAAGAAAGCTTGCATAAAACACAGATAAATATTAGTATATTCATAACTTTATGTCTCTTTCAGAACAAATACCGTATGAGATTTTTTATTATTGTAACTTTTTTCTACGCTAGATTAATTATAATCGCCTATAACATGCACTTTACACTGTAAAAAAATCTGTACTTCTACAGAGATAATGTTATAAAAATATGAGTGCATACTAATATTTTATCTGCACACTGTACAAAAAAAGATGTAAGTCTACAAAACTTATTTTTGTAAAACTGCAGAATTCTGCTACTTTAGAAAATAATCTACTAAAATTTTACTAAGATTACTGTAATTTTAGTTAATAAGTTAAAGTATTTAGTTAAGTAATAAGTAATTTAGTTAATAAGTATAAGTAAGTATAAGTAATTTAGTTATTAAGTTTAGTTATTAAATTACAGTAACTTTACTAACTAGTAAGATTTCCCGGGTCGCATTATATACTTGTCATTGTGCGCGCGGCAGCGCGCAACAATAATATGATTGAGCGATAATGCACACGGATTTTTCAATTTTTCTTTTTGCAATAACTAACTAAATACTTATCCAATTTTGATGATTTTTTTTTAATGTTCGTCTGACCAAGAAGCAAAACATAGCACAAAAATTATTTTTTTTTATGGCATACTGTAGGTGTACTGTAGAGTATTCTGAAAATCGGACAAAAATTTTGTGTCACAGCACTTTTCTCGAAAACTACTAAAGATAAAAACTTAATTTTTTTTTAAACAAAAGACAAACTTTTTATCCCGAGGTAGTCATCGAGAAAACGTTATTTCGCTGGGCGGTTTTTCTGAAATTGCGTATTTTCCAAACTTGGTCATAAATGGGTATATCTAACGTTCTATTGCAGATAGAATGTTGCGGTAAAGTTTATTTTAAAGATTTTGCGATGCTAATTAATCCTGCAAAAATTCATAGCTTTACGTTAAACAGTTTTTTTACAAGATGAAATAAAAGAATAGCAGTCATCAATCTAAGGTACTTGTGATCATCGGAGAGAAAAACCAGTTACACCATTCGATTAAGCATAAAAAAATACAGAATGCTTTTTTTTCTCTTATTTTTAACTTAATTTTTTAACGAATTATGAATTTTTTTGAAATTTTTGACATGCTGATTTTTGTCATTTTTTAATGAATCATTTACTGAATAATTATGCACGGTGTCTAGCCCTGGTGGCTGTCAAATTTGATTTTTAATTTTAAATTAGGCAATTTTTTGCACCATGCCAAATTTATATTTTATCCATTTTTTTCATTTATTTATATTTTGTTTTTAGCACAATGGCATCAATGGCAAAAATGCCTGGCATACCTGTCAAATATTGGGGCCCTGTACTTTAACAAAGTGTATTTATTATAAGTATATACCGTATTTATTCTAATAGAATGCGCCCTCTAATAGAGCGCGTCTTCTAATAAAGTGCGCACCTTGGTGCTGATTGAAAAAATAAATATACGGAAACGATATAGCAGATAAGTAGAAAACGATTACTTAAATGCATTATCGAGTATTCTCATCGATCAAAATAGAGATATTCTATCAAAGCGATGGAGTGGCGATGCAGCAAAAGTTTCAAATTTTGAACAATGTACCACTCCTGTAAACTATAGCGCCAAGGATATGCACACTGTTAAAAATCTGCTGCATTTTGCTGCAACGCACTCCTCTGCTTGTATAGAAAACGATTACTTGGCTGTGAAACGGCGCTTTCTCATTGGTTGGAATAGAGATATTATATACAAGTGGTGGAGGGCGTTGCAGCAAAATGCAGCAGATTTTTAACAGTGCACTGTTAAAAATTTGACCCATTTGTTGCAGAGTCACTCCACAGCTTTTATAGAATGTCTCTTTATGGCCAATGAGAATGCTCCATAACACAGTAAAGCAATCGTTTCCTATAAAAGCGGTGGAGTACGTTTTTAATAAGTCCGTAATAAATACGGATTAAGAAATGAAAGAAGCATGGTTTTTGTATCTAACTTTACTCTTGCATAAAAAAAGTTCCTGTTTTTGGCAAAAATAATGGATATTTGAATGAAAAATCTATTCTTTGAAAGGATTTATTATTTTATTCACTTTAGTAAAAAACTGATTTTTTTTTTTTTTTTTTTTTGAAAACCACCGTAGAATTTTGGTATAGAAAAACCTGTTTAAAATTTTTTTTTAATTTGTAACACCAGAGTATTAGAGTATGTAGCATTTTTTTAATTTCAATACAAATAAGATTTTGTTTTCTATATATAAAATACAAAACAAGTTGTGCAGTATCCCTATGGAATATGGAAAAATAGAAGGACTAATGAAAAAGGCTCCAAGGAGCAGTACAAAAGCAGAATATGATTTTAATTGAGCATTAAAAAGTAATGGACAAGTGCTTCTGTTAATTACTGAGCATGAGGAAGGATAAGGGAACCCTTCTTGGCTACAACTCACTTCAATGCCAACTTTGAAAAAATCATATTTGCGCTTTTTCCGTGAAAAGAAATCAGTCGCAGTTACTATAAAAATGTATAGTGTAAAGACGTAACCAGTAAAGATGCAGCTTAATTAGACATAAATGTAATGGAAGGCGACATAATGCCAGATACCTAGTTCCTGCAGGTATCACATTCATGCACTGCCACCAAGCATACCCTAAGTGTATAATTGCATAGAAAATTGATTTGTAGTATAGTGCAGAGTGAACAGTGCAGTTAACATCAGAGATGTAGTACAGGCTATACGCCGTACACCTTCTGGACTTTTTAATAGAACACCATATACCCTCTGTTTTTCAAGAAAGCTTATAATATACACATTCTAGAATATCCCTCTGCTTAGAGCATATATCTTATGTTATTTTTATGACTACACCCCTGGTTAACATCTAAAGCACGGTGGAAAATTCTACTAAAGAACCGCAAATTTCTTTTATATGGAAAAAGCGCAAATATGATTTTTTCAAAGTTGGCATTGAAGTGAGTTGTAGCCAAGAAAGGATCCCTTACCCTTCCTCATGCTCAGTAATTAAGAGAAGCACTTGTCCATTACTTTTTAATGCTCAATTAAAATCATATTCTGCTTTTGCACTGCTCCTTGGAGCATTTTTCACTAGTATATATATATGCTTATAGTAATTGCAGTTAAATGAGGTAACTGTCAGATTTCATTCCTTAAAATTTCGCGATAGTCTAATTGTTAGTTTAAAGTTGTTTGGGTTATTCTATACGTCTATAGATTCATTTATCTATGTATTTTCCATGTGTGTATATGAGTAAAGCAAAGCAGTTATTGAGCTAGAAATAAAAAATAAAAAAATAGCGCAATAACTTCTTCTTTAATAGCTCATCACTCATAATAGGTTTAAATTCATCTGCAGGAAACATCAAGCATAGACGAAGTGGAATGATAGTTTAAAATTGAAATCTTCCTTACTAACTTCAGCATCATTAGAAGTAAATTTTCAACGATTCAGTTTTATAAAAGTATTAAATTTACTCATAGAGTATTCTTTTTCCTTGGCAAAAGTAAAACAGACAATAACACCCTACTAGAAAAGTTATCTATTTATTCAACGACAATACGAAAGGGAACCCTGAACGTTTTTCAGTAAATAATTTTTCAAAATTTATTAACATACAATCTTATTTTAAAACAAATTAAATATAAAATATAAAATTTCTGCATCAAATAAACCTCATAATAACCTTATATCTCTTATAGGAAAGGGTGAAAACAATACAAAAAACTTTAAAATTTCCCAACCTGACCCATTTGGTGGGGCAGGATGGGACACTAGTTTTAATAAAAAATACACATAAAATTTTATATTTAATTGATGAACAAAGCTTTATTGAAAAAGCTTTAGTAAATATTAAATAATTTAGGCATTGAAACACTTTAATAATTTGAATTGTAACACGTTTTAATTAAACAGATCTTGTATTTGAAGGAAAAAAATTATGTTCTTCAAGTTCTAATAAATTACACCTTTGACTTATTTTGTTTTTAGGAGTGCCAAATTTTAAAAGAATATTTGTTTAATACACAAATGAGCTATCATACCTATAAAGATTAAAAACAAAAAAAGCCAGTTCTTGATCTTGTCTTTTCAAAATGGTATCTCATCCTTGTCTTTAACATTTTGAATATGCCCTATAAAAGCAATTATGCGTTGTTTTCCTGCGAACTTTCCAATGCTCACTATCCCACAGCGGGTTTTTCTGTAAGTTTCTGGATCTATCTTGAGCAAGTTTGCAAAGTGTAGGAAAATCAGCATCACATCAACAGTCAATACATTCCTACTGCCATTACACAAACCATTTATATTCTTTTTTCTTCCAGCATTTTTTCACAAATTTTGCAAGTACAATTGCCTCATCTTCACTGTTTGATAAAAATCCTAACTTGCTGTGTATTTTTATTTCTTTTGTAAGCTGCATTTGGTCTTATCAGACTTTTTCGGAATGTCCCATGGTGCCCCAAAACTGAGTGTTTGAACCTGCTCATTTCGCACCTTAAGTAATAAGAACAGTTACATTGTGAAGCTTAGCACACAGTCTAGTATTTACCCTTAAAATTACAATACATCCACGGGTTTTTTTTTTCATTACAACATGCTCTCACTTATATTATTTTATTTTTTCATGAAAAATTTATTCTTCAAAACACACATTAATGTTACTGAACTTCATTCAAAACAAAAATAATGGCAATATTTGTTGTCCACAAACAATAGCGATTCCAAAACACATAAAAAATAGATTGTAGTATCATATATTGGCACTTATATGTGTAATTTTTAACTTCAAATTGAAGCCTAAAAATTGAGATGTCCCAAGGCGGTCATGTATTAACTTGTCCCACCTACCTCAGAGATTGTACGAAGAATTTGGTCAGCATATATTTTGGAAATAAATCCTACAGATCATATTTATAATATGCCAAAAAGGAAGTCGCTGCTAGCCTGTTGCTCACATAAGCAGTTTGCCGTCTCAAAAGATCTCTTCTAAGAACATTCGTTGGAATACCTCAGACCATAATTGATAATATCATGGGAATTAATCCGTCAGAAGCTTTTGATATTGTTGTCCGCAGGTATAAAAATTGACATTCGTTAAAATTCATTTTTTATGAAAAAAATTAGCTTTTTATTTAATTTTTTCATTCACTGAAAAAAAAGCTAATGAAACACATTTTGTTTCTCATTATGCATGTCTTCCTTTAGAATAAAAAAAAATCAATAAGTAGATAAGCTTTCCGACATTAAAACTCTTTATAATTTTGCAAATCTTTAAAATCTCAGTATCGTTCAATTTTTCTATGTAGAGAGCATATATTAAATTTTAATGTTAGCACAACAAATTTTAATGTTAGCTCCCACAATTATGTGTGGACTGTAAGAAGTAAGTTGCCTCCACTTCAGAGAGCTTTAGTATGCGTTCTATTGATCCAAATGACATCATATTTGAACTATAGATAGTTCAAATAATGCGCTTGATATTTACTTATATATATGTATACACTGGTGTGCAAAATTTAAGGAGGGATTCCCAGTATGCCAATTTTCCAATTTTCTTGTGACGAGTCACCAGGTGACTTTACAGTGTCGTTTTATTGAGACTCTTGTGTGACAGTCATTTAGAGGTTCAATTTCAAAGTCAATGCTAATGTTGCATTATTATAAATAACCAAATAATCACACATTAAAGTCAACATAGTGACTTTCTATCACAAGACTTTGTCAAATGGTAACAGAGACCCTACTGCGAAGTAACCACTGTGAAAAGTGGTGAAAACTCACCATGTGACTTGTTTGGTGATTTATCATAATGCAATATTCAAATTATATTACTTCCTTTTGAATATTCGCGTGAAAATTATCGCTTAAAAATCCTTTGAAAATTGGCATTTTGGGACTCCGTCCTTAAATTGCGCACACCAGTGTATGTATATATGTGTATACAAAATTAAAAATGCAAAATTTTGCCACTTCGGGGCGTTGTGATACATTTAAACTTATTCAAATACTAGACGCGAAATTTTGTAACCTTATTTTTTGTAATTTTTTTAGTAAATATCAAGTGCATCATTTGAATTATCTGTGGCTCAAACTGATCTTATTTGGACTAATAGAACGCATTATAGAACCCTCTGATATGAGCAACTTATTTCTTGATCACCTTGTATTTTATTGACTATTTTCGATAAAATATTATTATCAATAAAGTATGCAAATAATAAATCTATAACCATATCTGTAGCATCGCGCACAAAATAAAACAAAAAATGAAAAGATAAACATTTTTAAACATTAATAATGACATTGTGGGAAATGGGTAATCCAGAAATGATAACATATAATATCAAGGGGGAAGGGGATCCAAAATTACCAAAAAGTATGTATCGTTATATATGTTTGATTTATATGTCATTAAAGTGTTAAAAAATTGAGATTTCATGGTCTATCGTGGTGTATAATAGGGTTATAACTGTGATAACTTCCTACATTCGATATTATAATACATGAATTAAACTCTTGGGTTAGAATTCGTAATCTTATGATACTTGAAGCTTTATTGATAACACAAAAGAACTAAGTATTCCAGAAATATTTCTCTAAACAAACTTTAAAAAAAATCTATCTATCTTTATTATAATTGACAAACGTGTCCGTCATCACGTGTCATGCTGATTTTGGCAACCCCAAAAAAATAGAATTTACCTATATCATCATTTAACAGCATTTCAAAATATGACGAAACAAAAGGCAAATTCAATTACCATGGTATCAACGGGCACCGTTATTTTTCAGGTAAAACACCAGTATTTCTTTACTGAAAAATAAATATAGTTCATAAACACAAGATTTAATTACTGTACAAGATTAATTTTTAATAATTTTTTATATAATAAATTAAGTTAAGCGTCTTAAATTCAATACTTATTTAGTTGTTAAGTTCACAGTTTTCTTAAATACCAATCTATATGAATATAGGAAAAAATACATAAATGGTTTACTATGCGCAAAATATATATATATATATATATATATATATATATTGTTTTTTACTCATTAGTATGGTTCCTAATTTGTGTAGGTTAATATTGATGATTTTCACAGATCATTTCTATCTAAAATAATACACAGATCTTACTGAATATTTGAAAGGAAAGATGTATCACACTTATAAAGTTAGTTGCTTTTAATAGTTTCAAAAGTTGTCATCATAGCAGCGATTTCAATTTTTTTCAACAGACATTTGTGCAAATTATTTTCTTTTTACAGCCCCACTTTTTGTTGAGCTATATGTTAAGTAAATGTTCTCATTTTTTTTTAAACAAATTAAGGAGATTTTTTGATAAATTAATTAACTAATCTTATTTGGGCCAGTTGAGTATCAAATTTTATTGCAGCTATTGCAAAGTTATTTTTATACTAATGCACACTAAATAAATTATTTTCTTTATTTTGAGGGATTGTCATTTATTTAGTCTGATAGTCTGGCCTCATAGAATGCAAAACGGTGTAAAAAACACAAATGACTTTATTTAGCAATTTATAAAATAACAACAAACGGAAAAACGCAAAAAAACTCTCTCGTGTTAAAATAAAATAATGATTTTGTTTTATAAACTACATAAAACAAAGTATTTTTTCTATTTAAATGAGAACTTATAAATTCAAAGTTTCTGTTGCTGCCACAAATTTTTAAAAATGTATGCATGTACATTTTTTAGAGCGTTAATCAGTTTTTTTTTTTTTTTTCAAATTTACCTTTTATTATTTTCTTGTTATTCTAAAGTATTATTGTACATTATTTATTTTTGAGTTTCTCCCAGTGCGAAATTGGATTTCCTACTCAAAAAATTGCTAGAAAGATTGCAACTAATCGTTGTAGATGATAGATGTAGTGTTTGTACGTATGTTGATAGAAACAAAGTAGTGCCCACTTTTTTCATCTGATATTGAAAAGCAATAGATGTTAACGATGGCATCTTGAATTCTAAGTGAGAAAATTATCACCAAACACTAATAGTAAATGCAAGGATAAACAATCTACTCTAGCTACAATGAAAATAAAAATACGTTATCAGTAGTGGCTACATTCATTGTAAACTACAATGGTGTTCGTGTATTGTGAAACAGACATAACAATGTTAGTTTATTACACGAACTTAATGTGTGAGGGGATAATAAAGTAGCTGTAAAAGACAGTTAAGAAAGTAGCTTCTGCATTAATAACGCAGGTATTCGGTTTACATTTTTACTTCACCAATTAAGAAAATATTCACAGTTACTATATTGAACCAAATATATATATAATAACAAAGATTTACCTTAAGTAGTTCATTATTATTTAATTTTCTGTCTAATAAAAAAGAATAAGTTCGTTCTTCAGAACCTTAATTTTGATTATCAAGCCTAAAATTTATCTCCAATAAATACAAATGTATAAGTTATTGTCAAACCTTCATTTTGTATTTATTTTTTATAATGTATTTTTATATGTTTATTATATAACCGTCATCATGTAATTAGTATTTTCCTCATGAAAAAGCGAAGGTCATTCCTAGTAGATTTTTTCTAGACCCCGTCCGTTGGCGGCGATTTCCAATGTTCGTTTCACATAACCAAGATGTCCTTACCATAACGCTTATTTGTAACTGCGGATCTTGTCTCAGACTGCTCCTGGCCTTGCATCCTTATCAGTGTTAAATGTCCATTATTTGGAGACTAGATTAGTAATTCACCGTCTCCTTTACACAGTAAAGAGTTACAAAGCGATGCTACAGTAAATTTACACAGAGAGACTCTCAGGTACCCATCGTTCATAGAGCTCACTGTGAAGTAAATAGGACCTTTGCATTTTGAAAAACACCAGTTGACTTGTCACAGATATTGTCACAGGTGAACTCGAAGTATCCAAATGACGTCATAAGAGAATCCCCAAATATCTTCATTAGAACTTCACCTGGTGATTAATCACAAAATAACCGTCATTCCACAATAAAGTCATATCAAAATACCGACAGGACTACTTTGAGATTACTAATAAACATATGACAGATATAGCGTCTTGTGCAATCTAGTAGTAAGCATGGCACATTCTTTTTTCTTCTTTTCTATATATAAATTTTGCTCAAAAGTATTGAAGGTAAACAAGGTACATCATAACGTTAAGTACCGTAAGTAATTCTTCTCCGAATACTTCGGTCCATCCTAATATATCTGCAGTTTCTCTTTTGAAAAAGTGCCATTTATGAGTCATCCCTTTCAAAATGTCCTCCCAATTTACCTTTTACATCCCAATTGTAAGCCCTTTTTATATGATTAGAATTTCTTGTTGGAGTATTTCTTGCTGGGAATTTCTTGTTGGGTTGCTAAAGGTGTGTGCATGTGTGTGTGGGGGGGGGGTACTTTTGGTAATTAACGATATATATTTTTCAGAAATATGCGGGGTGTAAACGTTTGGTAGAATCACTGGTATACTTTATGTTTAAACTTTTATTAAAGCGAATGAATTTTTTTTAATTCTTAAATTATACAAAAAACACATTTATTTGAAAGAAAAGGTGATTTTTATTTAATATTTCAGTTAAAAATTAATGGTTACTTAAGGACATTTTATCCGCAGAAATTATATGTTTTACACATGACCCGTTTTTATCAAAAAATGTAAAATATTTCTTGCGAATAAAAATCGTTAATGCAAATATGTATATTTTTATTTACTGTTGAAAAGGAATGCCATTAGAACATGAATAATGTATTTAAAACATCTGATATTTCTTTAAGTATCTTTAAAAATATACTTAAATACAACTTCAATGAAAATGCATGCAACTATTAACTATATTTTTTGCATGAATTAACTTTAGAAAACCTTTAAAGTATTTTCAAAGTACTTCATCATAGTTACAAAAATAAAGCTTGTTTTGCTTTTTAAATTCAAGTTTCAGAGAAAATACTTTTCAACCTATAATAATTGTATTACTTTTCATAAAATAGTATTTATCTTTCTCATTCATACTGGAAATTAATTTTTTTATTTATATAACTTTTCACTATTTGGCATTCGATTTTTATCTAAATTATTATAGATATATACTCAAATATAATTTCTTTTGATATATTTGCTTTTCTTCGTCAAAAACGTAAATTTTTTCTTTTATCATGAAACAATCTAAAATGAAAAATAGTTGCAATTTGTATCAACTAATTAAACCAAATTGTTCTATGCATTCTCAATATGATGTTTCATAGTACACGTATTATAATATTCGCTTTTGTCGAAAGATTAAAATCTGGTTACAGTTAATAAAGTTTAGTTTCTATCTCGGAAAATGTTTGGAATGAATATTCCTATAAATTCAATGTTAAACGATTTTAAGAGGCATAAAAACACGATTCACTTATTTTTTCAAAAAAGCTAATGATGATGAAACTTCAACAATGGTTTAACTAATTGCCACTTTGTTGCAATATGTATCAACTAATTAAACTTAATTGTTCTATGCACTCTCAATATAATCCTTCATAGTACTCTTACGATATTATTCGTCCTTGTTTAAACATTAAAAGCTGGCTACTGTTCATTAAGTTTAATTTCTCTCTCAGACAATGCTAAGACTCAATGTTCTTAAAAATTCAATGTTGAAAAATTTTCAGAGGCATCAAAACATGATTCACTTTTTTTTTCAAAAAACTGATGATGATGAAACTTCAACAATGATTTATCTAATCGTCTACAATATGTACAAAATATTTAAACCAGATTGTTCTATGCACTCTTAGTAGCATTTTTCATTAGACTCATACGATAATATTCATCATTTTCTAAAGATTAAAATCTGGCTGCAGTTCATAAAGTTTAATTTCTATCTATGACAATGTTCAGACTGAATAATTCTAAAAATTAAATGTTGAACAATTTTAAGAAGCATCAGAACAGGATTCACTTAAAAAAAAACAAAAAACGATAATGCTGAAACTTTAACAATGATTCAACTAATCGCCACTTTGTTGCAATATGTATCAACTAATTAAACCTAATTGTTCTATGTACTCTCTGTATGATCCTTCATAATACTCTTATGATATTATTCGTCCTTGTTTAAACTTTAAAATCTGGCTACAGTTCATAAAGTATAATTTCTTTCTCAGACAATATTAGGATTTAATGTTCCTAAAAATTCAATATTGAACAATTTTAAGAGGCATCAAAACATGATTCACTTATTTTTTCAAAAAACTGATAATGATGAAACTTCAACATTGGTTTAACTAATCGTCTGCAATACATATCAAATAATTAAACTAAATTGTACTATGCACTCTGAGTATTATCCTTCATAGACCTCCTACAATAATATTCGTCCTTGTGTAAAAATTAAAATCTGGTTACAGTTCATAAAGTTTAATTTCTATCTTTGACAATGTTAGAAGTAAATGTTCCTAAAAATTCGATCTTGAACAATTTCAAAATGCATAAAACATGGTTTACTTATTTTTTCAGAAAATTTGGTGATAATGAAATTTCAACAATTTTTCAACTAACTGTAACTCTGTTTGAAATCATATCAACTAATTAAACCAAATTGTTCTATGCACTCTCAATATGATTCTTCATAGTACTCGTACTATAATATTCGTCCTTGACTAAAGGTTATAATCTGGCTACAGTTCAAAAGTTTAATTTCTATCTCAGATAAGTCTTATATCTCGCTTTTCTAACAGGAGTGAGCCCAGTTTAAATGTTTCTAAAAACTCCCAAATGATAATTACAGCCTTAAAAACAATCGAATGAATTATTATACTTAAAAATAAATTTCTTTCGGTTATATGTATCATATGATTAAATTTAATAATTAAATATTTTTCTTTTGCATACATAACTTTTTCAGATATTTAACATATATATTATTTTACACCTTTACAAACACCTATACCAACTGTACCAGATAAATAACAATTTTAGAACGTTTTACGCTCTCAAAAGCTTTCAAATTTCGAATTTATAGAAAACAGTTTTGGACGAGCATCAACATCTTTAGTGTAATAGCAATTCCAAATTTCACTTAGCCATCTGCTATCCGAGTATTTACAAAGTAACGATATAACAAAAACTGTGTGAGGGAGTGTCCCTTTGTGATAAAGTCACTCTAGCATTTTTAGTGAGATCGTGACGTCAATGTTTTAATATATGTGGCGCAAAAGCAACATCTATCCTTTATTCAACTTTAATTTTCCAGAGCGTATGTGGCGCCGTCGGATCTACAGTTAGCTGTGTTTAGGAGTATTATGCAAATTTATAGCCTCGTCTTCAGTTTGCAACGTATAAAATCCTTGAGTTGGAGTGCTGTGAGAGTGGTGGTGAAGCGGCAGTATTCCGCAAGGTGAAATAGACTGTGGTGGTGAAGAGATAGCAGAGGTGGTGAGGCGGCGAAGCCAGCCAAACGAGATAGATTGTGTTCTGAAGTGAGATAGCTAGTTTTGTGAGCCGAGTTAGCTTGTGGTGAGCTGAGTTACCCTAGAAGAGTGCCAGTGGGTAAAAATTAATTTAATACGTTGAGTATTTTGAGAAATAAAGAGCGTTTGCAGCCACGGACTGTTTTATTATAGATTTAAACTAGCTTTTAGTCGCGATCTGAACGTGAAACCGAAGCGAGTACCCTGAACTGAGCTTAAGCCGTTAACGTGAGTATAGTTTGCAATTTAATCTCTTAGTGTTGTGCTTAGTGACTGAAATTTCGAACTTAGCTCCACTTTCCCATGTTTCAGAGGTTTAAAAAAACTGTTTGATTTTAACTTATACTTAGAATTATGTCTTCATTCAATGAACATACCCTCAGACACGTCACAACTGAAATGAAAAAAATTATCAATTTTGATAGAGGAGTACAGTATACTTCTTACGTATGCTGTAACATGTGGTATAAACCAGTAACGTATACCACATTAAATAATTCTGGACTTTGGCAGACATCCAATTCCTTGAAAGGATTATGAAGTTTTCTGACTCTAACTTGATGGAAGCTCCATCTATGGCCAAGAGGTTCTGCTCTCGAAACAGGTAGACGGCAGGTGCTGGTCTCGAACCCAATTGCGTCCATTGTCCGAATCGTTCGGCGTTTTCCGTGGTTTTATTTTAACTTTGGATTCCCTTGTTTAAATACGGGTTATATTCCCTTAGAAAAGATGCCCATGGTAGGCACTTGCTCCCCTTAGGGCCTATATCCCTCTTTTTTTATAATTGGCCATCATAAACACAACCAAACAACTAACTCGATGGAACCTGTTTCAGTTTCTGACTGTCTCAAAGATATAAGCTACATTGAACAAATCCTAATTGCTCAATAACATCCAGTGGTTATTCTTTACTAAATAATCTGCTATCTAGTGGTTTCTCTATTTTTATCATTTCTTAATTATTGTAAAATACAACAAATTACACTACATAAATAATGATAATTGATAACAGATTTACAGATGAGCAAAGCAAAATACTTCCTGTAAACACACAGCAGATTTCGTCTTTCAAATGTTGTTTGTAAATTTCCCTTAGTCATCTTTTTTTTTCTTTTTTAAGTTACAAGTAAAAAAGTGCAATAATAAAATAAATTAGTAAAAAATAGGCAAGGATCAGAAACTATAATGCTTTTGGTACTATTCGTTCCTGCATTTAATGTCGATGCAACGCAATTAATACTGCACTGAAAGTACCAACGTGTTTAATAAATAGCATGCTCGAGCTCAAAATATGCTCGTTGGTTTAAAAAGTCAGGCAGCAAGAAATTTACAACTCAGCATATGTGTAATGCTATTTCTCATTGTTAACGAATTTTCGATGATCAAATGTCAAATGTCAATTTATGGCTAACTTTGAACAAAGATGTCGCAAAGGCAAAACAGAGAGCATTAAGTCTTTTATTGGCTTATATTTTGCTTATTTCTTCACATCCTTGTATATAAGAGAGATTTTATAAAATAAATTTTGGATCTTCGTGGACAAAGAAAGCTTGGAACTTTTGAAATATGCGTCACATTACAAAATCAATGAAACAAAACAACTACCAGCAAAAACAGTTTTAAAAAACTCCTACCCACGGACCTATCTCACTAAGATCCACAGTAAATGAATTATTGCTTTTCGTTTATCAAGTTTCATATGACCACTCATACCTTATGCAATGTTAGAAAGTTGTACTGCTCTCAGCTGAACCTAATCTATTTCAAGATGACATAATTCTTTTTCCGAAAAACATGCAAGCTGATTAACATAATCAAGAAATTCTTCTTAAATCAAAATAGCCAATTATTAGAACATTAAAAGGTCATCATAATTTAAAAGAAAGATGTAGTCAAGATGTTCATGCGTCTGGGCTTCAGAATGGAATTTTCTCAGCAGTTCGATGTCGAGTTATGTTACATATCAATATCTAGACAGAGTGAAGATTTACAAACTATGGAATAAATATTATAAACGAAATCATCTATGCCACAAAATTTCAGCCTCAAAACTTTTATACGATGTATTCATGCATTTTTATGATTATTATGGACCTTTTCTAACAGAAATATTTTTCCATATGAATTTTTTTTACATTTATTGGAAAAAAGAAAAGACCTCATGCTCACGAAGCCCGTTATCTTTAACTGTTGTATCCCACAAATCTTTCAATTTAACTTTGTTAAAAACTGCTGTTGACATTGGCCTAAAGCAGTTTTCAAACAAAGCAACTTATGTCACTATATGTATAGTTTGTCGTCAAGGGATGTTCTCATTGAAGCACTTTTCACTAAAGATAAGTTTGATCAACTGAGAAGGATGGGAATACTAGTTAGAAGATTAGAATTTGAGCATTACCTGAGGTCAAACAAAGCAATTTATGTCGCTTTTAATATAGATTGTCGTGCAGAGAAAGTTGTCTTTGAAGCATTTTTCTCTATGGATAGATTTGACCAACTTAGAAGAATGGGAGCACTTACTAAAATACAAAAATTTGAACATGACCTGAGGCAACTGACGACCGAATTAAATGCTTTTAAAATGACTCATCAACTGTTTTTTCGAACTAACTTTCACACTAAAGAACAATAATAATCAAAATAAAACATTTTTGTTATTAAAATATTCTCTTACAGACTTATGCGAATCCCTGTTCCGACATTTCAGTCAGACGGATGCTAGTATTAGAATACATATATACATTGACAATGATAAATCATATCTACATTTGCATATACTATATATATATTCACTAAAAAAATTACAAAGTTATATATCAAGTATAACTGTTCAACATAGACTTTTCTTCACAAATAAAGGAAAAGTACTTTAGTTTCCTGCTATACTGCCTGTTCTTTCATACTCAAATTTGCTTGATAAATATCGCTTATCAAGATATTTCTTTATCAATTTGCTGACTAGAAATGTAGCTTGGAACATAAAGAAATTTCCCCAGTATAAGAATATAGTCTGTGAAATATTTTCATGTGTATAATGAAAAATAATGTGCTACTTTCTAACAATGCAAGATTTTTTGAATCATTTCATCTGGAAGCAAAATAAAATTACTTAGTGTTCTTTACAGGGTGAGAAAAATGTTTTGGATGGGTATAAAATTCCTTATTTTCGAGAAAAATGAAAATATCAACACTTTATTAACAAATGTGTCGAATTTACTACAAGGGGTGAAAAGTCCCGGGACTAACAATGAAAAAACGATTTATTTGTCAAAAATAGATTTCATACTTCAACATAGATTCCTTCCAGAGTGATACATTTCTTCCAGCGATCCTCTAACTTTTCAATACCTATCATATAGTAAGATTTGTCAAGGCCTTCAAAATATGCATCAGTATCGCCGTGACGTCCTCAATTCATGAAAATCTCTTCCCATGGAGCCTTCTTTTCAAGTTAAGAAACAAGTAATAGTCGCTGGGGGCCATATCTAGAGAATATATGCGTTGAGCGAGCAAATCCCAACTTAATTCATTCTATTTTTCCATCGTTTTCATTGATTTGTGAGCCGGTGCGTTGTTTTAATGAAACAGCATTTAACATCACTTACATGACCGCTACTGGCTACTCATAAAAAAGGCCGACGTATCATAAAACTTTGACATAAGTCATTCGAAGGTACATTCTAACAAAATATAATATGGATATTTGATTAATGCTGCCATCTAGTGACGAGTTTCGGGACTTTACAACCGATGTAGCATCGTCATATAAAAAAATAAAATTAGATTAGCTATCAAAGCTATATTTTTTTATGCATTCTCTTTTCCAGGTAAGGACACAACTGACTGCAACATGAAGTAATATCTCATTGAAATATTTGATTCATTCGTTAATTAATTTTAATTTCAGACCTACCAATCATTGATGAGAAGTAGCCAATGCTTTTTCCTTTAAAATTTGCCAAACGGAAAAATCCATGGAATTAATGTCGTACGATTTAGCAGGTCATTCATTGGGATAAATACATGTCTTTTGTCCTAAGCCTTTCTATGATAGGTTGGTGCAGAGTTTTGCTGAAAAACTCAAGTTTGCCCCCAAAAGGTTTTTTGAGCAAAAAGCTTGAACGCAGTCTGCAAAATTTCGTTGAGATAGTATTGTGGATTCATTTTGATAAAAGGATTCTCCCAATGAATGACCTGCTAAATCGTACGACATTAATTCCATGGATTTTTCCGTTTGGTAAATTTTGAAGGCAAAAGCATTAGCTACTTTTCATCAAAGATTGGTAGGTCGGAAATTAAAATGAATTAACGAATGAATCAAATATTTCAATGAGATACTACTTCATGTCGCAGTCAGTTATGTCCTTATCTGGAAAAGAGAATGCATAAAAAAGGCGGTACTTTGATAGCTAATCTACTTTTATTTTTTTATATGACGATGCTACATCGGTTGTAAAGTCCCGAGACTCGTCACTAGATGGCAGCATTAATCAAATATCCATATTATGTTTTGTTAGAACGTACCTTCGAATGACTTATGTCAAAGTTTTATGATACGTCGGCCTTTTTTATGAGTAGCGGTCATGTAAGTGATGTTAAATGCTGTTTTACTAAAACAACACATCGGCTCACAAACACCAGAGCACTTTTACCAGCTTCTCTGATCCTTTCCCACACATTCAAGGATTTTAGATGAGCAGTTTTCTGGAAAGTTCTTCCCTCCGAATTTGCAGTGATATTAATCTGTGACAAAATTCAATAGTTTTGCCTGTTGACTTCTTGATCAATTAAAATGGAGCCTCATGCTACCCCAGAAACACGCGATGCATGCCACCAGCGAGATGTTTCATGAAATACTGCATTTCTTCAATCATTGCTGTTTCATTTTATCGATCAAAACGATAATTATCTGAAACTTGATCTGTTTTAATCCCAGGTTTTTTTTTAACAATGTTTCGAATTGACTTTTCATAAACTTTTAGATTTGTGATTTTGGTGTTGTTTTCGAATAAAATTAACGTTTTATTCCACTTTTGATTTGTCTGAAGGTATTTTGAGTTCTGGTAGAGCTTCAGGATATTTTATAAAGAGTCATTTTTAAGTCTTTAGCAATCTTCATTATATATTTCCAATCTTGAACTTTTTGCATGACCAACCCCTGCCTTGTTCCACGATCTGTTATAGCATGTAAAATAAAAGCCGTGCTATTTTTTGTCATGAATAGCTAAATTTTAGTTAAAACTGTAAACGAGCACACTTAAAATAAAAAAATAAAAAAACAATGCTAAAACTTTTTACCCACAAACAAGCCATCTAGAAATTTTTTCGCCCCTTGCAGTACTTCCAACAGTATTTTTTTATTCATGCACACGTTATTACACATCATGTATACACGTCATTTATCATAAAGTTATATTTTGTGAAATATTTCTATACGTATAACGAAATGAAATGAGCCACTTTAGTACAGTACAAAAGTTTTTGAAACATTTAGTCTAGATATAAAGGAATATTATTTATTGTTCTTTAGCGCTTCCAACAAAAAGTTTTTATTCATGTAGGGGAAAGTCGGATAAAACCGGGACCCTAATGTTTTTCTTTTTCCTATTGTGCAGTATGTGAACAAAACAATCAAAATTTGTAGTGAAACGATAAATTGATTCTTTGAGAAGAAAAAAAGTATTCATGTTGTCGCGAACAATAGCAATTGAGATCATAACAATACTTTTTTTAGAAGCGTGCAATGAAAACTGGGAAAATATATTTTAAAAACACATTGTAACTTTACAATAATACTATTTATTAAAAAAATTAGATATTAAACGTAAGGAATGTGAATCTATATCAAATCTACATAAAATAACAATGAGCCAATTTATGCTTTAAGAGTTGAAATTTTTAGACACAAAAATCACAAATGAGAGTTCAGTCTTGTTCATTTACATTGATGCATGCTTCCTGTGGCCAACCTCGGCAGTGAAGGCACTGTATCCAACTCTCCTTTGGTTTAGATTGTTCATGAAAGCCATTTCAAAAGATGCATGCTTCACTTTCATCTTTCTTCTCGTTTGATGTCAATTTTTTTGGACTCTTCTTTTTCACATCAGCTTTTCTACTTTTCCTTTCTGTCATCATTTAAAGTTTTTGGCCTCATGGATAAGTTCTTCTTGTATTGTTTTTCCATCCTTTCTTTTTCTTATTGTTCGAGTTCTGATTTGTAGGTGTTTGAAATCAGGATAGCTGTTTTCTCTCGCCGCTTGTCAGATTTCCTGATGGCCGTAGGATCTGTTTGTACTTCAATAGGCTTTATATCGCGTTGTGAGACTGCAAAAAGACTCTTGATATCTCTCTCAGACTCTGAGAAGACGTGGTAAAACAGAAAATTTCCCGGTTATATCCGACCATCTGCATCTCAGTTTTGTTCGACCACGACATTTTGATGAAATGTTGCTCTAGGGTTGTACAGTTAACTCGTAAACACCAATACAAAACACCAATAACAAGTAAATAATAGACTATCATACGTTATACTTACCTAAACTAAATACTTAGGTATTTAGGATGGGTAATGTAAAATTGCTGACGTCGAATATTGGACTTCTGCTTACTGAGAGCTGGCATACCGCTCAACTAGAAGTAATTCTAGAAGTTTCTGCTACATACCGCCAAAAATAAAGCCCTAAAGCCTGATTCTCTGTTTTATCCACCTACCCGGTTTTATCCAACTTTCCCCTACATTCTAAATTCTAATATTTATTTTTTTATATGTAAGCAATAAATTGTTAGTTTACGATATTTCTGATCACTCCAAGATCTTGCTACGTTTAATTTACTTTTCATTGTATTAATCTCAGATCATGTTTAATTTATATAAATTTAATGCAACATTTTTTCCTTTTTTTATAATCCGATTTAGATACCAATATTGTTTGAAATTTTAAATACTCTGTCCCTCGTTCTCCAACAATCATTAGTGCTAACCCTCATATAAATATTTTTTAATCATCAATCATAATTAATTTATGGTAAAAGCAATTAAAGTTTATATACTACCACAGAAAATGTTCTTTTCCATTACAAAATTTATATTGCACTCCACGAATACGTTTGAAACTCGCTCTCTCTTTCTCTCTCTTTTTCCTGTATCATGTATCTATATACGCATGTATGCATGCATTATAAACATAACTTTGAATTATTTTACGAAAAACATTGGTGTAAAAGTTTTTATTAATTTAGAATCACATTCTCACAATGATCGCATAGTTTCTTTAACTAGTTAATAGAATAGAACACGAGGTACATTTCACGAAAGAAGTTTTAATAAAATTTAAATATCAAAATTAGATTACGAGAACAAAGATTTGCATGAAAGATATCTGAAAAAAACTTACATTTCTTAGCCGGTTCATGTTTTTTAAAGCAGTGTTCCTAATCAAAATGTGAAGTGAATGTTATGCAAAGTAAATATATGGTTTGAATGTTGTACCAGGTGCATGTATACCAGATGCGCATATAAGATGCAAGTAAATTTTACAAAGTTGTCATAACAACTCAGACTTATAATATTTTTTATTCTCTACGGATATTTCACGGTATAGACGGATTTAGCCGTAAGAGAAACATATGAAAATAGAATTTATAGTTATTTAAGAAGCTATCGAATAAAATATGGTCAGCAGCTGCTTGATATATCGATAAGTTTATTTTACAATTGGAGAAATATATTCTTTGTTTCATACTGTAAAACAAAATTTTAAAAAAAGCTTTTTTATTACAAATTCAGTATATTTTCACATTTTCAATAATTCTGTATATTCCTCATAATATACAAAAGTTCTCATCGGATAAATCAAACTGAAAGATGATGTATTGTTTTTATTAAATGAAAGGCTCAACAATTTTTTTCTGCATTATGTTCGAAAACGGAAATTTTTTCACATAATAGCACATAAAACATACAGTAATTTAAAAATAATTCTAAATTATTACTGAAAAATTGATCGTAACAGCATTAATTTATCACTGTTCAATGGATGAAAAAATAATTCTTTACTATTATTATAAGCTTTACCAATTTAATGTTTACCGCTTAACGACAAATTTAATGTATTGCACTTCTTACAACTGTTTTTTATTTTTATTTTTTTTTATTGTTATTTTTTGGCTACTTTTTTTTCTTTTTAAAAATAAGGTCTATATATATGTATATATATATGCGCGTGTTTGTGATTTATATATAAAGACTTTTAACCTGTATGTGATTTATATATAACAAGTCCTGATTGACTTATAATAAAACACTCTTGAATCTCAAAGCATTAAAATCGAGGTAAAAATTTCTTCTTATAACATAAGTATGCATTAGAAAAAGATGTTTAAAAATCCCCTAAAGATTTAAAAAAACTAGGGGATTTTACAGTAGATCGTTTTTGGGAAAAGCGTGAAATTCGAGAAAATAAAATAAACTGGAAAAATAATTAAACACATATTTTTTTCAGAAATTTCCTCACTGAGGGGTTAAAAGGCGGGAAGATTTTAGAACATTGTCCTATCTCAACAGCCATTTTAAGTAGGAAGTGAAATTCCAGAAAGTAAACCTATTTAAAAAAACATGAATTTCATCAATTTTAGAAATCCCTTCTAAGGTGTTAAAAGGAGGTGTAATATTTAAGAGCATTTTCCATATTTCAACACACATTTTAGGTAGGAGTGTCAATTTCCAGAATAAAAATATTTAGAAAATAATAATTAAACACGCATTTCAAATATTTTAGAAATTCCCCATCTAAGAGATTTAAAAGGGAGAATTAATATTCCATCTACTTATATAATATGCTATTGTGACGACTCCGGGTTTCACTCATTTTCTAGAAAGGCAACGTATGGCTGCCAAGTTAGGCATCAGATGCATAAGTATACCGACTGTTCAACACATAGAAATATACACATAATCTGCACTATATGACATATATTCTCCTTCTCTTTCCCCAAATAATCAAAAACTATCCAGTTATAATAGTTTAAATTCTAAATTAAAAGTTATGGATAACAAGCTATTATAAACAACGAATAACAAGATGAATAAAAAAATCAAGACTGTTTTGGTGCCATCTACTAACATACGATACAAATAAACGAACTGAAGAAAAATGCAGGATGTAATGATATTATTCGATATTAGATTTTAAAACTTCGATTATACAATTTTAGAACTTGCTCGTAATAAATAAAAAAAATATTAAAATTAAAGTTTAGTTTTATTAATTTTTAAGAACTTTACAACTGTCCGCTTATTATTATTATTTTTATTGTTCTTTGCACTACAAGTAAAGAAAGTTTCTTTTTTATTTATTTATATTCCAGATGTAATTGATTGCATTTGTATGATTGAAAATTATTTTTCACTTAATCTTATTAAATTACAATTATAATTCCACGCCAAATTTATGTTCGAACGTTGCGATTGACTGTGTGATTGAAAATTGAAAGTTTATCTGCATTGGTATAATTAATATATGTAGAACATGCTGTTAAATAATTTTTATATTTTAATTATTCTTTTTAAGAAATATAAAATTTATTCACAATACAATCAAATTTCAATTTGACGTAGGCTAATCTCTTTGTTAATTTTAGAAATTGGAGAATGATTTAAAAAATTATCTTCATCATTTGTAATTTGAAGATCGCATTTTTCATTTTTAAAAAGTGCTTCTCTACAATTCAAACTCTTCTATAATAATAGCTTCATTTAAATGAAGTTTTATAGAAATTACATGCCGATAAACATTCCGTCACTTTTGACAAAAGTTATATACTAGGTAAAAAATGATAAAACACACACACACGTGTTTCAACAATTTTGGAAATTTCCAACTTAAGAATTTAAAGTAGGGTGGAATATTTTAGAAAATTTGGCCTATCTCAATGGACATTTTAAGTAAGAGCGTCAAATTCCAGAAAATAAATTTTCAAAATAATAGTTAAGCATTTATTTCAGCTATTTTAGAAATTTTTCACCTGTCGGAATTAAAGAGGGTCGAGGAGTCGAAAATTTTAGCGAATTGGTCATATCTCAACAGCAGCTATAAGTAGAAATGTGACATTCCCAAAAATAAATGTATTAAAAAAGTAATTAAACATGTAATTTAGCTATTTTAGAAACCCTTCCTACAGAGGTTAAAGGAATTCGAAATTTTCAAAACTTTTCCACACATTTCATCAGTCGTTATAGATGATATCGCGAAATTCCAGAAAATAGGGGCATACCTCTGTATTACTAAAAAATAATGCATTGAGCTATTTGTGAAAATTCTTCCTTGGTGATTAATGGGGGAGGGGGTCGAAAATTAAAAAAATGACTATATATCAGGAGTCGTTTTAAGTAGGAGCGTTAAATTTCAGAAAAAATCTTAAATAATACTTAAATATGTATTTAAGCATTTTTTTTATAATTCACCTCTAAAGGTTTTAGACGGGTGGGGAACCAAAAATTTCAAATCATTTGGCCATACCTCCGCTAGCATTTTGTGTACAAGTGTGAAATTCCAGAAAATAAGTTTACTAAAAAATAATTAAACACTAATTTTGGAAATTATTATATTACAAATCAGTCCTTAAGCGATTAAAGGGGACAGAGGCGAAGTGGTTAAAATATTTGGCCGTATCCAAATAGGAATTTTAGATTGAATCGCGAAATTCAAGATAACAAGTTTATTCTTAAAAACAGACGTGTTTTTGAGGGATTTTTAAAATCCAGAATTTTTATATTCAGTTAAGATTTTCTTGATTTGAAAACGAAATTATATTTCTTATTAAATGTCGTTAAAATATAAGGGTTGTATACTGTGTCATGTACAACATATATTAATTACATCAAAGCAAGTAAAATTGTGATTTTTAGCATAATAACTTTTGAAAATAAATTAAAAAAGTAAATAAAATTATAATTTAATAATAAAATGTGAAAAAATAATTTTCATTCATACTAATACAGTCATAATAATACATCATATATCCATTAAATTGAGGGGAGAAATATTTTGATAATAATGCAAAATAAAATTAAAAAACATATATGTAAGCGGATAAATGCTAACATCTTAAAAAAATAATAAAACTAAATTTAAATTACATCAGAAAAAATCGCAGTAAAAATATTCCATTTATTTATACCCATTAAATCATATTTTAAAATTATAGAACTGAAACGTTTAAAAAAAGATTTCAAATCACATTATTGCATCCTGAAATTTTTATTTATTTATTTTAAACTTTAATTTCAATGATTTTTTTTTTATATTGATACCGATACATGTCGCAAAAGAAAAGTTGAATCCAGCTCACAGAGCATAATTGGCAAAAAAACGGTTGACTTAGAATCACTTTTTTTAAAAATATTGTAAACTTACTGCATATAAATCTAAAGGAGAGTGAAAAATGTTATTTTAAAATAAAAATAAAGATATTTTAGATATTAGCTCCCCTGTCACTCTTTGTCTCTCTAATTTTTTATAAATTATTCAGAGTTCTTCATTTCTTTCTAGATTTGGAATTTATTCTTTTGAATGGCAAGGGGAAAGCTCTCATTTGTTTATATTGTTTATAATAGCTTATTCTTAATGCGTAAATGCATTTAATTGGATATGATATACATGTTATAAACGAAAATATGCTCAAGAAACATTATTACAAATAAGGTATTTCTACCCTATATGGACAGTGCTCTCAATATGGACACCCCTAATATTTTAAAAAGTAACGATTTTGATAGAGAAATCGCACTACATATCCGTGAGGAAAAGCAGTTGAAAAGATAACACTAGTTTACAGTACATCTGTTGCCGAAAAAATTTTAGCTGTTGCTGACTAATGATATGCTATTCTCAAAAACAAAATTAGAATATTTTAATCAGCTCTAGTTTCTGAGTTTCAGCTATGTAGGTATTAAACAGAAAAAACCTGTACTTACTAAGAAAAACTTTACTAAAAAAAAATTTATCATTGAGTTCTAAAAAACTTTGTTTTAAAGCTCTTCTCCGATGTGTAGACTTTAGAAAATGACGTATCAGAGACCAATAATAGTCAGACATCATATTCGTATCCCAGAAACCCTGATAGAACTCTTCCGTGACGCGTAAGTCCTGATGCATACGCTTTCCCTGCTCATCGCTCATATTTCTTAAATTTTCCGGAAACCTGTCCAGGTGTCTACTGAGGGGGTGGATTTTTATGCTCATATTGCACCTGATATTTTTTAATTGCAGCAGAAAGTCTTCTACAAGTTCAATATAATTTTCAGATTTTTTATTTCCGAAAAACTTATTTTACTATCTGAGGAAAACGAATTTTTTTCTTTTAGTCTTGATGCTAACAATTCTGATGCTTATTTAGAAAGATTTACAAGATCATCTAACTCATTTTGGGATAAGCATTTTTACTCATTTGACATACCTTTAAAATCCACAACATTTTGTGATGAGCTTGTCTTGTCTGTCAATGTCTTGTTCTAATAGTTCAGGTATATTTTTAGACTCTGAAGAGTCAGCAAAAAAGGCTGCACTGGACGTTGAACACAACTAGTACTTGGGTACTGCCATTTAGCTCAATTTTCAGTGTTTAAAACGTTTACGTTCACACTAGGAAAATAACAGTATTCGAGGTGATTTTGTGGCTCTCGCCAAATAGTTGGTGTTCCAAATTTAAAGGCAATTCTTTTACCACTTTTCCATAATTTTAAACATTCTACACACGATTTACAAACACAATTGGGAGCCCAAGACCTCTCATTTTTATCCAAGAGCATCCCAAAATACTCAAAATAAGTATTTTTCACTAACTCTGATATAGCTTTTCTACAATTGGTATTGTATTAGCCGCATATATAGCAAAAATAATCTGGATTGTTTAAACAACGTCTCCTTGAACTACTCATGGAGCAAAAATTTGAGAAACTAATCTTAAAACAGTAAAAATACGCCTGTTAACGATTAATATATATGTTTAAGTGATAAAAATAAAAAACAAAGTATTTCGAGCTGCTTAAAAGATTTTTCGGTTAAATTTGACAAAAACAAGTCATAATAAAACATTATCAACCACAAAATTCGTGGCAACAGACAAAAAGTTTAATTTTGTAAACTAGTGTAATTAACCTAGGAAAGTACAAAAAAGCGCGCTGTTCGCCATTTAGAAGGAAACTTGTTATTTCGTGGTGTGCTGATCTTAAATACAGGTAAGTTTAAATTCTTATGAGACATTGTAAAATTACTTTAAATATTGAAAAGTGGAGTGTTTTAGAAAGCTTTTAAAACATATTTTCAATTGCTATTGCATATATTGCTTTAAAAAGTTTTCGTTATTTTTTTTATTACAAGATTTAATAAAACTACTCCCGATTCCCAATATGGACACCTTATGTTCACATTGGAAGTACAGCAGGTGAATCTTCAGAATCACAAAAATAGAAAGCTAAGCAAAACCAACTACCATTTCATAATATTTTATAGTATCTTAGGTGCTTTGCATCGGTCTTTGAAGAGCCACGTCCGAAAAAGACGACCCGTTCCTAATTGCATGTTCTGAAGATATTTACTCTGCCCTACCCTCCCCTGCAACAACTTAAGATACAATTTTTTTATCCCCTTTCCTCCAAAATTCCATAGAAAAGTGGTTCTTCCATACACCTTTTGTAGTATATCAATAAGGAGCCATCTGTCCATAATATGGACTAGTGGTTCTTTATATGGACATTTGTAAAAATTTTTTTAATTTTATCATTTAACTTAAACCGGAATAGTTAAAAGGTCGCTAATTTTAATAATGATAGTCAACAGTCCAGGGATCATGGTCATATGTTTTTGGAGTCGTATCACGTGTACATGGGGGTGAAAAAAATAGATTTTCCTTAGGGTGTCCATATTAGGCACAGGTACCTTAGAAGAAATTATCATTCAGCTGTCATATGTTGGCATATATTTTCCATTAAGCCTAACATGGCGTTTAGCTACGACTGATTTACAGATCAGAATGATTCGTACCAGATTAGTTACCTACACTTTTTTCCACTCAGATTTTATTATAAGTAGATTTTTGCTGAAGTCCGCCATTCTCTTGACCAATATATTTACGAGTATATTGTTTAACAGGGTTTCATTCAGAAACTGTTTTGTTAAGAACAGAGTTAGCTACTGGTGGTGTAATGTCGAAATTAAAAAAAATCAAGACTTTTTCTTTTCTCAAGAGCATGACTGCATAACCGTGTCGTAGGCAGTGCGGATTCGGCTCGTTGTATTTTTAGTTCCAAACTGGGTAATTTATTTGAGATTTTGCAGTATAGATTTTAGGTTCATTTAAGAATATTATTACGGGCCACGGCAACGGGGATGGGGTAGGTAGTATTTAAGTAAAACTGTAAAGAAAATGTCAAATTTGGTGTCCTGGGGCAATAAAGCAAAGTGTTAATTGCAATGAAATGCTGCGAGTCATTAGAGCTACAAATAACCGCTAAAAGTTAATTTACAGACCTTATCGCTGAAATAAGCCTTGAGTAGGAGAGGCCTGATCGAAACTTTGCTAGGTAAATTTTGCTATGTGAAAACTATATTTATATTAGGAAATACTTTGCTCATTACAAAAAATTTTTTGTTTATTTAATGTACTTTCATAATGTTGTGGAAGATTTGAAATGTGTTCACGAGGTAGCTTGTAGTTTAAGATATACAGCGAAAAATGCATATTATTACATCTAATTACATACATTATTGCATCTTATTTTATAATTTTATTCAATGGCCTTATTACCCACCTAGGTAGGTAATAACGCCAAATAGCTTTTGTCAGAAAATTACGCAACTACATTTTATGTATATGTTACAGGCCAAACCCGATTTTAGGACAAACTAGATTGGCCTAGGCCAAACTAGTCTATCCTAACGCCCATCGGATAAACTAGTTTTTAGCTCACAGGCTATCATAGCCTGAGAGCTTATGTGCCCGTCCGTTCTGTATGTACGTTCGTATGTTCGTGCGTAACGCGATAACTCATGATAAAAATATCCGATCCACTTGAAATTTTGTATGTAGGTATATCCTGACAAGGTGCTTCCCTGATTAGTTTTTGGAGTTCATTCGATATGCATAAGAGGGGGAACGGGGGGCTGGTGCCCCTCCCCTTAGTTGATATAAATAGGATTTTCATGCAGAATTAAGTTTTCGTTCAAAATTTAGATTAGGATCATTCTGATAAGGCAATTCCGTGACTGTTATTAGGTGTTCATTGAATAAGTATAAATAGGGGGAACAGGGGTTTTAATGCCCCCCCCCCTTAATTTATGTAAATGGGTTTTTCAAGCAGAATTTGTCAGATTTCGTTCAAATCTCTGAATAGTTTTGGAAGTTTAATGGCTAAGTATAAAAGAGGGGGATAACTCCTTTTAAATTATATAAATGCTAAATGGGTTTTTATTAAGAATTATCTCATTTGCTCTGAATTTTGGATATAGATTTTTTATATGATAAAGCATGTCCTTGATAGTATAGGAGGTTCAATGATTAAGTATAAAAAAAGAGGAAAGGGGAGAGCTGTTTCCCCTTCTTAATTTTTTTTCGAACGGAATTAACCCTTGAAAATATAAGGCTTTAATGTACAATTAGTATTTGTAGCCTGTGAGCTCAATGCCATCAGTTTAACTGGGCAGTATTCTTTTTTATTCCTAGGCCAAACCAGTCTATCCTAACGCCCATCGGATAAGCTAGTTTTTCCTAGGCGAAACCGGTTTATCCTAACGCCCATCGGATAGACTAGTTTTTCCTAGGCCAAACTAGTCTATCCTAAGGCCCATAGGACAAACTAGTTTTTCCTAGGCAAAACTAGTTTGGCCTAACTTTTAAAGAACAAACTACTTTAGCCTGCTGTTTATTGGTCTGAACTAGTTTATCCTAGGCCAATTCAATTTGGCTTGATTTGATTGAATTCAATGTCCGCCTCAGCGCCAACATTCTAGTTTCTCCTAGGCTGATCTAGTTTATCCTAGGCCAATGTAATTTTGCGTGTTTTTAGCTGACAGGTGTCAAAGCCAGGGAAATAAAGGGCTCACAGGTTCTGTATGTATATATGTACGTACGCATGCATGTACGTGTGTACGTACGAATGTACATAGCGCTATAACTCTTGATAGAAATATCCGATTAACTTCAAATTTTGGATGTAGGTTCCTTCTGATAAGATACATTTCTGATTAGTTTTGGACATTCACTGGATAAGAATAAAGGGGGGGAACAGGAGGCTAATCCCCCACTGTTACTTTAAAGAAATGCATTTATCATGCGGAATTATCAGTTTTCATTTAAAATTGTAGATATAAGATTATTCTGAGAAGGCGCGTCCGGCATTAGTTGTGGATGTTTATTGTTTAAGTGTAAAAGAAAGGGCAATGTAGGTAACCCCTCCTTATAATTTAGATAAATGGTTTTTAACGCAGAATTTACGGATTTGCTTCAAATTTTGGTTATAAATTATTTCTGATAAGGCAATTCCCTGAATAGTTTTGGAGGGTTAAATGGTAAAGTATGAAGGGAAAATGAAGGATTACCCTCTTATCTGGTAAAAACTAGTTTTTCCTACGGGCATTTAGATAAAGAAGTTTGGCGTAGGAAAAACTAGTTTATATGGTTGGCGTTAGGATAAAATAGTTTGGCCTAGGCTAATCTAATGTGACTCAAAATCAGGTTTGGCCGGTAAAAAACACGTCTTTCACTAGAATAAGTATAAATGTGTGTCAAGAGTAATTGCTTATAACATCAATACAGGAATTTCACATGTCCACCGTAAAGATATAATGCATTTTACATGGTGGGTTTTTTTTTTCTGCAGACTCGTGCCAACTGAGATCAGGCTTGCATTTATTATTATTATTATTATTATTGCATATTGAAGCCAAATATTGCATATTCAAGCCCAAGCTGAACGTAATTTGGAATCGAACAGCGTTTTCCATTTTTTAGAAATTAATTACTTGTCGACTATTCTTGTCACGGCATCAAGTTTTTCTTTTCCGTGAAGTCGTAACCGAAAATTCGATTCAAAACGTAGTTTTAATAGTATTTTCTCAAAGGTACATCGCTTTTATGAAAAATTGTTAACGCCATTCGATTACATATTTTCTGAGTGAGAATTCCTGTTAATCTTATGCATTTCCGAAAATGAATTAGTTCTTAAATGTGTTAGGATGTAGCTCTTTTGGATTTAAGAAAAGTCTTAAGGAATGACAGAGAAACTTATTCACAAATTTGCTTTTTACTGAACAGATTAGTTATGATGTTTATAACTCTCCTTTTTTTTCTTTTGTTCAAAACTACATTAATTATTTAATGAATCCCTGTTTCAATATTGAAAGGTCTAAGAATCTAAATAATCAATAATACATTGTATATTTTCCATTCTGTGAACACCTCGTAATTTAAAAATACATTGTAAATTTATCCAATATATATGTATGCAGTATTTTTTAAAGGAATCCTAATTGTATGTTAAGTAAAATCTGAATTTTTTGCAGAAATTGAGTAGGGCCAGATTGAGCGGGACTGAGTCGTTTTTCATATATTTTTGTACAGGCAGTGCTCGGGTTGAACTTTTAATTTTTACACCGGGTCACGGAGAAATAACTTTCCTTCTGGAAAGGCAGGACCCGGAACTCAAAATTTTGGCCCGTGCAAACTTCTGACAGTATTCTAAAACTCTTCGAATAAAATACATTATATAGGGGTGATGACAAACCACTTGCACAAGGTTAGCAATGGAGCAGTTGTCGGGATCAATATTAAAAAGAATATTGCCCAGTTAAACTGATGGCTTTGCATTCACAGGCTGTTTACAGTCATTGTGTATTACAGCCTTATTTTTTTTAAGTATAACACCCTCGAAAAATAAAGTAAGTTGGATTACTTTTTCCCATTTCCCCCACTTATAGTTAACCATTGAACCCCCAAAACTAATCACAGATACGCTTTATAAAATTAAACAATTATCCAAAAATTGAAGCAAATCAGATAATTCTGCTCAAAAAACCATTCATCTGATTTAGAGAGGGTAATCCCACATTCCTCTCTTTATACTTAATCATTAAACCCTCAAAACAATTCAGGGATTCGCCTTTTAAAGAAAAAATTATAAACTATATTCAAGATTTACGGCAAATTGGATAAAACTGCAAAAAAAAACCAATTTATCTAATTTAAGGAAGGCGATAAATCATCCACTAACCCATTATACATAACCATAAGAAAAGACCCAAATTAATTAAAGAAGCACCTGATCAAATGAATTTTATTGAATTGATCAAAATTTTAAGCAAATTGGATAATTCTGTATTATAACAAATTTATATATTTAAGGAAGGAAATAAATTGTACGTTTCCTCTTTATACTTAACCAAAGAACCACGAAAATTAATCAGTGAAACGCTTTATCAGAATGAACAAATCCAAGATTTGCAGCAAATGGGTTAATTCTGCATGAAAAACCCATTTAACAAAATTAGGCGGGATTCCCCCGTTCTTCCCTTTTTTCTTATTCAATTAATCCCCAAAACGAATTAGGGAAACGCCTTACCAGAATGAATCTATTTCTAAAATTTGAAGCAAATCAGTAAATTCTGCGTGAAAAAAGCATTTACATAAATTATGGGGCGTTACCCCTATTCTCCCCTCCCTTATACTTAAACAACTGACACCCACAACTAATGGAGGCGCCTCAACAGAATACTCCTATATCTAAAATTTGAATAAAATATGCTAATAATCCATGGAAACCCATTTATTTGAATTAAGAGAAGGGGCGAATCAGCCTCTGGTCTCCTCCCCCCTTATTTTTCTCCAATGACCTCCCAAAATTAATCAGAAGAGCTCTTCATAAGAATAAACCTAAATTGAAAGTTTGATGCAAATCGAGTATTTCTATCAAGAATTATTGCGTTACGTACTTACGTACATACATAGATACAGAATCCTCCGGGCACATTAGTTCTCAGTCTTTGGTAGCTGATGAGATAAAAACATGTCAAATTACATTATTTCTATCAAGAGTTATCGTGTTACGTACATACATACATACATGCGTACATACATACATACAGAACCTGTTAGCCCATTATTTCTTTGGCTTTGACGCCCATGAGCTAAAAACACGCAAAATTACATTGGCCTGGGATAAACAAGATCAGCCTAGGACAAATTAGAATGTTGGCGCTGAGGCGGTCATTGAATTAAAAAAAATCACGCCAAATTGAATTGGCCTAGGATAAATTACATCGGCCTAGGAAAAACTAGTTCAGACCAATAAACAACAGGCTAAACTAGTTTGTCCTACAAGAGTTAGGCCAAACTAGTTTGGCCTAGGAAGAACTAGTTTGTCCTATGGGCCTTAGGATAGACTAGTTTGGCCTAGGAAAAACTAGTTTATCCGATGGGCGTTAGGATAAACCGGTTTGGCCTAGGAAAAACTAGTTTATCCGATGGGCGTTAGGATGGACCGGTTTAGCCTAGGAAAAACTAGTTTATCCGATGGGCTTTAGGATAGACTAGTTTGGACTAAATTCGGGTTTGGCCTGTAACATATACATATTTTCTAAAATATTCTTTCTTGTTTACATAGTCAATGAGGCGGTATCAAATCCTATATTTATTTGGAAAAACTAATTGGATTTGCCAATCCCAAAACTTTTTTCTATTTCATACGTACATTTTAACATTTAAAAAAATTGTTACACATGTTAATGCCTTTAATAATTTTAATTCAATATTATCCAACTTTGACTGCCATCTTATATTTCTGCTTCAGTCAATTAATCGGTGTAAAAACGAGTTTCTATCTCTGCACCAGCCAAAAGACGATAGAATGATAGGCAGATTTTTTTCAAATTCACGAAGGACCTACTTGCCATACCCCCAAAAAATATACACAATAATTTTAGTTCAGTTCTATTTATAACTTCACACATTTTTTTTATGTTAAAATAATGAAAATGGTACAGACATCGTGATTATAGCGCCCCCTTCCAATGGATTTTTTTCAAATTCAGGGCGGACCTGCTAGCCATAGCCAAACGCTTACACAAAAAAATTTGGTTCGATGTTATAAACAACTTCATACATATTTAGGCGGTACAATATTGGAAATAGTACAAAAATTGTTATTACAGCGCCCCCTTCAGGCGGATTTTATTCAAAATCAGGCAGTACCAACCAGCCATAGTCATACACGTACACAAAACATTTAGTTCAGTTCGATGCATAACTTCTTCACTTTTAGTCGGTACAACATTGGAAATGACAATGACACAAAAATCGCTAATGGAGCGCCCCCTTTCGGCAAAATATTTCAAAAATGAAGGAGGACCTTCTTGCTACAGCCAAAAACATTCACAAAAAATTGGTTCAATTCTATGTAAATCTTCATACACTTTTTGATGATAGAATGGCGACATACGGACTACCCACACAGATAGACACACAGACAGACATTTTGTAAAAACATGTTTTTTGGAATCTCTGGCCCTTTAAACGCGTAAATTTGTAGAAAACCGGAAGTCGAAAAATATTTCGATTACAATACTTTCTTCTACTGAAAATAGTAGAAATTAAAGATCTAAAAGTAAGCCATGAAAATTTGTAGAACATTAACATAGAGTTTTTATCCAAAACCCCTTTATATATTGTAATGTTTTCCTTTAAATATCTGCTGCTTCCTTTAACTGTCTGCATATTGACGGTGGCAACAACATAGCAATGAATTTAAAGATGTAACACAATTTTAATTTTTATGCCATCGAATAAGTTTTCATCCTCCAATTTGCATATGTCTTGAAATACAAATCTATATAATATGTATAAATTATGAATATATCTTCAATATCTTCACATGAAAGTGCATAATATATTTTGATGATAAAATATTCCATATACACTGAATATAAAGTATAAGAAATAGAATGTGAACGTTTAAATTTTCCAGCGTATTTATTTCAGCGACATTAAAAGAATTTAAAATATTCTGTTGTATCAAATTTTCATATTTCAATATAAATGATGTTTTCGAACTTATTCATGCATACAGTAAAATGTTGATGCAGGCGTCTTTGAAGAGTATTAATTTAAGTAATTACTGAGCTGAAGTATTTTAGTGAGTGGCTGTTTAAATCATGAAATAAATTATGAGACAATGCAGTTAATTTTTTTAAGTACAGGTATAAAATAAAATGAATATGTTAATTTACTTAATTATTTAGCTGAAGTATTTGAGAGGAAAATTGAAATAAATTAAGAGAAAATGCATTCAATTTTTTAGGTGCACTTATAAAATAAAATCATTTTTTTCATAAGTAAATATTTTAAATTCGTTATTACAAACACATATAAAACAGTATATGTAGCAGTCTGTTCAAATTCCATTAAATTTTTCAATGAATCTGTACTATTATTTTCAATGAGAAACTTTTTTTTTATTGTTTCATTCGTAGAATTCGTAATCACCTTCTATAATCTTACACTTTCTAACACATTTCTAAGATTAAATACGATGAAAAACACAGTTAAAAGGTTGTGGTAAAACGGTATACATTTTTGTAAAAAATACAACTTCAAAATAAAGTTTTGGTTATTCTATATAAACCATTCTACTTGGTTATCAAACCAAAATACCATTTTTGGTCCATTATGTTTCAAAAATTAAAGATTTTAGTAAATGGATTGATTAAATAATGATTAACTTATGTTATGTTGAATTATCGGTTTTATTAGAATTGTCGATTGCTCATTATTTGACACCCATAAACTCAATAAAACATTGATTAAAAAAATTGGATTATAGTTTATTTAACTAAATCACAACTCACCCGCTCATGACCACGTTATCTACAAAAAAATCTATCAACTCGTATAAAACAACGGAGACGATAAAAGTCATTGCCAAAATTACAAAACATAAATACGACCGAACAAAAATTATATTAATCATATTTGTATACATATAATTATATAACCGTTTAGTTAAATTCAGTGTTTCCACAAATCCACTGCCAGAACATATCTCGCTGGTGATTGAAGTGAAACCACGCCAACTGAAACATGTCTTTAAGCACGAAGTTGTTCTCAACTGTGACGAAGATTTAAATTTATTAAGTGGAAGAGGGGGATTCAAAACTAATGTAGACAAAGTCCATTTTAAGTAAAAAAAAATAGGTAGTCCAATTTGAAATTGCATGAAGTCTATTTTATTTACATTCGCAGTGAACCCAATTTGTAAACAGGTGCCACATATGAGAAAATATGTGAAAACAGGATTTGTACACTGTAGCAATAGATAAAACACATTTTATGCACCTTCAAAATAAACTCTCTTTCTTTTTTTCAAAATGGACTTGGTCTATATTTTGAATTTCATTTCCTTATACCGAAAGATTTACTCGCATATATTTAATTTAATAATAAGAATAAAGAAATTTTCTCATTGAAAAGCTTCAAAATTGATTAAATTAGAGATAAGAGGAAAAATATTATATTAATTAAGTAATACTACCGCATTTTTATTTTGCTTCTTAATTCAATGAAATGTTCTAGACATAATTTATTAAGAGAAATGGATTTTTTCTTTTCTGCAATAAAAGAATAACGATGTAAAAAAATCTCTTCTGCTTGGATAACAGGCTTAGGTAAATTTCGAAGTTAAGTATGAATTTCACCTATAAAACACTTAAGCAATATTAGAGATAAAAGGCGTTTAACAGTTATTTTCTGGTCACTTTTGAGAAGTTTTAATTTTGCTTTTTTGTAAGAGCTTTTTTTTATCAAAATCAGTTTAATACAATATTTTTTTTCTTCAACTGCTATGCATTCTAGTTTATTTTTGAAATGAGAATTGGTCCTATCAAAAACTTGTCAGAAGAAAATCTGTAGATACTCTGTAGATAGGGTTAAGAAGTTTTATAATGCGCATAAGAAAATTTAATATCTTGAAATTGGCAAAGTTATGATTTTTTTCCTTCTTAAAGCCCCATTGTTTGTCTCTTGAGTTCATTTTTACTTTTATCAGAAATTTGTTGTACATAAATTATTGACCCTTTTCTTAGGAGTAATAATAACTTTCAACTGACATGATATGTATTATAAAACTAATGTTTCTAACAACATCAGTCTAAAACTTTTCCGCTCTGAAACGGAAAATTCAGGCAGAAGAGTTACCTGAAATTCTATTTGACTTTATGAAAATTCTTCGAATAGTTTAGGGATTTTATAATTAGTTTTAGCTTTGAATGAAATGTTTGTGGATGTTTTTAGTTTTTCTAGGATAGTTTTCAGAGATTTCAACGCTAAGAGGAAATTGGAAGTTCTGTAGAGAAATACAAAATAGTTGCTACCAGTTTTGCTTTAAACTACAGAAATACAGCTTAAGTTTAAGAATTCTATTTTCCATTCTACTTACATCTCAGAATTTTATTTAAATTGTGGGAAATAGCAATAAATGACAAAAGAAAACGTTCAATCAGTATTTGTGAAAATAATTTGTCGAATTTCGTGAATAATTTGTCGTGAAGCAATTTTCACAGTCTTGAAAAAGCTGCATTGTAAAATATAATTTATACTGCTAAAAAGGCATTTATACAACAAATTTTTGCAATTTAAAGTACAGTTTTATCAGTAAAAATTAGGATTTTTTGAAAATAAATGATGAACTTTGTATCAAAAATAGACTAAAGAATGTGCAAAATTTTCATCACAAAACAGAAATATTACATCTAAATAATTCTTCACTTAGTCAAACATCGTAATAAGAAAAAAAGTCAATTTAAAATTCTAAAATATGATTCCAAGTACTTCTCCAAATATTATCTTTCTTCAACTTCTATATAAATTTGAGTTCTTCTAATTATATCTCTCTAGTAATTTTGATTTTATTTCACAGATTTATTTAGATATATTTTTTTTTTACTTTTTTAATAAATATTTCGTTATATTAGCGAATAAAAGTGTGTCTATGAATAAAAATCAAGAGGGTTGAAAGCAAAAATTCTGGAAGCGTAGCAATATCTTATCCCTTTCTAAACAAATTATCGAAATTCTCATTGCGTTTTGACAATATAAACTTGGTGTACAGATGGCCCTCCATGATAAAGAGAGACTGATATATATATACCTATATTTATTAAATTATAAATTGCTAAAATATTGTTCCGTAGTTCCGGAGATTAGCCCCTACAAACAGACAAACTTACCTCTTTATATTATCGGTATAGACTAAAAATAAAATGACAAATGAAGTAAATTTGGATTAAAAGATAAATAATAGTAATTATTATTTAATAATATGAATGAAATGAAATGTTAAAGTGATTTAACTACTTCATTTAAAAAGATCAAAAATTATTGTAATAATTAGAAACAATTACAATGTTATTGTAATTATTTGATTTATCAAAAAGCAATAAATCAAATATTGATGAATATAAAACTAACTCATAAATAATCAATCCCGATCAACTTGAATTTTCTTTATTTTAATGAAAAGCAATTGATTATTGCACTCCAGAATCATTCATTAGATAGCACTAGGAATTAAAAAAATTCCTGGCACTTCCTCAAAAACATCGGCCTCGGAAGTTGCTCTGTAGGACATTACTCGGAGCTAATCCTCGGGAAATCATAAAAGTTTCTTCTCCAGGAAGTACTTATGTGAATTTTATATGGGAGATAATTTGGTATGACTTGGAACTCCTGTAGCAGTATTCAGGAGCTTTCGTGCTATATCAGATATAAAACCTTGATTATACATATTTAATATATTCTTCGTTTTTTTAGTATTTAGCATTTTTTTATGTTAAAATATATGCGCACAGCTGTATGTTTTATCTGTATGCTTCACCTGTACTTCTGTAATGCTGATGACATACATACGTATTTATTTAACATTTTATTAAATAATTTGTAATAAAAAACAAAAAAATATAAATGAATTTAATGGAATTTCTAATTTTATCTTGCAACTTTTAACGTAAACTTTTTAAAAAATTATTCTCATTTTTTCTTTTAAAAACCTGAAAAACATATGCTGCATATCAGACTCTGATTTGGAATTTAAATTGTTGACAGAATAAAGTAAAATTATACAAATGTTTAATTGTTTTAATTACAATAAAAATTGTTTATTTATTTTATTTTATAAATCCTAAAAAAATAAGCAAATTGGATTTCTCAAGAAAATAAATGTAATCAGAAATTGAAAGTCTCCATAAGCCCATTCTTAAAATGTAGTTTAAAGAAAATAGTTCTTCATTCTCTTTTTGTACATGTATAATAGAAGATTCTAGATCCCTATAGTGGTATCATACGCACCCCTTTCGCAAAACTTTTTCCCCTACACAACGTTGAAATCAGCAAAAGTTGCGTGACCTTGATGTAGTGGAGAATTCTGCTCACTATTCTTGTTTACTGTGGGTTCTCGCATTGCACGGAAAATGTTGATCATTCATTCATCACTGATCAACTGACAAGTAGTGGCGGAACGAGAGATTAAATAACCCCACCAAAAGTATGAAAAATCTGTTTATTGAACACGCAGCAAAATCAACGATCGTGTTTTGTAAAATTTTTGCGGAAAAATCGTTCCGCGTGTGATACAGCTATTACTAGTTAAAATGTACACTAAAATTTCCACGCTTAGCTTAAGTGAATCAATTGTTAGTTGAGTCAGCCACTTTTCTGAATCAACGGCAAATTAAACCATTTTCTTAAACGAATAAAAGTTTAATTGTATCACTTTATAAAATAAAATAAAAATTAACTTAATAGTATTTTAGTTGTATGAGCTTATGATTGCAATACTGTAGTGACTCATTATAAAGTTTCTAAACGACAGTTAATAAATATATCTTGCCTCAATTTCAGTAATTGAATTGAATTATATTTATTGAATTATTATTATCATTAATTGATTTATAAATATAAAAATGTTGAATTTTAACAATATTTTTATAACTTATGATCGTCTTCTTTTTCTATTACATGAATTGGAACAATATTCCTATTTAACAATTTTTATTTGCAATATAGCGATACAGATATTGAATTTTAATCCTAAAAAAAGCAATTAGTGACAATCATCAAATATTGTATAGCTTTCCAACGTATATTATTTTTTTTCCATTACACTATATTCTTTTCAGACCCCAGGGTAAGATTATACATGTTTTTTACCTTCAGTAATAAATTTATACTAAACAATTAATGTCAAAAGAAGAATAAGAAGCGAAAAAAACTGAAATTCATTTTTTCAACACAAAATTTGATGATGTGTGGGAGCTAGATAAGGACATTTCTGATAGTTGTTTGGAATTTTCAATTCATGTTTACATTTTTGCATTGGAGATACAATTACAAAATGAGGTAATTATATAATTAATATTTTATTTATATATATAAAGAGCTCTAAAATTATATCTTAATGCACAGAAAAATTACTTATGTTTTCATTTTTGTACATTTCATACAATTCTGCTTCAAGCCATTTCAGTATAACTCATAAAAACTCTATCTGAAACAAATTGCTATTTTGTTTAGTTTTATTACCTTTTATGCTCCATTTACGTAATTAATTTTAAACATTCTTTATATACGTGGAAAAACATTTTCGGTATGTGTGTCCTATAGACATACAGGGTTTGAAGGGGATAAGATACGTTTCATATTTTGTTGAATTTTTGAAAGAAAATTCTTATTTACCCTGTATTATTTAATGTAAAGTCAAATAAAACTTTCATTTTCACGCAAATGGGATGATTTTTAAGAAGTTAGATTTAAAATAATCTTTCCTTTCATGTATAAAAGTTTTTTTTTTTTTTTTTTTTTTTTTTTTTTTTTTTTTTTTTTTAATAATCTTGTTAAGCTTTTTCAAAAATACTGTAAGAAAAGAGTTTTTTAAAAAAGTAAATTTTTCTTACCTAGTTTAAGTATAAAAATTTTAAAAGACAAAAATTACAACTTTCGAGCTCTAACCTGAGATACATATATATATATATATATTTTTTTTCTTGCAAAACTTTTTTTTCTATTTGAAATTTTTCATGTTGATGCTTAAGGAGTTTTTGCCCATTTCAAAATACGTGAACATGTTTTAAAAGTATTTTAGCTTAGCATTTCTTGACATTACCATAATTTTTTTGAGTTATTTTCGAGAGAAATTTTCGAATTTTCTTTCTTAAATTTTCAGAACAAGAGGGGTTGTATCTATATATTCATTGATTAGTGTCAATATAGAATACACAATATGGGATGTACTACTGCATTTGGATAAAATCCCTCATTTTTTTGCTTCATTTTGGAAACAACGGATTTTGTCCTTTTTCTATAGACGATTACTTTCAGAATTTTCAAGCTATGATTTTGAGACTTTTACAAAAGTTGCTCTATACATTTAGCTAACATAATATGCAAATGAAATTTTGATATCTTTGACGCATGCGCAGTAAAAAATTATATAGTAAACCTACTCATTTTTCATACAATTTTTATTATTTATTAATTCTGATTACAGGGTACTGTGTGCAATGTTGTTTGTCATATTTTCTGAAAAAAATATTATTTTATATTAAGAACTCTGAAAATTATAATGGAAAAACTTGGAAAAATTTGGGACCATTTTTATAAAAACCTTAATTACTCTGCGAGTGTGCATGCTATTTGCATAAAAATGAACACAGTGTATTACAATAAGGCATTCAATCATAATCTAGAGTTTGAGCGCTTTTGCTACATTAGTTTTGACAGGGTTATTCAAAAGATATTCATTCTTTTTTAATTTGTTGACGGTCCCCTATGGCGTTTCGGTAAAAAATCTTCACGGAGATGTATGACGTATACTATTATATTTCTACACTAAGAGTTTCGAGATGATTCCTGATGTATTTTTCCAGACATTTAGTAAAATGTCTAAAATCGCAAGTGTCCCATAATCAATGACAATATAGTGTATTTGATAATGAAGGATTTTAAAAAAATAGGTAATCCCCATTCTAAATAACAAGCAAGTAAAACTTTAAAAAAAAATCAGATTTATAAAATTGAGTGAAATTATGATTATGATTTAGTGGCTTATTGTAATAAACAGTGTTCATTTTTATATGGATAGCATGTATACTCGTAGAGAGATTAAGGTTTTTATAAAAATAGTCCCAAATCTTGCCACGTTGTTTGCTTATAATTTACAGAACTCTTAATATAAAATAATATTATTTTGCGAAAACATAACAAACAACATTATATACACTGCCCTGTAAAAAAAATAAAAAAATAATGGAAATTGTATGAAAAATAAACAGGTTTACTTAATATATTTTCATTGAGCATACGTGAACGCTATCAATTTTTTATTTTCACACTGTGTTAGCTAAATGTATGGAGCAGTTTTTGTAAAAGTCTCAAAAACATAGCTTGCAGATTCTGAAAGCAATCATTGATAGAATAAGTTCAAAATCCATTATTCCCAAAATGAATAAAAAAAATGAGGGGCTGTATCCATTTATCCATTGAATAGTGTCAATATAAAATATACAACATCACACGTGCTACTATACTTAAATACTGTCCCTGTTTTTTTTTTTTTTTTTTTTTTTTTTTTTTTTTTTTTTTCATTCCGGGAAAATGGATTTTGAGCTTATTCTATCGACAATCACTATCAGAATTTTTAAACTTTCACAAAAGTCGTTCTGTATATTTAGCTAACAAATTATGCAAATGAAATTTAAATAGCGTTCTCGCATGCGCAATGAAACATTATTTAGTAAACCCGCTCATTTTTCATAAAATTTTTATTACTTTTTAATTATGATTACAGGATATATTATGCATTGTTGTTTATCATGTTTTCGAAAAAGAACATATTTGTCGTGTGACACGAGATTTTCAACTGTAAGTACACATGCATAAAATATGAAGTCTCTAATTTATACAGATTTTGTGAATGGACTCAGTGACAGGTAGAGGACATCCACGTTTAAGGTTTCGCCAATTTCCAACTCTAAAAAAAAATATATATATAGAAAAAATGCTGTTGATTATGTCTGTTCCAACATATTTATATTTTATGTCTATACAATGACTCATAAGGAACTGCAAGCTCAAAAACGCACTTATTTACATTTGTATATTTCTAGTGTTACGATTATGAATTTTTTTTTAAATGGTCTTCATAATATTTATCACATAATGATATTCATCACATGCTATATTAATCATCATTAATCTAATAAATTTGTGCAGTAAAATCCAGAATCGTCTTTACTATTTTAAATTCACCTAAAGTAATAAAATAATCAAAAAAATATTTTTTGTTTATCAAACTGTTATAACGTGTGTTTGAATACACAATTATTGTTGGATATACTAAAGAAATATTTCTTTGTTTCTAGAGCAAGTTATTAAAAAATTTTTGCTGTGTAGGAAAGTTAGTAAATTCCTTTTGTTAGATTTGCGGAAATGTTTAATAAAATATACATTTATACCAGGGAATCCATGCTGCATATTCAGTATGATACAGAAAAATGATGATACAGAACTATCTCCATTAGACATGTTTCAAACATGAAAAAATAAGATATGGATCAGGGAATTAAAATATTTTTTCCCGTTTGTTTGTGAAAAACTCCTGTGTTTAATATTTGTACTATTAATACACACTATATTTTATGTTGATACAACCATAAATAGCTGCAAGGGCAAAATGTTGACAAAATTTGCACTTCTTGTGAAACAGTTAGTATTTAAACCTGAAATTTGCCAATATGTTTATTTTCAGATTTAAACGCTCACTATAAACAGTTTCTAAATAAATCGTTATTTAAAAGAGCCATGTTATCAGAAAACGGCTTTAATTTACGACTTAGTTGGAATTCATAATAATAGAAATTTGACATTGCTGGTTTTTGAGATACTTAATTATACCCACAGTATAGTTTTTTAAAGTAAAGACTTTAAAATGAGCAAAGATAAAAATCTTTCTAAAATCCTTACATAAACTTTCGTAAATAGATATGCTGAATGGCGTATGGTTGTTATTTTTAATATGTAAATGTTCGGTAATAACGATTTTTCATAGATATGGATTTCAAATGAAAAATGTAATGAGCAGAAAGTCTTCTACATACAAAACTTAAAATACATTCTAATATCCATTCCATTCGTTAATTATACATATTTTTTTATTTTTTTGATTAATTTAAGTCTCAAGTTCGCGTCATGTACTTTAAGAAAAAAGTTTACTTAAAATGTAGTAATTAGTAATTTTGAATTTCTCATAGCTGTACAATTTCGTCTACTAATAAATAGGCTCACAAATAATGCTTGGATTATTTTAAAAACTGACTAAACAAAGTCGTGGGTTTAATAGCGCTATAAATTTGCATAGGACCGTTTTATTTTGGTACACTTTTCTGGGATATCCAAAATATTACATTTTTGCTTAATATAATAGCTCTCTTACTTCTGATAAGTAAAATCAAACTTGTTTTATAATAGGCATTCGATGTAACAAATTTACTGTAACTCTATTTAACAGAGAAAGACGATTATACATAGCTTGCATTTAAATAGAAAAAAGCAAAGCTTAGCTGCGTTTAAATAAAAGTGCTTACATAAATGCACAGGTAAATTACATAAAATTCCATTTAGTAAATTTTAATATAAAAAGTACAACTAAATATGATTGTGAATAGAATTACTGCTTTACGACGGTCACAAAATTAAAGCAACACATAGTTAGACAAAATACAGATGAAATTGCAAAAAACATGAAAATTATTATAAAAACCAGTACTATTTTTTATTAAAATCCGGAATTAAACATTATCACGGATATAGCATTCTTTTAGGTATATTGAAATTATAATACTGGATTAAAAAATTAAAAAAGTTATTCATTGCCAAAAATATATGAAATTTTATTAAAACTATCTTCTTATAAAATCAATACATTGAAATAAAACTATTATGCATGAAATGGTGTACTGTCTTTTCAAACATAGCCGTATACTTAATTTTTATGTTTCTAGACTATATGGAAATACGTGAAAAATTGAATACAAAACTCTTTTATCACATACAAAAAACAAATAAAGTTAAATAAAATCAAAATGAATCAAAGGCCTGTTCCTAAAAATGTTTTCTTTTCCATATAAATTCAACAAAAAGTATAGTTGATATCATTATAATTAAAAGAAACCGCATGTGATTTATATTTTTTTAAATCATATTGTAAAAAATCTTACGCATTTTCTTAAAGAAAACTATAAATAAAACAATATAATAAGATTTTGTTAAAAAATTACAGACGTTTTTATTTCTGAAAGGAAATTTCGGTTTATTAGCTTGAATATGACAATGATTTCTCCATGATAATTTTAATGTCAATGAAAATAAATCCGGTACAAAGAAAATGAGTTTCCATTTATTTTAGAAAAACTATTTAAATAAAATTCTTTATATGTTACTCTTTTATTTTCATTCCAATTATGCTTTATCTTTTTCTTTCGAAATGAAAGGATTTCATTCAAAAAGACTTCAACATACACGAGTTTTATATTAGCTGATTTTAAAGAAAAGATATTATAAAGTTATCATAGTGCAATTTTCCTTTTTGATTTTTCTGTTCAATACATGCGTAACAAGAATGTTTCCGCAATTGTTTTGAACACACTTGTGAAAAAAATTTTAATTTTTTATTTTGCTTTTTTTATAGTTTAGATGAAAGTATTTCATATGTATTAATTCCTAAAAAAAATAAAATTTATTTTTTATGTTTGAATGTCTAAGCAAACATTTCTAAAGTGTATTTATTCGAAAAGTAATTATAATTTTTGGAATGTGACTTTTCATTGTTCCCAACTGCCCACTAACCTAGAAATCATTTGTGTTTATTTTTTTATGCATATACATAAAAATATACAATTCTATTTTAATACATTTTAGTACCGCGGACATTGCTTCGCTTTCTTGTCAGTTTGCCATTTAGTAATAATTTTGTTTTAGGTTGAACGATGATTTCAGAATTTTTCAGTTAATATAACAACTACTTAAAAAAAAGTAGGAAATAAAATAAGCTTTTTAAAAAAATACATCAACCGACTTCAAAAAAGCGCTAAAAAGAATTAAATAATTCTTTAAAATTCTTTAATGGCAAAACGTTATTGAAAAATCAGATATCGAATATCAGGTTCTGGTATCAAAACGGTTAAATTTAATTTATATAATTTAATATCCACCAAACATGGATTTTAGAGAGAATATTTTTTACAAGAGATGAATTTGCATATTTATGATTTAATTTATGAATATATACATATAAAATAATGAATTACTTTTTGAAGTCGGTGCCAAACAATCACCACTGACAATGATCATCACCATTTTTTGTGGTACTAGGGGCAATATATTCATGACTCTTATTATATTTAAGATAGTTTGGCACCAACTTCAAAAAGTAATTTTTCTACTTTAGCGAGGTATGTTTACATAAAAATTCTTCAGGGGATGGAATATAAATCTATCGTAAGAAAATATCCTCATGAACTCCATTTGAAACAAAGATTTTTCAAAACTGAACAATTTCGCAGCCATATCAGTTCATTCTGCACCTGGAGCAATTCCATAAGGCGATTTAAAAAATTGAGGCAATTCTTGGAATTTTGCTTTAAATTCCTTCACAAGATTAAAAAAAAAAAGCTTAGGAGCCTAAGTGTTGTAATTCGGATTTTTTTTACTATTCACGATATATTGGAAAATAATTCTTTGTTTATAATATCATTTATGAAGGTGTAGGTTTCAGCCTTCGACGATTCGGATGCTGACCGTGATCAACCAGTTGCTTACCGTGGGGTTAGCGTTTTGCAGTGAGATCTCGGTCTGATTTTGTCCCACCAGTGGCCGAGAGGTTCTGACCTCAAACTGGTAGACGGTAGGTGCTGGGTTCGAACCCAATCGCGACCGTCGGCCTAACCGTTCGAAGTTTTCCGTGGTTTTCTTCGAACCTTGCGTAAATACGGGTTAGGTTCCCTTAGAAAGACCCCCACGGAGGGCAACCCACCCCATAGGGCCTATATCCCATAGCGTAGATAATCGGCCGACAAAAATACAAATACAAATACTCGGTCTGATTAAATCTCGCTTCCAAAGCTCAAAACGTAACCGCTTTATGATTCATAGCTTTATAGTGCAAAACATTTTTTATAACTGTTGACAAATTTAACTTCTCTGTAAAACTTCAGTATAAGCTATAAAAAATATGTGTATATATATATATGTTTATCTAGTTAGGATAGATCACATTAAAATTTTTTGCAGAATTTGCTCAAATAAATTATTTAAATAAAATTCAAAATAATTAGAATCTTAATCATCTAAGTAAAAATGTGTATAATTGTCAATCTTGTGAAAGAAATAATCTATGATAATGCTTTGCATAATAATACGAGTATCCGAATAAAATTGCTTAACTAAGATAATGGAAAATACGTTTATCTTGCCAGTGTTAGATTTATCTTTACTGAAGACATGTAATAGCAATGTCTAAATATCTCCTAATGATATAATACGAGTACTTACATTTCAAATCACGTAGCAATTTATAATCGCGTGCGAATTTATACAGTTAAATGAAAAAGAATAAATTATTTTAGAAAAAAAGACATTTACGTAAACATATCAGGGTAAGAGCACGTGTTTTTCGATAGTTCCAAAAGCCACTTATTTAAGGAACGCAGTAGATAAAACAGATTTGTGCAAATCAGGCCGTCAATACAACATCTGAATACCCTAGAATTTTCTTTATCTACTGAAAAAAATGCTATCATGAAATGATTAAGCAATTTTATGATTAATATTTTTTAAATTGATAGTGAATCAGCAACTGAAGTACTACAAAATTTTGAGAAGAAAAATGGACTACAATTTAGAAGATTTCTAAACCAACTTAATTCATCAAAATTTGTCTCGGTAATTTATTTTATTTATTGTATTTTATTTCAATCTTCATTTGTATATATATTTCCTATATCCAATAAATGCCTCCTATCGGTAATTTCAGATCTAAAATTAAAAAAGTAAATAACTGGTCTCTTATTTATTCATTTTTAGGCAAACAGCATTAATTTTCATTAGCTCTTTTTTAGATTTATTCTGCAATATAGAACAATAAAAATTTTATCTTTTCATCGCTCTGAAGTGATGAGTTCGTTTACTAAGCTGAAGGTTTCGTTACAATGGCAGCATTATTTAAATTATTAAAATTCTACAGCTATAATGCAGTAATAAATAACGAAGTTTAAAATATTCAGTACTGATTATTACTCTCATGTTACTCTCATGTATTATATCCATATAAAACATTAAGTTTTGGTTTAATCTTGAAAAAAAATAAAATTTTTAAAATTTTTTTTTAAAAATGCAGAGTAAACAACATTATTAACCCCATTAGCGCCTAGAGTCCCTTTTTAGGGACGCTTCAAAAGGTGCATTCAGAGCTATTTTTGACACCGGTAAAAAAGAAAAGCGATAATTATTTTATTTAAATGATGCATTTTCGTGATTCATGAACTAAACTTAAATCTTCTAAAATTTGCGCAAAAGATGCTGGGCACGAATGGGTTATAATCATCAACATTATTAACAATTTAATCTTTTCATCACTCTGAAATGATGTGTTCGTTTGTTAAGCTGAAGGTTTAATTACAATGGCAGCAATGTATAAATTATTAAAATTCTGCAGCTATAATGCAATAATAAATAACGAAGTTTAAAATATTTATTAATGATTATCACTCTCATGTATTATATCCATATAAAACATTAAATTTTTGTTAATTCTTGAAAAAAAAAAAACTTTTTTCAGAAATTTAAAAAAATACAGAGAAAACAACATTATAATCTTGCCATCTTTCTAGATATTCAGAGAGTTAACATATTCAATTTACATATTCAATTTGTTTATTGACAGTTTTTGTATACACAAAACACGTTTGTTTGAAAGTACGTTACGCAATAACGTATTTTCTAAACATTAACTTCAAATTAATATTTTTAAAAGTATGTCTAGCACAATAACTCAGTTAAACTGCTGCTACAAAGGCAATGGGGAACTTTCAATGTATATTTTAGTTAAAATGTGTTTTGCCTTGATTAAGGTTAAGAACTAATGTAGCCTTTTTTTGGGGGGGGGGTAGTCTAATAGCATTTATAACTGAGTAAAATAATAAAGTTTCGTGTAAATTATTTATATGTTTTATGACATAAACTGTTTTCACAGAAGTAATTTTATTTTCTTCTTACAAACATTAAACGATTCCGGAATGTTTAATAGATAAAAGAAATATTACTTCTACTTTTTTTGAGTCTGATAAAATTAGGTTTAATTTCCGGTACCCTATTTTTCACATAGTAAAAAGAAAACATAGGAAACGTGAAGGAACACATCAATTTCCTTTCTACTACGATAATAAAATACCTTTTCCATTACATTAACTTTCGATCTTCATTTCAAAAAGGAGAAAAAATAATAATTTTTATGATATTCTTTTAATACAAAAGTATACTGTCGCAGATTTGAATTTCTTGTCATTAATGTCCCTAAAATGAAAATTTGAAACTTAAAATATATACATTTATAATTCACAAAACTATTGTTGACAGTATCATGTCCAGAGATTCGTTTGGAATATGACAGTGAGCTTAATTTAACAGCTCACTTAAATGTAAAATTAAAATAAAAAACAACTTTACAATTAAAATTTCCAGTTGCTTGACAGACGTGGTTGTTGTAATATAATCAATCTTTTAAATGAAACGATGAAACTTTTTTAACTATACAATATTTGAAAGTTTAAATTTTAATGCTTTTTTGTTTGTTTTTTACGTTTTTGAATATAAAAAATAAATAATTTACCACTCATCTTGTTCCAGTAAGAAATATAATTTTAAAAGGGTCGGAGACAAAAAAAAATTCTTCAAATTTTCTAACAAATTATAACATTAAAAATTATTTTCTTTTTCTCTCGTTAAAATGACGTTTGAATCATACTTTTATTTTACTTGGAACAGGAAATATTACCTTTTAGGCATTGGTTTGTTTTCAAAATCTAGCTTTCAAGCAATGTATTTTATGGAAACGAATCCTTGTAAAAAAGCGCTTTTCTTCATGATTAGTTTTTTTACCATATCATTTATTTAAATTGTTATAAATCAATAGTTGTCAAATTGTAAATTGTTCAAACTTTGAGCATGTCTTTTTTAGTTGTTTTACTTTAATTTTGATTCAGAAAATCCGAAAAGATGTGTATTTTAAAAAAAGTATGATTTATGATTTTAAGAAAAAGGTACATATATTTTTATTATTATTATTTCTTTAAGTACTTTTAATCTTTATTTAAATTAATACTTTTAAAAATGCTGAATCAAAATTAAAACTTATGTATTTCTGTTTATTTAAATGAAGAAAAAAATAAATTCTACAAATAATACTTCGAATTTTAACGATTTTAAATTACCCTATTTTTTTAATAACCTTTAATTTTTAAATTACAAAAAAATATGTTGGAAGTTTTTTCATGTGATTTATTTTACAAATGATATAGTTAACCATCACAAAAAATTTCTGAATTTTAACTCAATAAATAAATATTGATTTAAAATATTAGAACAACGTAATTTAAATTAATTTTATCTTTTTCAATGTATTTTCATCTATTCCGATGTTATTGTGTTAAAACACACTATTGGGATCTTCAAAAAATACTTTTTGGAAAAACATGAATTGAATATGTAATAAGATTTTCAGTATTGATAACAATTAAATTATTACTTGCATCTACAGTCAGTTATTCAAAATTGTGAAAGTTTTTTTTATAGCGGCTTTTATGCCGCTGGACACTGCTTCATCTCTTAGTAGGCTCATCATGTCTGCCAGGATTGTATTTAAATACTGGAATTCTGAACCTAATTTCTGGACACATTCTAGTACTTAAAAAGTAAATAAAGTTTTTAAGAATTTAAAAAATGTTAAACATTTACATACCTTGTATCAAATGAAAAAAAAATCCACTTGACAAGAAACATGAAAAAAAGGATACTAGATGCACTTAAGAGGCACACGTTTAGAATTATCACAACGCTGTACTTTTTTTTAAATAGCTACCAACTCAATTGTTTTAACACGCCCACGATTCTACTATGAAATACATTTTGCACTTTCTTTCGTGTGAGATTTCGCATATCAAAGTTAAGTGGCCAATTATATACAAAATGGAATCTGCAAACAGAATGTATCTTACAGGACACAATTCTATATATTTGTAATTGAAGAGCAGATACAGTTGATTGACGTCAGAGAACGATACAACCGTTCTATATACATAATCGTAATTAATCAGTGCCTTTTTATTGAATTGTTTTTTATTAAAATGTTAAGGATTAACACATAAAATTTCTCCCATAGTTCCTCTTATAAAACTCTGAAATAAATAGCCATAACGTTTTCAGAATTTTATTAAAAATAGAATAACAATTTAAGTTTATTAAATTGAGTCAAAATACATATGTAAAAAATAACAAATAAATAACAAATGTTTATAAACAGTAAACATAAAAAATAATTTAAAATATTTATGGTTATTCATAATATCAATTTGATAATGCTACCAAAAACTTCTTTTTTAGGTCTTTTTTTTTTTAGTATCGTTAAACTTCTTCCCCTAAAACATAACGAATGGACACTTAGTTTTTTATCACATCGCAGGGTCTTATCGAGATATACGTCACGCTATGGAAAAATAAGATTGGAGTTCAGAACTGATATTATAGCGTAGCAACATTTCCACATCGGTTTAAATAGGGGCGAGGCAATTTATCATTCTTATCATGACAGTAATTTTCTTTAGTTAGATATATGTTTTGACTATTCTGATTGATTTATCCTTTAGATCTGATTACGTAGCAAATGAGGATTCCAGTGCCAATAAATATTTTATTGTGTATTGTTATTTCAATCTTTTTCACTCAACGGGATTACGGAATTAAGCTATACGAAATGAAATGACAAAAACTAACTTACAATAAAAAGTAAGATAAAAATAAAATAATACATCTTCAAACCTTGGTGAATACTGAGGCACCGTAAAGGATAAATAAATATTTCTAGGGGAAAACAAAAATAATATATTTGAATACATATGGAATTGTATTCAGAAAATATAATTATAGGATGAATATTTTTAAAAATAAATCGCATTATATATATTTTTCAAATATTTAAATGTTCGTTTTAAATATCCTTCAACACATTTCATGCATGAAACAATTCAACATAATTATATAAATAATTAATTTTTTAATCTTAAATTTAAGGAATGGCATCTAAATACTATAGTAGATCACATTAATCTTGAGACACTTTCATCTTTGGAAGTTATTTGAAAAAAAGTACTTATTTGTTAAAAAAACAACTTCATATTTACTCTTGTAGGTATTTCAGATTTATTCATTTCTTTATCAGTATAAATTAAAGAATTACATTTGCACATAAAAAAACAATAAAACTACTTATTTGAAAAGTATAGAAATGAAGTCATATAAAAGTACCGATAGATATTATTATGAATAACTTTTAATGCCATGCAAATTTATGACATAGAAATATGATTGAAAGTTTATAGTTAACTGTTTTTGACAAGTATTTATTTAATTTCCAGTTTGTGGTAAATCGTAGGTAATATTCTAAAAATGGCTTACAAATCTCACTAGAAATTTGAAATAAAAATACTGTGTTACTGATGAAAGCATTAGGTGTAAGCTAAAAATGTTTGTGATTGCTTTTTGATTTTATCGAATGGTTGTAATTGCTAGTCATATTTGATGTCTTTTAGTAGATTTGTATGAAATACTACCTATTGCGATCTTTCCTATGTTACAATTTCTGAAGAATTTTTGCAGATCTACACCGATCAAGTCATCTAGACTCCAGAACCACTATCAGTAAAAATCTTTATCCATCTTTCTATCTAATATCTCTTTTTTTGGACATGTGTTTTTTCGTGACTTCTATAACTCTGCTCAAATCTCTTCCAAACTAAAACATAAAACCAAATCGCATAAAATCTCGATCCGTTTCGTTAATGAGCAAAATCAAACCAAGGGGGTAGAAATAGGGAGGATCGATTTTTTGATAGAATTGGTCGACTTTTTCATAAAGTCAAAATATATTTCGAAAAATGCTGTGAAAGTTCGCATTTTGAGCCAAATTTAGCTTAAGGGGACAGACTTTGTTTTAGCAAAATCGTCTATTGCAAAATTGTCGCAAAAAAAAGATCTATTTCTGTGGTGTAATAGTACCAAAACAGTTTTTTCTTATTAAAATGTCACTTATGAAGGTTTTAAGAAGTAAATAACAAAGTTAAATGTATTTATATACTTTAAATCTCTTTTTATGAAAACTAGTTTTTCAGCATTTTTAGATTTTTCAAATGCTCCTATAGACGTCATTTTTTAATCAACATTTGTGAAATTGATAAGGAAGTATTCTGATATTGTTTAAAAAGAAATTGTGTAAGCTTTTTAAGAGATTTTTTCAAGAGATTAAAAAAATCTTACACTAATTTGTTTATAATAGAGTTTTAAGTAATAAAAATGCAAAATCAAGAAAATATATCGAAAATTAAAACACGAGGAACGTTTTAAAATTTCGTTTAAAAATTTATTTTTTTTAAATAAATGAAAAACTTTAAAAAGATTGGAAATATTTTTGATGGCGTTTTATATGTTTTTAGTGAAATGTGTATATTCACAAAATATCATATTGCTATGATGAAAAAAAAATTGACGTCCACCGTCCCCTTAAGATGATTCTGATAAAACCAGTTCTCACAGAAAAATGAAATTAAAAATTCTTCAAAAGCGGCAAATAAAATTATTAAACTGAGTTTATCTCTAATTATATTTTTTGTTGTTGTTGAACTAAACACTTAATTTCGAAATCTACCTTCGTCTGTAAGCCAAGCCGACAGGGAATTTTTAAATTCAAATCCTATAACATTATAGGAATCCTGAAATCATAGAACATATTTTTAAAGCAATTCCAAGATGGTTTAAAAATAAAAAAATTCAACTGTGGTAGGCGAAAATATTAGAATGCAAGATATTCATGGGAATTGCTGAATTGCTCACTAGTGACATATGTGTACGATGGATTAGTAGCTTTTGATGCAAGTTTATATAGTTATGACTGTAGTTGATTATTTTAAAATTTAACTAAAGCAAATTTTATTTAAATCTGGTAACTGAAAAATATTTGTTTGTTGTTTTTTAGCTTTCTAAATACAGTATAATCCTTATTTGCTTCTAGCGATAAAAATTGTAATAGATATATAGTCATATATTACGCACTGTTTCAATTTGAAATGTAAAAAATGAAATATTTTTTAGACAAGACAGACACTAATTTTACACATATAATTCAGACTAAGGAGGTGGGAGTGAAGCCGCAACATGTACTTTATTAACCACTCGCCTCATTTCAGGCAGAAAAATCAAAATAATTTCAGCAGATTAGAAAGATATCAGAAGCATCTTATTAGGATAAAGCTATAGCTAAAACCATTTGCTGTTGTTTTTAAGTCAATAAAACAATATAAACAATATAACAAACTGCTCTTTAAAAAAATACTACTCATTTCTTGTTAGAACTTATTTGATTTTATAATAAACCTTCTACTTCGAAATGTTTCTTTAACTTTTAAAATAACACACTATTAGGCAGCTCGATTAATTCTCTCTTCTAGTTATAAATTGTCGAAAAATAGAAAAAATCTACTCGGTACATTTGACTTTTCCTCTTGAAAAATTGAAATGCCGTCGAAGTGAGTCCGATGTTTTCGCCAAAAACGAAAACTGTTTGGTTTGAGAACTGCAGTAACCTCTTATGTTAATAGCTCTGGAAATATAAATGCATATGTTCTCATGTATCTATGTCCGGAAGTATAAATGTATGTTTGTTGATAAAGATATCGATATCTGGGTTTTTTAATCGGGGTTGTCTTTTTCTTTATTGTAGGTGTTAAGCACCGACACTAGCTTTTAATTTAGGAGTCTTGTATAAGATCCAATTTGGTAGCGACATTATTAAGCGCTCGAGAAAAAACTTTTATAATAAAAATCCATATATGTTAAAGAAAAATATGTTTTTACAACTGATAGATTAATATTCACTATTAATAAAAATTAAAATAATGAAGTAATCTATATTTAGCAACACAAATAATAGATATTTTATCATTTAAGTATTATTTTTTTTTTAATTCTTTTTTACTGTTTTTTTATTAAGTACTATCAGAACATGCGTTAAACTATATCGAAAGATAAATTAATGCCTTAATGCATATATGATATATATTTACTAAAATATTTTCATAAACATATATTAAAAAAAAAAACTTTGAGCAGAAACCTTCCATTCTACAAGATATATTTTGGAATAAATATTTGAACGTATTTCTGCTTTTCATTATCAGTTTGTTTTGATTAGAAAAATAGATGATACACTTCAAAATGAAATTTTAAAAACCGATAAACATTTCTTTGAAAAGTTTATTTAATATTCGAAAGAAATATAAATATACTCTTTCAAGCTAGATAATAAAAAAAAACGCACACACACAGAGAGAGAGGTACTTTCAGTTCAATTTCGCTTTATGCAGAAATAAAATTTTTGAATCTAGTTAAGATAGTCGAATTTTATAAAATTCCAGTTACATTTTCAAACAACTGCTAAGGGAAAAAAAATAAGGCAAAAAAAAAACGTGTTTCCAAAAGTATTACATAACGATTGTCTCTATAGCATTTTAATGCGAATTTCCCGATTTATATATATATATATATATATATATATATATATATATATATATATGTATGTGTGTATGTGTGTGTGGGGGGGGGGGTGTGCGTGTATATATATACAGGGTGTATCTAAACTACTGGGCAAAACTTTAAGAGGTGATAGTACACATCAAGACAAATAATATTAAATGGGAAACTAAGGATCCCAAACGTCTTCCGAAGGAGATAGGCGCCATCAAATTTTAAAGTCCAAAATTTGAAATGATTATACAAACGGACAAATTGGTCGATTCGTTTCCGGTTTTCACGAAATCTATTCTTTAAGTCAGTATTGTCTTGAAAATAAATTATAAAGATAATTTTCAAAAAATGCCGATAGAGGGCGCTTTAGACTTTGGAGTAACGAACAAATATTTTTTACCGTTATTTTTTGTATCTCATTAATTTTTTTAGAAGTTTAAACATAAACTTAAATTTTGAGCTTAAAATCTGTGGTTAAGTAGCACAAACTGAACTGTGTTCAATGGGAGTGGGTAGGTTGAAATTTCAATTGATTATAAAAAACAGAAAAATTGGTCAATTGATTTGCGGTTTTCACTAAAATTATCCTTTATGTCAGTATTGTGTTGAAAATAAATTATACCGATAAATTTCAAAAAATGCTGATAGAGGGCGCTTTAGACTTTGGAGTAGCGTACAACTATTTTTTTACCGTTATTTTCGGTATCTCATTAAATTTTTTAGAAGTTTAGACATAAACTTAAATTCTGAGCTGAAAATCTGAATCGTTAGGAGTCAAGTAGCGCTAACTGAACTGTGTTCAATGGAGTGGGAAAGGTTCAAATTTTAAATGATTATAAAAAACGGAAAAATTCGTCGATTCGTCTGCGATTTTCTCTAAAACCATTCTTTATATCGGCATTTCCTTGAAAATAAATTTTACAGATAAATTTCAAAAAATTCCGTTGGAGGGCACCTTAAACTTTAGAGTAACCAACAACTATTTTTAACCGTTATTTTTTTTAAAATCTAAATAAGTGCTTTAAAAACTTAGACTTAAATAGCTCAAAATCTGAATCGTTGTGAGTAATTAAGTAGCAAAAAATTGAACTGTGTTCGTAGGGTGGGCAGGGTAGCATTCGAACTCCTGAACACAGTTCAGATTGCGCTTCTTAACCCCTCTCAACGATTCATAATTTGAGCTCAATGCTTTTGCAACCATTTTATTAGATACAAAAAATAACAGTTAAAAATTATTGTTGGTTACTCTAAAGTTTAAGGCGACATCTAACGGAATTTTTGAAATTTATCTTTAAAAGTTATTTTCAAGGAAATACTGACATAAAGAATGGTTTTAGAGAAAACCGCAAACGAGTCGACCATTTTTTCCGTTTTTTATGATCATTTGAAATTTGAACTTCCTAACCCCCAACGAACACAGTTCAGTTTGCACTACTTAACCACTCTCAACGATTCAGATTTTCAGCTCAAAATTTAAGTTTATATCTAAGCTCCTAAAAAAATTTAATGAGATGCAAAAAATAACGGTAAAAAATAGTTGTACGTTACTCTAATGTCTAAAGCGCCCTCTATCGGCATTTTTTGAAATTTATCGGTATAATTTATTTTCAAGACAATACTGACATAAAGAATAATTTTAGTGAAAACCGCAAATCAATTGACCAATTTTTCTGTTTTTTAACATCATTTGAAATTTGAACGTACACACTCCCATTGAACACAGTTCAGTTTGCACTACTTAACCACAGATTTTGAGCTCAAAATTTAAGTTTATGTCTAAACTTCTAAAAAAATTTAATAAGATGCAAAAAATAACGGTAAAAAATTGTTGTTCGTTACTCCAAAGTCTAAAGCGCCCTCTATCGGCATTTTTTGAAATTTATCTTTATAATTTATTTTCAAGACAATATTGACTAAAAGAATAGTTTTCGTGAAAACCGCAAACGAATTGACCAATTTTTCCTTTTTTTATAATCATTTCAAATTTTGGACCCTAAACTTTGATGGCACCTATCTCCTTCGGAAGACATTTGGGACCCTTAGTTTCCCATTTAATATTATTTGTCTTGATGTGTACTATCACTCATTAAAGTTTTGCACAGTAGTTTAGATACACCCTGTATATCGAATTTAAAGATAAAGAATTTTAAAACAAAATAAACAACAAATTCACTTTTCGCTCAAAGGGTTCTATTCTAAAAATACAAATATATCTTTTACAAATGCAAAATTACTTTTTAAATGACATATTATAAATTTTGTGATAAAGAAAATATTTCATATAAAGGTTTTTTTCCCTTGTTATTTCAAAATGATTTGTTATTTTTTTAAACTGAAAGAAATGATTTCATTTCAGCATATTTGTATATTTACTTGGATTTATTTATTCATTTATTTTTGTTATTGATAAATGCGATACAGTTTTTTAAATCATTTAGCTGTATTCATAAGTATTTACAATAGTTACATAAAGTCTATAAATATATAAAATAGTTTGTCCAAACTGACTGATAATCAACGCACAGCCCAAACTACTCAATCTAAAAAGCATGGGAAATGGAAGGGGAGAGGAATATTTCTTATGATGTAAGCGTGCACTTTTGCGGGACTTTTGAAAATCCTCCCCTGAGGAGGCCAAATGGGAGCGCGAAAATTCTGGAAAGCCATGCTATATCTTAGCAGTCTTTTAAGGTAGGAGCGTGAAATTCCAGAAAATAAATCTTGTAAAAACTATTAAACACGGATTTCAGCTATTTATGAATTATTTTCTAAAAGGGTTAGATGTTCGTCGAACAAATTCGAACATTTTGCAAATCTCAGCAGTCGTTTTAAGTCGGAGCGTGAAATGTCTGAAAAAAAAATCTATTAAAAAATAAATACGTGTTTTAACAATTTTTAAAGCGCCAGCAGCAAAGTGTTAAAGTCGGGTTTGAAAAATTCCAAACTTTTTATGGACGCGTTATGTGGCATAACATGAAAGGGCCCTCGGACCACTCTTTCATATTATTAGCCTTTCTTTCCGCCCCTTAATTTGCCCAATGAGAGGCACTTTACGAGCTTTTTTTTTGAAATCGTAGGGGTTTTATCATTTTTTATTGGATTTTCTTATGGAACCCTGCATTAAATATTATTTATAATGTATCAAAATCTCAAAGAGAGGGAAAGGATTCATTTCGTGGGGGGAATAGTTGGAATTATGGAGGGGTGGAACAATTTCTCAAATTTGGACGGCTCCTCTTATGCGATACATCATTGGAAAGATCCCTGAACAATAGTTAATATTATACACCTCCCGCACCTATCCACGCAATTTTAATTTAGTTGACACCCCTAATTTTACATGTCGTTTGAAAACCCCGTAACCATTAATTAATATTATGCACTTCCCGTGCCCTCCCTCTCACTTTAACCCTTTCCGGGGATGGGGGTACGATTGTCGTATTTTATCAGGAGGTCTTACGATAATGGGAAAATTATAGAACTGATCTCAATGACGCTGACAAATTAATAAAAGATGTTGATCCCATTTACAACCTATTTAGTTCCTCTTTTTGCCTCAACAGGTACTTTTAATTCTTATTTCTTTGGCCATTTTGCTGTTAATTGTCAAAAAGTACTAATTTTTTATGCTTAAACTCCCTTACCTTCATATACTTACTCGCGTCTTTTCTTCTAATTATTTTAAAAAATTCCCACCAAATCCTGATGGTCGCACCAAATGAGATGGTCGCACTTCTAGGCCTTTTTGCCATATCGCGGTAGCAGGTTTAGGTAGAAGAGGAAAATTCAAGATAACAAGCCCACTTAAAAAATAGCTACCCTAGATACTTTAGTCATTTTAGAGCTATTTGTCTATTACGTCGTCAAGAACGTCTTTAAACTGGATAATGAAAGATAACACGAATAAGACAACAATTATAGATGTTTCATACGATTATTATTATTATTATTATTATTATTATTATTATTATTATTATTATTATTATTATTATTATTATTATTATTATTAGATGTATTAAATTTAATTCAAGATTCCTGCAGAGAAACCGACCAGCGCAGACGGCGAAAGCTGCTAATCAGTTATATTGCTCTTATAATGACATGAAAACTAGAAAAAATATATTTTTTGGCATATTATTAATATTCCTTTTAATTTTTAAGTAGGTAAATAAAAACAAGTGAAACAAAAGGTTTTTAATACTAACTTCTTTTGAGATAAATATTTGTTTCTTGATTTTTGCAGTTTTAGAAACAATAGAAGTTTTTTTTTTCTCTCTAGAATGGTGTTACATTTTCTCTAAACTACTTTTGATACTTTTTCTCTTTCGTTTGTGAATATTTAATATACATTAATTTTGATAATTAAATACATTTTTATAATTGTCAAAATTTCGTAAATTTGGGGGGAATGATGTGGTTTGTTTTATCAACACAAAAAAATTTTATATATATATATATATATATACATAAAATTCTTAAGCAATTCAATAAATTCGATTGTTTCAAAGAACGTTCATATTTTAAGAGCTTGTTACCCCCCGTGACTTCATTCACGTAACACATAAAGAAGAAATAAGATAATGAATAAAAAAGATGATTAACGATAATTAGAAATATAAAAAATAACCAAAGTACACATCACATTTTATATTACACAATATTTCTGATGATCAGATTTTGAATATTTAAGATTTCGTACATAATTTAACTTAAATTTCCCTTACGTGCTCTATTTTTTATATATTTTCTAAGAATCAATGTATTAAGTAAATTTACTCCTTTATTATTCTATTTTATCACGTCTATTTATTCTATTTTACTATTATTTCGTTCATTGATATTGATTTATGTCTGTTTTTGTTTCAAAAAATATTGTTTAAAGCAATTATATAAGTAAATATCTATATGGTAATTTTTAACGGAATTTTAAACGAGCATTATACATTATTACGAATTTTTAAACTGTATATCGATCAAGTACTTTTCAATTTGTTCATAAAAAATACCCTCAATATAGATTTATTTCTAAATTAAAAAAAAAAAAAAAATTTAACAATGCATTTTTGAAATTTAAAATATGCATACTTCTTACACCTCTTCGCCAAATGAAATCCTGTTTCATGCACATAGTTAAAATTTAGTACAGAATGAACGCTTGGTCTGGAAAGTACTTTGTCTCAAACTGTATTATTATTACATTTTATTTATTTATTATCATTATTTATAAATAAGAAAATTATGTATTTAAAGCAATTTTTAAAAACAATGTTTTAATAATTTTTGTTAATGCTTAAATTCTGCAGTTTTTAACAAGTATGCTAAAAAAACGTAAAATAATAAAAATTGAAGTCGTTTGATTTCACTACTAATGTGTGAAGTAAATCCTACTTTAATAAAATTTCGTTCATAGACTAGTTATGTTGAATCCAAATTCGATAAATTTCCTTTTATAACGAACTTTTATAATTTAGTAAAAAGATATTTACTCCTAAGAAAGTGAAATAAAGTGAAACTTTCTGGGATTAGTTTTTGCTTTTACGCATAAGTGTGTCGAATATTTTACATCCATTAATAAATCATTTACTCGTTTGTGAAAGTAAAATATTAATTACCAGTGACATTTCAAATGCTATGTCTTGGAACTTGTCAACTGAATTAATTGGAAATCAAAGACTAATTTATGTAGATAGAACTATTTTCTTGTTATTTGAAATTACAGATTTTTATTTTTTTGACATAAGATTAATATCACATATATAAAACGCTGGCAACGCCACGCCGGTGTCAGCCAGTATTAGAATATTTAAGTGCCATAGTAAGTGAAAATTCCTATTGCAGTTGTATTGCTACTCGAAAATCATAATGCTGTTTCTTATAAATATAACTCTTCTTACAAATTCTGTGTTTCATAAAATATTAAGCTCTACAGACTCGATATATCCTATAGGATATGCATCTTTACAAACTTTTTTCACATATATAAATAATAATAAATATAAAGAAATTAGCGTAGACGGAGCTTTACAAATATGAGAATTAAGAAAAATTGCACTTTTTTTTTCTAATAGACCATTTTTAGTAAGTTATGAGTTACACAAAAATCGCTTGCAGCAAAAATGTGCAAAATATGCAAAATTGAAAACGTAAATATTTTTTGAGGTATCGAGAAATCTATTAGTAATAAAAAAAATATTAAATAAATAATTATTTTAGACTTTCCTTGTTTTTGGAATACAAAAAGAATAAAATAAAATAAAAATTTCTAACAAATTGTCAAAAAATGTATTTATTGAGACCCCATTATTATGAAATTTTATGTGCTAACTTTATGTACAATTATAATTTACAACATTTTCCTGAAATTAAATAAGGCAAAAATTTCGGTATTATCCTGACGACCAATTTTGCCAGATTACATAAATCACCAAACTGTTCTCCAGATTATACAAAATAACATAATTTTCGTATTAAATAATGAAAAAATGAATAAATTAGTGAAACATTAGTAAAAATACAAAGAAAACGCCAAAGTAAAAACTTCTTAATGCTGTAACAAACACACGTTCGTTTACGACTGTTCATGATTGGCATTCAATCAAATAGTTTGACGATGTTTTTTTAGTCGACGGAATAATCAGTTAGAACCAAAAATTCTGGTTAATAGTTCTTGTAAAACTGTTCGAGCATTGATAAACGATAAAATTTAATGTACAATTTTATGAACCAAAAAACATTCTACATTGTAACCAGTGTAAAATAATCAATTTCGATGTGGACAAATCAACTGCCAAAAAACATTTTGTCAATAGCTGATGCAAAATCATGGAAAACGGAATAAATTTGCATCACACAGATGTCTGCAATTCTGAAGCAGATATTCGGTTGTTAAATGCGGTTTCTAGAAGAGTTACATAATCTGATGTTTTATAATTATCAATAAATCAAGCTATAAATTTTAAAATATATTCAAAATTCTGCAGAATATTTAAAGGGCCCTTTAAGAAATGTCACTAGAATTGCATATCCTTATTAAAAATATTTAAAATATTTCGATTAATTTCTATTTAAAAATTGCTGTTAGTCGTTTGTTGGAAAAATGCAAAATTAATTAATCTAATTTAGGAAATAAGTTTATATTAGCAGAATAAAACTATTGCTTAACTTTTTTCAACTTATTATTATCATTTATTTTTTATCAGGTTTTTTTATACAATTTATCATGAATGAGAATAAAAAATGCAGGAAATTTTGTACAATACAAAAGAATTTAAATAAGTGAGTAAATGTGACAGCAGATCGCACAGAGTGTTCCGTTAAATATTCTCTTCAAAACAATTTATCTAATTAATTATTCCAAATTGTTAATTTATAATTGTTAAATTCAAACATAGACGGTAGAATCAATAAATTAAATTTGATATAATTATAAAAGAAAGTTTCTTATCTTAATCAAATTAAACTAGTCAAAAAAATTATTTAAATAAAATCCAAAGTTCAAAATTTTTAAAAATCAGAAGTTAAAATAAAATTTGCGGAGGAAAATAATAAAGGAAGAAATGTATATATTTTGAAAAAAAAATGTAAACGAACATAATAATAGCATAATAATCACATAATAATAATAATAATAATAATAATATAAACCCTTAAAATGTCAAAAAATACGAAGTTTCTTTTAGTGAAATCCATCTCAATATGAAAATTTCAACTTCCAGACCGGATTTTAAATTAAAAATCTTCTTTTTATTAACGATATTGTTTACCTACAAACTATGATGTCTGCACGAACGTTGAAATAAAGGTTCTCTTTAAAATTTTGAATCGCAAAATTGAACAGATGACATTGAAAAAATTAATTGTATTAAAATAATTGTTTTCTTTTTTTAATTTTGTTATTTTTCGTGTATTTTTCAGCTGTAAATACACAAAATTTTAAGTATCTGACTTATACAGTTTTTGTGTACGGGCTATGTGACAGGCATATATAAAAGTGAGACGAGTAGTGTTTCATCAGATGAACGAAATCCTAAAAAGATTTCCAACAGATTCCTTTATAGTAGCAGAATTACTTGAACTGCTATTTCTCACAACCTTTTGTGGAAAAAAATGTGGGTTTTTAACTCATTTAGAATTCCGAATTCATGGATGCTCTCAACTTTTATAAACGATTGTTGAGTTATTTGAAGAAAATTGGAAATCTGCCATGAAAAGAAAAACGAATACCGACATAGTTACCACCGATTCTGCATTAAAAATCGATCCATTATTTTCAATGATACAATTTTATTTTCAGTCTGGGTTTCAGAATGATACATAAATATAGAGAAATAGGAGGAAACAGAATAGAAAAACATCCAATCATTAATGAAGAAAAATACATGTTGGTTAATGCCTGATTTTTACAATCTTTTATTAACTTGCACACCAGCGTTATAAAATCTCACTAACGTATACTAAATATAAAAAGTAACTTTTTTCAGATTTTAAAAAGCTATTTCATAAGTAAAAATTAGAATCCTATATAAACTCATAATCACAATTTTTTATCGATAATAATTTATAGAGTATAAAATAGCTCATCACGAAAAAAAAATTAAATCAAATATCAGAATCATAATTATTTCTTTTTAAACATAATAAAACATTATAAAAAGATGTATACGGTAATAAGTAATGATAAGCTATAAATGTAAATTAGGTTTCGAGAAAAAATATTCGAGTACAGAGCTCTGTACAAAATGAAGCTATACTATTAAAATAATAAAACTTTTTGCTTTCACGTGCAGTTTTTTATTTAATGATTAACTGTATTTTCTTTAATATATGTTACATTTCCAAATAATGTACCTATCTCGGATTCGAAGATGATTAAATATTAAGTTAATGATAATGATGATGAGAAGGTAGTAAGTACCTGTTAATATCAGTACAAGAAAAAATATAGATGCGTAGCAATATCTTACTTTTTTTAAATAATTTTATTGAAGTTCTTCTTCATTTTATATAATTATACCCAGGTACAAATGCATAACATTTTTCTTATTAGAACTTAACCAGATACGTATTTCAGTAACATTAATTAAAATGCGATTTAAAATGAATTACAATTTTTTTGCAGTTGAAAGAATATACCCATAAATGAAAGGACTGTATTATACTACCTCTGACAATAAAGTTCGGTGAATAGTTCAGTAGCATTAATGTAGATGAAATATTAACGAAAGTTACCATACCATCCTTCAAAATAGTCATCTCCTACAACTATGCACCGCTGAGATCTGCTATACATGTCCTGGGAAATTCGCAAGAAGTCTTCTTTTGGGATGAAGTTCAAAAGCTTCGTCACGTTTCGTTGGATGTCAGCAATAGGGTCAAATCTCTTTCTAAGAGAGTTTGAGTCGTGAAAATAGGAAGAAGTCTGGAGGATTGAGATCTGGCCAGTATGGTAGCTGTTCAATTTGCACCATCCCTCAGGAATTTCTTTTGGTGTCTTGAAAAGCTTAAAACCAAACTTTAAACTGATCTTTTCTTCGTTCATTTTCCTGTTCTCAGTTAAGAACCAACACACTGAACAAGCACTTAGTAAAGCACGTCTTACACAGAACATAAATGACGCTCAACTGAACAACAGTTTGGGAAGATGGTCTACACTTGCCTCTATGCAAGTGAAGCGTTTTGTTTCTCTAGCGTTGCCAGATCGGTAGTTCTAAATTCATTTACCGAACTTTATTGTCAGAAGTAGTATAATCTTCTAACATCTCTACTCCATGAAGTAGATATGCTTTTATAGTGGTAAACTTCACGGGAAAACTCGATTCAAATAAAAAACAATATATCTTTTGTGTGTGTGTGTAATTTTCATTAAACTTTACTAATGTCACTAACACTGTATGCATGGCTGCCAACTTCTACGCCTTTTTACAGCCAAACAAACCCATTCGAACCAGAAATTCTATTTAACAAGTTAAAAGACAATGCAATACTACAAATCATAAAATAATTTCAGGACTTATATTATTTAATAAATTTTTTGGTTAGAAACACGTTTAATCCATTTAAAAAGGCGTAGAAGTTGGCAGCTCTGCTGTATGCACATTTTTCAAGTGTACAAACAACATTATTCAGGTCATCCATCTCATGTATTTCAGATTTTAAAGTCTGCCAATTTTTTAAGACAACTCATTTAACCTATTTTTATTTTAGGAATAGTTATATAAAACATTTCATTCTCGATGTAACTGGTGCATTTTAGAGAAAAAACAGATTAACAATAAGCTTTCTTTCCATTTGCAAAAGCCGTTTTCATGATAATCTTAAGTACTTAATATAAAGAATTTGAATAAAAAAAAAATTTCTAAAGTGCAAAAATTTTAACGCGAAAAAATTTAAAAAATCCCCCCTTAAAAAAGAAACTTAACTTTAAGTTTTAACCTGTAAATATTTACAAGTATTTACAGGCAAGTTAATTTTTGGTGTAGTTATGTAATATGTTTAAATAGGATATTCAAATATGTTTTCCTCCGATTTATAAACATTAAATTATTAGCCAATGTCTGAAACGCGCCTGTGAGAGAAAGAATTTAGAAACGAACAAAAAACTTCACGAAGTACAAAAATGAGAATGTTCTTGATATCGCTATTGTATTTTATATATAAACAGTTTAGACGTGTATTATGTAAAACAAAATATTAAAAAGAAAAGAATATGTAAATTACCATATACATAGTTTCAAAATATACGTATATTACCTGCTCAAATAATACGGTAAGTCATAAACTATGAAAGCGGTAAACGGAACTTGATTTATAATAAACATTTTCCATAAAAGTTTGTTGTAATTTCATCTAATAGGGACAGAAGAAACATAAAAAAGAAGAAGAAAAACACCATTTAAGCGATTACACAAATATTTATCCAGTACGTTTTAATGTTAGGCACACATCTTAAACCGGCGTTTCATAGAAATCCGTACATTACAGGGGAGAGAAAAAACTCTCCAGACAATTAAACACGAGACACTATATTTTCCCAAAATTATGAAACCATATTCAAAATATAGCAAAATGATTTAGATCTTATCGAACCTAAAATTTAAAACTTTAGCGAATTCAATGCTTTTTTTAAGATTGTAGAAACTACAATTCAGAGATATACTATATAGAAATTTCTGTTACATATATACGATAGATTATATTACTAGCTGCCTAAAACTTTTGGAATTATACAAAAAATATCAAAAAAGAGAACTCATTTTTCTTCTTAGTCTTTAAGTTATATATGAATTATAATTTCACAGACTGATATCGTACTTTAAGAAATGCGGTATGGTGCAACATTAACTGCATCGTTTCTGTAACTCATCAAAAGTTGCAAAAATAAAGATTACCTTCCTACTTGAGATAAAAACTGCAGTCGTATATGGCGGATACCTTAAGATCAGACAGCCTACAACTTTTGAGGTTACATTAATTCAAAAAAAAAAGGGGTACATAAAAAAAACACAATTTTTTTCTTTGCCCCTGTCTTCAACATAAGAAAGCATTTTCTTGAAATTTTTTCTCGACTTCCGCTTTTCGATGGATATTTATATATTTTAGAAGACAGAGATTCCAAAAAATGTGTTATATAAAATATTCGTCTGTCCGTGTCGCCTTTGTATTATCGAAAAGTGAACGAAGTTATGCATTGGAAAAAAAAAACAGATTTTTTGTGTATGTATTTGACTGAGGAAAGCAAGTTCACTTTCATTTTAAAAATATGCTGCGAGATAAATTCACTGTAGTGATAATTTTTTGTAAAATTTTAATTATTGTACCGGCAAAAAGTCTTTAACTTATACATAGAATGGAATCAAGTATTTTGAGTATGTTTTTGGCTTTATCCAATACGTCCTCCCTGTATTTGAAAAAAATTCTGATGGAAGGGAACTCTGTAATAGCAATTTTTGTGCAACTTTCATTATTACAGCACCAAAAAGTGTGTGAAATTATACACAGAATTGAAACAATATTTTCTGTATGTTTTAACTATGTCCAGCAGATCTTTCTTTGTTTTGAAAACATTCCGTCGGAAAGGTGTACTGTAAGAATTATGTTTGTGCAATTTTCAATATTGCACTATCAGTAAATGTAAGAAGTTATGTATCAAATTGTACCAATTGTTTTGTGTATGCATTTGGCTATGGCTAAGTATTTCTCCTTGAATTTTAAAATATGGAATTCTGATGGAATAAGTTTCTATAATAGGGATTTTTATACATTTTCCCTATTTTAGCATCGGAAAGTTTAAAGAGATATGATTAGAACTGAACCAAATGTTTTCTGTGTGTTTTCATATATTGCCAGCAGGTTCCAATCTATCCAATCTATTTTGGAAATAATACGCCCTATAAGGACACTATGGTAGCGATTTGTGTATAAATTTCTCGACTTTTGCGTAGTTCTGTTGTCCATTGATGGCTCGTGTAGTGCCGGAACTCACTTCCTGCCAAGAAAGCTATTTGCAAACAGCTAATGTACAAATGCATTACGAAAACTTATTTATTTTAATAAATATTGTGATTGAGATAAACTGCTTTTAATATGATTGATTGAAGTTCGTTTGTAATTGAATTATTAATAGTACAGTATTAGGATCTGTAACTTCTGCTTTGAAATAATAATATATATGAGGGAATATTAATACGTATGAGGCAATATATATGAGGCACATTTAACTAATTTTCTTAGTGTTTAAGCTATATCTGTTCTAAAATTTCACAGAGAGTTATCCTATTTTAGCGTGCACGGTATAGTGCAAAATTAACTCCATCGTTTTTATAACTCATCAAAAGATGTAAAGATAAAGAGTATTTGAGATTTATCGGCTGCTGTCAGCTAACGAAAAAATACCTTAAGAATAAATTATTACTTTATAATTAAAATCTTGAAATTTTAAAATATTATTTATATTTTTTAATTACCTGATTGCGTAATCTTTATGCTCTTTATGTGTTAGGTTATGGGGAAGCGAATGAAAAATCATCACAAAACTGCATTTTTTACGAAGACAAGAAAAAAAGGTTAAATAAATAAGTAATAAATCAAACATCTCTTCATAAAAAAAATTTCTTTTAATAAGTTCAACAAACAAGGTTATTCTATTCATTCTAACTAATTAAAATGAAAATCATGTTCTTTGTAACCCATTTTAAAATGTTATTAGTTGTAAAAAAATCTTGTATATTTCCTGATTCTTTTTTTTTTTTTTTTTTTTTTTTTTTTGCTTAAAATTAGATTAGTGTCTGTTGAAAATTTGCAATCGTTTTAATTTCTTAAGGGAAATGTCCACTTATTTGGTTGAAAGTGACAAGGAATATTTTATGGTAATATTGATTTCCATGACAATGAAGATTGGGTAAAAAGAAGGAGATTCGTTTATTTTAGACTGATGTTTCAAAGAAAAATTCTTAACAGAATCTTTTATACATTATTTCAACTACGCTTCATACTCTACTTTCGAAATGAAAGACTTTCTATTCAAAAAGATTTCTACGCTGATGAGTTTTATATCAGTCAATACTAAATATAAGATCTTTTAAAATTATTATATTGTTCTTTCTTTTTCATTTTAGATTTTAATGTTTAATTTATGCATAACAAAATTATTCCCGCATTTTTTTCAGTATATTTGTGGAATATTTTGAGTGTTTTATTCTATTTTTCTTTCAAATATTTTAGGTGAAAAGATTTCATCTAAGATCCAAAGAATTACTTTTATAACAATAAAAACCAAGGAATGAAGCAGAGTAAATCACCTCAGTCCGTTCTAACCCAAACTCAGTTAGAAAGAACTAAGAAAGGGAAAACCTTTTCTAAACTTCTTAGCTTTTTTTGCAGGACTGTAACTTAATTTACTAGAGCCAAAGAATTATTTTTATAGCTAAAGAAATCAAGCAATTAAACAAGGTAAAGAACATTCCATTCCGAACAATTAAGAACTAAAACGTTCAAAATCTTTTTAAAACTTTTTAACCGTTTATGCACCATTTTAACTAAAAATCAAAAGAATTCTTTTTATAACAAGAAAAATAAAGCAGTGCAACTGTATAAATCACTTCAATTTGTTCTAAGATAAGCTCAATGAAAAATACTTAAGAAGGCGAAAACCTTTTCTAAATTTGTTAGCTTTTCTTGCAGGACTATAACTCAGTTCACAAGATCCAAAGAATTATTTTTTATAACAAGAGAAATCAAGCAATGGAACAGGGTAAATGACTTCATTCCATTCAATCTAAACTCAATTAAGAAGAGTTAGGAAGTTCAAAATCTTTTTTTAACTTATTAACGGGTTATGCACCATTTTAACTAAAAATCAGAAGAGTTTTTTTTTTTATAAAAAGATAATTCAGGCAGTGCAACATTATAAATCACTTCAGTTTGCTCTAAGCTAAACTCGATGAAAAATAGTTAAGAAGACAAATTTTTTTTTTAATTCTTAACTTATTATGCAGGATTTTTACTCACTTCAAAAAGTCCTAACAATTATTTTTTTTGACAAAAGAAATGAAGTGGTAAAACACTGTAAATAACTTCAGTACGTTCCAAACTCAATTATGGAGAACCAAGAAAGAGAAAGTCTTTTCTAATTTTGTTGGCTTTTTTTCTTGGAGTATTGTAACTCCGTTCACATGATCCAAAGAATTTTTTTTTAACAAGAGAAATCAAGCAATGAAACAGGATAAATGACTTCATTCCATTTCAATCTAAAGTCAATTAATAAGAACTAAGAAGAGCAAAATCTTTTTTAAAACTAGTAATGGGTTATGCATTATTTTAACTCTGTGCATAAAATCAAAAGAATTCTTTTTATATAAAGAGAAATCAAGCAGTTCAACGAGGTAAATGACTTCAATTTGTTCTAAACTAAACGCAGTAAAACACAGTTAAGAAGACGAAAACGTTTTTTAAACTGGTTAAAGGGTTATGTATCATCTTAACTCTGTACATAAAATCAAAAGAATTATTTTTATAACAAGAGAAATGAAGCAATGCAACAGGTATATAACTTCAGTTTGTTCTAATCTAAACTCAATGAAAAATAGTTACGAAGACGAAAACTTTATTCCAAACTTCTTAATTTTTTATGTAGCATTTTAACTCAGTTCAGAAGATCTTAACAGTTATTTTTATGACAACAGAAATGAAGCAATGAAACACTGTAAATAACTTCAGTTTGTTCTAAACTCATTTAAAAAGAACTAAGAAAGGGAAAAATACCTTTTTTAAACTTGTTAACAGATTGTACAGCATTTTAACTCAATTTAGAAGATCCAAATAATTATTTTAATAACAAGAGATATCAAGCAGTGGAAAAAGGCTAATTTATTTGAGTTCGTTCTAAATTAAACTCAATTAAGAACCAAAAGGGAGGAAAAAACTTTTCTAAATTTGTTAACTTTTTATGTAGCATTTTAACTCAGTTCACAATATACAAGAATCTTTGGTACTTCTAGGTTATCCCATTGACCAAAAAATTATCGCCAAACTATAAGATTAAAAGCCAATAATGGATGATCGTGAATGTCACATTTAATTACATTAAATATGATTCACGTGTTTAAAATGTCATTAAGGGATTTTAATTTCATTTTTTTATTTGAATTTTTATTAATATTCCACTAATTATTTGTTTTTCGTTATTTAAAATAAAAATTATGACAATATGTATAATTTAGCTATTAGTTTGACGATTTGTATAATTTGGCGAAATTGGTCTACGGGATAATAGAGAAGTACCGAATCCTTTTTATTGGAACCGAAAATATCCACTTTGAAGAACTTTCTAAGTAAATTATTATTTTTCTCTACTATATAAAATTTCTAATATGTATTGCTAGTTTCTGAATCAAAGCAGAAACCAAACTGATAAACCTGTTTTAGATTATAATTTAAAAAAAAATTGCAATCAAATATTTCGGCAAGAAAATTTATGAAGTATTCGAATGCAAAATCAGTATTTTTTTTTTTTTTATCTGAACCACTGTGTATTTTCTCTTAAAATAAATACAAAACAATAACAATACAGACAATTAAAATAAAGCTTTTGATGCCACCATAATAATAAAATTTACTTCAAACTTCGAAATTTCCAGTATGAGCAACTGGTTCTGATTTCGAATTAATTTCTAAAAACTTTAAGTATACATAATCATATTATGGCATTGTATTCCGTAGTACAAGTAGTATTTATGTTCTGTTATAAAATCCTCTTCATGTAGCTTTATTTTAGAATAATAAATTCATAGTCAGCAATACAATTTCAAAATTTGCAATCTGTGTAATACTTATACATTTTCATAAAATAAAATATTGTTTCGCATCCTAAAGTAAAATTTACCATCAGAATCAAATACGGTATTCAATCGCGAAAAGTACTTTTCAAAATTTTATCTATATTATTTATTAAATTTAGTTAACTATTATAAAGAAGAAAATTATATAGTTAGAAATCTTTTAAAGGGTAATTTTATATTATTGAATGGTAATACTCTTTGTTAATGCTTAAATCGGATAGCTTTTAATAACTATGAAAAGAACTTAAAATATTAAGAATCCAACTCGTATGACTTCGCTGCTACTATGTAAGAAAAATCTCTAATTATAGTATTAATATAATCTAAAGACTAGTAATGATAAATCCTCATTCTATATTTATTCATTTTATAGCTAACTTTCATAATTCCAAAAAGATATTCAGAATTAAGAAAGTGAAATCGATGGAATTTTCTGGGATTAATTTAGTCTTAACCTGGATTAATGAAGTTTATTTACTCGTTTAGTAATGTAAAATATTAATTCCCTGGGACATTTCAAGGGAAAAATCGTATAAAATGCAAACTGAATTAACTGAAAATTTAAGGTTTGTTTACATTATTATAGATGTTTTGTCAAATTTGATAATTATAATGATTTACATATTTGGCATAAAGATATAATCACTTATTTAAATTATTATAACGAGCTTGAATAGCAGCTGGATTGTGAGTTGGTATTAAAATGTTTGTGTGTCACAGCAAGTAAAAAGGGAAATTGAAATTGTTGTGTTATTCTTTAAGTATAATTATAATGCTGTTTCTCATCTCAATAACAATTTACATACGCCAAGAAAAATTAACAGTATATAAATAATCTTCAAATAAGGGTATTTGTGAATATGAATGCAGCAATTTTGATGTAAAAATTTCTATATGTACGGCATGAGAAATGTAAAGAACAAAATATGCATGTCTGAAACTTCTATCGTACTTATTTGAGAGTTATTACAAGAATTTTTAAATTATGTGTTATGTCAAATCTTAATTTTTCCAAATAAACATTGTTTTCAAATATAAACACTATTTTGCATCATTTTTTATGCATGCAATGAAACGTTAATAAATTTTTGGCTGAAGTTTGATAATTTCAGAAATTATTCAGCTGAAATGTTACATCATATGGCATTTGAAATCGTAAAATAAAGGTACAGGTTTTAAAGGAATGTAATCAAAAATTCTTTTCAAAGATTTAAATATAAAAAAGATAAATCTTAATATAATTTTATTTTTCATAAATAGATATTTTATATCCTCATCGTAATCTTTTAAAAATTTGTTTTGGTTATTTTATCTACTACCAACAAAAATGTACCGTTAAATACTAATAATTGAACTGTTTCAATATATTTTAATATTTCACTCGTATTTCTGACATGTTCCAAATTATCGTTCCTTTCCGCACAGTAATCATTTTATTCCGGATATAAAATTATGATCAATGTTCATTGATAGTACACTGTAAAACATTTGTGAAAACGTTACTCCATACAATTTGTGTAAAAATGGTGGTAAATGCTGCCTCCAATTTCATGGAGTAATTGTTTTCACATATGCAATGGTGTAAAGTAAACATATATTACTGGTGTAACATGACAATGTTACACCGGTTTTAACGGTTAAAATACTCCATAAAATTGGAGGCAGCAATGCTGTTACCTATTTTACGGTGTAACGTTTCCACAAATGTTTCTCAGTGTAGACTTAAATAACATTTTTTAAATGTAACCTAAAAAATAACAGTAATTCAATAGAATTCTAAAACTGTCCGAAATACTAAAAGTGAATGTCTGAAAATTAATTATAGCGTTTAAAAATTAGTATAAACAAGGTTTGTACACTCACTAGAATTTCCAAAATTTCCGGCATTAATATTTCAAAACGCAGACTTTTAATTTAATCTTTCCAGTCACCAGGGATTATTAATGTATTTTTAAAACTTTAGTTATAGATTTTTATTAACAAACTGATAACTAAGAAAGATTGAATAGTGAACAAAAAATAAAATGTATTTTTTGTAAGGTACCCTGGGGTAATAACGCCACGTTAAGGTTTTACCAATTCTCACGGCTCAGTTTTAGTTGGTATTTTTGAAACAAATATATGATTTCATACAGCAACTCATTGACTAGCTATATAAAAAAATAATTTAACAGATATTTATTCATAAAATATAATGGCGTGATTTCTTGACCAATGCTATTTGGCTTTGTTACCCACCTATATGGGTAATAACGCCATGCAAACAAAACTATGAAATAAGATGGAATAATTGCATGTAGATTGCCCAATTTTAAAAACACAAACTCTACAAACTTAGAAATTGACAAATTGCATTCTAAACTATTGAAAATGTTCAATTTTTTGTGAAAGTGTAAGAAAAATAAAGGTGCGGTGTGTGGGGGGGGGGGGAGGAGGAGGCAAAAGAATATCAGACCGTGAGCTTCTTTTTGCTTAAAAAGGACCGCTTAAATATAATTATTAGAAACATTGCACAGTTTTAACTGTGTTTATTTGAATCAATATTTAGGATGTAACTCGGCTACTGTAGGGAATCAACCGGGGTATTATTGCCAAGGATTGGCGTTATTACCCCATTATAGTTCTTGTGCTGTACATTTTAAATTACAAATTATCTCGAGAAGATATCCAAAATCTTCAACAACATTTTAATAGTCCATGAAATGTACTACAAATTTATGTCATTAACAAAGTATTTCCGGATAAAAAAATAGTCTTCACATCACAAAACGTAACTCGCAAATTTTAGATCAAGCGATAATTTTAGTTGCTTGTAAAAACAATAAGACCTAAAAATGAAACAAATTAACTTGAAGCTGTTTTTTGAGATTTATATGACTCAAAACCCTTCTGTGCAGAGCACATGGGTTTCCTTTACCAGATTATGTCATAATTATGCAAAATATTAGCACTTGGCGTTATTATCCCGCCTGGCGTTATTACACCAGACCACCTTACATAAAATTTAATGATAAATAAGGAATAAATAAGTACATTTTTTGACTTTCATAACTTTTATTTTTACATGTCAATGCACTGTTTGTGTTGAAAAACGATGAAAAAAAAGAAACAAGCAAGAAAAACCATGCTTAAATCTATGCGTTAAGCATAGTTTATGAATCACTTTCCAACACTTAATGAAATTTTTAACAAAACTTTGTTATTTAGGGAAATAATAGTGTGTAGCCAAATATACCCAAATATGTATTCCAGTACATTATAACAGCCCTGTATTTCATATGTCAGTTCATATAATGGGAAAATTTAGCTTAGCATGAAAATACCCAGTAGCTTGAAATTTCTTTTTCAGCAATTCATACCATTATATGGAAACATACTTGAATACTTTTGTTCAGCCCTGTAGTTTACATTGTACTTTTATTACACGTCAGCATTAGGCTAAAATTTATTGTAAACTAAAAAACTTTTAAAACAACTGAAATCACATTCTCATAAATCATCATTCATAAGCGTCCATGTACCAAATTCTTTGAGTGGCCCTGTATATCGCTTTATCTATATTCTGCAAAAAATTCTCAGTAAATTGAATGCAGCTCAGCGTACGAGGGTAATTTGATAAGTCCGTGACTTTAAAAAAGGTGGCAGTCTGATCGCATAATTATTATTATGTTATCAATTTTTCATTACCTGTGGCAACACTCGTGAAAGTTGCAGACGATATTTTAAATACATTGTGTTCTATTGCATTCGAAAGCAAACGATTGTCGAATTAGTTCTGATTATGGAGAAAAAGGAATTTCGTGTGTTGATAAAACATTACTTTTTGCGCGGTAAATCATTAACCGAAACTGAAGAAAAGTTGAGAAAATATTATGGAGACTCCGCTCCCTCACATGGTATGGTTCACAAGTGGTTTACAGAATTTCGCTGTGGCCGTACGAACACAACAGATGCAGAGCGTTCTGGCCGTCCAGTTGAGATCACGACCGAAGAAATGATCAATAAAATCCATGATATCGTCTTAGAAGATCGCCGCGTGAAAATTAGTGAGATAGCTAAGAAGGTAAACATTTCAAATGAACGTGTATTCAATATTTTGCATGAACATTTGAGTATGAAAAAGTTATCAGCTAGATGGGTGCCGCGATTACTGACAGTGGATCAAAAGCGGACTCGTGTAACCATTTCAAAACTGTGTTTAGACAATTCAAGTGCAATTCAAGCGAATTTTTGCGGCGTTATGTTACAGTTGATGAAACATGGATACATTACTACACACCAGAAACAAAAGAACAGTCTAAACAGTGGACTTCTCCAAATGAACGTGCTCCGAAAAAGGCAAAAACCGTTCGATCGGCCGGGAAGATTATGGCAACAGTTTTCTGGGACTCAAAGGGCATAATCCTTATTGACTATTTGGAAAAGGGAAAAACGATCACAGGACAGTACTATGCTGATTTATTAGACCGGTTTAATGCAAAACTAAAAGAAAAGCGGCCCCACTTGTCCAAGAAAAAAGTGCTTTTTCATCACGACAATGCTCCAGCACATTCGTCTGCAATCTCAACGGCTAAACTGGTTGAATTACGATACGAATTGCTCCCCCATCCACCCTACTCACCTGACTTGGCCCCCAGTGATTTTTTCCTTTTCCCAAATTTAAAAAAGTGGCTTGGAGGAAAAAATTTTCTTCAAATTCTGAGATCATTACTGCCACAAATGCTTATTTTGAGGAGTTTGAGAAATCTTATTTTTTGGAAGGATTAAAAAAGTTAGAACATCGTTGGAAAAAGTGTATCATTATGAAAAGAGATTATGTCGAAAAATAAAATGCACTTTTGTATGTATATTGGTTTTTTCATTTCAAAGTCACGGACTTATCAAACTACCCTCGTAAAAATGCATAGTTTATTTAAGAACTACGTTTAAATAATTTACGCTCATATTCAGTAACGTTGGTGAGCTCTTTTGGGTAGCCCTGTATATCAACTATAACATTTATACACACCATATAATGTGCATGTATTTAGCAAAATATAAACGCGAATATCATAATTAAAATGCATTTCATCATCGGACACATATACGGTACTTCGGAAAGAATATATTATTTGAAATCTTTTGTGTGATTCTGTAAATGGTATGTACTTCATATTATGCAAGACAGTAGTGTATAAGTTATATTAAGTTTCAGTGACATATATCAAATTTATTATGCATGAAAAAGCTTAATATATTTAAAATATGTCACACACAACTCCCCCTTTTACCATTATCTAATGAAATTCTTTTGTGTGGCCCTATAAATGAATTATAGCTACATTTTCACTTTATAATTTATAGAATGCATATTTCAATATGTTTGACAGGGTATAAAATCTTTCAAATTCCTTTGAAACGATTTTTCCCCACAGGCCGTAATGTAATAGGAAACTTTTGATTTGCCCTGTAGATAAACTAATCATGGTAGAAACTTCCTTTTCGGTAGGACTTGTGTTAGGGTAAACGTCAATAACGTCTTAAAATTTCATGGCAATCCGAGTATATTAACGATTTTTCCCCATAGGCCGTAATGTAATGGAAAACTTTTGATTCGCCCTGTCGTTAAACTAATCATGGTAGAAACTTCATTTTCAATAGAATTTGTGCTAGGGTAAGCGTCAATAACGTCCTAAAATTTCATCGCAATCCGAGTACATTAACGATTTTTCCCCATAAGCCGTAATGTAATGGGAAATTTTTTATTCTCTCTGTAGATAAACTAATCATGGTAGATACTTCATTTTCAATAGGGTTCGTGCTAGGGTAAACCTCAATAATGTATGAAAATTTCATAGCAGTCCGAGTATATTTAAGGTAGTTAGAGCGCGGACAGGCGGACAGACGGACAGACGACCAGACAAACCGAATACATAAGCACTTTTCAACTTTGTTGGAAAGTGCTAAAAAGAATGTCCATCTTCGCTCAAAAGAATTGACTATTATATGGGACTAAGTTATAGGATTACCCTAGCTACCTCTGATCTTTGGCATAATTTTGTAAACTCTATTGGCCACAAAAGTTTTAAGTAGATGAGGAGGAGTCTTCATGCATGGTAAGACGATGGTTTAATTACACCACAATGTTATTTTACTGATGTTCAACTTCAGTAAATTCAATATCATACGAGTTGAGACAATAAGGCAGCTGCGGACAATTCCAATCTTGTGATCGTCACGGGTTTCAATGATGCAATCCTAGACTTGCTGCACCGTAAATTTAAAGACGTATAAAATTTTGTGAAACAGCATAGATAAATGGGTGCTCCATATGCGAGCTCAGATGCATCAGAGAAACGTGCAGTTCAATTTTCGAATCTCCTTCATTTAAAACAAAACGATTGATTTTTAAATTGTTTATATTTTTAAGTATTCTGATAAAGCGCCGCCATTCATCTTTATTGTCATCTGGTAATGGATCATTCGAATCTAACTTTAATGACCAAAGTCTCTGTATAAAAATCTTAGCCTTATCTATTTCAGGAACGAGTAATCCCAAAGCATCACAAATTCGCGTTATATCGGATAGAACATTTCTTTTTGGAGATAGGGTAATGACCCCAGTAATTGGCACTTTAAGGATTTGACTTTAAACTTGCCTCTGTTTTTATTACTTAGGGGGAAAATATTTACTTGCAAATAATTTTAAATCAAACAATGCATATCTGTGCATTTATTTTGCTCACTAAAAGCAAAAATATTTGATCAGTTTTTTTATAAATATATATTTATGAAAAGTTACTATAATCACCAGTAATTGGCACCTAGTGCACCAATGTATGACACCTTCTGACCCAGTAATTGGCACATGTTTATATAAGTAAAAAAATGCTTTATTTTTTTACTTTTTAAATAATATACATGAAAATATCATGACTATGAGAAACAAAATATTAATTATGACATATTATACGCAGAAAATCGTGGTTATAAAATTACATAGCTTAATAATATTAATTGTAACAACTTTATGCGAAAAATATTAATCATCACATAATCAATACTAAGCCACACATCTTGATGTGGAAAACGTAAATGTTTTAAGCAAATAAACATATAATTTGAAATGTTAATAGATAAATATTAATATAGAAATAAACGCTGTTTCATTTGCCGGTATGCAGTTTTGATTTTTCGAATAATGGATGGTTCCAGAGAAAATGGGTCATTACCTGACAATTCTAAAGGACCATAAAAAATGAAACGGTTCTCTATAGTTGCTATATCTGATTTTAAGGGCCAAATATATTCATTTTTATTTGTTTCTTTTAAAAACTTAACAGTAGACTCTGCAGAGGTCAAATCAATAATGCGACCTATGTGATACTGTTCATCATAAAAAACTGCATAATAACGTTCTTTGAACAAATTAATTCCTTTTTTGATATCTTTATCACTATCTGTAAGACTTCCCAACTTCATATTATCACTATCTGTAGAGTCATCATAAATTATATCTGCATCAGACTCTGAATCTTTTGAATTGTTGTTTCTATATTTTTTCTTTTTCTGTACATTCTTAATTTTCTTAGAGTTTTTATTAAGAAGCAGTTCTTTTTTAACTAGTCTCTTCTGTCTTCGCTCCTCTTTTTGCCTCTCATTTTCAGTCTTCTCATTTTCCTTCTTCTGGTAGTATTTTTGCCATTCACTGGATGTTGCAACTGATGGAATTTTTTCTTTAGGAGCTCTAGTTTTCTTCTTCTTTTGTATAGGTTCAGGCCAAAACAATGCTCGTTTAAAAGGAGAACTTACTGTAGTGTTAATGATATCAGAAGAGTTAGATGCTATTACAAAATTTTCATTTTTTGAAACATCAGTTGCATTTAATTGGATTTGTGAAGGTCTTGGGACTTCTATATCTTCTTCAAAAGTATCAGAAATCAAACTAGAGGCAGGACATTCAGGGTTACTAGCTTCAACAGATATGCTAGAAGCAGCAAGATTGGACACCGAAGTAGTACAATTAGACGCATTGTAAGCTGTATGACTAGATGCATTAGTAGGAGCAGTAGAATCACGTATACTAGAAGCAGTAAGATTATGGTCATCAGAACAAACAAGATTTGATATACAAGAAGCGTTAGTATTAAAAACATCAGAAGTGGCAGGATTAGATGCAGTAGAAGCAGTAGAATAAGATATATTTGCCACAAGATTATCAGAAACAGTGTTATATTTCATTTTTTGCCATACTTTGTATAGCTCTCTTGCATGTTCATCACCATTCCACTCATAAGATGCAGAAAAGCATTCGTTAAATTTATTTAAAAGGCTTTCGTCAATAAAATGCTCTAAATCTTTTAATGACTGTAAATATGTATTTTTAGCTATTTCTGAAGTAGAATCAAACATATTCGCTTCTTCAGTTAATTTGTCACATTTGCTATAATCAACTGCATCTGGGTTAAATGGATACAGGCCACAACGTCTAAAGCCGTTAGAAATACATTCAGGACTAATGCTTCTAACAACACCTTCAAACATTTTTGCAAATGTAATTTTTGTAACAGCTTTATGAGAGTTGGTTACTCTCCATTCATGAACTAATTGTTTCCACTTTAATTTCATCATTTTGAATAAGCTAACATCGCATGGTTGCATTATATGTGTTGAATTTGGGGGGAGAGCAATCAATATTATACCTTTTTCAGCACAAAACTTGCTTAAATGTAATGTAAGATGACTCTTATGACCATCCATAAAAAGTATAATTGGCAAATCTACCTGATTTTGCTGCAGCCATGGAAAAAATATGTTAGCTATAAATTCATAAAATATTTCCCCATTCATCCAACCACTTTTACTTTTCCCTAAACCCCAACTTTTAGGAGAATTATTTACCAATTCTGATGGCAATCTCACGTAGGGATAAACTATAAATGGTGGACAAACAACACCATCAGCTCGAACTGTCATCAGTACAGTAAGCGATTCTTTGTCTGAGCCTTGTACGATTTCATAAACATCTTTGCATCCTCTTGGATCTAAGACTTTTCCAGTCTTGGGACAAAGCAAAAATGCAGCCTCATCACAATTGTATATTCTCTGGGGATCTTTCAATACGTCTTCCAGATTTTCTTTGCAAAAATAATCTTCCATTTCTTGAAACCACATTCGCAAACCTACCTCTGTTACTTTGGCTCTTGACTGAGTAAGGGTTTCTGGTACGCGCACGCTAATTTCAGGATGACGAGCTAAAAATAATTTAAACCATTTTTTCCCAGGTTTATTATTTGTGAATGGAGTTTCCCTGTTTGACATTTGAATAATATTTTGAACTGTACACAATAAATCTTCAATTATCAAGGGAAATCCAGCTTTGGCAATACTTAAAATCCATTTTACTAATGTATCTTCTTCTTCGGCTGTAAGAACTGATGATGGTCCCATTTTTCTTTCTCTTGGAGTTTTCCCTTTCACTTTGTTTTCTAAAGTACTACGAGGCACACCAAATTTAACACTGGCTTTATGACAACTCATGTTTTTAGTATCAACAGCATGCATTGCATTCTTCATAGTTTCTTCAGAATATAAGAATTTGGGTTTAAACCCTTTCAATGAATTTATTGCAGGCGAAGATGCCATATTTCAGGTTTCTGTGAGAAAAAAGCAGCATATTAGCTTGAAAAGTGAATACTTTAAAACAGGGTAGATGTGCCAGTAATGGACTCCCTTAAGGAATTTCTTCAAAAAGTGTTTTTTTATCAATTGTTGTAATTATTATATTCCTGTTTTTCATGTTATATTAATCTTTAAACAATATTTAACAAATCCCACAGTTACATTTCACAATACAAATAACATTTTAATTTTAAATAATCGAAATAAATCAAAATACTCAAGCCCAGTAATGGACACCCCCCCCCCTTAAAATCTTAAAAATAAATAAAGTTTTCTAAATGACCATTGGTTAGAGAAATTCAAAGTTTTATATTACTATCCAGACTAAAACATTCAATTTTTACAAGGAAAAAAAAGAATATTAAATAAGTAAAGTCAACTTTTAGCATGTTCCTTAAGATTTTCAATGAAAATCAGTAAAACTTTATTTTTTGCTTCCTAATTGCTTTGATGATAAGTGTTAAAAAATAATCCAGATATAAAGCATGGAAGAGGGAATTAAGAAAACAATAATAAAAGCTTAACTATTATTATTCCTTTTTAATACACCAAAAACTGTGAGGCGGCCCATTGCTGGCACATCTACCCTATGTTTGGGTCATTTTCAAAATAAGTGCAGTTTGGTGTCTTATTGTTAAAAAACTTACATTAAAAAAGATAAAAAAAATTCTAACCCTTACTTGTTCTTTGTTTCTTTTTTTAATAGTGCGAGTGTTAAATCAAATAATTTATTTAAAAATAAATTAGTTTAAAAATAAAAATAAATTGACTTTTCAGAGGGAACAGTGTTTGTCTCAAATCTTAACTTTCATTTTTAACATGTTATAATTTCTAATGAATAATCACTATTTTGATTGATTTGGGCAATTTTATTTTGAGAACAATATAAATTTTGAGTACTTATAGAAATATGTCTGAAAATTGATTTTAATATGGAATAAATTTATGAAATAAGACTGTCTTGCATGTTTTGTGTCACTGGTCAAACAACTAATATTTTTCAGCTTTAAACATTACTCTGATCATAAAAAATTGAAGGAATTTGCTTTTTATGTTATAAACACGATTTGTAAACAAAATGATGGAAAAATTAGCTGCCTCCATGTGATCTACTTTTTACAAAGAGGAAAATATTTCTAAACCTGCTAAGTTCTTTTATTATGCGTCACTGGTCTAAAACATTTTACTAAAGTCATGACAGATTAAATTAAGTTGTGGGAAAATTTATACCTTAAAATAATCAAAAAAATTCTGAAAATTTATTTTGAAAATGATCTGTTTACATTAATACCCAGTAATTGTCATGCCAGCACCAGTAATTGTCATGTGAATTTTTAATGCGTGCCAATTACTGGTACTATTTTATATTTTTGAATAAAAACAACAGCTAAACAAAATTAGTTTATAACTTTAAAACAACTGCCAAAATAAATGTCTTAACGTTAAATTTTCTGTTTCCCCAGTAATTGGCACATGTGCCAATTACTGGGAATTAGCAAAACTGAAGTACCATTAAATGGCATTTGTCATTAATTCATAAATCCAAATATTTTTGTCAAAAATGCTTCTACAGAATTAAAGTTACGCTTTTCAACTAATCAAAACTTTTGTCAATCAAAATTTAAAATGTTTTATAAATCAGAGAATAATGGAATGAAAATGCATACTACCTTAAGCTAGATACGAAGCATCTGCAACGAAAATGGTTAATTTTATACAAGGTACAATTGATTCTCTTATAATGCACTACAGCAATCTAGTAGCACAAATCAAAGTTATAATCTTTAAGGTTAAGGAACATATAGCTGGTATATGGTTTTGTATTTTTAAAAGACTGAATATAAATCTTATTTTAGGACATAATTGTAGGACATGCCAATCACTGGTGCATGCCAATTACTGGGGGTGTTACCCTACAACTGGTTCCTTAGCTGATGTATTAAACGAACAGGGGAACGAAAAATAATACTAGAATTTTAGTGCTCTGGTCCTCATCAAGATTGAATGTACACTTCTGGTTGCTAGTTGCGATTTTTAAGTTTTCGGGGTAGTTAGTATACCATCGGTGCAACTTCACGCCGCCACGTTCAAGCAATGCGATTAATTGTGCTTGTAGTTGTTGAGCCTTTTTTAAAGTATTAGCTCCTGTTGATATATCATCAACATAAAAATCTTGGAGAACTCTACGTGATGCTAGCGTAAAATTGTGTTTTTCATGAGTTGCAAGCTGATACAGAGTCCACGTGGCGACAGACCTAGATTATCGACAAAGATGCGAAAATCATACATAAATCGTGTTAGAATATAGAACTTATATAGTATCATACATCTCCACATAAAGTTAAATTTGAGCCGGACAATTTATTGCTTTTAACTTGGCAGAATTCTATTTATTAAAATGTATATCTTACCATTTTGTTTGATTTAGGTTTCTAAATTAACATTAGTACTTAAGAAGGATGCTATTGCCAGTAAATATTTTATTGCATACCGCTTTTTTAATATTTGTTACACAAGGGATTACATGAATGTACCATATGAAATAAAATGACACGAGCTTATTTCTGGAAAAATAAGATTAAAATGAAATAATATACTTACAAGTTTTGGAAAATTCTGAGGCTCCTTGTGGGAATAAATAAATATTCCGTTGGAGAATTGAAAGTAATATGTTTAAAATAATAGAAAATCCTATTTTGAAAATATAATTCTAAGATGGTTATTTCAAAAGATATAATAGTGTGTTTTTGAAATATTTATTAAAAAGAGCTTTAACAGTTTTAATAAATGATTGACATACTTTATACATATAATAATAATTTAAAAATTAAATCCTATAACACTGAACGTTAATAGTGGCATATGATATTCCAGTGATCACTTTAATATTTGGAGAGTTGAATTTTCGGAACTTCATTTAAAAATATATATCCTAAATTCTGAAGGATCGACCTCAATTTTTTTTTCAAATATGTACTTTTTTAATGTTTAGTTATAATAAACATAATAGTTTCTAAAACAATAAAATGGTTTCTCTGCAAAGTTTTCAAAATAAAGTCACATAACACATTTTTTTTAAATTTTACAAACTGCAGCATTGAAATATCATTTTTATTTAACAGTTTTTAACAATTAACAATTCTTCAATGAACTTTCTTTTAATTTCCAGTTGCATAAAAATATGGCCAATTCTAAAAGTATGATAGAGGCTCTTGAATCATACTAGAAATATAAAACATTCAAAGCTGGTAAAAGTACAAGAAACCTCCTCAAAGTCGTTTTTGTTTAAGTTATCACATTTCTAATGGTGTAAAACAGTAAAGATTGTATGTTGTAATTGAAGCTATAATTGATACTGTAATTGATTACTCTCGATACCATTTCAAGCTATTGTTAAGCATTTCTTTATTTTGAGAAAAATCTTGCAAACCTCTGACTATTTAGCAGCAAAACCTGCACCTGAATTAAAACAAAATTTTGTAAATCTCCCTCTTAGACTGTGGGACGGAAGCACCGACAATCCCTTCATCTAGTTTACGGCTGAAATTCCAGAATTAGTTAAGACTCGATTCAGATATTAAAACGAAATCGGTCTGCCAATTCATATCTTGGTGTAAAAGACCGAAAAACTCAATTTTAGTGGTTGATTTGTAGATTTATAATTGTATTTTACCTCACTTAAAGGTATGAAAACATTGAGAACTGGTATCAGGAAAACACAATCGTAAATCTAAGAGACAACTATCAAAATCCTGTTATCATGTATAGCCATCAAGATATGATTTAACAGTCCCAATGAGTTTTGATATACGAATCCAGTTTTTTGGAATTCTGTAACAGCCGTGAACACCATGAAATGGTTGTCTGTACTGCCATCTTCAGATCTATCTAGGGAAGATTCATAATTTCAGTTAATTGGAACAATACATTAGTTTTTTAATGAGACAAGAAATTTTCCCGACGGAGCAAATAAGTTCTATATCGGATCATAGTGATCTGGTGATCTTCTTCCTTAGGCAAAAAATAAAATAAAATGGTATTTCTTTCTGCACTGGTAGTATAAATTCAATTATACATGATAAAATAACATTAACATTAGATTTATATCATTTTGGTATTCTTGCACAAATAAACTGCGATGCAAAAAAATGTTTAAAACCTACTGAACGTGGCGACCCTTCCTGTAAGAGGTATACTATGTCGCTCGTGTATTTAAATTCTATTTCGCACCACTTTTCCAAAATTAAAGTTCTTTACGTACGATTTGAGGATATTTACAAGAGAAATATGCTACAAAATGTATTTTTTTTTAAATATTCGTAAGAACAGACTTTAAAAATAATGGCAATGGTAGTTCTGTATTTTCCGTATACAATAGGTAAAGTAGGATTTATAGCAGCCTAAAAACTGATATTCCAGCTTACAAAAATAAAAATTACACAGAAACGTTTAAAAGAATCAGCGATAGCAAAACAAAACTTTATTTTTGAAAATACTTCTTTAAATGCAAAAAATATATTGGTTTATGAGACTTTTAGGGATAAAAGAACGTTTTTCAAAATCATTTGTAACTCGGAAAATATTAATATAAATTTTCACGCGTAGTGAGTTATTTGTCTTAAATTAAGAAATATTAGTCTTTCTGTGTAGTGTGCAAGTTAAAATTTGATCTGAAGTCGAAAGCCAATTTTATAGTATACGTTTTAGCACTTAAGTTAGAGCCTTACATTGCTAAAAAATGTAGCTTTTACTGCATAGTCACGCCACCGTTTTTATAGAAAACAATTTCTTGACTATACTATGTAGCATTATCATTGGCTAGAAAAGCGATATTCTATAAAAATGATTGAGTGACTACGCAGCTGAAACTGCAAATTTTAAATAATATATATTGTAAAATAATGCACACACTACACAAATTATTCCATAGGCACTGATTATATTAAAAAACACTTTATTAAAAGAATAACACTCACTCGCAGCTCACTGCTGCATTATCGTCTGCACATTTCTCAAACACAACTTTGGAATAATAATATAAAAAACACTTCACTTCTTTTCACTTTCTGGACACTGAGATTTTAATTATAGGTAGCATGGTATCGTCTACCTACATGGAACATACCGGCCCCCATTGACATCTTTCACATTCAATAACTCTTTTTTTTACCAAGTACACTAATTACACAAATAAATACAAAAGGTCACTTATGTTTACTGAAATATAAAATTGAAAGAAAAAACGATATAACACTCACAGATATATATATATATATTTATCTTTTATCTTTTTTTAAGTACTGTGGATTTCAGGCATAGGAAAATACATAATTTACTAATCGATCCTTTAAAAATTCCATTCTGAGTTTTTACCTGAACTACGCGAAATTTCTCATAATTACCGTAATATGCTTCAATAATTCTGCCTAATGGCCACTTATTGTTTGGTGTATTTTCCTCTACTAACATTAGATCTCCTATTTTTACATTATCTTTTTCAATTCTCCACTTACCAAATCTTACAATTAATTTCAATTATTGATTAAATTAAATAGAACTTTAACTTTAAATTTAATTTTTTAACAATTGATAAATAAACTTTTTAGCCGTTGCTTTAAATATCATTTAAACTTTTGTGCTAAACAGAAATATTAGAAAGGAGATAAAAGTGATAAGAACTGCTAGTATCCTACTGATGTTAAATCCTATCAAAACCCCCCTCTTAACACTTTTATCTAAAAAGGAGAGGCAACTACACAAGAATATTAAAATACACCACTATAGTTTCAATTCTCTTAAGGATAGATTAACACACTAGTGCATCCTGACGATGTCCATATTTAGAACACAAAAGGATAACATCTTAAAAAGGATCATTATCTCAACAGCACTTAATCACCTGTACACTAACTCCAAATATATTAATAAATCTTTAAAGAAGACACAATAACCGGGAATAAACAATAAAAATTAGCCAAAGTTCCAGTTCAGCCCAACACCCAAAATATTCAAACATATTTATACATATTTATACACAAAATAAAAAGTTTTACATAATATTTACACACATCAAAAAACAACTTTTACCAGGTAGGTAGTCACTTAAAATTACTCTCATACCAACAAGATCCACTCGATCTGACTCCTAGGTTTTAAAACATATTCAAAAATATTGATATATACTGCTTTTATATACCTTATACACACTTGAAAAAACCCTACATATATTTCAACAAGAACACAGCATGTCAATATCTTACACATATTAAACTTTTTCAATATTGTAATATTCATTAAACAATCTTCAAAGTCCATCACAGGAAGAAATTTCAATTATCATATATATTAATATTATATCTTATACAATTAACTGTTTTAAATAATATAAAAATATTATTTTCACATATTGAATAAATAGATAAAAAATCTTTAATATTCAATTATAAAATTTAAGAATAGTGGAACCCCATGATTAAATTCAAAAGTAACCAAATCTCATTTTTACAGCATACAAACTTCCCAGTCTGGCATCAACACATGATTCCATTCTCAAAAATAATCCTATCCTTCACAGCAGCCAATTTCCAATAAAAACAAAGTTTCAGCTACAACATCTCCTAAGAATCCGGAGAACACATATAATTAAATTGGTACATAACATTCATACAACTTTCAGCGCTGTGTACACCCGGCTACCCTTTCACTCTCTCCCAATTTGCCTGGGGCCCTAGGTCTTCATACCTCACTCTCTCGAAAAACACAAAATCACATAGGCAAGAGTTGTAGCACGGATACAGATTACTTTAATTCAGACAATCACAAATAAACCTCAAATAATAAACTATTGTTTTCATACTTAACAAATTAGGACAGATCAACCAATGTTGACACCAAGACCATAGAAACTCCTTATTGCCGAGAAATAGTCCACCAGTACAAAAACACTTTCACAAAAATTAGACTCTCCTCACAAGCCCTAAAACTTACACAGCTGACTGAATATACTATCACATGATTGCTTCTGTCACTCAGCGAGGAGCAAAGTTAACATCTGAAAATCAATCTCCCTCCACTAAACACAGGAACATTTAGCAAATTTAACATCAGTTTTCAAAACAAAAATTTTCATTCCGAAAAATCTCCATTAAATATCCAAAAATTTAGCCCAAGAATTGAAAACAAGCAATTCCATGAGAGTCCATCACATACTAAACACCTCCAACTAAACCAAGTTTAGCCCATAGGGTTCATTCGCTCTTACACTACAACATGGTTCCCCCAAACTATTGCACTTATATTCACTGGAGATTGAATTTTATCTGACCAACTCTAACACATTTAGAAAACTTGACAAGCCAGCTGAAAGATGTTCCTTCCACATTCAGGAGACAATTCTAACAACTTAAAAAAATGCAATCCTACAGTTGAATCTAACACAAAATATTTAAATCTGTTCTATTACATTAATATAACAAAAACTTTATTAATTTATTTCCATATCTATTTCAACATTTCACAATTGCTTAAACTCAATACCAAAAAAAAAAAAAAAATCCGCAAAAAGATCCATAAACTCAATCAAAAAATGGATCAGATCTTCAAAGACTCCTTCATCAAAAGAGTTGAATTTTTAGCCTTACACGTGATCAACTTTCAACTTCCAATTAACAAAAGTCAACTTTAAAAATTATTTCTCAAATTAGCACAGAGCAGGCATGACACTAAACAACTGCAAAAAATCCTTTAACCAAAACTCCATAGCAAAAGTTTCCAAATTCTGATTACACCAAACTTGCTTAAACCATACTTCACTATGACAACTACCTCTCAGCCAACACAAAAACTTCAGCGGATCTTCAAGCTTTCGTGGGGTGTTCATACACTATTCACTTAAGATATCCAACGCAGAAGATTCTACATTTCTGTTCACCAGAGAGGGTAAGTAAACAATTTAAATCTTTAAATATACTGATCCCTAGAATATGCTATTCTCAAAAGACATGACAATTGTACTGCCCACAACGGAAAACCTATAACAACAACAGCAAGCTATCCACAGAGAACTTAATGTATATATTCAATACTTATTCTAATTTAATCTTTCCAATTTGGGTATCTGTGTAGCACCAAGTTTCGGGATCGCCTTTCACATTTCCCAAAATAGAAAGTATCTATTGCTATTTTTGTGATTTATATTCAAAAAATATTGCACAATTACAGAAAAACTACATACTAAATCAACTATACATGAAACAGATATAAACAAACGTTAATTATTCATTTTATCTGTAAAAAAGAATCATATTTAATACATATTTCATTGAACATTTGCATATACATTTAACAGGACAAAAATAAATGTACCAGACCAAACTCGAAAATCCTAACACTTAAAATGGTGGATCTCTTCCATGGCTCTAAAACTCTAAATCAACTCTAAAACTCTAAATCAACTCTAAAACTCTAAATCAACTCTAAAACTCTAAATCAACTCTTAAACTCTAAATCAACTCTAAAACTCTAAATCAACTCTAAAACTCTGAATCAACTCTAAAACTCTAAATCAACTCTTAAACTCTAAATCAACTCTAAAACTCTAAATCAACTCTAAAACTCTAAAAAACGAATCTGTAAAACGTATTGCAAAAATTAATATTTTTATGAGAACTCAGAAAAAGAAAAGAAATATTTATCTCCGATTATAGATTATATGCACTAATCAATGACTGGTGTAAAGTAAATAATAAAATTCATCCAGTAAATAAAAATTCAAATTTATTTAGAATATTCTGTACTTAATATGCCAAAATTTTCGTGAGATCATGTTTCCCTAAATCTAACACTAATAATCAAGAAACCTTTCATACTGAGAAAAAATATACTTGATTTTTTAAAACATAATATGCTAAACTTTAAGATTATATATATATAAAAAAACCAAACTTTTAAACTAAAAAGAATAGGACATAAACTCCAGGAAATCTGCAAGATCAAGTAAACCTCTGGAGCCATGTCACAAAACAAAATTTAAAATATTAAATTTCTCAAAAATATCTATAAACTTTCATTAATAATTCATAAATCTCCGCCCGTAGACAGCACCAAAAACTGATTTCCTACCATTTAAGCACCTAATAAGTTTTTTTTTAAACTTTAAATTTTAAATATATAAAAGAGTCTATTAAAACCTTACACACTTTAGTCAAAGTTCAAATATACTCTCAAATCTTATATTTTTCAAAAATCCTCAAATGCAGGCCTGTTAATTAAAATATATATAGATAGATAGATAGATGTAACAATATTTAACTTCATTATATTTAAACTTCAAAATTAAATTTAACAGTTTAAATTTAAAAATATAGCAAAACTATTAAGGTTTTAACACTTAATTTTTAATAAATATCTCTATATAATATTTTTCACATAAACTACTTAAAAATTTATCCATTTAATTATTTTCTATTAAACTAAAGAAAATAATTTCATTTTCAATAAAAAGAAATTTAAAAATTTCACTTTTACTGCAGAAGTCCTCCATCACACAAAGTACCAGAACCGGTACTTTGTCTGTCGAGAAAATATGCAAAAACGCCATGGCCAAGTAGATTCCCAGTTTATCAGAGCTCTTGAAGGTATGCAGGATACAGTCTGTCACAACTAAGTCCATGATTCCTTGGAACAAAAACTCATTCATAAAGTCATTTCAAGCACTGTAGATCACAGTTCAGGACCAAAACAAAAACTCATCAGGATGAAGTCCTTTCAGGCACCATAAGGCATTACAGCAAAAAATCCAACTGGGCAAAGTCGTCATTGGGTATGTAGAGCACAGTTCAAGAAAAACAAAGCTGAAAGGTTCTTGTGAGCATTCAGGGCAATCAAACTTTCATGCTGCATACACACTTCACTTGCTGCACCATGACATTCACGACAAAAATGCATAAACTCCAATGTTTGGGACGCAGATCATACTTAGGACTTATCGCCGTTCTTCACACTAATAAAATAAAACCAGCACTGTCTCTCTAGAGGCGATAAACTTTTTAAAAAAAACAGCACAGTCCCTCTTATCATATCCCACGAAAACAGACTGAAAACTTTATTCTTTCAATATGCAAAAAGTCCACTGAATATACAAAAAGCCAACTTATTTGTCCATATCTTAATCACACAATAATTTAAACAGTTCATCTTCAGATTTAACCAACATATGACTTCTTTATTTTTAATTGGCAAAGTCATTTCAAAGAAAATTTTCATGAAATATGAAGAGCAGCATCCAAACTTCTGACTGCTTCCATAAAGCATAGTTCCAAAAAAAAAAAAAAAAAAAAAAAAAAAAAAAAAAAAAAAAAAATCCAGCGATCGGTATCAAAAACATTTTTTGTCAAAATATTCATTAACTCTTAAAACAATATCTTCTTAAACACAACACTTCCATTAGTTGAGCACAACACTTCACTAATTTAAGCAGAATATTATTCGAAGACTCTCGTGTTCAACGTTGGACAGATCTTTAATAGAACTCTTAACATAACATCAGCACATATTTTAAATTCGATGCTTATTCACTCACATAATTATTTTCACCTCCCGGAACGTCGGACCATGTAAAATAATGCACACACTACACAAATTATTCCATAGGCACTGATTATATTAAAAAACACTTTATTAAAAGAATAACACTCACTCGCAGCTCACTGCTGCACATTTCTCAAACACAACTTTGGAATAATAATATAAAAAACACTTCACTTCTTTTCACTTTCTGGACACTGAGATTTTAATTATAGGTAGCACGGTATCGTCTACCTACATGGAACATATATATATAAGGTTTTTTAGATCAACAAAGTTAAGACATTGAAAAAAATAAGAAAAAATATGCTATTTTGTTAAAATTCATTATTATTTCAAATGAAAAGAATTTTGTAATCCATATAAAATAATATCATAACTGACACTATATTTTGATTAAGTATTATTTCATCTTTTTATTCCTTCTCAGTAGAGCTGTTTCTAATTTGTATTGCTGTTGCTGATGTTGTTTTTTATTTAGAATTATAAAACATAAAGTATTATTAAACAGCAAAAAAGTAATTTCCAAACATAAAAATTTTTTTTAAAAAAATATTCTGTTGAGAAAAGCATTTCAAAGAGTCTGATAACATGATATACATTCGAATAAATATTTGAACATATTACTTTTTTTCTTTCACAGCAACTATTGAGGTTTAAAAAATAATAAGGCAAGAGCAAATAATATTTTTCAAATAAATTCAGACATAATTTACATTCATTTTTGAATGCAAACTGCGAAAGAAAAATAAATATGTCGCTTTGAAGGGAGATAGATAGAAAATAAAGTGTAGGGGGAACTGGGGTACATTGATACAGTTTTTTTCTAAGATTTTTTTTGGTGTCAAGAAAGTAGAAAATTCAAGTTTTTTTTCCATGAGGTGACAGCAAAACTTGTGTAGTATGTTATAAAAATGTACAATCATTGTTTTATGTAGTATTTTTGCATGTAATTTTAAAAAAATCAAAAAAAGTCATTTGTATCAATGTGCCCCATCCCCGGGGCAGATTGATACGTTTAAGAAAAATGACGACAAAATAATACCAATGCATATTTTTCATAAAAAATGAGTTAGAAAACCATTTTATATTTATTTATAAAAATTCAAATCACCCACAATTTATTTTTAAGCAATATTAAAGCAATCAAAATTAAATATATTATGACTTGATGTTCTGTCTGTTTCTTGTCTGACTGTTGGCTGTGGTAACTTTGTCATATCTAGCACTTCAACCCCAGCATTATCTTCTTTCTTATGAAAGATGAAAAAATTACCAGTTTTTCTGTTTATAAATAGGTTCATAAACAGAAAATAAAGGATAATTATATTAAAAATTCTGTTTATAATATAAGTATCATTTTCTGTTCTGCAGTCTGTTTCTCTTACTTAACATTTCTCATGTCGAAAATACTTTTTTCTCTGGAGAATCGATATAAATTCGAGATTTGCCAGAATGCCGTCCTTTTCTTTTATTAGTTCTACTAGCACTAGATGCTGGGTAAGTTCCTACGTCTTCTATTTTCAAAAATACTATAAAATGCTCTAATATAAAGAAATTAGAGCTATTTCACTTCAATAAAAACTAATATTAGAAATTTTTCGTGAAAAAAAGGTTGGATTAAGGAGTGTATGGTAAAAAAAATAATAAAAGATAATGAAAATATGAACTATTAAAGGATTTAGGCTGTATCAATGTGCCCCGTCATAAACTGTATCAATGTGCCCCATACAGCGATTTTGAATAAAATGAGTCTCAAATCCAACACTTCACAATATATCTAACAAAAAATAATGAGGAACTGATAAAGAGTAGCAGTACTTACCAGGGAGAGTATTCATTTTGGTTGAAAATACTGGAACAGTTGTATAATAGCATTTCAATTGTACAACTCAAATTTACTTTTGAACAACAAAAACAATAAATCACCCGTCTCATTTCATCAAACTGCTGAATCATTCCAAGATTTTCTGTATGTAGTTGAATACACTAGCATCACCTTTTGGAGCTGTTGTGAAACTTCCTGTAATGACCCTGTGAGCGGTAGAGGGGGTGTATCAATGTGCCCCATGTATCAATGTACCCCAGTTCCCCCTACATCATTCAGTTCAATTTCAGTTCATACATAAATAAAATTTTACAGTTTTGTTTAGACGATATTTAGACGATTTTTTAGACGATATTTTATATTTTATATTTTTAAATTTTTTAACGTTTTTCATAAATATATTTTTCTTCTATAATTTCTCAATCATTTATTATTCATTCGGGAAAAAAATGCTTGAAAATTCTTTTTCAGCCTTTTCTATTTTTTCTTTAGTTATTTTTGCATTTTTGTTTGTGATTATTTATTAAAAGATAATTTTTAAGCAATTATAGAGCTATTACAAAATCTTTATTTAAAAATATCTGCATAACAGCGCCGTATTTTGGGTGGTATATACCAAAAACTAATCAGGATCAAATTTTTTTCTCAGGTACTAAATGAAACTGAAGTTTGATGAAAATCCATGTATTAGTTCTTTAGATATATTTATTGCGAAATCGCAAAAATGCAGCATAGCAGCGCCATCTGTAGAACGACTTACATAAAAAACTAAACACCTCTCACTAACCTATATCATGGACTATTTAAATCTGAAGTTTCGGAAAACTTCGTGTTTTTGTTCTAGAGATAGCTATTGCGAAAATTAGGAATAATGCACTTTGATAGCGCCATCTGTTGAGAGATTTGCCCCAAAAAGTGATCAGCGCTATATCAAGTACTAACTAAACATGATTTTTCTTAAAAATCCATGCACTAGTTTTTGAGATAGGGTTATTATGTAGATTGTAAATAATGCAGCATAGCAGCGCAACCTTTTGTGCGATATACACCAAAAACTTATCAAATATTTTTTAATTTCAAGGTCTCACAGAATCTAAAATTTCGTGGAATTCCGTGTGTTAGTTTTTGAGATAGAGCTATTGCAATAATCACGAATAATGCAGCAGAGCAGCGCCATCTGTAGAACGATTTACACCAAAAACTAAACAAAACTAATGTATTTCATGGGCTATTTAAATCTAAAATTTCAGAAAACTTCGTGTTTTTGTTCTTGAGATAGAGCTATTGCGATAATCAGGAATAATTCACCATGGTACTATCATCTATTCAAAGATTTGTCCCAAAAATTAATTAACTCCATGTTACATCAAGTACTAAATAAATATAAATTATTATGAAAATCCATGCGCTATTTTTTGAGATATGGTTATTGTGGAAATTTTAAATAATGTAGCATATCAGCGCCACCTTTTGAACGATATACATCAAAAGCTAATCATATTTAGATTATATCAAGGTCTCACAGAATCTATAGTTTTGTGAAATTCCGTGAGTTAGTTCTTGAGATAAAGTTAGTGCAATAATCACGAATAATGCACCAGGGTAGCGCCACCTGTTGAGTAATTTACACCAAAACGTAATCCGCATAATTTTATGTCAAATACTGACGAAATCTAAAATTTTATTAAAATCCATGGACTAGTTCTTGAGATATAGCGATTGTTTAAATTGTGAATAATGCAGCTTAGCAGCGCACGTTTTGGGCGATATACAAGCATCGACTGATATAAACTAGAAAAACTAATCAGATCTAGTTTATATCAAGGTCTAACATTGAGATAGAGCTATTGCAATAATCACGAATAATGCACCATGGCAGCGCCACCTGTTGAGCGATTTCCTCAAAACGTTATGTGCAGCATGTTATATCAAATACTTACGAAATGAAAATTCATTTTATGAAAATCCATAGACTAGTTCTTGAGATACAGCAATTGTTGAAATTGTAGATAATGCAGCATATCAACACACTTAATGAGCGATATACAACGAAAACTGATTAGATCTAGTTTATATCAAGGTCTAACAGAATTTAAAGTTTTACAAAATTCCGTGCATTAGTTCTTGAGATAGAACGCCTACATAATTTTTGTCACATACACACAGACAGACAGACTCACAGACAGATATATTTTGTAAAAACATGTTTTTTGATTCTTTGACCCCTAAAACTCATAAAATCGTCGAAAACCAGATTTCGAAAATTTTCATATATCCAATATTTTCTTCTTGTTCAGATAAAAGAAAGAAAAAATACAATATGAATTCGATTAACATTTGCTACATGTATTTTTTAAGACGTAAAAATAAAGCAATTTTTTTTTTCAAAAAGGGATGTTTAATTATGAATGTAGTTTTCAAGAATAATTTTATTATATTAAATTTTAATATTTATACTCTATGGCTAAAACTGATAGTTTTAATAACTTTTAAAAATCCAAAAATTTAAACATTCAATGTGTGTGTATTCATTTATAGAGCGTGAAGTAAATCATTAATTATCTTTATAATATTTAATTAACAAACTGGACATGTTAATCCCCATTCCATATTTATTCATTTTTCGTCGAACTTTCATAATTCCCAAAAAGATATCTAGTATTAAGAAAGTGAACTACCATGAAAGTTTCTGAGATTAATTTATCCTTTTCCGCATAAGTGCTTATAATATTTAACTTGGATTACTAAAGTTTATTTACTCGTTTATGAATGTAAAATTCTAATATGCTCTGACATTTAAATGAATAAAATGTCTTAGCTCAGTTAACTGGAAGCATAAAATTTATTTATACAATAATTGACATTTTGGTATGGTCGGAAATTATAGATTTTTATGTATTAATCAAATGAAAACAGTGTTCTATTTTACTCTGGAGCTTTGCTGACATTAAAAGCTTTCATAAATTATTAAAACATATTTTCTTTTCTGTAACACGCTTTTATACATTAAATTTAATTTATGAAGCATATTTTAATTCTGAGCTCTTTTTAGGACGTGGCGTAATTCAAATTTTAATTATCTATATGTATATTACTCTATGTTACGTGGCACAAAAATCGCAATTATTTGTTAACTGTTTAATGGCAACACTTGAATGAAGCTCATTTTATTGGTTATTGTGCAAAGTCCTTTGACAGGATTTAGGATGAGGAACGGATTTATTAACCTCTTCGCAACTGGCGATTATTACAGTATTTTTAATTATTACTGAATTATTTCTTCTCTCGTTTGACTTCAGAGCGAGATTTTTGTTTTATTTTCATTAGCTCGAATCTTAGAATTCGAAACATATTATTCTTATATCGAAATTTCATTTATATTTGAGTATCATTAATAAAATGGGACAAAACTGATGTACCCATTTGGGTACTCAGGGACGGAGGAGGTTAACGTTTCGCTCTTTCGCTGCAATTATGGAGCTTCAAATTATTATTATTATTGTTGTTGTAATTTTTACTTAAAAAATAATAAATATAAGTCACGAATTTTAAAAGCTTCAGTTTAAAATTAAAGTTATGTATTATAAATAAAATGAGTGAAAGGATTATATTTGAAATGGAATTAATGAAATACAAAAAAAAAAGCAGGGGAACATTGTTTCGTGATTTATCACCTGCTCTCGGCTAGCATAAAAATACAGAGTTCTTGATTTCTGTAGCAGAATCTTTTGTTTTGGCAAATAATTGAGCATGTAAATTAGATTATGAATAAAAGTAATACAATACAATACTTAGCATACATTTAAGGGAGACTAAACTGGTCGCCAAGGGTGGCTAGTTTAAATATATTTTTCCTAAATGACAATCATACAATCTGGTTTGTTTTCCTTCTTTTTTAACCCTTTCAACAAAGTTGAAAAATAGTTATGAATTTGATTTTTTTATCTGTTTATTTATTTATCCAACGGTAATATTTTAGTCTGTTCGTGCACGAATTCTCGTTAATTGTATTGGGATGTATTCATGTATGCTATTGGTTTTTACTGTGTCGCTTGGTATTGAAAATGTGTTGTATAGATTTAATTTTTCGTTTACAGGGACGCTCAAAACGATTCCTTTACATTATAGTCTGTAAGAAATTTGTAATGTGTTTTTTGCGGTGTGTTTTGATGATGTTACATTATTTCAAACATAGTGAAAATGATATGTACCACTGAAGTGCATTAAAAGATATCTGTTATAGAGTATGCTGTGCATAGCATCCATCATTCAAATACAGGAACAAACAAAAGAATTTAGCGACTGTAGTAATTGATGGAAGTGTGTTTTTATTTTTAGAAAGCTAGTTTAAATTAAACTAATTCTTTGTCTGTTACGTACTGTATATAAATTCTACAGATAGTATACAGAAAAGCACGAATGATTTCGAAAACCTTTCCATTTAATTATGAAAATTTCTACAGTGGAATTTACAACTGTGTTACCCGTTTCCTAACTGAACCATATTTTTGTATACTATGCAGTATGTACATATAAATCATCTGCAGGTGTACATAAATGTCTAAAATAATTCCCATACTGTTTCAAATATTCATAATAAAATTGGGTTTTCAAATAAGTTATTTTTTTTTTTCAAAATCGTTTAGTTAGCGTTACATGTCGCCATATTAAACAGAGACTTTTTTTTTCAAATTATTCTAGAATTGTTGGAAAGTACTTCTTTAACTACGAAGCGTTTTTTGTTGTTGAGGTTTTTGTTGTTTTTGTTTTTGTTGTTGTTATTGTTTTTGTCTTTTTTTATTTTATTTTTGTTTGTTTTTTCTTTTGAGTTGCGAAAGTAAAACCTAACAAAAGAACCACAGATCGAAATTATCTGAAATTTCACAAATTTTCTGCCAAAGCAATGAGATTTTTTTACGTGCGGTTAAAAGGGGAAAAAGTCAAATTGAATAGACAGATAGCGTTGTATATGCAGTAAAATCAGGAGATCAGCTTCCGCACGACACACGCACATTGGCGATAAAAAAATGTGAAACACTCATACCTCATGTTAATTATTCTACAAATATCCTCGCAATGACTGTACCATTGACGCTAAAGACTGTGGAGAGCACATTGAAAATCTCTTGTTGTAGTTGGGTAGATCTGTACGAATGTGAAGATATTCGCAGTCCCTTTTCCCAATTACTGCATTTTCGAATACAATGGACAGAGCTTTAAAAAAATAAAGAATACTGCCCAGTTAAAGTGATGGCATCGAGCCCACAGGCTACAAATACTAATTGTACATTAAAGCCTTATATTTTCAAGGGTTAATTCCCTTTGAAAAAAAATTAAGAAGGGGAAACAGCTCTCCCCTTTCCTCTTTTTTTTATACTTAATCATTGAACCTCCTATACTGTCAAAGACATGCTTTATCATATGAAAAATCTATATCCAAAACTCAGAGCAAATGAGATAATTCCATTTAGCATTTATATAATTTAAAAGGAGTTATCCCCCTCTTTTATACTTAACCATTAAACTTCCAAAACTATTCAGAGACTTGAACGAAAGATGAAAATTCTGCTTCAAAAACCAATTTATATAAACTAAGGGGGGGGGGCGTTAGAACCCCTGTTCCCCCTATTTATACTTATTCAATGAACACCTAATAACAATCACGGAATCGCCTCATCAGAATGATCCTAATCTAAATTTTGAACGAAAACTTAATTCTGCATGAAAATCCCATTTATATCAACTAAGGGGAGGGGCATGAGCCCCCCGTTAACCCTCTTATACATATCGAATGAACTCCAAAAACTAATCAGGGAAGCGCCTTGTCAGAATATACCTACATACAAAATTTCAAGTGGATCGGACATTTTTTTCATGAGTTATCGTGTTACGCACGAACGTACGAACGTACATACAGAACGGACGGGCACATAAGCTCTCAGGCTATGATAGCCTGTGAGCTAAAAAAAGAAAACTTTATTTCACATAACAAAACATGCAGATTGCAGTAATTAACTCTTTATCTACCGAATTGTGAATTCATAAAAAAATTTTACATTCTAAAGCATTTTACGTTAATTGTTTAAATTAAATTAATTTAATAAATTTTTAAAGGACTGAAGGATTTAGTAGGATTAAATAAATTTTAATTTACAGGGGGTTTTGTGCAATATTTAAAATCTCACTAAAACATTTTATTTTAAATTGTTTTCTGTGTATTTTGTACAATTATAAAATATACAAATAATGATGTTCTTAGAATATAAATATAAAAATATTTCGGAATTGAAAAATCCCCTCCCTCAGCGTCAAGAACAAAAGAAATAACCCTTTTAAAATATTTTTGTTTTCTATAATAAATAATGCTTTCGGAACAAGATAAAATAACGTATCTGTAACTCATTCTAAACAGCCTTACAACTAATTGACGTATTAAAAGAATTTTATAAGAAATAATATAATGGTAATCATAAGAACTGTCGGTAGATAAACGGTTAAATGAGACACTGTGAACATCTTTGCAGAAACGTATCGAAATTAAAATAGGGAGTAATGCAGTCGTAGGAATTGCGTAACCAATGCAAGAGAGTTTCAATGGTCTTTTCACAGTTTTCAACGTTTAATGGCACAGTCATTGCGAGGATAATTGTACAATAATGAATACGAGGTATGCTTCAGATTTTTATCGTTAATGTGGGTGTGTCGTGTACAAGCTAATCTTCTGACTTTACTGTATATACAGGGTCATTCCCTGGTAACTTACGTTATATTTAGAACAACTGACTACAATAAGTTTAGTAATTGTTGAGATTTATAATGAATTACAAGATGATATTTTATTTGCATAAAATATAAAAAAAGTACCTTAGGATTTCCTTTGCTTTTATTCGACGGCTTGCATAATCCTTTTGTACTCTTTCCGGTATTTACCTTCGGTTTTATGAAATATTGATTTCTTCTAACTATTTCATATTTTTGCTTGATGATTATATACCCTTTTTAATTAAGTTTTTTCACACAAATAAGATTATTAGCTGGGATTTGAGAGAGATTTAATAACATAATCATAGAATTGAGATTTGATAAAACATCCTTTTCGAATCATAACATTTGTTCTAACAAGTCCCGCAGTCGAAAAACAATACTGAGGAATAAGAATACAATATATCTAAAAAAGATGAATTACAGATGGTTAAATGCAAAATATATATATGAAAAAACATATTAGGAATTTTAAATTACAAATGAGTTATAAATAATGAGAAATAAAGATTTAATTAAAGTCAATAAGGTCTCTTTTTGTCAGGATCAAATGTTAGGTGCTGACATCTCGTATCTTTATTCAGTACTAATAACTCTAGTGTCATTTTCTCAAGACTTAACAGTAATATAATACTAAAAGATATTCAAATGCAAAATTAACATGATTTGTCAATTAAACCTATCTAACGATGATTTTCGATGAAAATTACCTAAAAAATGATAATGAAAATTACACTTTACAGGGAACATACATTCCTTTTCCAGTAATGGCAGTTACCATAGCAAACTTTATTTTACCACGCAAAACTTTAAACAAAACTACCAAAATTTAAGAAATAGTATTAAAATTTCTAATTTTCATCTAAATTAGGCTTTGATTAAATTTAATTAGCAAACCATGTCAAATTTACATTTTGAAAAAAAATTGTATGCGTTACATTACTAAAAATACTGAAACGTAACTGATGTATTTACTGAAGTTCAACATGTAACACAAGTTACCATGGAAAACCCTACAGCACTATCTGACGGTTTCATTTATTTAAATATATATATTTTTAACTACGTCTAAAGCATTCCCATTATTTTCTTAGCATATTTGTGAAATTTAAGGTCATTTGGACCAGTGGTTCTTTATTCATAAAGTTTTACTTCACGATTTTACACCTCACGACGCACCACCACGAACTCATATATCCTCTCAATAAGCTGCAGGTTTAGCTGCAACAGAAGCTTTATTTAGATTAATATATAACTCTAAAATTTAATATTGTTTCAATGCATTTTATTATATTTAAAGCTCTCAAGGCTTATATTCAAATACATGATTAAATTTTTTATGTCATGTGAGAAAATTCAGCTTTTTAGGTAGATTTCGTAAGAAATACTAGCTATTGCAATCGCACCAGTTTATATATATATATATATATCTATATATATATATATATATATATATCACTTTTTTATGGACACGATAACTTCTATAATTCTTCACCAAACTGGTACATAAAATCAAAGGGGATAAAATCTTGGCTAAGTTCGTTAATGGGCACAATCGGACAAAGGGGGTCGGAATAGGGGGCGTTTTTGTGAAAACCGAAAAAACGTCATAACTTCTTAATTAAAGTAGATATCGAATCGGTTTAAAGTTTATATTACTTCTTAAAAAAGGACCAAAAGTATACGCATGACAGATTTTTGATAAATTTAGAAGTGGGCTCAAAAGGCTAAAAAAACTGGGATTTTGAGAGAAAAAAATTCATAACTTCGTCAATTTTCAAGTTATCAACTCCAACTAAATTTTTTGTAAATGTTCTTAAAATTATCTAAAACTTTTGTTTTTACAAGTTTTTGATAGGACACACTTTTATCGATGAAAAAAAAGTAAAAACGAAAAGAAAAAGGGCGCTGAAAAAAGAGAAAAATCCATAACTCCGTCAATTTTTTAGATATCAAATCTGATTAAATTTATTTTACATTTTCTCAAAAATATCTACAACTTTTATATTGACAAGTTTTTCATAGGGCCAATTCGTATAGAAAAAATCCCTGTCGGCTGGGCCTATAGGCGGAGGTAGATTTCGAAGAGTGCTCATTTCAACAAAAAAATATATGATTAGAGATAAACCCAGTTTAATAACTTCATTTCGCCGTTTATGAAAATTTTTTAATTTCATTTTTCTGCAAAAACTGGTTTTATCAGAATCATCTTAAGAAAAATTCAGCTCAAATGCCCATTTTGACAACATATTTTCAAATAGATTCTGAATTTATTAAAAAATCGACCAAAACAGTACATTATACAGTTCCTAAATAACAAAAAACTGTCAGTTGAATGCATTTGAGAAAAAAATTGAATTTAAAAATGAGTCATAAAATAACCGATTTGTTATTTGAATACATTCTTAATTCTTTAATCATGATTGCTTCGGAAAATTTTGTGCGAAATACTCACTTTGACAGCATTTTTAAAAATATATTCTATCTTTATCAAAAAACTGGCCAATACGTCACAGTATATAGTTCCTAAATAAGAGGATCTGTAAATTGGATGCGTTTGAGAGCGAAAATGGATTTTAAAACGAATTATAAAAAAACGCAATTTTCTACGTGAAAACTTCCTTAAATTTTCAAATCACAAAGACTTCGGGAAATTCTGTTCAAAATTCCCTTTTCGGTGGCCTTTTTCAAAATAAATTTTGACTTTGTCAAAAAACCGATCAATGCATCACATTATATAGTTCCTAAATAAGAGGATCTGTAAATTGGATGCATTTGAGAGCAAAAATGGATTTAAAAACGAGTCAGAAAAGAACGCAATTTCTTATTTGAACACTTTCTTAAATTTTCAGTCACGATGATTTCGAAAAATTCTGTTCAAAATACCCTTTTTGGTAGCCTTTTCTGAAATATATTCCGTCTTTATCAAAAAACTGACCAATGCGTCACATTATATAGTTCCTAAATAAGAGGATCTGTAAATTGGATGCGTTTGAGAACAAAAATGGATTTAAAAACGAGTCAGAAAAAAACGCAATTTTTTATTTGAATACTTTCTTCAATTTTCAGTCCCGATGACTTTCGGAAATTCTGTTCAAAATACCCTTTTTGGTAGCCTTTTTTTAAATATATTTTGTCTTTATCAGAAAATTAACCAATGCGTCTCTTTATACAGTTTCTAAATAAGAAGATCTACCATTTGGTTGCGTTTAAAATCAAAAATGAATTTAAAAATGAGTCAGAATATAAGCAGTTTGGATTTGAGGTTTTTTCTCGAACTCCTATTTTTGTTTAATTTCTTTTTGCTATACGAATTGGTCCATGAAAAACTTGTCAATATAAAAGTTGTAAATATTTTTGAGAAGATGTAAAATAAATTTAATCAGATTTGATATCTGAAAAATTGACGGAGTTATGGATTTTTCTCTTTTTTTAGCGCCCTTTTTCTTTTCGTTTTAAATTTTTTTTTCATCGGTAAAAGTTGGTCTTATCAAAAACTTGTAAATACAAAAGTTTTAGATAATTTTAAGAACATTTACGAAAAATTTAGTTGGACTTGATATCTTGAAAATTGAGGATTTTCAAAAATTATGAATTTTTTTCTCTCAAAATCCCTGTTTTTTTCGCCCCTTGAGCCCAGTTCTACATTTATCAAAAATCTGTCATGCATTTAATTTTTGCCCATTTTTAAGAAGCAATATAAACTTTAAAACGATTCGATATCTACTTTAATTAAGAAGTTATGGTGTTTTTTTTTTTTTTTTGGTTTTCACAAAAACGCCCCCTATTCCGACCCCCTTGGTCCGATTTTGCCCATTAACGAACTTAGCCAAGATTTTATTCCCTTTGATTTTATGTACCAGTTTGGTGGAGGTTGGCGAAGAATTATAGAAGTTATCGTGTCCATAAAAAAGTCAGATATATATATATATATATATATATAGATAGATAGATAGATAAACTGGTGCGATTGCAATAGGTAGTATTTCTTACGAAATCTACCTAAAAGAAATTAAACAAAAATAGGAATTGGAGAAAAAACCTTAAATCCAAACTGCTTATATTCTGACTCATTTTTAAATTCATTTTTGATTTTAAACGCATTTAAATGGTAGATCTTCCTATTTAGAAACTGTATAAAGTGACGCATTGGTCAATTTTCTGATAAAGACAGAATGTATTTCAAAAAGGGCTACCAAAAAGGGTATTTTGAACAGAATTTCCGAAAGTCATGGAGACTGAAAATTGAAGGAAGTATTCAAATAAGAAATTGCGTTTTTCTCTGATTCGTTTTTAAATCCATTTCTGTTCTGAAACGCATCCAATTTACAGATCCTCTTATTTAGGAACTATATATTGTGATGCATTGATCGGTTTTTTGATAAAGACAGAATATATTTTAAAAAAGGCTACCAAAAAGGGTATTTTGAACAGAATTTCCAAAAGTCTTCGTGATTTGAAAATTTAAGGAAGTTTTCATATAGCAAATTGCATTTTTAATGACTCGTTTTAAAATCCATTTTCGCTCTCAAACGCATCCAATTTAAAGATCATCTTATTTAGGAACTATATACTGTGATGCATTTACCAGTTTTTTGATAAAGATAGAATATATGTTTAAAAATGCTGTCAAAGTGAGTATTTCGTACAAAATTTTCCGAAGCAATCATGATTAAGGAATTAAGGATGTATTCAAACAACAAATCGGTTATTTTATGACTCATTTTTAAATTCAATTTTTTCGTCAAATGCATTCAACTGACAGTTTTTTGTTATTTAGGAACTGTATAATGTACTGTTTTAGTCCATTTTTTTATAAATTCAGAATCTATTTCAAAATATGTTGTCAAAATTGTCATTTTAGTTGAATTTTTCTTAATATGATTCTGATAAAACCAGCTTTTGCAGAAAAATGAAATTAAAAATTTTTCATAAACGGCCAAATGAAGTTATTAAACTGGGTTTATCTCTAATCATATATATATATATATATTTTTTTTTTTTTTTTTTTTTTTTTTTTTTTTTGTTGAAATGAGCACTCTTCGAAATCTACCTCCGCCTATAGGCCCGGCCGACAGGGATTTTTTAGCTTTTTAAAGGATTTAATGAGAAAACAACATTGCAATTTTCCCCTTTTTCTCGGTGGTCAGGGGGTTGAAAAATCACCGTGTATACTTCGCACATGACGTATCATTCTTCTTTTAAACTTCTAAAAACCTATTACGATATTTTAATTTTTTCTCTAGCTTCTTTTATAAGTAAAAAAAATTTTCGGTAATATGCATTCATGGAAAAATGAATGTCTAACTTTTCTTTAAATAAACATTCTGTAAAATATTAAGTAAACTAAAGTAGGAAATAAAATGATGTTTCTTGGTCTAGAAAACATAATGTAACCAAGAACAAAAATTTAACTTTATCTCTCTCGAGTTACCAACGATTCTGAAAAACTTTCTTTTTTCTTTAGAAATTTCAGAAATCAATCTAACTTCGGTATCTAAGGAAGCACTTGTAAAAATATAATTTCTTTTTCTGTCACTCATTTACGGTACGTTTCCGAATAGTTCTTATAAAGCATTAACCTCTTGACGCCCAGACAGCTTTTTTTAGGTGCGCATGTATATATCAGCGTTTAGTGTAAATCTGTAGTTTCATAATTCGGATGAAATGAACTGAAAATAAATGTTTTAGGTATTTATTTATAATCAATCAAGAAAAAAAATTATTAAAAAATGTTTACAAATTTAACATTAAAAAAACATAAAAAAACATTAAAATTAAAATTACAATTACAATGATTGAAACTTACAAATTATCATGGTATTTTTCGAAATGATCTGCGGAACATAATCCAGGTAGTTCTTTGCGTCCAGAACACATTAGGCGAGTATCTTTCTTTCTCCTTCTTTAGAGCAAACACGACATTTTTTTCTATGGCATTTTTTTCTTACCTTTGGTTGGTATCTGCACTAACTGATGGAGACTTGGATGAGTTGAAGTTTTACTTTCTTCTGCTGTGCTTTCTTCAAAGTGCTTCCGGTAACCCACACTGTGCATCTAAAGTGTTCCTCTACAGCAGGATATTATGAAATCTTTGAATCGCGGTATCTCACCATTACAATTTGTATACAGGATGAATGCATTCAAAAGCAATCTTGATGCAACATGAATACCAACATTTTTGAACCGTGAGTAAGATTTCCGAGTTGGATTGTAGGGCTATAAAACTTGGTCAGTTTTACCAACTGATCCCATCATTTGATTATACATTTCAATATGATAGGGCTTCTAATAGAATTTAGATTGGCCTCCAACTAAGCATCTTTTCTTTTCACACAATGAAGCCTCGTAACGGGTAGTTAGAACATATACATTTTTTTAATCTGAAAAACGAACTAGTAAAATATCCTCATTTCGAATATATATGGACGATTCTTTGTTCAAATTTTCATCAATAAGATGCCGAGGGACCCCTCTGTTAGTACGCAAAGTGCCAGTAACGTATGTGTTGTATCCCTTTAAGACCCGAAACATTTTCATCATTAAATATTATATTCCTCTGGTTATTAACTCTTTACTAACCCTAATGACACCTAAAAAAATAATTAAAAAATTTTTCTCGCCCCCGTAGAGCGTGAAGTGTACCCGCACTAACGTGCGGGTTGGGCTTTTTCTGTGAAAGCCGCACCTGCATGATTGTGCGGGTTCGGCTTTTCCTCTGAAATCATGGCTTATTACATGTTAAGATTTATACATCTTCTGGCTCTAAATGGATAGAAGAGAGAAACTGAACCAAAAAAATTTTACAAATATGGTAATTAATAATGTATTATTTTTTATTTTATGGATTCGTTATTTTTTTACAGTAAAAATCTTTAAAACATTTTTTTGACATACACAAATAAACGTTGCATTTTTCGCAACGTGTTTTTGAACTTTTTTCGCAGTTTTCAAACCTGCACTTGCGAAGACTTGAAATGTCACCAACACATGGGAAATGGTTCGCTCTAAAGCCTAAAAAAGAAGGAAAAAAATAATATTGGAAAAGTACTTATCGACTTAAAAAAATATTTTAATTAATTTAAAAATGTTTGTTATATTTTTAAAGTTTTTATTTATTATATCGATTTAGTTTCTTCTATAAGTCTGTAACTTTTTTTTGTTACAATTTAAGAAATGAAAAACATACTTGCAGTTGCGTGAAATCTAATGTTCCATGATGAGGTGCAGAAATGAACTTTTTAACAGTCCACTTGTATTCCTTTTTTTCTTTTTTCATTCTTTTAGTATTTTCCGAAAACGCCTTGGAGGTAGAACTTTGGAAAATGAATTTAGGAGACATTGAAGAGGAAGAATGATCCAAAATTGTCATTTTTTCTTCATCGAGCTCATCTGAACTTGACTGTCCTTCTAATAAATCTGCTTCAAATGTTTTGTCCGTAACATCGTCATCATCCGAGCGATCACTAAACTCAGAATCTGATTTATTCATCAATTAAAATATTTCTTCTTGAGTGAGAATTCTTTTCCGTTTAGACATCTGAAAAAATATTTTATTTTGCTTTATTAAAAGTTAACAAAGTACTGCATAAAAAATTAGAAAAAGTATTTGAAAATTTTATTAATTAAAAAAAAAATTAAAAATTATTTTAAAAAAGGGAGGTTATCTATGACAACACCCAAGAAAATAATATAGTATTAATTATGTAATAGCATACTTCGTTTTATTTTGGCTGTCATCAAAATTGTTGAAACAGAAATCAAAATGAACATTGAAAAACACTTACCTTTACTGTAGCACTGACTAACTTAACGCCCAAGTTGCACGATTGTGCGGGTGACGAAATCTTGAGTCCTAAGACCAAAATAAATAGTCTATAATTAATGTTTTTTATTATATTATACTTATTTAGACATTAAAGCAAAAATATTTATCTAGGCAATTACAAATATATTGATAATTACCTTTTTACGACAGATAAAATGATGAGCTATATCCGTTGTATTTGTAAACAAAGCTAGACATGCCACCTGAAAGTAAAACATGGACTACAACCGCAATCTGTTGATAAAAAAAGATACTTTACTCTTTCTGCTAACCGGAACAATCGTTCAATTTGGGCTTATATTACATACGACTGTTTTAGAAGCAAAAATTTAAATGTATGTCTAACCCGCACGATCGTGCGAGCTGGGTCTTAAAGGGGTATGGCAAAAGGTACTGAGCCAGGCGGGTTGGTAAGTACCAGTTGTCGACAATAATGTGCCTTCCTTTTTCGAGCAAGTTTTGTGCCAAAAACACCACTATTCCCTCAGAAACAGGTAAACTTGAACTGTCTGAGTACAATGGAAAATCATATATATCCTTTCCATTATATAGGGAAAAGTTCCCACGTGTATCTTTGAAACCGTTCGTCACTTGGACACGCACAAAATAATTTTAGTCCAAATCTGGACCTTTTATCCTTTATGTATTGGCGAAAATGCAGACGCCTTTTATATAACATAAGGCATTCATCTATTGCCAAATATTCTCCAGGATCCCAAATGACCTGACAGACTTCACGCAAATAGAAAAAATATTGAGCCACTCTAGTGAGGGGATTTCGCTTCTTGTAGGCTTTAGGACTGGAAAATCGCAAAAATTTCAAAATAGTGAGAAATCTGTTTCTACTCATTATTTGAGAGCTGACAATTTTTGGACCGCTACAAAATATATTGCTTGACCAATAGTCTACAAGTTCAAGAAGTTTTACTATTCCCATCAAAAAAACATATGAGAAAAATACATACATCTCATCCACTTCTACAGGACGCCATTTTAATCCATACAGCATTATTGTTTTATAATCAATGTCCTCAAAATATAAGTCAGCTTTTTCATTTGTCCATTCACATAAACAAGGAACGACCTTTTCAAAAAATATTTCAAAATAATCAACAGGAGATTTGGCATTCGATAATAGAACTGCTGGACTAATTTCGACTCCTCCTTGAAATTCCATCAGAGGTGTTTTGCGATGATCAGAAAATGGATCAGTAACATACGTCCATTCATTTACACACCTTCCTTCTACTTCGTCATCAGAAATATCTGTAAAATCTGTATCATTTGTATCTCTGTCTTCCTCTTCTGGATCCTAGCTGTGATCATCACTATCGTCATTTTGACATTCCATCTTGATAATATAACAGGCACAATAAAAAGCTTTCACGTATTACAAAACGCGTTGAAATTTTCAAACAAAAAAAAACGAAACAATCTATTTCACAAGCGAGTGCAACACCTACGTTCTGACTAGCCACGCCTCCTCACGTGATCAAAGTCATGAAATGAAAAGTGAGTGACAGGTCCAACATAACCAGATGTCTCTTTGGAGAAGGTTGAACCTTACTAGAAAATGAAAAACGGCAAATCAGATACGAATAAAAGAGGACGTACGCGGTGTATGTTTGGTAGTCGCCTACGATAAAATCAGGACGGACGCATCGTACGTCCTGCATGTCAAGAGGTTAATCATTTTCCTAGATGATGAACATGAGTAAATATTTCTAGATGAGTAAATATTTTTATATTTAGCTAACAGGTGTTACAAACATGATAAATTAACAACATTAGTATTTTTTGGTATTCTTGCACCCATAAATTCCATCACGCAAATTAAAATGTTTAATTGAGAATCAATAGTATCTTAAAAATCGATGGTTGAGAAAACAGATTAATACACTATAAAACATCTCGAAAATATTTCCGGAAATCAGTGGCAGCAAGAGAATTTTAGTTTAAATAATACTTGGAATCTTGAAAAAATATTTGTTTCTGAAATATTTAACGACTAGCTGACCCGCCCGGCGTTGCCCGCGTCCGTCATAATAATGTTAAACGAACTTGAAATTTTTATGATTTTATCTTCAACTCAAAATATGTGTTAATACACTGTTAAGAATTTGACCCTTTTGCTGCATCGTCACTCCACCGCTTTTATAGAAAATGATTACTTCAGCCTATTTTGGAGCATTGTCATAGGTCAAAAGAGATATATTCTATAAAAGCGGGGGAGTGATGATACAGCAAAAGGGTCAAATTTTTTACATTGTACATTATATTAAATACGTGCCCCCTGACTGTGTCAAAAATTGGTTTTTAAAAAAAACTAATATTTAGCTGCAAAAATACCTAAAATGACTGCAATGGGAAACGCAGGAGGGAATATGTGTCCAACGATTTCGTGTTGATATTCATCCTTAAAATTACTGTTAAGTGACTTAACTAAATACTTTTTTCACATAGTTATCCCAAGTGAAATATTTTGAATTTCAAACTAATTAAATATCACTCTTAAATCTGACTATACCGTGAATGAAATCGATTCTCGATGATTCGCTAAAAGGTTAGTATATAATATTATAAATTCAGAGCCATTTTACAAAAATAGGTGTATATTTTTTATCAAACATGCGTAATGTTCATTCTATGAACGAAATCCTAACCGTAACCTAATTGTATCGGAATCATAACTTGTCTGTAACTTAGCTGTATCTTAACAGTAACCTAACTGCAAGTTAAATATACCATAAATGTAACTTGGCCGTCACCTAATCATAACCTACCCATAATCTAACCACAACCTAACCGCAACTTAACCTTAACCTAACTGTAACTTAACCATGACCTAACTGTAACCTAACCGGAAAATAAAATAACAAAAGGGTCACCGGAACGTAATTGCAACCTAACTGTTATCTAACCGTAACCAAGTTCTAATTTAACATTAACTATAAACGAAATATTTTAACCATCTCGCGCTAAGTACTTAGTTTCACTTTCCATCGCTACGGAGCGCATTATGTTTTGTAGAACATCCGAATTTTAGGCTCGGATTGGATTCATGTTCATGGAAATTATTTTGTCTTCTTCGGATACGGTTATGATTGTTTGGAATATTTGTGTTCAGATTAGATTCGGTTCAATTCAGATTTCGTGGGTTTTTTTTTTTCCTTTCAAATGGGATTTTTAAGTTCGGGTCGGGTTGTACTTATATGGAAATTATTTTACCTAGTTCCAATGAGGTTATACTTCACTGAAATATTTTTGTTAGGTTCAGATTATGTTTGGTTCAAATTTCGGGATTTTTTTTTCTTTTTTTTTTACAAATTTTTTGGTTTGGAATGGGGATTATATCCATGGAAATTATATTGTCTTGTTCGTATCTGGTTATAGTTATTTGGACTATTTTCGTCGGATTCAGATTTGGTTCGATTCAGATTTCAGGTATTTTTTTTAAATTGATTTTTAAGGTTCTGGTTGGATTCATGTCCAGGGAAATTATTTTGTCTTGCCCGGATCGGGTTTTGGTTCTTTGGAATATTTTTTTCGGGTTCAGATGTCGTTCAATTCAGATTTCGGCTTTTTAATGGAATTTTTAGGTTCAGGTTGGGTTGCGCATCAACGGAAATTATTCTGCATTGTTCGAATAAGGATATGCTTCTCTGGAATATTTTTGTCAGATTCAGATTTAGTTCATTTTTTAGGTTCGGATTGGGTTCATGTTCATGGAAATTTTTTTGTCTTGTTCAGGTCCGGGTATGGTTCTGTGGAATATTTTTGTCGATTCAAATTTCAGGTATTTTTTTCAAATGGAATTTTAGGTTACGATCGGTTTCATGTCCACGAAAATTATTTTCTCTTATTCGAATCCGGTTATGGTTCTTTCGAATATTTTGATCGGATTCAGATGTAGTTTGCATAAAACTTCAGGCTTTTTCTTCAAATGGAATTTTTTAGGTTCGAGTCAGGTTTATGTTCATGGAAGTTTTTTTGTCTTGCTCTTATCAGGTTATAGTTCTTTGGAATATTTTTATCGATTTCAGGTTTCGTTCTGGTCATTTTTTGGGTTTTTTCAGTGAAAAATTTTAGGTTTCGGGTCGGGTTGCATATACACGAACATTATTTTTCTTTGATCGAAATGGAGTATGCTTCATTTGAATATTTTTGTGGGATTCAGATTTGATTCGGGTCAAATATCAAATCCATAGTTTTTTTTTTTTTTTTTTTTTTTCAAATGGAATTTTTAGGTTCGGGTCGCGTTTATGCTCATGAAATTTTTGTTTTGCTTGGCTCGGAGTACAGTCTGTTTTTTTCTGGTTGGGATCGGGTTATGTGTTAATACGCCTAAACATTATGTTTTGCTACTATTCTTTTAGTGACTATTTTTTATGTATAATTTATTTTGCTATTTGATAATTTATTACTGTGTATGAATCGTCTGCCTATTCGAACAATTGTACGTCAAAGAGCCATTTCATTTTTGTTTTAAAAACAAATTAAAGTCTTAATAAAATTTTAACTTAAATAAATGCATTCAAATTTAATCAATGATTTAAAAAAAACGCTAAAAAAGCCTCATATATACATATACATATATTAACTACACCATAGCCAACCACAAATACATTCTAATGTACGAAGTACCAACGATCTGACGTAATAGCTATGTTCAAAAATCCTAAGTTAAACTGACATTTTGCCAGTCTATGAATTTTAAAGGTCTTTGGGAAAAAAACAGTCACTTTTGAAATGTCAAAATCTCAAATTGGTTTCGTTTTTAGAGTAAAAAGAAATTAATAGAGTGGAGGTATTATCTCTGGAGATGATGCTTAAGATCTAACCCTACATTAAGTCCAATTAAGTACCAACAAAAGCACGTGCTTTGACACGCCTATCAATTGGCGAAATTTTAAAGTGAAGGGCCAAAATCACAGTCAAGTGAAATCCAGCCACCCCATTGGTCGTGTGGTAAGGGTGAAAATCACGAACTTGTTTCTCCATTTGAAAAAGGTGAGGGGGAAAGTATTTTTTAAGCGATTGCTACCGTCTGTTCTTATTTAAGATAAACCATCGAAATTAACTCAATTAAGATATTTTGATGCCATTTTATAAAATGAGATTGAAAAATTTAGATTATAAATGAAAAGAGATAAGATTTACTTCAAAACTGCCGCTACGATTTTTTCTCGGAAAAAGGAGTATGACAACATTTACCCAACTGCTAAAAGATTGTTCCCTGAAAAGGAGGCGGCTCAATGACCAATGAGGTGTTTGGATTTCACCGGACTGTGATTTTGGCCCTCCATTTTAAAATTTCGCTATCAATTGAAACAGGTTTAAACCTGTATTTTTTTTTCTCTCGTTTTTAAAAAAAGAACTAATTTATCGCTTCACTGGTAAAAATTTATTAATTATTTTATAATATGTGTTTTAAATATCAATATAGAAAATTATTTTAACGTTTTGCTTGAAAATATAACATTATTTTGTTAGTACATTAAAATCGTCTGCAGTCAGAAATTTATATTTTAGATTAATATTTATTACTTAAATTTTCATACATGATTTTAAAAGAATGTTTTCATCATTATATTTTAAATATTTATTTACATGCAATTATTAAGTCATAAACATTTTTCATCTACGTTATAAAGTATTGAAAATTACATTAATGAAGAAAACTTTTAGTTATACAATTTTTAATTCGTATCAAATGTTTTCAATATCTTATTTAATTTTAATTTGATATTTAATTATTGCTAATTTTCCAATTTCCTTCATTTTAAAAGCGAATATTTATTCTAATAAATAATAATAGAACTAAGACCATTTTAAAAATTTGCTATTTCCTCTTGAAATATGCTTCAACTGTAATTCATTTCTTTCAATTCGTCTTATAATACAAAATCTCTTCCACGTCCTTTTGTTTGCCACATTAAATTTGAGCGATAAATGGTTTCATATCGCAAACCTTTTTTGAGCTTACTTCACCTCCACTTATCTTATTCCTCCATGGGTTTCTTTAATTCTGTCTCAGCTTTCTTATTACTTCTGCGAAAATTTTTACACAACCAGCCAACCGTAAACAAATGAAAGAGAAAAAAATTGGGAAAAAGATGATTTTTTATGAGAGTGACCTCTTGATTTTAATTAATTACTCAGTTAATAATTGGAATTTTGAAATTCTGAAGTTCAGGTGCATCAGGAGAGATATTGGGCTACTCTCAAAAAAATTTTGAGCTTTGTACGTGCTGTAGATTTTGCTAGCCATCGCAGACACACACACAGACACACACACAGACAGAGCGTTTTGTTCTTTTATTAGTACTAGCTGACCCGCCCGGCGTTGCCCGGGTCCGTATTAACAATATTAAACGAACTTGAAATTTGTATGATTTTATCATTAACTGGAAGCAGGCAGAAATGCATTGTCTGAAATACGTCGCAGCTGACTTTGCGAAAAATCGGTTTTAAAAACAACAACTAATATTAAGCTCTAAAAATACTTAAAATGAGCAATGAGAAACACGGGAGGGAACATGTATCCAACGATTGCGTTAGTTTCGTGTTAAAGTGTTGATATTTACCCGTAAAAATCACTGTTAAATCATATAAATAATATTAATAACTAAACTAATTATTATTATTTTTTTTTTTTTTGCATGGAAATCCCAAGTGAAATATTTTGAATTTCAAACTAATTATATCACTCTTAAATCCGACTATACCGTGAATGAAATCGATACGCGATGATAAAAGATTGGTATATAGTATTATAATTTCAGAGCCATTTAACAAAAGTGTATTTTTTTAATCAAAGCATGCGTAATGTTGACTCTGTGGACAAATTCCTAACCGTAAACTTTTGTACCATAGCCATAATCTGTCTGTAACCTAACTGCGACTTAACATCACCCTACCGTAACTTAAATATAACATAAATGTAACCTAGCCGTCACTTTGAAATATGAATATAGAAGCATCATTTAAGATTTTGCTTGAAAAGTTAACATTCTTTCGTTAATGTCTTAAAATCGTCTGCACTCTGAATTCTAGATTTTAGACTAATATTTGTTATTTAAGTTTTCGCGCATGATTTTAAAAGAATGTTTTCATAAATATATTTTATATATTGACATAGAGTTATTAATATGTTGTTAAATTAAAAACATTTTTTCATCTACGTTATAAAGTATTAAAAAGTTCTGAAAAAAAAGAAAACTTTTAGTAATACAATTTTTAGTTTAAATCAAATGTTTTCAATATTTTATTTAATTTTATTTTGACACTTTATTATTTCGAATTTATCAATTTCAATTATTTTAAAAGCAAACATTTTTTAAAAATAAATGATATAATAGAAAAAAGACCATTTTAAAAATTACTATTTGTTCGTAAAATACGCTTCAGCTGTAATTCATTTCTTTCAATTCGTCTTATTAATACAAAATCCCTTCCACATGCTTTTGTTTGGGACATTAAAATTTGAGCGATAAATGGTTTAATCTTGTAACCCTTTTTTCGGTTTACTTCACCACCACTTATCTTTTTCCTCCATGGTTTACAACCGCTGTGATAAAAAATCATCATTTAAACTGACAGTTTGCAGTCTATGAATTTTAAAGGTCTGTTCCAGCTTTTTTAATTAATTATGCGAAAATTTTATGCAACCAACCAACCATAACTAAATGAAGGGAAAAAAAGAAGAAAAAAGGCGATTTTTTATGAGAGTGATCTTTGGAATTTAATTAATTACTCAGTTAATAAATAGAATTTCGAAATTCTGAAGCTCAGGTGCATCAGGAGAGATATTGGGCTACTCTCAAAAAAATTTTGAGCTTCGTACGTCCCATAGATTTTGCTATTCATCGTAGACACACACACACACACACACACACACGCAGACAGAGCGATTTGTTATTTTATTAATATAGATAGATAATGCATGCTTTTCTTAATCGAGATACCTTGATAGATGTTATTGCATGTTTCCATTAGCAGTAGTTTAATGGTATTTTTCTAGATAAAAAATCATTTATCTCTTGTACAACATTAATCGCACTTTACTGCATAATCTTCAAACATTGATATCTAAATTTAAAGTCAGAAACTAAAAATAACATTGTTTAAAAAATAGTTGCCATTATTATATGAAATTTAATAAAAAGATACCACATAATATGAAGCAGAAATCAGTAATATAACATACTTTGCAAGAGAATGATTTATTATATATGCAGATTAGACCGCAATATGGTCATATATGATACATAATATCTCTTACGTTGAATATGACCTTTCCGTGTAGTTTTTTATTCATCAAAACTGGCCTCCATACTGTAAGTGATGTTGTTTATTACTGGTTGTAGCATCAAAGCAATTTAATTTCAAAATTGCGGATTTTTTAACCAGGCAAGTTATTCTAACAGGGCTAACTTCATTCATGGATGATTCCATGAATATCACAAACATGTCCATTAAATTCTAAAGATGTTACTGTCAACTCAATTCCTTAATTTTTTATCCTCTCTGTTGATTTAAACTCCATAAAATTGAACTTATCTTCAAAATCTTCCTGAACCACTTAGATAAAGAAACGTCGAAATTCTAGATATTTTAAACTACACGAAAATTTAACATTCGTCTTTCTATCCATTACTATAAAAACAGTCGATTTTATTTATGTTGAAAAATCATTGCGAATCTCGTCCCCCAGATAAAGATGTGCGTTGAATTGCTATCTGAAGTAAATATTGACACACAATAAAGGACACGAATCTAGTCACTTTCCGTTTCAATTAGGTAGGGAGGCCTACCATATGGCTTTTGTTATACCAGCCCCACCTAAAAGTCACTTTCCGTAGAAGGATGATGTAAACAGTTTCACTAAATGTGGACCATTATCTGTGACTGAAGACAGATGTGTCTAGTTGCTGAGAATAACAGCCAGTATTTTCTAGGCTTCTATAAACAGTATACCTAGAAGTTGTTGTTCAGATTTTATTATAGACTTATACTGAAAATTATCTAAGCTATCGCCTTCTATGGCATCACCGAAAAATTTCCCCACTGCTTTTTTTTCTTTAATGACCTACTTGGTTCTTTCTGATGATAGAACTTGAACTAATTCGACATATTGGATGCCACCATTCGAAATATTCCTAATCATCAAAATTAATAACTACGAAAGTGGCAGGTTTCAAACTTATTAAAATAATCTAAATATCAATCCATATTCTAATTAATAGAAATAACTTATTTTATTTCTATTGTATCGCTTAGATCAAATTTGGTATTATTTTCTTAAAAGAATCACACTTCAATTAACAAAATTCAGAGATTAAATGAATTTTTATTTTGTCCTTTTTTGAAAAAAAAATTGCTACATTGCAACATTAAGTGAACTATTTCAGGCTCTATATAACAGCTATCTAACATTAATGGTAACATTTTTGTTCAGTGAAAAACGTATGTTTGGAATTTGAATTTATAAACATTATGTATATGAAGTTTGCATAATTATGAAAAAAATAGGAAGAGTTCAGAATATTCAGAATTTGTTTCCATTTTTTTGAACTCAAAATATTTGAGATTTCAAAAATTAATTCAGATTGTAAAACTAGAATAAATATACTTCGTTTAATTTTCCAAAGAATATTTCATTTATTTTGGCTTGCAAAAAATTATACTCTTTAGAACATCAGATTGTGTAAGAACAAGGCGAAATTTCTAGTTTATTGATTTAATAAAAGAACGTCAAATGAAATGTAAAGATTCTGCCAGATTTATAACTTGAAACATTTTCGTCAAAAACGTTTTAAAATCCTATAGATAAACAGAAAGAAAAGAATTACTATACAACACAGCACATAGTTACTTATTCATAAATGTAACATTTTTTTGTTGTTTGAATAAGTGTAAATCTTTAAATTTTATTGACTATTTGTAACAGAAGAAAACATTGAACGAATTTACATAATGCATTTAATACTTATGGGAATGAAGATACAGTAAATTCAAATATATTTTCAGATAAGACTATTTTGAAATTACATAAGAATATTTCATTCGAAATAATAAATTGCTATCTTGTTATTAAAATATAAATATCAGATATTGAACTAAAATATTTTTAGTGAAGAAATTTTTATATTACTGCAGTCTGCGTTAAATGTCTCACGTCATGAATAAAATTCGATTTTTTTTTAACCGAAGTACTTTAAATAAAAAGAAATCAATATTGTTAGATTATAAAAGAGAATTATTTAAAATTGTATGTCATATAAAGTTATACAAATAAATAATGTTTTCTTTTTAGTAAAATATAAATAGACTTAATATATGTTAGGTATTGTTTTTCACATATTTTTAGTTGGCCTAGAATACCCAAGGAGATAAAATATGTATAAATATGTACAGTAGGGTGGTCAAAAGGTATATAGCAAAAAATATTTTAATCTTATCTGCTGGGAGATTCCAGTAAAAGTTGCCATTTAGTTAGAAAATTAAATTGTTAAAATTTCTGCTCAGTTGATTAACATTAACCTGTGCCTGATCAAGGTTGAATTCGTGAAAATTGGCGATTTTTGTCAAAAGAAAAATAATTTTTTCTTTCATTAAGTGAAAACTATTTGTCTGTGAAACTTGATTCCTGTTTTTTCCGTAAAAAATGATGTCTGCTTGAGCTTTTGAATTTATCAAAATTATACTTAATTACATTTAGTATTTTTCAGGTCAGCTCGTGAACCATACTCTCAAACTTTGTATTTTTAAAAGTAAGTAAAAAATGACAAATGAAGAACTTGTATTACTTTTGATCATTTTCTAATTTTTATATTTGCCTTAAAAGGTAAAAGAAATATAATGAAAGGCAAACTTTAAAAAATATCTTAACTCTTTGAGGGTCAAAGCATTTCTGCTCCAAATATGTTCAAATAATTAACTCACATCACATTTTATGAGTGAACTTATTTAAAACTATTTAAAAGCTTCTCTTCACGTATATTATAAAATTTGAAATTATTCTAAAATTTTACTGATGCCATTTGGCACTTAAGGCATTAAAAGCAGCCGCTTGCACTCTGCAAACGGCACCCCTGAAAGGGATTTAATACAGAATAACTAGGGATACCATTTTTTTAGATGTAAAATACCAGTAATTTTTATGGAAAAATAAATCTTTCTTAAACACGTGCCTTCTTTAATCAAACATTTTCTATGAGAAAACACATGTATACTGAAGAATTTCCTCATCATGAAACCTGTACGAACCGTTCAATAGACGAGATTTGTATAACATATAAAAATTTTGAAACGTTCGGACAGATATAAATCTTTTTTGCAAATGTGCGACAATTTTCAAGAAACTTTTATGTGTTTTGGTTTCTTTCGGTGAACATAGACACAAAAATTAAGTTAGAAAATATCTTAGTTCTCTTCGATCGAAACTCCTTGATCAGTGACCCAGATAATGTCGTGTGGGTTAGCTGACATTGTACAAACATGTGTCTTTCTAAATCCTATGTAAGCATTCTTTGTATTATAGTTCAAAATATCAATTTTGAAACCTTCGTACAGATAGAAATATTTTTTGTAAATCTGCGACAATTTTCAAGAAAATTCTGTGTGTTTAGTTCGCTTTTGGTTAACATAGACTCCAAAAATTAAGTTAGAAAATAAAATACCAAGTAGCTCAAGTTTTCAATTAAAAATTTTTCATTTAAATATGATATAACATGAAATTTAAAGTATTAAAATCATACAAATTTGAGATTAATTTATGTATTTTCAATCATGGGCCCGGGTAATGTCATGTGGGTCAGCTGACATTGTACAATGCTGCGTCTTTCTATATCTTATGTAACCATTCTTGGTACTATAGTTCAAAATATCAATTTACTTTAAATTTAAAATAATTCATGGGCAATTTATTTCCATTATTCTACCTACTTTTCTAAATTTCATGTAATAAAACTGCATTCGTATTAAATTTATTCATAAAACTTACACAATTTTGTTAGATTACATATTTGCAATATATTTATATCACGCATACAACGTATTTAGATTTTTAATTTTCCATGTTACGTTATCTTAATATCTGTATTATTAATCATAATTTTATTAAAAATTTTTTTCAAAAAGTACTAACAGCATATGAGAATTTGGCTTCCACAATTGAAGCATTTAATTTAATTTATTATGAGAATTAAGGTTCTCCAATTGAAGCATTTAATTTAATTTATAGTGTGTACCCACTTCATGGAGATAAACTTAATTGCAATGAAATGAGCATTCATAAACATATAATACAAACATATTAGTTTATGTAAATTCTTAAGTGAGAATTTTGGTGATGTATATTAATTTATTTGTCTGGAAATCTCTAAACACCGCTGTTTATTGATTATTCTAAATCTCGGTCTACTGTAATTTTATTGAAATAACCTCGGATATATTTTAGCATAATTTAATGGATTTGGGTATTTTTTTATTGTTTAAACGTCTTTTACAATGCTCAAACATATATCTATATATCAGATTAAGATTCATGTATCATACGTACAAATAAGAAAAACAACTTATAGATTGCGATGCATCAAAAAATGAAATGTAGTTCACATATTGAAGATAAATGAACACTAAAATATATAAATAAAGGACGATTAATTTAAAAGAGTAACCGTTGTTTTTTTTATCCTTAAATCTGAAAGATGTCGTAGCTATTCTAACACTAAAATATAACTGGGATAAAACTCTAATAAAATAAAACTTTTTTAAGTTTCAAATGACAGTTTAAATAATATATCTAATCTTTTAGAAACTTATAAGAATGTTAGGAATTTAAAAATGTGTTCGCATGCTTCTCCAAATAAAGCAAAATATCGAAATGCATGAATTAATTTATTTAAATGTGCACATTAAGGTGGCCCGAAAAAAACTTTTTTTCGATTTTCGATGATGTCGGGTGCGGAAAAGTGACCACTGGTAGCACTTAGATCACTCGAAATTTTGCAAAAATGCTGATTTTTGAACTTTTTTATCAAAAAAAATTAAAAATGTTTAATGAAGTTTACTTTGGTTGTATTTTGTTGGAAAAATATATTTAATGTGCCAAATGTTTAAATAGCCTCTAATTATGTATTATTTTAGTAATATATTCTTTACAATTATACTGCTATTAGCTTGTTTTGCGTTCGATACACAGACTTCTAATATACGTATCAAAGGTCATTGGTTCGATACCAACGCGATATGACTCAGAACTCGCCATGAGGAGGCAGAAGCACGCCATGTTTTACCGGACCTCCTACCCACAGAATGTTATATTAAAATGCACTGAATTGCATTTACGCTACACGACCTTTTTAAGAAATGAACTTTGGTATCTTTTTCCGTGCTTGCAGTTTTGCTTTAATGAAGGTATCTCATCCTTCATTCCCACATACCTTTGATGCAGTTTGTCACAATTTTAACGATTCTTTCCAGAGCCTGGGAGGGAATTGGAAAGCAGACTAATAATTCATTCAACATGGATCCTGAAAATACGTTTTTTCTAATTTCTTCTAGTGAAAAGTCTTTTGTTATAGAAGGATCGCTGATTTTGGTGGCGGCCCATTCGATACACTCATAGTGTTCCGTTGCTTTAAAGTATAGCTTTGGAACTTGAAATTCTCACAATATGTTGACTTTTATCGTTTTTTAAATTGCGGCATACTTCTGTTCTTTCCCATGCCATTCTTCTAATATATTGTCTATCGTCAGTTGCCGTTGCTAGCAGTAAATTTTCGGCATGACCGTAGTATCCCTTTGGTGGATGACTGAATGCACTCTCTTCTTTAGGTCATCTGGAAAAATCGTTGAAAGTTTAACTATCTGTTATAATATGTCTAGGTCTGTCCGCGCAACCTGGCCTTTTTCTTATAGAAAACCACATGGGCGTATAAACTCGTATCACGTACTGAGCGAAATATATTTTAATGTTTTATCAGAATTTAAACTACTAAAGCAGAGCGTAAAATTATGCAAGCAGTTATGATCCATCTCGATTTCACAATTGGTCCTGATTTTCTCTTTTCCAATTCTCGAGAACATACTCCGGTTGAAATTGCTGCATAAATATCAATTAAGCACTTTTGATCGGTACTTAGATCTTCAGTATTTTCCATTTTTTATATCTATGAAACAGCAATAAGTTTGAACAAAGTGACATGTCGATTTTCACACCCCGTTAGTCTAGCACGGATTGGTTTGGCAAAAATTTTAGTTCCTGTGGTTCCACCATCAAATTTAGAGAGTAGATGTCGGAGTGGGAGTTCATGCGTATGAAGAATATATATCAGAATTTGCAGCTCTCTTCCTAGCTTTTTTTCAAGACAGGCAATGACACCATTTTGTTTTCCTTTATTAACAGCGGTGCCATCCCAGCCGAGTACTGTCAGTTCAGAAAAATCTAACTTGTACTGACTTAGCAGATTATATATGATTTTGCTATCTTTTTTCTGTTACCAGAACAAGGTATCAAGTAAACGAAGTGTTCCTAACCAGGTTCAGTTCCTCATCTTTCTCCCAACGGTGCCGCTTGTTCCTTTTTTCCCTATGAAGATAGTTTTATCCTTTCTACCATCAAAAAATATGCTTTTAATTTTTCTTCTTTCAAGAAATTCTTCCGCTTGTATCTTCTTTCTGTTCTTCTTCTTGCAATTTTCTGTAACCAGTAGTAGTAGCACAGGATATCATCATAAGTTTGCAATTGCAATTCTTTCAATGTGCAAGATACCGCAAAAACACTATCTTGTTTCACGCTAAATTGTGTCTTTACAATGCCATGGCCCTTCATGCTAGCCATTTCTAAACTTGTAGTAATAAAATGCACGAAACACTATAATGGCATATTAAATGATTCAAAAAGCATTGCATGTTACTAGGAAAAGGTTTTTAACATTGAACAAATGTCGCAGGGTAACTGAGCACGTAAAAATAGAAATAATAAAAATCCCTTGTCACATTTTCGCCTCTTTTCTATTTCGCTTTCACTAGCTCTGTGTTATGACGAGTCATTGCGTTCGCTTAGAGTCCCGTTTCACCCACTTCTAACCTTCCAGATTTATTTTTGAAGTATGCTGCTGTGTGTTGCCCAAATATATGACTTTTGAAGCATAGAAAAAATTAAGAAGACCAAGGGACATAAATAAGAGAGAACCTAATTAACGATTCAAAATAATACAGCTTTTGCCTGTTATACGCGAAAAAACTATAAAAATCGGCTAATTTAAAATACACATAGCAATTAAATAATGCATTATCAGAATTTATTTAAACATTTGGTACATTAAGTATGCCTTTTCAAGTAAATGCAACCAAAATAAATTAAATTAATTTTTTTTTTTAATTTTTTGCTGAAAAGTTCAAATATCAGCATTTTTGCAAAACTTTAAGCCATTTGCGGCAGGGTAAAGAAATGTCCAAAAAATCTCAATTTTTTGTGTGAACTGAGTGCCACCAGTGGCCACTTTTCCGCACCCGCCATCATCGATAATCGAAAAAAAGTTTTTTTCGGCCCACCCTAGTGCACATTACTACATTATGATTCTGATAAGTAATATATATTCTATTTTGTCTAAGCATTTACTTTAAAGTAATTTCCAATTCACTACTATTTGAAGATTCAATTGCTTCATATTTTTTATATAAAAAAAAGTATCATTTCTCCTAGTTTTTCAAAAACAAATCTTACACCAAATAATATTACATTTTTAAGATATTGAACCAGTATTTTTTGAAAAGTATACATGAAGTGTTTTTGCACATTTTGCTCAAAAAAAGCACACACCAAGATCTTGCTTTTATTATTTATAAAATATTAAATCTAGGTTTAGCCGCAAAAATGATACTTTTTTTTATATGTAGTCCTTACCATCTGAAACTGCTTGAAGGTGACAAAGAAACAATTGCGAGTTTTAACCGTTTTATTCTTCTCATTAATGTCCACAAGGTATCTTTTCGTACTAAATTGATGACGCTCTTCTACTTCATGAATTCCTTTATTCCTTATCTTTTTCCGTCTTCGAGATATGACTACTAACACCGCAGTCTTGTATCAGATGCTTCTAGGTGATTTCATTCATGGCTACTTTACTATATCTAGGTACCCCTCTTATGAATAAGCAACAGCCGATCTGAAATTAGGAGGATGGCAAAAAAGACTTTAGTAGACATATATTTGTGTATGCAACATCTAGAACCAAGTAAAGACCTAACATAGATTAAACCTTTCGTACACATATATTTATATGCATAATTCGAACATCAATACGAAATATGAACCACAAAAAAAGAAAAATCAGAGAAAAAAGTCAACATGAAATATACAAAAAAAATATGTTAAAGAGAAGAACTACTTTGGTTTATATAGCTGCATGAAATATTACAATATAGAATTATTTCTAAAAAGTTCGATGTCATTTACTGGTTGTATCAAAATAGCAAAAAGATATTGAGATAAATAAATTTTCGATATTTTAAGAATGCAGTGTTTACTTAGTTTCTTATCAATGAATAACTTTTTTTTGTAAGAAGTTCGTAATATTACTTTTCTAAATTATATTTCCAAGGCGTTTGAGGAGTTTTACGGAGTTAGTTGAGACAAAACTTAAATGTACTGTGAATAGAATTTGAATTTCTAGATATTGCTATTACAATGACATTTTTTTTAAATAAAAATCTTCGCAATTAATGTATTTTCAGTTGCAATGTTAGTTTGTAGAAATAGCTAGATTTTGTCGCAATCATCTAATTATTTAATTCCATTCCTTCTCCAGGTACAGGATAATATTACATGAAATCAGTCATGAAATAAGTATGACTAAATAAATATGTTATTATCTTTGCCTTCGTATATAATATTTCACCATCATATCTAGATGCAATAAATGTTTAACATTACTTTTTTTATTATTATGCGTTGAATAAATGTATAATTACTATATTTTATTTAATAGTATGATAAACATAAAGCATGCTAAAAAATATTTAAGAACATTTATAAAATAATAGTTGTTCTTTTTGTAAACAAAAATATTTTTGCCAAACAAATTTTCTTGATTCGGAAAATTATTTTTTCTGGAAATCAAAAAAGTAGGAGTTACAAATAAGACTAAAAACATTCTTACTTATTAAAAATTATATATATAATACTTACATGCGTATTATGATGTATTTTTTTTTAGTTCTAAAATGAACTTCTATTTTATGTCATGTCTCTTAGAAAAATTCATAAAATTTCTATAATGTCGGTGCATCTCAATACTTATAATTCAATTCTTATAACTCGAAGTCCTTAAATGAGGCCATTCTTTTCAACTTAAATATACTTATTTTTATGGAGAAAATTATCAACACGCTTTTGGAAGTTTGTAAAAAAACTCTGTACCATAAGCTCCTAGCTACTCTCTGATGAAAGTACTCAGTAGTCCAGGGTATTGTGAATAGTTTAGCATGTGTGGCCTGAATTCAAAAATTTTTTCGTGAATGAGATATCCATTATATCCTTTCATTAAATTTTGCATTATATTGCGTATCTGAATCTTTGGAAATCTGATTTCGTTCATAATTTTGTACAATGATATCATAATTACTTATCTGTTATACTTTATATTCTATAGATATTGTCGTTTTTGTTAGATTCAGTGGATTGTTAAGGATCTTTCTTTGGGTTGTAACTGAAACTAGATTCAAGCTTTGTCGAGTCTTCCATAAGTAAGTGATCTTTTCCGATGAGCAGTTTCGGAATAGAATATTCATCTGTGAGTTCTCTAGTGGGGTGAAGACTTGAAATTTTATATTTTAAAGTATAAGAACTTACTTAGTTCCGTTGACAGAGCTATTAAGATATTTTGAAGTGATATTTAATATTGCGGTTTTAATGATATTCTTATAGCTATATGTGGGGAACATTTACAGATTTGCAAAACAATTTCGGTTCTAAGATTCCATTTGAATCAGCAAGTTTCTCTCACAAATGATCATCGTTAATAATTATCTTTTGATTATTATTAGTAAAAACTCAAACTCCGCTGTTATCCAACTTTATTTATTTCATTCTTTCTTAATAATAAAAAAGTGTAAGGAAGATTTTAAAAACGGAAAAATAATTTTAATTAAACTGTTGACATGTTTCAACTCATCACGTAGTCTTTTTCAAAACAATTAAAAATGATATTCCAAAGTTGCATGGCCGTAACACGGTTATGTTGCAAATTAGAATTTATCGGATGTATTCAAAAGAGAAATAAAGTGGTAGTAAAACAACGGAAGTTAAATAAATTGTTGAAGAACACCACAGAAAGAAATTTAAAAACCGGTTACCAACCATTAGACTTATAAAATTTATCATACTGTGAAAAAAGTAAAAAAGAAAATAATTTGTTTAGAACTAGAACCTAAATATGTATCTCCAGCCATTCCAGTTATAAAGAAAATAATTCCAGATATTGAAAATATAGTTCAAGCGACAATAGATTATCATAAAGCAGAAATTTGTAATATAATGTTCCATGAAGCAAGTAAACTTTTCAACAAACCAATAAAATCTACTTATAAAAAAATAAAAAATAATAAAAATTTAAGGCAGGTCTATAGTATTAGTATAATGCAGACAGAAAAATCCAACAAATTAGCTATTCTTAATAGAGAAGATTACATAGATAAAATGAATAATCGCATTAAAGATATACAATGTGAAAAAATTAAGATAGATCCAGTAAATTTATTCACCGATAAAGTCAATGACATCATCGAAAATGGAACATGGCACCTGTATATGGAGAAAGGTATTGAAGGTACACAGACTAGCTGTTTTTTCCAAAACTATTAGTAAACTGAACGGTTACAAAAAAAAAAGTCTACTTACAAAAAGTTACTGCGTCCGATTGTTTCCAAATGCTCTAGACCATCTTTATTTTGGGGGATTCATTGATGATCATTCAGTAGTTCTGCTTCTGTGAAATGCATTAGAAAGACAAATAAATATACTTAAATTACTACAGTTATTATTATTTATAAAAATTGCACTATGTATTTAATTAATTTAGACGCATGTCAGATTTCATAAATAATTGTAGAATTTATACTTCAAGACGTAAAATAACATTAAATTTTCTTATAAATTAATAATTTATGCTATTTGAGAGGAAAATATACATTTTAATAGAATAATTTATTAAACTTGGTTGGAAATTTTGCTGTGCTCATTCCTTTTAATCATATAATAGTTTCACGATTTTTTTATGAAAATTTTAAAATGTCATCTTTTATGAAAATTATAACATATTTATAATGTACTAAAACGTGTGAAGAGATAATTGTTTAAATTCAATTATAAAAGTATTTTTCAGTGTTACGAGTTCAAATACCCAATTCTTAATGTGTGAAATCCTGTACCCAGACGATACTTACACATCTTAAAACAATTATATTACTTTTTTGTAAAGTGGAAACAAAAGAACAATAAAAAAAACATTTTTTAAATTTTTTTTTATTAATTCCATTCATATCATAAGTAGGAAATTCCGAGGAAATACTTAGTTGGCTGAATTTTTTGAATTTATTTTTTTTAATTAAAATGTGCCAAAACATAAAAAAACTTAAAAGATTAAAATAATATTTAAAAATTTGTTACTTTCAAGTATTTATCTTATGCAATAAAACTTTGTGCTTCCAAACAAAGCATGTCTTTTTCTAGTTAATTTAATGCAGAAAACGACATGATAGATCTAGTTAATTTAATGCAGAACGACGCATTTAAATGTGTGTTTAAAACAAGTCTTTAATTATGATTTTAATGGAAATTGGCAATTGATTTCAATAATCAATAATCAATCAGTAATCATATTATTGTTTTTTTCATAAGGGAATATATATTTCATAATAATACTTTTTGGCAAATTTTACTATTTCGCTCAAACATATTCTACCAAAATGCACTGCACCATATAGTAATAGAAAACATTACTAAATAATTGAGTGCCATATCATGTCACAAATATCATGTCTTCAAAAAATAATTTTAGCTTGTCTGCGATGAAGTTTCAGCATACTTTAAACTTTAAATCATATTATATAAATTAATTGCCTTTACTATCAACAATAATAAGGCTAATTAGTAACATCCTACTTGATGAAACATGTGCTTTTGAATTTCATTGAAATAAGTGTTTTGTTTGATATTCTAAAATCATAGTTAAGTTTAATTCTTGTTAAAATGCCATTTGGGATAGGTGATAAACTGAATATTTCCACTGTCAGTTTCAGTCCTATTGAAATCACCTTCAGTGTTTCAGTACTTGAATAATCTGTATGTATATATTGACGTTACTGCTATAGAATAAAAGCATGCTATTATAAAATCTCTTTCTAAAATCCATGTCTAATTTCAAATCAAACACTAACTGCGGAAAATAGTGCATTATGACTTATTTTGTAACTAGTTATGGAATAAATCTCCTTGGGGAATTCTAGTGTATTTTTATTTTTGCTTTTGCCAAAAATTAATTGTGATTTGTATCAGGTGGTTGTTTATCAGCAATTAATATAAACGAATGACATGTTCGCTGGAACCACCTATTTTCGAACAATGTACAATGAATTGTATATGATTTTACGTAGTAATGAAATAGCCAGAATTATTAAATTCCCATTAATTTACACTTTGTCTCTCAGAGCAGATTTTTTGCTTTGATACGTAAAAGCTGCTAACGATGTACAGATTAGTTATTATATTATAAATTGTATTTATTACAGTAATTGCTTAAAATGATTCGATAAAATTAGGATCGTTAAAATTACATCTAGCTAAATTAAACAATGCCGTGAACGATGACACTTTATTTGCAATTACAATAAAAATCTAAAGTAAATTCTATACCTCGGGAGATATCTAATGAAATATTCATTCTCTTTGCACAGATTGTTATGCAATAGCTACAGAAAATCATTGCAGCAATTAAAAGGACGAATAAAAGTGCTTGAGGTAAGTCTCTATCAAATATATAACTTTCGCATTAATGAAACTAGAATTTCTCAGTTAAAATTAAACAGCTGTATATTAAAATGATAGGAATTCCATATGCTTAAGTTAGAATAAAAGATGAGGAATGGAATATGATTTAAATTCCGTTTAATGGCATTCTTGCAATTAAAGAAGAGCTCTCGAACTTTCATAACGTACTCTATCTCCACTCGCTAGAAAAAATGAGGCTCAACTGTTAGAACATGCAGAAAACACGTTTGATTCATACTTTAGAATTTTAGGATACAGAGTTATCTAAAGAATTAAGAAATCAGAGAAGACACCATTTTAAACTAGCTTTTATTTATTCAGCTTTTTTGTGATAGTTAACAATATCATTTGTAAACAAAATGGCATGGAAATATTTCTCTTATATTTCTTTTAAGAAATTAAAATTTAAAATTCATTAAAAAGGTGGTGCAATTTAAAATCATTATAGCTCAAAAAATATTTGTAGAATTTCAATTTTATCTCATTTAAGTAAACAAAAATGTATAAACTTTAATTCAAAATTTTTAAAAATATTAATTTAAATACAAATTTAAAATATTTAAAAAAATAAAAAAATAATGTACTTTAAAATATATATATTTTTTAAAGTACATTTCAGAAGTCTATGGTGAACACTTCTGAGAAAAGAGAAGACAATCTCTCTAAAACATGAACAGTGTTTTTATATCAATGTGGTGGAATGCCGATGCGTAATGTCGTTGTATTAAAAAAGCTTTCAAATTACACTCATTGTCATAAAAAATGGCGCACCAAGAAGTAATTGACGGGTGGCAATGAAACTTGCCGAGTGGGTACGTTTCTGACACATATACAAAATATCAACAATACAATGTGAATTTACAGAATAAAATGCAACTACAGGGTGTTGAATTTTGATATCTCTGTTGTATAAGACGTTCATGTAGAGCTAATTGTTTCTATTGACTCTGTTGCAGAGGGATACTTTTCATCAAGAATTCCTCTACACCGCCTTAGAAGACGATGATGAAATCTAGGATGTCAACTCGGTGAATAGTCAGTCACCTAGGCCGTACTGAGAGCACTATGAGCGGATGTTATATCTGGTGTATAAGGGAGCAGTTGCATATATGTCTTTCAGGCTCAAGAAATCCACGGCAGACCAGAGCAGAGAAGACCGTCACATCACCCGTCAGAAATGTGTAGCGCCAACTTGATCAGTATCTAGTATCCAAACTCAGGTAGCGACTTCAGTAAAGGCCTTTTGCATCCATACTTTTCCAAGGCACTTGTCTGAAGAACGCTATGTATCGCCGCATTACATCAGCTAACAATGACACTCTCCAATCATCACGTTCATTTGGAGTGGTGTCGGTCTCGACGGGATTGGACCGCAACCGAATGGAACAAAATTGTCTTCAGCAACGAATCAATATTCAATTTCGCTTGTGATGAAATTCATGTAGCCGTTGAAAGTTTTGCGGTAAATGCTTTAATCCTGTTTTTCGTTTATAGCGGTACATCTTTTCTACAACTGGTGCCGATAGTGTTGGATAGAATGCCACCTTGACAGTACAGCGGTACATTCCGGAACTTCTTGAGCCACATGTGTTGCCATTCATAGCAGGGATTTAGCAAGCATTTTTGACTAAAACAATGATCGGTCACACAAAAAAATGTATCACAGTAGAACATTCCTCATATTATCGTCTTACACTGGCCTGCCCAATTTCCATATTTCTCACCTATCGAACATGTCAGGAATCATTCGGGACTGCAATTTGGGTAACATCTACGAGTTTGACTAAACTTGTGTCGCGATTCAAAAACTGTGGAATAAGATGATGCAGATTATCATATGCAATCTGTATTCATCAATTTCAAACAAAATCGTATATTGTATTCAATCTAGAAGTGGTTCATCAGGATACTAAATTGCCATTCATTTGAAATTTTTCTTATAATGTAATTATTCTTTTGCTTTAATTTTGTAATCACTTATTGTCTTCTTACAACTCTGCTATAGCCACATCTACAAAAATACAAAAATTCATTCCATTCCGACAGCTCTTTCTTAATGCGCCATTTTTTTCCATTAGTACATTTTGTTGCCTCTTACCAAAATTTTATTTCATCAATTGTAATATTTTATATTAAAATCTTGGAAGAAGAATTATATTCAAAGAAAAACTCTGGGATTCTTGCTCCCACATTAACAGCTGAACTTCTAATTTTTGAAAACAGTTCGAGTTCTAGAGAAAGTAGATTTTTTTCCTGTATCTGATCAGATTAATGTATCTACGATACATAATTATAAAATTTAAACAGATTATTAAATTAAAATATATGATTCACAAAGGATTTCTAATTTGTTTAACATCCAAAATAAAAAAATAACACTACCTTCGCCCATTCATCTGTAAATTACTAATGTTCTACTCTAAAATATCTTAGAAGCTTATTCTAAATTTAATGCACCAGACAAATAGACTTGTTCTTGGATGAAAAATGTTGTTTTATTTATATATAAATATCCGGTTTTATTAATAGATCTTCACAAAACTTATTAGCTCAAGAATAAAATATTTCAGTAGAAGATATCGCTGTTGTAAATAATTTTATAGCTGGAGAGTGGATTGACTTTGTATACACCCTCTGAAAATAAAAGAATCTTAAAATCTTTATGATTTTGTTTACGAGAATTTTGTATTTTAATGCATGCGTTTCCTGTATCACCCTCATCAGTATATATAACTGTAATGTATGTTCAAATCTTACGTGACAGACCTTGCGCTGCACAATTCCTGTAGTCTAAGTTTACAGTTTCACTCACAGAAACAATCCCTTGGTTGGAACATTTTTTTTTGACAACCGTAATGTGAACATACGCAAAATGTTCTATAGTCACTGAATATTCAAATAAAAAATAACATTTTCTTGACTGGCTCCACGGTTCATCTAGCATAGCTTAGAAAGCATCACATTTTCAGAAAAAACGTCTATCTAATATAGATATCGCTCTCCACGACATAAGGGATCGTAGCACATGAAAATAATTCATATGGCAAGAGCTAGATGCGAAAGACCTTGATGCCTATGTAACCTCATACAAGTTTCAGAAGTTTATTCTTGAAGAAAACCAGCACTCAAAAAATCATCAGGTATAACTGCAAGATAGCAAACTACACAGAAGAAATTAAATCAGTTCGAAGCAATAATCTGAAAATGTGTTAAGATTTTTCAATAGATAAGCAATTTCTTTCTTTGATTAATGATTTTTGAAAAGCTTATTCAATTGCTAAAATGTCGAAAAAAATGCTTTATCATATTCTGAATATTAGAAAGATGATGGTTAACTTGTGAAATAGGCACAGTTTATATCCCTGCCATAAACAAAAAAATGTGAACCAAAGAAACCTTTAAGTAACAGTAAATAAATAAAAATAAACCTATACTTAGATTCTGAAAATATTATTACCAAGGGAAGTGTTGTCTTAGAAAAAAACACTATGCCACATAGTAACAAACTGAGTGAAATTATTACTTTTATTTATTCTGCATCAAACGTTTTCTCATCTAGGGACAGAGTCATTTTTGGATTAATTTAAACACAATTGGGTAATCAATGAAGAATGTTTTGTACTTAAAATAGTCACCATGAGTTTATGTACTATTTTTTATTTGTCGTGTCGCAAAAGAAATCCATTAGATATAGCTACATATTTAAAATCTAAAACATTCAGCCATCGAAGCTTTCTTTATAAGAACGGATATAATTGCTAGATCTATTTCAAACTATTACCCTCTTCCAGTAAAAAATATCTAATATTAATAACCTTGAAAAATTTAATTTATTTATTTTAACATTTATATTTTTACGTATCATTTAAATGTTTTGTATCTTTCTGCGTAATGTTTAGAAAAATATGTTTGAAATTAATTAATAATTTTCTTATTATTTTTACAAATAAAAATCATTTTTTATCCATGCAATGATTCGAAAACCTGAAATAGCCTTAGCAGAAATAAAATCTCTTATGTACGTGTAAAGAGATATTTCTTGTAAAGACAAAAAGATGCTATTTTTATCTCACATTTTCCGATCCATCATGAAAGTTTTTTGCGTAACTATCTCATCGACAATCGTATTTGTTACAGGCAATTATACAATTATATATTGTATTTCAAGGATAAACATATATATTTATATATAGGATAAAATATCTATATCATTTTTTTTATAAAAAGATTATGTATTCTTAAAATCAGTGCTTCAGGCAAAAAGAAATATACCTATCTATATCTATCTATCTATCTATATATATATACATATTATATATACATATCTCTGAATGTGTGTATTAATAATCTGTAGAAATATTGTATTTAATAAGAATGCTATATCATATATCCCTTTGAAAGCTACGATATCTATACATATAATAAAACAGTAGGACCCGGTGTGTCTGTACATTGAAGATAATTGACAAAAATGGAGTCAGGGCAATAAAAGAAAACCAATGAAACACAAAAAAATTTTTTTTGAATTTTTTGTCTGTCTGTCTGTCTGTCTGTCTGTTTGTTCGAGGTTATCTTCGTAACTACTGAATGGATTTTTATGCGGTTTTCACTAATGAAGAATGCACACTCCCGGGCAGTGTATAGGCTTTGTTTCATCAAAATCGGACAACAGACAAAAAAGTAACAAAAAGAAACAAAAGAAACTATTAGGTGCGCTGCTCACGTTTTTTAGTACATAACGTTTTTTAGTACATATAAAATCCAATAGATGTCACTGTGCGATTTTAAAACGCGCTATCGTTATGTTTTCGCCAGTCTACTTAAGTATGAGAAAGTCTCAAGCTGGCTGTCGTTCCATGTGGTTTAGTCGGTAGAACGTCAGTGCGCCATACTGATGGCCCGGGTTCGATTCCCAGCATGGAATTTTTTTTCACTATGTTGGCATTAACGCCTATAAGCAATTAAAAGAATTTGAAATATTGTATTCAAGGCGAATTTTCTCTCTGGGAAAATTTCCTTGCATTAATATGTCAGTGTAATTTTTTTTTCGATTTAATTTTTTTTTCGAAACTTTGTTTTTCTTAAAAAATTACAGTAAATATTTGATATTTCCCAACGTTTTTTGAATGATCGACTTCCTTTTTTTTTTTAATGTATATCTGAACCTTATCTAACTACTTCTTCAAGATTTCTTTAGATAAACCGACCAGCGTAGCGGGCGAAGGCCGCTAGTTCTTTCTATAAAATGCTACAGCGTATTTCCAAGCTTTTTCTTTGAACTGGACGTAAATAATATTTTTTTATGCACCTGTTAGTTTTGTATCTTGAATTATCACATAAAAAAATTATATAAGGCGTCACGAGCAAATATTCGACTAAAAAAAGTTTTCAAAACTAAAGTTGAATTTCAGTTAGTGAATGTATGAATATCGGTTTGATGTATGCATTGTATGTAGCACTATATGACCATTAATGATCAGATATTTGCGATTTTAAACGTTTTGTTAAATATCTAGAAAAATACATGAGAAATTATTATGAAACTTCAGGTGTATAAATAAAATAGAACCGGTCATATATTTCCGATAAGATTTTTTTCGGAATTTCCATAGGGGAATCGTTCCATGCGTTCTGTCAACAAATTGAAAAAAATAATACGAAGATCTTATTGATAACCCTATCAAAGCTAAACCAGCATAATCATTCAACCTGCATATTATGATTGAGTAGCTTTTGTAATAAACTGTGTATATTTCTATCAGGATAGCATATATACTCGTAGAGAAATTACGGCTTTTATAAAAACAGTTCCAATTTTTTTGCTTATAGTTTGCTGAGTTCTTAATATAAAAAAGAGTTCTTTGGAGAATACTTTACCCTGTAATCAGAAATAAAAAATAATAAAAATTGCATGAAAAATGAGCAGGTTTACAAAATAAGGTTTCACTGCACATGCATGAATGTATTCAAATTATAGTTTGCTGAATGTGTTAGGCAAACGTATCGTGTAACTTTTGTGAAAGTTCAAAAACATAGCTTGGAAATTGTGAAAATTACCATGGATAGAATGAGCTTAAAATCCCATGCTTCCAAAAGAAAGCAAAACGGTGAGAGGCTGAATCCAAATATATTAAAACGCGCAATATTGTGTGTTATATTGACAATAATCAATGTGTATATGGATAGCCCCTCATATTTTTCATCATTTTGAGAATAACGGATTTTGAGTGGGGGCAACTCTCTCTCAATGTTCCATTGTTCAATCATGTCATGCTGTTCCCGATCCTAGTGTAGAAGTATTTGGCGATGATGCATGGTTAACAGGTGCACAAGGGTGAGACGTAACACCGTAAATCCACTTTGTACATGTACTAACAAAACATTTAGGACATTCGTCTTTGAATTATTAAGAGTTTTTATCTTTTATTTGCGAATGTAAATCAGTAGAGAACAACAGACTTCAAACTTACATATCAGAAGAGTCTGATTAAAGAATCTCACTCTTGCGTAAGTTTTACAATGTATGTGCTCAACTGAAGTTCCCGACTTAGGCCAAATTGAAAAGACTAATATAGAAAAGATGGACGTACATTCAAAAAGTAAGAAAGAATCTAAAACACAGATTCAAAAACCAATATTTACACTTTCTGCGATGTTCGATTTGTAAGAGGCATTACAGAATTAAAATCAGAGTAGTTCTGATTGGTAGCTATGATTAAAAAAAACTATATTAGCTATTAGCTAAATTTATAGAACTTCCTCCTTATAAAGATCGATTAATCATAATTCTTAAGATTAACAGGCTGAGAAAATTTTATTGAGACCAGTACAAAAACTTTAGTGCCTTGGGACCACAGAAGAAGACTGTGAAAATTTTCAAATAGATCGAGAATCAGTTACAGTTGATAAGATTAATTAAAGTCAAAAGATAATAACTCTATGAGAAAAGATAGACTCGTCCAAAAGTAACTCCTTCAAAAAGACTTGATCGTGAACTCTAAACATTTCAGTTTGGTCATTTTACATTAAATATTAAACATTTATTTAATTACTTTAAAACTTAGAACTTTAAATTTTGAAAAAAAAATTTAATTATTTTTATTTTTTTCTGGTGGTATGTATCTTGATTAGAATCTGTATTTAGTGCTTATTTTATGCTCATTTAGTGCTTATTTTGATATTAATATTTGTATACATATTACATTTTAGTATTTTTCAATCTTCTTTTTACTCAGTTTCTTCCAAATATCAGGTGTAGAGGATGTCGCAAGTAAAAAAAAACTCACATAAACTTTTTTTTTGCGAATGTTAGCAGAAGTTTTGTTGATATAGAATGTTGTTCAAAGGTTTTGTGTAGTCTTGTAACAATCAAATGTAAAATCTGATGCTTTATTTTGTGAAATATAGAATGTTCAAAATTAATTTTTCGAAACTAAATTTACTTTTAAACGTAAATATCTACAAGCGAGGAAAAGTAAATTTTAAATTTAAGTAATTATGAAAGATTATGATGTTAATTATGAATTTAAGTAAATTTTAAATTCATAATTTAAAAGTAGATCTTATTTTTTCATTTGTTACCATTTACTTTCTTCTGCGATAATTTTTTGCAGCGTTAATAGGGCTGTTTCTTTTTTTCTTCTACAATTGTAATTATTATGCACTTTATATTTAGCTGTGCATATTTTTAGGTATTGTGTAATGTACAAGTAAAATAATGAAAAGTATCTCTGTCGTGCGTCGTCAATCCCAGCAATGTCTCTCATTTTATGTTAATTCAAAGTTTGCAACAGCAGGTTTCATCTTTTAACTAAATGGACAAAATCCTGGCTTATGTACATAATATTAGTTTTTTGTTGCTAAATAATCATTTAATAACTTATGTATGGAGTTTACTAAATAGAATTTTAGTAGATATACTATAGATTGCATAAAAAATGTCCAAAACTGACACGAAAGGAAACATAAATTTAGTTAAAGCAACTGAAGCATTAAAACCCGGGCATCTTTATTACAGACTTTTCATATTCTTTCATCTTGTAATCACTTGAAAATAATTGTGTCTTACTTCAACCAAATAATTAGTTCCGTGGAACAGAATTAATTTAAGATAGGATTCTAATTCTTTAAACTTTATTTTTTTAACATGCAATATTTATTATACATAAACAAATAAAGGAAAAAAACTTAAAAATGCAGTAACTTATATTTGCAGTTAGAGCCAACAGATGATAGTTTAGATTTTGTTTCATAATTGCCTGATTCATCCTGTTTCAGATTAACAAAATAAATAAATAGTCGTGTCAATATAAATGTAACTCAGCTCCCTAAAGGTACTCATAGCCTCTCTAGAAAAAGTGTACCTACTTCCTATGCTTCATTTTCTTTAAAAGCGTAGTCTTTAACACTATTAAATTTAAAATCAACTGGCACATATAAGTTCTAAATAGTCAGGAACTAACTTGAAATATTTTGTGTCAACAGGATAAAATTCAGTAAATTTCATTTTGGTTTCCTTGTTAAAGTCTCATTGTACTCATTTTAGTCCAGCAATCCCTTTTAGAGTCAGTAATCAAAATCATTGCTAACTTTAACTGACGAAATATGTAAGGTGTCCAAAATTAAACTGACGGTACTCAGAATGTTTCGTAGCGAGATCTAATTGCGAAAATGACACCAAATTTTGTAAGAAGATTAAAGAAGACGACGGACGGAGGATTTCGCGAAAAGAAAAAGAATTTAGTTCCAAAAGTCATCGCCAGGAGAATATGTGGCACTACATATTCGAAAAAGAGAGTTTCAAAAACCAAAGAATTAATACTGAAATAAAATTACCGTTAATTTAAAGAATTTAGCAGTTTAATGCAAGCTCATAATGGTAACAGTTTACAAAAAGCTAAAAATTTACATAAACATTGCTAAAGTTTCTTTATCTGCAATTACACTTACAGAGCACCAAAGAAAACAACAGCATCAGAAGTTTTCATTCTTATTTCACGTTACATTTTTTGGTCCAGTGTCAGCTTGTTCGGCTTTAAAAGGTAATGTGCTACTGCTGGAAGCAATTTCATTGAAAGTTATCTTTTATAATGTCTCCTTCTTTAGTCGATCAAGCTCTACTAATCAAATTCTTTTACTTCAACCAGAGCAATGCGCCAGCCGTTCTTCGTGCTTTTAGAAACCATAAAAAATGCGTAAAGGTAACAGTCTTTTGTCAGTTAATGGTTTAAAAGCAATGGTTATGAAATTGGAGAAAACAGGCTCTCTATATGTTAAGTCAGGCAAAGGACGAAAACCCGTATCACACAATACTATAGAAGAAATGGCAACGGCGATTGTCGACAGAGCACCAGACAATTTTTCTACCACTTCCAGCGCTCGTGGGATATCTCAGTATCTGGATATGCCTTATTATACGGTATGGAAAATTCTGCGAAAAATTATCCACCTCTATCCGTGCAAGATCAGCCGTGTACAAGAGTTACGTCACACCGACCATGATAAACGATTGAATTTTGCTCTCATTTTTCTTGCCATAATGGAGTTGGGTGATGCTTGGCAGTGGACAATCTTATGGGGAGATGAGGACCACTTTTATATGAATGAAACTGTAAATACACAAATTGACGATGTTAGGATAACAAGTCACCAAGAGCATACAAGGAAATTCCTTAGCATTCACCAAAGGTAGCTGTTTGGTGTTGTTTCACAGCACATATGATCATAGGTCCATTCTTCTATGAAAACATTGCTCTAACAGGACCTGTAACTTGTTCTGTAACCGGAGGCAAATATCGCCAAATGCTAAACAACTTTTTTATTCAGGCACTTCAGCAGAGATAGTGTCTGGATAAAATCATTTTCATGCAAGATTGAGCCTCTCCACATATTGCTTTGCGGGTACAGCAGCAGCAACGACAGTAATTCCCAACAGAAAGAGCCATTATCCACTGTTTTCCAACTACATGCCAACCTCGGTCACCTGGTCTTACATCTTACGACTTTTGGCTATGGGGATACCTAAAGTCCAGGGTCTGTCACTGGAGTGTCTAGGACCTGGCTACGCTGAAAGATAACATATCACGAACTGTATGGGAGATTCCTGCTGACATGTTATTCTCTGCTGTGGACAGAATGCAATAAGTGGACAACAAAAACGGCGGCCACATCAAACATGAGTTTGATGTGCTAAATAAACGATAATTGTATTTTAGTATTGATTCTTCTTTTTTGAAACTCTCTTTTTCAAATACACAGCGCCACATATTCTTCTGGAGGTTACTTTCAGAACTAAATTGTTTTTCGTGGAATCCTTCGTCACCCGTCTTGTTTAATCTTCCAAAACAATTTGGTGCCATTCTCGCAATTAGATCGCGCTAAAGAACACTCTGGGTACAGTCAGTTTAATTATGGTGACCTTGTAGAATAAACAATCACTTTACACTAGCAAGAGATAAATTCTGAATCGCAAAAATAGTCCCTTATAATGTATGACTATACCATTTTAGTACTATGTACTTTCATATCACAAATGAAGTTTGCGTCTTTTTCGGAAACACAAACATCAACGAATCTCTCCAAATTAACCAAATATGTAAATTTATTTTTCGTTTTCAATATTTTTATAGAATTAATTGTGTTTTTTTAAGCTTTTTTTAATGCTAGATCGTTATTTTATCATAAATATTATAAACTTTTGTGATTTCAAAGAAGTGGTTATCAATATCAATATCTTCAAAAGGAACGTTTCTTTCTGCATTTTTGAATTATATAATAATATTCATTGTACAATAAATTACTAAATTTAGTTTTATTTGTCTACTCTATCATATTGAAGAAAACTATATACATCATAGGAAAAAAATGTGGTCTTAATAGTTTCTCTTTTCGAGATCAATTTTCGAAAGAATTTTTCTTAATTACTCCAAAGAATTCCTCACCACACATTATACGATGTTTTATAACTTCAAGCTCTCACTAACAGTTTTATTTTATAGTGATATCCGTCAATTTTAAAACCACTTAGGAGTTTAATGAATCCTTTTGCATTCTTTTCCTTTATTTATGTGTTGCAACGATAGATGTCTTAATTTTAGTGGAAATATTTTTATCTTTATTAAAAACTTCTTTTAATAAACTTACGTTTTTAAAGTTTGCAGTATTTCCCTTGCTCCATTTCACGAAATATTTCCTTTTTAAAAGGCTATTTTTCCTGTTGTACGAAATGAGTTTTTAAAGAGTTTTTAAATGAGCTCCATAAAATAATGGAGCTGAAGTTAAAAGAAATATGTATATCATTTCTGTTTTTCCATAATAGCGCTTACGATTTTTAATTGAAACTTTTTTTCAACACTTTTCAACGAAGTTGAAAATTTTTTATGCTTTCAGTATGTCTGGCCGTCTGCCGAGCTCTAACTCTTGTAAATATACTTGGATTAGCATGAGAATTTTTTGACTTGATTGACGTTTACACTAGCACGAACCTTATTGAAAATGAAGTTTCTACCACGAGGGGACAGTAGAAAATTTCCAATTATATTACGGCCTTTGGGTAAAAATCTTTCAAATGAATTTCAAATGTATTACACTCTGTCAAACGTATTCAAATTTATATAAATATGCTAAAATATGCATTCTGTAAAATATACAGTGAAAAGAAAAGTTAATTTTCATTTACAGGGCATACAAAATAATTTCATTACATAAAAATAAAGGGGGACATTGTTTGTGACATGTTTTAATTATGGCAAACGATTTCATATATAATCAAATTGATATGAGTTGTTATTTCACACATAATACGATACGCATAGCAATTACAGGGACACACAAAAGTTTTCAAACAGTATATTTTATCCGAAATACTCTATATTATGGATGATGGTTGTTGGATGGGTGAAATGCATTTTTAATTATAATATGCTCTCTTAAGTTTCACTAAATGTATGCACATTGCATGGTGTGTGTAAAACATAATAGTTACACAATTTAGATATACAGGGTTACACAAAAGAACTCGGAAAGGCTACTAAGTATGAGCATAATTTACTTAAAGGTGATTTTTAAATAAGTTATAAATTTCTACGTCGACCTGCATTCAGTTTACTAAGAAATGTTTGCAGAATATAGGTAAAAAGTTATACAGAGTCACGCAAAGAATTGGATACAAGATCGCCTATGAATGATAATTTCTGGAAATGTGAATTAAGTAGTTTAAAGAGTATTTTTGTTTGTACTAAATTTTAGCAAAATGCTTTAGTTTAATAAAGGTACACTCTAAATCTCTGTATTTATTTACACAGATAGATAAATCGTTTTTGTATGTAAATTGCCAAAATACACGCCTAATGTGTAAATTTCAAACTACACATTTTAATGTGTAATTTGACGATAAGTCTAAATGTGTAAAAGTCATGTGATAGCTCTTAAAATACATACATGAATGTCTAAATTGCGTAGACATACACATATTTATCAGTAATATTTTTACGCATGCATCTGTGTAGTATTACATTTTTGCACATAATTTTGTGTATTAGGACATTACACATAATTTTGTGTATTAGGAAAATACACATAATGTTGTGTAATATTTAAAATACAGATATTTACGTGTAATATGCAAAATACAGAGTTTTGTCAGCAATATTCTGTTCTTTCACATATGTCTGCGTAACACGCAAAACACATATTTTTGTGTAACATTAAAAATACACAAATTGTTGTGTACATGGCTTTATCTTATGCTTGGTGTGTAAAATGGAAATTAAATATTTTATGATCAGAAAACAAAATTTTATGGAGATAGTTTTCAAATAGAATACGTTAAAAAATTCTTCTGTGTGTTAAAGTGATTTTTAATTGTTTCAATCGAAAAATCACAAATGAAAAATGACAAATCAAAATCTGGTAAAAAATGTAATTTGACATAGGTAAAAATAGAATTAAGAAAATTATAGCCTGTAAAAGAATAAAAACAGGTAGCTTAACAATAAATATTGTAAACATACTGAAACAGTATTGTTTCAAGTGCTATTCGATGTTGAAATTGTAAATATTTATCCGGATGCTAGAAGGCGTCATTTTAATAGTTTAAAAATATTTTTTAAAAAGTAACGTTAATATTTTTTCAAATCTACAATAAACAGAACATTATATGCCTCAGATTAATATCAACTTTTAAATATAAAATTGCAAAGAAAACGAACTTACCTTCGTAAAACATATCCATTTTAGCCAACTCCGGCTCTGTTACAAAATTTACACATTTTTTTAGCAATAGCGGTGAAAAATTACTCAAATAAGAAGTAAAATGTTGGTGAGAAAAATTAATTCATTATTGCAGTATATTGGGAATTCAAAGAAGAATTGGGGCAAAAACTCTCGTGTTGGAAGGTAGTAGCAATAAATATAAACGTCTTTTACAGCTCAGTGTATAAGTAACTTTGACTTTTAAGCATGCTGCAGGTATACAACACGGTGATACAAAGGCTTAATTCATTTCACACCAGGATTTAAAGCAGTAAATATATAGTAAGTTTGTCACCTCAGTGTATACATATGTACACACACATACATTTCCTTCAGAAGTCAATCCGATTCCCTCCATCAACTAAAAATGCTTACTTTAAAGATTTAAAGTTAATTATCTATTTTAAAAAACTACTATTTTTTCACCATATTTTGATTATACTCATTAATTGTATTATAATCAAAGGTAATTCATAAGCATAGTATGGATACATAGATAAGTTTAAACATGTCACTACATGAATTTCTAAGAAAAATGGATCTGAAATTAGAATCCAGAATTTAAAAAAATAATAATAAAATAGCTTCATTTAGCCATTAATTCTTTTTAGCTTTATTCTTTCAAATATATGCATTATTTCTTTTAATAAATAAGATCTTTCAGCAAAATAACATTTAAATTATCAGAGGTTGCATAACTTTTGTATTTTCATTTGTTAACGAATTCAGACTTGGAAATTACTTTGAAAACTTACCTTTGAAAATATAAAATTTAAAAATTAAGCTTGCAAATAATTTTATTCCATAAGATAACTTTTTAATTAGTAGTTTAAATATTTTTAAATATTTGCTAATGATGTTAAACTTTGACTATTAAATTTTTCCACATCATTTTAAAACTTAAGAAAACATGTGATTTTAATGAATGGTATTGTACAAGTAAACAAATGTTATCAAAATGCAATTTATATAACTGCTTTTTATCGTTGGATTGCAGTTATTGAGAGACAGTTACTTACTTGAATAAAATCATAAAATTTAAAGAAAAACAACATAGCAAATAATACTTTTTCATACCTTTTTTGATGTAATCCGCATTCTTTGAAGAACAAACTTATACGTTCCGATAATAATTAAAATAACAATGACATGAATCCTTTTTAACACGCCACAGCTGTTTTAGTTTTCTCGGACGCATATTTCATCTAAATCATACTTTTAGGGACTCTTGCAAATCTTTTTAGTTAAATTTTTAAATCCAGACTTGACTACATGCTCAAGAGACGGCCATTTTATTCTGCAAACTCTCTTTACTTATTCGAAAGTTTATTGCTTTTCATATCGTCTGTGAATTCCGGGGTATGAGGACAAATGTTTTTCTCTCATCTGTTCTTATATATTTGTATACTGTAATATTTTTACAAGAGTTCTCTAATAAAAATATGCGATTTCAAAAAAAATTATGCCTTCTTTTGACTTGTTTAAAATAGTTCCAGTGGCCCTTTTTTGTCAAATATAATAAAATTTATACTTATACAGATGGTAAACAAATTAAGAAATGTTTAAAATTTTAGAGCAGTTAATCAGTTGGAAATAGCCAGTGAAGCGTAGCAAATGTGTTGCTTTCGTACTATAACGAAACTTAAAAATATTCAGATCTTGTTGTTATAGTACACAGTACTTCTGATACAATATAGTGGTCGAAATCTTTTGTGTGTTTTAGTAAATACTATCTGCTTTCTATTATACTGGAAATAACTTGTATTAAACCTCAGCAACGTAAATCAATTTTCTAAAGTGTGAAGTAGTTAAATATATTGAAATCACGCCCCAAACAATATTTCCCCGCATTGCATTATGTGGTGGAACATTTTTGAGTAGTCTAGTAAATTAATAATAAATATTCTTTGTATCATAGAATGTACAGAATGTATATTCTTAATAGATATATAATAGTATATACTTAATAGATTCATGCCAGTTTTATTATATTGGAAAGAGTGTAACATCACTAAAATGTACTTGAAACTATTTTTTGCTATTGACCGTAATGTCACAGAATACTTTTCATTATCCCTTCCTGTAATTAAACTATACACCCAATTTTTATAAATTTTAAAACGTCTCGATAAAATTATGCAACAATTATATACTTTAAATCTCAAACAATTTGGTTGAGTGGTTTTTCCTTTGTTATATGGGGGTAGACAGACTGAACGATGATTATAGGTATTTATATAATTACGAACACACCTAAAAATATTCAGATATTGGTGTAATCGTATACAGCATTACAGATACAGTATGATAGCTGAAATATTTTGTGTATCCCTGATTTTGTACAGTAATTAATGAAATTTGGTTTTTTAGTGTGTTATGCGTTTTCTAAGTTGTTTACAACTTTTTTCCTTACTAAACGACGAAGTTTTATTTTAGTATTCTAGAAATGTTGGCAAGTGCTTCGTAATCTATGTTTGACATATGATTCTTCTTTCTTGTTTTATATATATTTAAGGTTATTTTCTCGAACAAAAGCTTTTAAAATAATTTTCTAACATCTATACTAAAAAGCTGATGTTTTTTGTAAATTTAGTGTAAGATCATTATTCCCAACGATAATGTAAACTTTTCTTTTATAGTTAAAAAATTATTTTAAAATTAAAGTTATTTTAAAAAGTTTATACGGGAAGTAATCAGAAATCACAAAAATCAGACTTAAAAATCTTTACTAGCAATTCAAAAGGATTCCCGTTTTCGAATAACGTTAAAGGTAAGATCAATGGTCAGATGTCGTTCCGCACATCATTGAGGCAATTGGTTAAATGCTCTTCTAAATCTGCAACATACTATAGAACAATAAAACATACAGACGTTTCAGAGTATGAAGTACAGAATCACAAAATTAAGCTAAAGTTTTAAATGGATGTTAAATTGCGTTTTTGAAATTTATCCATTTAATGAAACATTAATTTTTTGTAAGTTTTAATTTAAATTCTGAAAATTTCTTCCTATTCTATTTTTAAAGCACTACTTTTGAGTGTTATCTTCATTTAAACGTAAAAAGTTAGGCAGTCAGTGTACGACGTTACTTTTAGATAAAAACTGTTTTGAATAAGTGCAAGAAATGCATTAAATTATAGAAACTGGGATAGAATATACTAATTTACATATATATTAAAGTAAAATGCTTTCTGCATGCGTTAAAATATTCAAAGCTTTTCTCTTTTCTGTCTGTTCGCACGGCAAAATACTCATTTTGAGTTTAGATGTAGAAACTAGTCTAACGTCGAGATTTTCTCTAAAAGCCTGATATATGAAGTCATGTGATGAGAAAATTAAAATAAATGGATTAACGAAATAACTATTTTAATCAGAGTGTTTTGAATGTATTTAAATGATATAACGGATCAATTTGAATAATTATTTTTTGAAAGTTTCTTTTGTCATTATAAAAAAGTATTAAATTCTTAATTTGGAAAAAATAAATAAAACAAATCATTTTTTTTTTTTATAATTCTGAAATATATATTAAATATTGATTGATTAGGACACATCCTTTACAGTACAATTTGTCAAGTGTCTTCCGCAATTATCAGAAGTGGAAATTAGTTTAGATTACGTTTCTAATATTTTGTCTTTATTATCTTGCAAACCAAATTTAACTTGTCCCATAATATTTTCTTTCAATTACTAAATTTATTATTAGTATTTCCTTTTATTTGAAAAAAGTAAATTTATTAAAGTCTGATCGATTTAATTGTAATCTATTTATTGTCGCTCCGTCATCCATTGTTGTATAATTGTCCAGAGAAGCTCTTCCCAATATCAAGAACTAACAAAAGTTGAAAATTCTTAGGCAGCAGTGAAAATTCTTAGAAGCCAGCTTAAGCAATCATTTTTTCATCATTAAACACATTCCCTGCAAAATAGGACACCGGCCACTCGTAATCGTATTCGTCTATTTTTGAGTGATGTGTGCAGGGTTTTTCCCGTCCCTTGTCATTCCGATAAATCACGACAAAAACCTTCATTTAGTGAATGAACGAACTATCAGATTCGCCAAATTGCGAGTTCTCAATTTCTGCTTTGTTTGTTTTTGTTACACTTGAGATTATTCTCCGTGTTTTTGGACGATTGTGGTCGCTTTACATGTTCAATCGCACTATATCATTTAAATAACTCTACTTATAGAGATACTTAATCAATACCAAATCATTTTAGCAACAGTCATACCCACAAATGATTAATGCGATATGTATTTGTCCGTTGTAAAATCACAAGCAAGTTTATTAGCATCATGTATCAGATAGAGAAAAGTTTTGCAAGAATGTAGCATTGAAATTAGCCGTATTTATAATTTGTATCTGAAGCTAAGATTTGTATCATTGGCCGATGAATCTTTTCTATAGTTCAGAGTCAAATCTCATAACAATTTTTAGGGTACATTTTAACCCCTGTAAATCGGTGATAACTATTTTGAATTTCCATTTATAGTGCTAAAAGAATGTTTGAAACATTTATACATTACGAAGAAATTTAAAATGTACTTAGTTTGAGCTGTTTTTATAGCAGATAGTCACATTTTTATTTTCTAAGTACAGAAAATAAGATTATTTTAGGATTTATTAATAAAAAGGGTATACAATAAAAGGCTAAAGATAAAATTATCAATTGTTCTACACCGAATTTATTTTTTTAATATTTATTTCCACTTGACTTCACTTACTTCATATTTGCTAAATTGCTAATGTTAACTAAATCCCAGTGAAAACCCTGGATATGTGTCATTTTGAAGAGAACAAATTAACTATTGAATTTAAAAATTAAATTGAGCAAAAATTTTAAGATGACTTCTACATTGTAAAAATTAAATAGAAACAAACCATGAAACTGAATGTTAAAATAGTAAAAAAATTAATATCCTTACATTTAAGGACATTAATAATTAGGGTACTACTCTGTTAACCCGTCGACCGATTTCGAAAAAATTATACAAATCGCCAAACTAATAGCCAAATTATACATATTGACGTAATTTTATTTTAAATAATATAAAAAAACAAATATTTAGTAGAATATTAATAAAAATACAAATAAAAAGTCGAAATAAAAATCATTTGATTACGTTTTAAACACGTGTATCGTATCTAATGTCATTGAATTGACATTCACGATCATTCATTATTAGCATTTAATCTTATAATTGGGCGATAGTATTTTGGTCGACAGAATAACAGAGTAGTACCATAATTAGCGCCAAATAATCGCGCTATTTAAAATAAATATTTTCGCAGATGATATTTTTTCAGATAAAGAAAAAAATAATATTAATAAGTTGGTAAAAAAGGTGGAAACCAAGAAATCAACCAAGTGGAAATTTTTATTCGTCCGAGTGACCCGGCGCCCAATATGATAGATTAATGAGAATTTTTTGGTCAGATAGAGTTTGTCTGCATTGAGAAATTGTAGTTTATAGTTAAAACAACATTATTATAGCTGTACTAAGGTTCGAGTCCTTGTCCCGGCTAATTTTTTCCTCCTGCTGGATTATTGTATAATTGTGTTTAAGTTTTTCTTATTAAATGTGCCCTTAATAAAGTTTAAAAACTATAGGCATAAAATAGCTTTCAGAAGTCAAAAAAATTAATTTATGACATTTTTTTAACTGTCAGAGGAAACACTCCTTCCAAAATAAAAAATAAAAAAATCACTAGGGAAAGCCAGATAAGAATAATGAAGGATTGCGCTATTGAATTATTCGGGTTGCGAAAAACATGGCATCCAACCTTTTGTATGTATTTTTAATAAAATAACGCCGGAAATGTAATAAACAAGTAAGAAAAATCACTCGTAAAACATAGTTTATGAAATACTTTCCAACACTTCCTCAAATCTTTATTTAAAAACCACATTATTTAAAGAAATAAGATTACTTTCTATAGCCAAATATGTATTCCAATACTTTTAGACAGCCCTGCATTTGATCTGTTGGTTGATATATTTACTATGTAATGGGAAAATTTAATTTACTAAGAAAATGTCAAGCAGGTTGAAATTTCTTTTCAAGCAGTTTATACTAATAGATGGGAACATACTTGAATACTTTTGTTCAGTCCTGTAGTTTACCTAGTACCTTCATTATATGCCAGTATTTAGCTTAAATTTATTTTAAAATTATTTAAAATACTCGTTAAAATATTGCAATCACATTCTGAGAAACTATCATTAAGAGAACATATTTAATTCCTTGCGTGGCTTTGTTCTACAAGTATTTTTTAGTTGTCAGAATGCAATTAAGCGTAAAAAATGCACAACTTATTTAAAAAAACAGCTTTAAATTATTTACGCTCATATTCAGTAATCTTTCCGAGCGCTTTTGTGTAAACCTGTATATCTAAATAGTGTAATTATTAGCATTTAAACACACCATATAATATGCATACATTTAGTGAAACTTAAACGTACATATCATAATTAAAATAAATTTCATCCTTACATCTCCCATCATCGGATACAAATACACTATTTCAGAAAGAATATACTACTTGAAATCCTTTGTGTGTCCCTGTAAATGATATGCATTTCGTATTATGCGTGAAATAACACACATTAAGCCTCAGCGACGTATATCAATTTGATGATACATGAAATAGTTTAATGTAATTAAAATATGTTGCACACAATTGTCCTCTTTACAGTTATGTAATGGGATTCTTTTTTTGTGGCCCTGTAAATGATATCTATTATAGATAAGTAATATCTATTTTTTCCACGGCATATTTTACAGAATGCGTATTTTAGTGAACATCGTAAATGCATATAAATTTGAATATATTTGACAGGGTGTAACATCTTTAAAATTTATTTGAAACAATTTTTCTTTATAGGTCGTAATGTAACGTTAAACTTTTCACTGTTCCTGTAAATAAACTAATGATACTAGAAACTTCTTTTGAAATAGAATTCATGCAAGGGTAAACTTTAATGACGGCCAAAAATTTCTGGGCTATCCGAGTATATTTAAGGAAGTTAAAACGCGGCCAGACGGTAAAACAAACCGAAATCATAAACACTTTTCAGCTTGTTGGAAAGTGTTAAAAAAGGGACGAATGCTAAATTTAGTAATTATTTTAATCAATTATCGTGGGAAATTTTAAAGATTTAAAAAATATATGGGTTGTTTTTATAAATTTTAATTAAAATAAGAAACATTTTTATCCCATGCAAAATTTCTGATAGAAAATGAATTTAGAAGAAAAGACTGGCAGCTGTATTTTTGCTCACACTGTAAAACATTTGTGGAAACGTTACTCCATACAATTGGTGTAAAAAAGGTGGCAAATGCTGCCTCCAGTTTCATGGAGTAATTGTTTTCACATATTTAATGGTGTAATTTGAACATATATTTCTGGTGTAACATGACAATGTTACACCGGTTTTGACGGTTAAAATACTCCATAAAACTGGAGGCAGCAATGCTGCCACCAATTTTACGGAATAACGTTTCCAAAAATGTTTCTCAGTTCATGGTTGAATAAATCATAACAATAGTAAAATCATTTGTTTTTCTAATCCCTAGCATTGACAAATATTCACTGGTTCAAAGCTATCACGGTCTGAGGAAGCTGACTGCGAATTTTTTCAAAGTAGTTTTCTTTCACGAGAAAGACAATTCGGGTCATTTTTCCTTCGAAACCCTTACTGAAGCCGTTTTACAGCAAAATTATCAACATAAACCGATATTCAACAATAATGTTTCCCTTTTGTTGAATTATTGTATTAATTGGGTTCAACTTTGCATTATTATATGTCCCTTTAATAAAAAAAAATTAATAATTTGAAAAACTAAAAATATATTAACATCTATCATAATTCAACAAAGGTTATTGATATTACAATTTTTTATATTCATCGTGCTGACTGAGTTCATTAAATAGCTTGGTGCCAGTAAAATTAAAACAGTTTACTTGTAATTAGCAGAAAGAAAGATTTCACCATTCAAATGGCATTCGACATGCGCAAAACGTGGTTTCCAACCATTGTGCATACTTTTAATAAAATACCGCCAGAGATTTATTAAAAACAGAAACAAATCATAAGTACCAAACTTACTGAAAAAACTTTTGCTGATTTGAGGCTAGACAAACTGACTGTGAAATTTTTTAATGGGAGTTTTCTTGAACAAGAAAAAATAATTCGGTTCACTTTTCTTTCTAAAGCTTTATTAACGCCATTTTGTGGCATAATTATCAAAGCAGACTGATATTTAACAAAATCCTATCTTATTAATTGTTATAGAAGATGCCTTTGAGCGCAAAATCAATGACAAATAGCCAGTATCAACGTTAATTTTTTCATCGAACGCTAAATATATTTGAATATACTTTTATTATGGATTTGTGATACTGATATTAACTAATTTCGATTATTTTCGTTTCTAGAAAAAACAATCGACAAGTAAAAAACCTATTATAAATTTTTTTTGAAAATTTTTTGCCGAAAGATCAAATAGTAAGTTTCGTAAAATTTGAAACACTTTAAATATATCTTAGATTTAATGATTTACAAAGTGTGTTTTAGTTAATTGTGTTTTAGTTAATAAGTTAGGTGTGTTTTAAATTTATTTAGGTGATACAGAAAATCAAACTAAATAATTAATTTTTACTAAAAGTTGTTTTTTTCATTCCGAACAAATAATAAATCTTTAATTTAAATATTAAAAATGGTTCAAAAGGATTTGTATTATATCTATTTGAAATATTCAGTGTAAAATATGACAACTTATTTTACACTGATGATGGTATTCTACAGTTATCAAAACTAGTTTTCAACAAGCCTTTCATGCTATTCATGTTGTTTATCGATTTATAATGTATTTCTCTAACTAATTTCTTATTTTAAATATCCTATGAGATATTTGATGCAATATAATTTGTTATGATAAATTATTTTCCTAAACTATCAGAGATGATTAAGATTCATTAACGCCAGAACAATTTTAAAAAGTATATTATAATCGCATCTGTACGTCTTTAAAAAACAAATAAGAGAAGGGGAAAATATTGCTTCGCAGTAAAAATCATTATAGATTCCAGTCATTTCTTCAAGTACTGTTTGCTTGACTAAAAAAATCTATTTATTTTTCTCAAGAATTTTGTCATATTATTTAGTTGAATACACTTGTGAAAGCTATAACTCAATTTTTTAACATCCATTTCACTTTATTTGAAAATTCATCATTTAGAACAGCATTCTATTTTCTAACAGAAAAGCTTTCTAATAATTTCAATAATTTTAATACATTATAATTCTAATAATTCTAATAAATAAGAATTCTAATAATCCTAATAATTTTTCACCGAAATGTTTTCTAGTACAGTAGGGATATTTACAAAAATTGGCCTTGAAATAAAAAACCTTGAATTCTACGATTTCTTGAAAAAGCCCCAGAGTAACACATTTTCTTCCATTGAATTATTTAAAACAAAATCATGTAAACGGTATAGATTATAGTTTATTGTCCCAGTTATCTTTTGTTGTTCTGGTGGCTAATAGACTTGTTTGTGACCCTTTAAATATTAACTGAAATTTTTAAATATTACTTCTTAAAATAATGTCAAAGCTGATACCAGCTTCTGCTTACAAACAATTTATATGCCCAATAAAAACTCATTATGTTTTTGATCTGTAATTATTCGTATATCCACATAAACAAGTGACATTAAAAAAACTACTTTAGTTGATATTTTTGTTTCCAATGAAATTTAATAAACAATGAAGTCATTTTTTCTGATGCTGTTTTCGAAAAGTCAATATTACTTGTATTTATTTATATTTTTGGGGTGTTTTTTCTTGGATTGGAGTGAAAGATATCGGATTCAGAAATACAGTCTTGTTTCGCTAACGCAGATATTAGTTTCCTTGACAAATTTACGTATTTTTCTAGTGTCACTTTTTCTTACGCTACTCCAATGACTTAAAATGATTCGCACTGTTGCTGGCTCCTCATGTGGGTCTCTATCCTGCTACCACCGTTATCGGTGGTTCTACTTGTATTTAGCCCAGAATCAGCGATCTCTCTGTTCTTCAAGAAAATTCTTGAAATTTTTAGACTTCTAAACAACTGTTAATTTTCCTTCTTTCCTGAATTGGAAGTTAAAATCAAAAGAAGAAGGGGTAACAATACATTCCACAGTAGAATCCCGGCTTACGTTACCCCACATTTACGTCTTTTTGTCTAGAAAAAAATGCTCAGATAAGGCTCACTTTGATTTTTTTATAATACTTTTGGCTCTATGGCGAGAAACATCCGTCGGATAGTCAAATGACACAGACAAACAAATAAGAAATGTCAGTAGAAAAATCTTAGAAAAGTCACTCCGCTGTTAAAAAGGTTTCTAAAAGTAAAAAAAAAGTAAATTTTTTCGGTTCAAACTTCATCGCAAGATTCTTTCGCACCTAAAAGACTTGAATAGGACAACTCAAAGAACAATAATTTGTAAGTTAACAACTTATTAATTTATTCCAAAGGTTGGCTAATGCTAATTGTATGTAATTTAATCTCTAAAAACAACAAAATACCTTCATTAGATTTTGAGCAATTTTGACTTATCTTTTAATTTATCCTTTATTGCTTATCTAAGTGTAATTCTACTTACATCCATTTTACTTGCATTGCTAGTCTTGGAATGCATTGCTGCCTTATATCCAGATACTACTATACTTTATTAAACATAAGCAGTTTCTGAGTAATACCCAAATCATATCTCAGGTGGTAAGAACTTGAGCAATCATTTTTAATTTTGTCGAAAACCTATTAGCTGCTAAACACTGCAGAATTTCAATTTCTTCACGTCAGATAGAACAAAACACTATTTACAAAGCAATTTGTTAGATACCTTATTTCTTTTACTTGTTGTTTTTAAAATTCTATTACGTGAAGATCGATTAAAAATTGTCGAGTCATTTGCACTTAAAACAATGTAAATAGTTTAGAATTTCTTTCTCGCAATTATTCCATAATGAACTTAAAACATAATAAATAAATAAAAATGTAATACAAAAAAATAAATAAAAATACATATATGTAGCCAAAGTATGTGATTAAATACTAAAATAGTCGGAATTAACATGGAAAGATAAATAATGATATATTTTTCAATTTTATTGACAAATCCTCTATCATATGGCTAACGTAAAAATAATGCATGTAATAATTTTTCGAACTTTTACCTATACACATTACAGATATTAATCAGATAAAGATATTTTTGAATGCTGTTACAGGGAAATCTAAATGTATATATGCATATCGAATGCAAAATATCTTTTACAGTTTTAAATTTAAAACGATTTTCATTTTTGTTCATTCCTCCAAATAGTATATTATTTAACCCCTGAACCCAGTTATCTTGCGGAATGAACTAATTGTTTATAATTGTGTAACACTTTGTTTTACTCGTAGTATAGAAATTATTATTTTAACAGTTAATATAGTGCGTCTCAAATTTATATGGACAGACATTTTTGTGAAATAACATCTCAGAAAATGAAATCATAATCAAAAAAGTATCAAGCATATGGAATCATAATTAATAACATAAATTTATTATAAAAGAAAATACAATACAAGTTTTAGAGAAGTTTTGTAAAAAACTAAAATTTTATATACGTTGTCTCAAAAACATATAGACAATGATCCCAATAGCCTTTATTATCCCTGTATCATAAAAATGCATTTTCTGCGTTTTGTAAATGTGAAGTAACAGCTTTTAAATATAAAATCAATGTCCGTTCTTCAAATGTCTAACAGTTGGAATGTACCTCGCGAAGTTCAATTCTCTTATGCTGTTTTAGCTAAAATTTCGCATATAAAGGCTCAAAATGTTAATATTTCTGATAGTGTTAAACACATGAAGCGTAACTGATCCGTAATTTATGAAATTTTATGAAAACTTTGTTTTATGAAAACGAAACAACGTTTACTAAGAACATCTTTATATCAAGATAGAGGGATTTTACGAGCACTTTCGACCCAGAAGAAGACCCAGGTTCGTGAAAATGCAAAGCCTTTAGCGTATTCCATTACGAGATCTATTTTTAATCGTCACTTACAGGCAAGCAAAAATTTATAAAACTATTGCAGAAAGTATCAGACCTTATGTCGAAAGTGCAATATAGAAAGGCACATATTTTTTCAAGAACCAAATCTGCTTCTTGGATGGTTGAATTGTTAAGTATTTCTTCAGTGATGAAAATAAATTTCGATCAATGTTCTTGACGACTGAACACACTATTGACATGATTTTCAACGAGAATCTAACAAACACTTTAGTCGATAACAAAGAAGAAATACTTTCATCAGGAGCGTTTTCTTTTTCGTAAAATAACGGATATTACTATATTTAATGGGAAACATTGCTCTGTAGATTATCAAAATGTCTTCAAAAGCAATCTTTTTTCGTTTGGAATTATCTCAAGAAGAGAAAACTAAAAATTCCAACAGGAGAATGCATCAATTCATACCTGTCACCCAACAACAGCTTAGTTAACGCAGAATCTTGTAACAGTTATAGTCTGGAAAGCAATCAGCCTAGACCCAAATCCAATTAAAAACTTTTGAAGGGTACTTGCACGAGACGGGTAAGCTCATCGTCGTCTATTTTTTACTATTGTGGAATTAAAGTAACAAATAGAGCAGAGTTGGTCCTTTTTACAGCCAGACATTCTTGAAACACTAGTTCGAAGCATATTTGATGGTATTTTCAAGATAATTCATAGGAACGAATCCAAAATTTGAATTAAAATGTAAAATACTCGAAAAGTCCGTATATTCATAAAATTCTTCAGCCTGTTTTTTTTTTTTTTTTTTTTTTTGAAATTCTATAAAATTGACACTGTATTTCTTTGTTGTAATGAACTTTTATTATGATATCATATACTTATTATTTTTTCGTGATTATGAATTAATTTTTTGATCTATTTATTCAAAACGTCGTCTGTCCATATACTTTTTAAAAGCGGTATATTTTTACTTTATTATTTATTTAGTTAAATACATGGAGAAGAATGTATATTCATTATGGAATACAACACCTCTAATAAAATATCCCATTAATTAAGTACCATACTGAAATTTAAGTATCCCTATATCACAAACAATACAGTTAAAGTAAAATAAAAAAATTATATTCGTGTTTATATAATGACAAATAATAACGATATATGCATTAGGGCGGAGCGTAATTTCTCCCTAGCGCGGAAAAGTTGTCTAGTGGTATCAGTAATATGCTCACAAAATTTCAAAACAATCAATAAATATCTTCCGGTTCCACTTTTGGGTCGAAATATGTAATTTTAGCCAAAAATGTTGTAATTTTTCACATTTCAGTAATATTTTTAATTTTCCATTTTTTCTTCGCTCTAGTGCGGAAAAACTGAAAGAGTACATAAGGAACGCATGTCCAAAATATTAGAGTAATTAAAAAATCTCTTCTGGTTCCACTTTGGGTTCTAAATGTGGGAAATTTGTCGAAAATTATACAAATTTTCACATTTTAGTAATTTTTTTATTTTTCAATTTTCTATTCCTGCTGGCATGGAAATGTTCGAATAATATGCAAGAAACATAAGTAAAAAACTTTAGAATTATAAATAAATATCTTCCGTCTTCCTTTTCGGGGTTTAAAAATGTCAAAGTAGCCAAAAAGTATGTAACTTTTCACATTTCAGAGATTTTTTTTTTTTTTTTATCAATTTTCTTTTCTAGCTGGCGCGGAAAATTCGGAAAATCATAAGACAAACATAAGTGTAAAAATTTAAAATAATTAATAAATATCTGCTGATTTGACTTTTATTATTTAAACTGGCAAATTCATGGTGCGAATGTACTCAAAAATCATAGAACAATCGAATTAAAAGTGATCTGAGGGAAATTCCTCTAATAAGTTCTGCTTTCTGTTCGTTTACTGTAGTATTACTGATGGTTTAATTGTCTGCTCGTGATAGGTTTGTAATGAGGCTATTCAATTTTAGCTTCTATATTTTATTGAAAAATAGTGCATCTGAAAGTGTTTACAAAATTTTAATTATTGATATTGTGTTGAACTAATAGTGTGAATGGAAAATATTACACAGAAACATCACAATTATGGCGCCGTATACACGGTATTTGTCTCATCCCATTTTTGGGGATCCTGCTGAATTAAGAACTGGCGTTCTATCAACTTTTGAACATATAATGTATTTTTTGTTGGTGAGAAATGAATCGATATATAATTAAAAATCAGACCCGCCTTTGGGGTGATAACGGATTATGGGCTGAAATGGTTGAAGCAATTTATCAGACTCCTCAGATCCAACGAATTCTAGGCCAAGAATAGTCCAAATGATTGGTTCATATAATGATAAATACAAGAGTATAAAGAAGTTTGACGCTGAACAGACGAAGTCAAAATTGAAAATGTTCTTATTGGAAGGGAAAAAAAGTCTGTTTGAGAATTTTTCTTATAAGAGCAAATTTCTAAAACGATGTAAATGCCCACGTTATATAAAAATTCCAGAATTGGAAGACAATTTTTTAAGGATCAAATAACTTCAAGGAAATTGTCATAGACCCAATTGATACATTCGGAAACACGGTCCAGAACACGGAAACTTAGTAAATGAATGAGCAGGTTCGAAAAAGAATAAGTAAGTTTCAGAAAATGGTATAAAAGGGAAAAAACAATCACTACTGCTTCATCGAAGACTTAGAGTTATTTAAATCTTTTAGTCTTGTTGATGAACAACTGTGTCACGATCTTAGCGATAAACCTTTATTGTCATTGCTTTCGAACATAAATACTATAAGTATATCACGAACAACCCAATCGACATGCCCTAGCCAGAACTTGAAACACAATAGGAGTGTCCGACTGAGTTGCAGTATCAGTAACAGGCGCATTTCTTGAAGACCGATTTGTGACACGTGACGACATGTCCTATAGACAGGCATAACACAAGAGAAAGAAAAAAAATCACATGAAATGCCAATTCCAAGGTTAGAGTTTCATATCCACCAATACCTTGAAAAGATTGTATTTTAACCGTCGAAAAGATCAAACTTTAATTCAGAGAAATATTGAGGGAACGGTCCATCAACAAAGACTGCTTGAAGAATACTGGACACTTATAAAAGAACCTGGATCCGATTATATAGGGTAAGTGTCACCAATAACTTCTTCTGCTATGTTTCTCATATGATTTTCCCTATTTTCCGCTTCAGCAAGAAGAGAAAATTGATAAGAAAAAAAAATCTCTGAAATGTGAAAAGTTACATACTTTTTGGCTACTTTGACATTTTTAGACCCCGAAAAGGAAGACGGAAGATTTTTATTTATAATTTTAAAGTTTTTTACTTATGTTTCTTGCATATTCTTCGAACATTTCCATGCCAGCGGGAATATAAAATTGAAAAATAAAAAAAATGACTAAAATGTGAAAATTCGACACATTTCACATATTTAGAACCCAAAGTGGAACCAGAAGATATTTTTAATTACTCTAATATTTTGTACTTGTGTTCCTTATGTACTCTTTTAGTTTTTCCGCACTAGGGCGAAGAAAAAATTGAAAATTAAAAGTACAGTAGAGCCCCGATTATCCGCGAGCGGATGATCCGCGGTGCGGATTATCCGCGACGATTTTTTTTCAGTTCATTTTTCACTTTTTCAATTCATGTTAAGGAAAATACAATCATATATATTATAAAGCAGAAATTTTGAAACTTCCAAACGGGTGTTTTTAAAAACTACCCGATGGATTTTTTGCAGATTATATAAATCGATAAGAAATATTTTTGCGGAGGTTTATGATACACATATACAGGGATAACTCTGATTTTCCGTACTAAATTTCGTATTTTTCGGTTATTTTTGACGGAAGGGTTGCAACAACTAATTTTTCGGCGATAATTATATTTCAAAAAAGAAATGAAATGCTTTCTCTACACTGTTAAAAATTTCTTCGTCAGAAAACGGTCATTTGAACGGCAGCATTCTGTCCGGCATTTTGACCGTAATTCGAGATAACGGTTACTTAACCGTATTAAACATATATTGTCATATGACCGTAAAAACATATATATATGGTCATTTGACCGTAGTTGTATAAAATGGTCATTTGACCGTAATTGTATGAAATGGTCATTTAACCGTAATTGTATGAAATGGTCATTTGACCATAATTGTATAAAATGATCATTTGACCGTAATTGTATGAAATGGTCATTTAACCGTAATTGTATGAAATGGTCATTTGACCGTAATTGTATGAAATGGTCATTTGACCGTAATTGTATGAAATGGTCATTTGACCGTAATTGTATGAAATGGTCATTAGACCGTAATTGTATCAGATGATCATTTGACCGTGAAATATACATGGTATGGTTTTTTGACCGTATTATGATTTTATTAACATATGACTGTAAAATATGTATGTACGGTCATTTGATTGCATTATGGTTTTATTAATATATGACCATAAAATATATAGGATGTTTTTGAATTTGATCGGTGAATTGAGAGAGGTGACAGTAGGCATCAAGAGGATGAAAAATTGTCATAAAACATCTGATGGTTGCAAGCCACATTGAGAAGAGAAATTCACAAAAGTAGTTAGGAAGGGTGTTACATTCAGTGGAACAAATAATAAGCAGACAGACATTTATTTGACCTAAGCAGGATTACAATGCATTACAGTTTGACATCAGAAGGACATGACAAGGAATTTTCATAGGAATTGTTTGAAATTGAGCCCACGAAGGTAATTGCACAGAAAGCATCTACAGGATTGCTGTGCAATGATATTCGCACATGTAATTTAGAACAATACCTTTAAAAATTTCTTGTCATGTCTTTTCTGATGTCGAATTGTAATGCATTATATTCCTGCTTAGATCAAATAAATGTTTTCCTATTTATTTGTTCTACTCAACACACACATTTAACTATTTTTGTGATTTTCTCTCACTCAACGTGGTTTGAAACCACCCCATGTTCCATGAAAATTTTTCATTCTCTTAACGCCTACTAGAAACCCTCTGATTTTGTTGCCCAAATTCGGTAACACCTTGCATATTTTATAAACATATACTAATAAATCCATAATAAAATCAAATGATAGTACATAAATATTTTACAGCCACATGTTAATAAAATCATAATACAGTTAAATAACCACAATAACTACTCTGAATTTGTCAGTCAAATTCAAAAACACTCTGGACATGTTTGGTCTTTTGACTATAAATTTTAGATAAGTTATTTAACCATATTTTCAGTTTGTTATATAAGCTTTATATATATATATAGTGGCGCCAACTTTTGAAAAATATTGGGTGAGCTCAAAATTTTTTGAACAAATACAAACTTATTGGGTGGGCTCAATTATTAATGAGTGAATGGAGATATCAAATTATTGGGTGGGCTCGCACCTGATGGACCCATACAAGTTGGCGCCACTGTATATAAAGTTTATATAACAAACATATATATATGATTATTTGACCTTATTAAAAATCAGACAAAAAAAGCTCATATATATTTCTCATGGTTATAAAACTATAAATTAAAAATGTATGTAATAAATTAGAAATAAAAATTTTGATTTTATGTAACAAGAATATTAGAAGTACATGTCAAATTGTATTAAATTGGTCTCAGTCTTAAAAAAGTAAAATAAATAATTAGCTGTTCTTGTACAATAAATAATAAATTAAAAAATATAAACAGAATAGTATGTAATATTGATTATGCCCAACCAGGAACCAACTTTTCTTTTAGCCATATAACAAATAATTCATTACTGCACTGGAATAAAATTTCTTAATCATGCAATATAAATTATTATCCATGTATAACATGGGTTTCTTTTTCATATTATAATATCGATATTTATTAAACAAGAACATCAATGTATTTTAAAAAAAATCATATATTTTCAAATAAAATTTTAAAAATTCACCAAAATTTTACAATTACTTCCAAGATTCTTGTCATTTGTAAATTAGAATTTATTTTCTCTCAACATACAAATTTATCTAAATTTTCTTATTTTCAGTTAAATGCTTAAAACTGCCACTTCCTAGCAAATCAAACTTTTGTGATTTTTTAAAAATGAAAAAATAGTGTTTTGTTATTCTTGCAAAACTTAGTATATAGTTTAAAATGTAGAATACTAATAACAGACTTTTAGAAATTCTGTATGTAGTTAACTTAATAGATTTTTTACAATATCAATTAATAAATTATTATAGATCAATTAATTACTGAAAAGTTTACTACAGTATGTTGGGATTTTAATCCTTTATGTTCATAATTATGAATTTGTGAAACTTTCGTTTTCCAAAGCATTTTTCGTGAACATTTGAAGCTTTAGAAGATTTACACAATAATTTAATAAATTTTAGAAGAATTTTGCTAAATAAAATTAATTAAATTTGAATATATAGGGATTCTGAACAATATTTATAACTCCAATCATTTTTTTTTATTTTTTGTAATTTATAAAATAAAGAAATGTACAAATATAATACTCTTACAATTGAAATATAGAAATATTTCCAAACTTAAACTTCTCCCCCCCCCCCTCTATTCTTTCAATGCCAAAATAGTTAAAAAGATGAAAATGCAAAATAAATCATCCTTTTAGAAATATTTTTGTTTTTTGCAACCAATAATGTTTTTACAACAAAATAATGTAAAATAAGTATAGTTCATTCTAAATTGTATTACTACAATCAATGTACCAAATGAATCTTAGAACAAGTTATTTTAATGGTGATTTAAAATGCCATTGGGAACTAAAGAATTAATGAAATTATGAATAATTTATTGCAGAATAAGTTTTGAATATTTAGATTTTGAGTTGATATACAAAAATATACATATTACTATACTTGTGTTTTTTAAACATATTTCCTATATATATATATATAAAAATATTTTGTAACAAATTTAATACAACTGCAAAAAATCTGAAGACAATATCGAATTATTCACAACTTATTCTCTAAATGACTTATACAGTTGCAGCACAATCATTGATTATCCAAAATGTATGAATTTACATTTAGTATTGAAGTGGAATACAAGTTAACTTAATGGGCCGACACAAACAAATATGTAGAAGTTTAATTGACTACAAAAAACATGCATAAATTGAAAATCATTAAGTATCATTTTCAATATGAAAAAAAAAAAAAAAAAGGATTGATTGATAAATTAAAATGAATCCAATAAATTTATAAATTTTTACAATTATGAACAAACAGTATTTAACAAAACTTCTACATATTAGCCACTGGCAGAGAAAATAATAAAAAATATTGATACATGTGTATTTAGAAAAAACGTACTTAAAACTTAAGCTTGTTGATTTTATTTAATATATTAAAAAAATAAAGATAATTGTGAATCAGAAATAATCAAAAAACAAATTAAAATACAGAAATACATTTATTGTAATAAATAAATTACATTAAATTATTATACATGGTTATATTAATATAACTTTTTTCACAATTTTTTTTTTTTTTTGTAGAAATATGATACAATAATATAATGAACTGTTCCAATCGATTTGCTGTAGTTTGTTCCACACACAGGATTTATCAACATTGAATACCTTAAAGAAAAAGTTAAATGCATTAAACTTAGCTGCTATAATATAACGATACTTTGATAAAAAATATTCAAATATATTTTCAATACAAAGTAATTTATAGGAAGTTTTATAAAATCATCTAAAAGCTAAGATAAAAAAAAAAAAAAAAAAAAAAAAGCCATTTACAGGGTTGGTGATTTTTGACATGTTTCAATTTATAATGGGTTTAAATTATGATGTCAAAATGCTCGTGAAAAAACCCATAAAAAACCCAAAATACTTCACTGATTTGAAAATTTTCACCTTGATCCAGACAAAATATGTACAATATGAGCTTTAAAATGTCACTCACTGTTTTGCTTAAAAGGCAAATAAAATAATAGAAGAGATGTTACAAGTTGAAATTACAACCCAAAATACTAAGAAGTTTAAAATAAAACATATTTTTAACTATAGTAACATACCATTATTTTCAACACAATCTACCTGATTGGTAAAGTAATCATACGAAATAGTAACATATTTCTTATTCTTTTAGTCACTTTTTTAAGAAAGACTGAGTTAAGTTTATATTGTATATTTTCTGTTCACATTAAATGTCACACATAACAATATTACACATAATTTTTAAAATTTACTATTTAATGTACATAAATAATTAGTACATATGCATAACATATTATTTTTAAGGGCAACTTTTTAAAAGAGTAACTTTTATTTATTTATTTTTTTTTTTTTTGGGGGGGGGGGGAGGGTAGAACTGTGCTTTTCTAAAAAGGATACACTAAGCTCACATGAACAGAACATTTTTTTTCTCTTATTTAATATCTTTTTAATTTCACTATTACTTTTAAAAGCTTAAGGTTTTTTTTTGGGGGGGGGAGGGGGGTAAGAAATTAAATTTAGAAAAGTGCAGATATTTTTAATGTAGATATATAAATATCAACATTGAATACCTTAAAGAAAACATTAAATGCACTAAACTTAGCTATAATATAACAATACTTTGATAAAAGACATTGAGATAAATTTTCAATACAAAAGTAAAGTGTGTGTGTGTATATATATATATAACAAGATAATATGCATCAATTTTACTGTAATCTAGACGATAAACATTCCATTAACATTGAAATCGGATTATTAATGTTATTATAATGTTGTGTTTTGTAATGCTAAACATTTACAAAACAAGAAGTCATTCAAAAAAAAAAAAAAAAAAAAGTAAAATCTTCATAAAATATCCTTTGTTTCAACATATAAAAGTATTTTTTTATTATAAAACTAAATGAAATTGGCTCGATCTTCTAAAAAAAAATTAACCTATGCCTCATACTGAAAATCTGCATAATAGAAGGAATTAAAGCATGAAACAATACCTGCATCCCGACCATCAAGGACAAGGGTTGACTGGGATACAAATTGATTTAGCTCACATTTAGCTTCAAAAAGAATTTGTGGTTACTTGCCAGTGCTGATTATTCTGATATATTTTATGAAAGTTAAGAATCCCCTAACTTTAGTGTCATAGGAAGGAACCCAAATGGCGAAATGGTATCATTAGATGCAATAGCTTTTTGTCTGAGCCTCCTTTAAAACTTTCTCTTCTAGTAATGATTTTGCTATCAAGTCCATCTAACTGACTATCAATTAACCCTTTCAGGGACAAGACATTTCTGCTCCAAAATTGTTTACACAACCAATTCTCACAAATCACAAACAAATTTATCTGATAATAATAAAAGACTCCTTATCACGTTTGTTATGAGATCAAAATTGTACTAAAAAATTGGTGCTACTTGGCATTTTGAGCAGCAAAATTAATTGATTGCTGACTGCAAACAGAGCCCATGAAAGATTTACCATTTTCTAATGCTTCATACACTCAGACTCATAAATCATTTGGCTATAAATAAATGTGCTGAACAGGTATGTGCCACAGCATGTTGAGTTGTAAAATTGATCCGAACTATTTAATTGCACAAATTAATTTTCATCTGATTGAAAATTCAAAAATATTTTTTTTCCGTTAATATATTTTTTACAATTATTAAAATATCATAATTTTAAATAAAATATTACATAAAATCATTGGCTTACTTAATGTTTACTTATTGTTATTAAAATTTGTTTAGTGTGTTAGTTTTTCATGCTTGTCATATCAAAACCCACCCTGGCAGATTACTTAAACCACAACCCTAGGCTCATTGCATTCCATTGGATAGTACATTCTTGCGAAAAAGAACTGCATAGAATCAAATTGGATAAAATATGTAAGTTTTTAAATTAAATTTATGAAAAATACAAACTTTTTTGGCAATTATTTCACCTAATTAGTATGTTTTAAAAATTTTACAATGAATAATAAAATAATTGTTGCATAATATTATGTTAGTGTAATCTAATTATCTTATCTTATGTTAGTGTATCTAAGTTGTTTTAACAGGTTACAGAACCGACATTCCTTTTTATTTCTTTTATGCCCCTGACGGCTCTTTTAAAAGGTCTAAGTTTGTTTGTATGTATCACCATGTTCTATTGAGTTTTGTCAGACCTTCAAAGTTGAAGGCATTCCAACCATGTGTAAATCTGTTTAGGGATAGTTACTGATCCACATTTTGTTGCAAATAGATGTCAATGTGTGCTTGCTTTCAACATAACTGGTTTCAAAATCCAAGTACTTGGGAATAAAAACAGCAATTAAATAAATTTTGATTAAAATGTTGAGAAATCTCAAATGAAAATCAAATTTTGAATTACTTAAAAGGCGCAAATGCCAACTTAGTAAAAAAGATTTCATGCCGGGAATCGAACCCGGGCCTTCAGTATAGCGCACTGACGTTCTACCGACTAAACCACATGGAACGACACCCAACAAGGAACTTTTTGCTATTACATGTTGGCAACGCTACAAACGAAGCACAAGATGGAATACAATCCACGAGCCACTGATCTGGGACAGTCACGAAACTCAAATTAATCCGGCATCGATTGAATCAATCAATTTTGATCGTTGAATCATCGATATTCATTCGATACTGGATTAATTTGAGTTTCGTGATTGCCCCAGATCGGTGGCTCGCGGATTGTATTCCATCTTGTGCTGCGTTTGTAGCCTTGCCAACATGTAATAGCGAAAAGTTCCTTGTTGGGTGTCTTCCATGTGGTTTAGTCGGTAGAACATCAGTGTGCTATACTGATGGCCCGGGTTCGATTCCCGACATGAAACCTTTTTCACTAAGTTGGCATTTGCGCCTTTTAAGCAATTCAAAATTTGATTTTCATTTGAAATATATTCAAGGTGAATTTTCTCTCTGAAAAAATTTCCACGCATTAATGTTGAGAAATTATCAATCATTATTTTAAATTTAATCAAGAGTATTTTATTAATCATATATAGGGATTTATATTTTAACCTTTTATAATGTGAGATAGTTTTTATTCCATTTAAATTTAATCAAAATTTATACCAGAATTTTTGAACAAATTATACTTTTATAACATCAGTGAACAAAGCTGTAAAATTGCTTTTTTTTTATTATTGAAAAATATTATTAAAAAATTCTGGTGTGAATTTAACATTACAAAGCACAATTTTCTAGATCTCAAAAAGTTAATAAACTTTTGGAAGATACACCAGTAGAACTCCATTTTAATTTCGATCCACCACATTTATATTATTAATTTTTAAAAATAAAATAAAAAAATCTAGATCTTTTCCACTTTCATTCATGCATATACATTTGTATGCATAGATAGCCAGAAAACATTTTTAGTTGTCAATAAAAGACATCTGCTTTTTTGAATCAAACACAAAAAATTATGTATAAATTTAATTTATAAATTTAGATGGTTTATTTATAACAATCAATAGAAAGAAATCATATCTTAGCATGTTAACAAAAAGTCAAATTTTAAATTATTAAAAAATACATTACAAAAGACCTTACCCAACAAATTTTCTTATCCTAGTAGAAAGTAAACTGTTCTAGTAATAACTTAAAAATTACACATCTAAATATTTCTTAATAAATTTTTAGATATTAATTAATAGTCAAATAGATAAGTATAAATAGCATTAACCATTTAACATATTTTAGCTTAAGTTCTCTATTAGCACTTTAATTTTAAAATTCAATACTTGATATATATATATATATATATATATATATATATTCAAATGGTTAATATTGTTTACTATAATTCAATTTAATTCTTTTATTGATAAAATCCATTGGTGAATCTTGTCTACTTTTAATGGTATTATATATATATATATATAAAGCTTTAAAAGGATGGACTTATGCCTGCTTTCTTATGTCCTCTATTCCTAAAATGTGCAAGATATTTATAGTCAAACACAATTTTCTTAACAAATCTTGATCTAAATTCTATATAAAACAACTTATTCAAACTATAGATTTAAATCAAATGAAAAAAAAATTAATTCATTAAAATCAAGCTAATAATTATTTAAACTAACAAATCATGTAATTAAATAGAAATACAATGTATCTTTGGCAAAATTTCAAATATGTAACTATGAGAATTGAAAGTATTATACCAGATTTCTTGTTATGAAAACATCAGAATGGCAGGCATCAGATATATCAAAAAGCAGGACATCAAAAAACTTCAATTAAACCCTGAAAAGAAACAGATGAACAATTAAAAGCAGTACATGAAACAAAACACACAACAAAAAGTACATGAACAGACTGATAAGGGGCTGGTATATATAATATATGTTATCACTTTAGGGAAGAGGGGGGGAGGGGGTAACCTGGCACAAGATGTCTTAAAGTATCTCTAGAGAGAATGGTAATTTGTCTTTTCATATCATTATCATGCTTGATCCAAACCAAAAATCTCTCTTTTTATTTGTGACTAGTTATTTGCTTCAAAATTTCAACATAGTTTGTAATCTGTTCTTATCAAAATACAAAGTAATTAAAACTTTTAAATGACTATAAAATTATCTTATCTAAATCAAAAATGTGGTGGAATACTTCCAACATTTGGCATTCCTATTTTTATGTCATATGGTTATGCATCAGGGTTGCTAATCATACAGCGATGAAATTCCCTGATTTTTCTATGTGCATTTCACGAAAATACTAATCTAGCAGTGTAGTGCTTAGTGGAGATGCTGTGAGTTAAACAAATATTGCATCACTCTACACTCAAATTTCCTAAATACTGATGACAAGTAAAAAATTTTCTTATATTCTCCTCTCCTCCCCTCCCCCCACACAGGCACACTAAAATTCAAAAAATGCTCTGAAAACTATAAATGGAATTACTTTAATAATTTATAATCATTATAAGCTGCCAACAAATTATTAAAACTTGCTATACAATACTGAGCTACCATTTACTTCTCTGTATCAGAAAATCACTAATGCCCAGATAAACTGTATTTTCAATAGGAGGCAAAACAAGAAAAGAAGCAGATACTTCAGTGATGAGATGCAGTCTTGCGAAAGTTGTTTATTGTAACTTGAAAATAGAAAACAATGTTGGGAAATGTTTAAAAAAAAAAAATCCTGCCTACTACCCCTCCCAGGCCTGTAGCTAAGGGGGCGCTATGGGTGGCTCAACCCCCCCCCTAAAATATTTTGAGCCCCCCCCCCCCCCCTGGAAAAGATTCCAAGGTCACTAAATGAATTTCTGTTCCTAAAATTCAAATGAAATTCTGTTCAAAATTCTAATTTAGTTTTGAGACTTTTTCACAGTTTTGCAGTTACTAAATTGTATCTAAAAATAGTATTTTAACATTTACACATCCTATTTGTACATTTGAAGCTAACAGATGTTTAATTTTGCACCAGTTATACACTCAAAATTTTCATCATCCTATACTTTTCTTAGCATAAGATGAAGTTATTACAACAGTTTAATAAGAAAGATAGTACTTATACAATGTGAATATGCATTAATTTAACTTTCTGCGTTAGAGAGAGAGAAAAAAATATATATGAGCCCCCCCCCCCCCCATGGTTCACTTCTAGCTAAAGGCCTGCCTCCCCCCCCCCCCCCCCGGGTAGGTGTAAGAAGGTTGTTATTGTTGAATGCATTATGTAACAAAAGGCAAAAGCACAATTAAATTGTTTAAAATAGTATATATTTCTTTTAAATAGTATATGATATAAAATTATTCATACATAATTATATTTTACTCGCTTCTTTTCATTTGAATCAATGAAGTATGCAAATAATAAATGCATAATTATATGTGTGTATCACATTGAACAAATGAAAAAACACCAGCAAAAATAAAAGTAATTTTAGACATTGATAATGATACCATTAAGAAAGGAGGGGGGGGGGGGGGAGTCGACAGGATGATTACATGATATCAGAGGTCATTTAAGAATTACATAAGCAGTAAAGGGAAGAGGGGGTCCAGTGTCAGCTTATTTTTGCAGATAAGTGGGGGGAGGGGGGGACACGAGAATTCTTATATAAGCATTAGGCTTTGAATAAACTATAAGTTAATAAAAATCAAAAGATCATTACTTGAATGACTGTTCTGCAGATGTTGAATTACTTCAGAAAAAAGATATGGAGCATAAATAAGAGTTGAAAATGAACATTCTAGATTGTCACTACATTGAAAACATAATAATAGACAATATGCAGAAACATTGATTCAAAGATCAAGACAACCAGAATAGAAATGAAAATGCTGAACACATATTGCTATGACTCTGGTTTAAATTTTTAGGTATGTACCTAAATAAATTAAAAACTTGTATTTTTAGTTTTTTTTTTCTTTTTCGTTTAAAGATTATAAATAATAATGCATTAAAAACTATTTTGTATTCTATGAGCTGTTTAATTTAATAAGTGACAACCTATTAAACTGATTTTGTTATTGTTTGATACCACAACCCCTATATACAGGGGTGGGGAATTTTTCCATATTCTTACCAGCCAAGGAATTATTTCACCAGCCCGCAAGATGCAACACACACGCTGTTGAAAATAGTTATGACAAAATCGCATGCGATTACAGACAAAATTACTATTAATAAAATGCACTTTCATAATTCTTTTTTGTATAATATTAGGAATTATACATAACAGAGGTAAGATTAATATTAGATAGAACATAATGCCATATTTACACTGTAAAAATTTGGAAAGTTAAAGTATCTAGATTAAAAAATGTTTCTGATAATGTGCCTATTGCCCACAGTTTTTCAAAAACTAAAAATGCACTCGCCTTGTGAGAAAATCCACTCGCCAATGGCGAGCAAAATGATGTATTTCCCCACCCCTGCCTATATATATATATTTATTTATATAAATTTGCTGGATTAATAACAAATTTATAGCTAATTTTGTATGACAAACAATTTTGATGTTAATATGTCATAAAATCTTACATAAGCAATTGGGAGGGGTCTATCGTTTGCTTATTTTTTTCATACAAGGGGCAGAGAGGCAAGGAGTAATGCTTAAAATTAGTAATAAAATGTGTAATTAGTAGCCATTTTTCTCTTTAATTTTACAAAGCAATAAAAATGGAAAAACAAGGGTAGGATTAAAGATCAATGTAAATCAGAAAAAAGGACTTGGTATGGCCATTTTATAAATTAGCACATTGAGAAATTGGGTTAACCCAATTTTTCATAATGAATCATAATTAAAATTTCAATTTTCCATTTTAATATATAGATTTATTAAACTTAAATTCAGTTAAACATTATTAAAAACTACTTAGAAAATACTTAATAATGTGTAGCTTACAATTAAAATGTTTCATGGTATAAAAGCCAATAATGTTAAAAAAAAAAAAAAAAAAAAAAAAAAAAAAAAAAAAAAAAGCTGGTTAAAACTAATGAAAACCACCATACTGGCTTTTTAATTTTAGCCAGCTTTTTTGCAACCCTGGTTTAAAATCAAAATGTGAAGTTGAATAAGAGAGTATTCAAAGATTGGGTGCTAGTTATAGCATTTTAATAACAAAATTTTTTTCTTTGCATTATCTGATGAATCTAATGACCAAAAAGGTTGACTTCAAATTGTCATTCAAAAAACAAACCCAAGAAGAATTTTTAAAGTTATTATTGGAATAACCATGGAAAAGAATATTATATTTATCAAACTGCATCCAAATGTTCATTATTAGTTATCAAAAGATTGTTTTAAAATATTTTCAGAGTGTCAATGTTTCTCTGTGTAGAGTAGTTTATTTTTTGGACATAAAACTGCTTGCTTATACAGTTTAAATTAAAATATGATTTTTTTTTTCAATTTTCTACGTAAATTCACTAAAATTATTTAATTTAAATTATTTTAAATGAAGTTACACTAATTAAATCCAACATTGTCTAATTTTATCAATAAATATGCATACGTATATGTAATAAGAAAGGATATTTTTAAAAGAATCTGGTTTAAAAAAAAAAAAAAAAAAAAAAAAAAAACAGATTTTTTGCCAACTTTGAATAAAAACAAACTTGATATATTTTCTGCTTGTTTAATAAACAGTACAGGGTAGATGTAGATCAAAAGATTGTTTATAAAGACTTTTATAGTGTCAATGTTTCACTGTGTAGAACATATTATTCTTCGAGCATAAGAGTGTTTAAATTAAAATTCGATTTTTTTTTTCAATTTTCTATATTAATTCACTGTAATTATTTAATCTAAATTAGTTTTAAATGAAGTTACACAACTTATAATCCAATAGTGTACATTTTTATCAATAAATATGATTGCACTTGTAATTAGTTAACAAAACAGAGGGGGGGGAACCTGGTTTAAACAAAAAAAGAAATTAGTTTCTTGCCAACCCTGCTGTAGATAAATAGTTTAAAATACTAGGGCAATATCAGGCGATAACTGCTATCAAATTATTGAAACAGTAAAAGGTAAAAAAAAGTAAATAATAATAAATTATGGAATATTAGTGTATAGTTTCATCTCACTATTTTTAAGAATTAAACTTCCACAGACTACTTGATAATTTATAATAATAAATATTACAAATCTTAAAGAAATGTACTGTGAAAGGAATATTTTCAGCACTTAATAAAATAATTTAAAAAAGAAATGTAGGAATGATGTCTGAGGCCACAAATCTGCAGATTTAATAATCATTCGCATTTGCAACAATTATTATAATTATCAGAAGATAAACATTTTAATAATTTTAGATGGATAGTTTTACAAAATGTAAGGCAATTTCACTATCAAATTATTGAGACAATAGGGTACCTAAAGGGTAATAATATTAATAATTTTTGGAATATTATCGTCTCACTTTTTTTTTATCAATTAACCTTTCATAGAAAATTTTATACACCATTTATAGTTAATATTACATATGTAAAATAAATTATACTGCAAGTTGAATATTTTAAATACCAAATACAATAATTTCAAAATAAAACACAGAACTGATGTTTGAGACCACTAAATCTGCAGATTTAGTTGCTTTATGATTACTTCATTTTTTTTTTTTTTTTTTTTTTTTTTTTTTTTCGGGGGGGGGGGGGGGTGAATAGAAAAATATTTAAAATACAAAATAGACTATAAATAGTTTGTGTAACTTAATTGTTTTTATTTAAATGGGGACGGATTACACCTTATGAGCCTCTCTTACACTGTGCCCTGAAAGAATATTTTCTGCTTCATGACTGGTTTGATTGTCAGATCATAAGATATGCAAGACAGAGTTATATACACTAAAAACAAATAAATAAAATATTGAAATTTTACTAACCACATAAAATAATTTATAATCAGCTATTCATACAAGTTTTGGGATTATTACATTTTGGTAAATGTAATTTAAAAATTAAATTTGATCATTTAAGATTTCTGTTAAGTCAAAATATTTTTTGCTCTATAAACATTAAAATAAAATTGAATTTTTAGCAATGTCTACATGAAATGTCCATAACTGGAAAATAACTTATTAAGAATCCCAATAATGGACATCCTCCCCCCCCCTTCTCTTAACACCTTAAAAATAAATGAAAATTTGTAAATTGCTATTGGTAAATAAAATTCAAACATTTCCATTGTTACTCAAGCAAAAACATGTTCAAATTTTGCAAGAAAATAAACATACAAATTTACTAAAGTCAGCCCTTAGAATTTTCTTTAAGATTTTCACTAACAAACAGTGGAGCTTTGAAACATTATTTTCTGCTTTCTGACTGGTTTGACTAAAAGTTTCAACAATAACCCAAATATATAAAACGTGCAAGAGAGAGTTATAAAAACATATTTAAAGCTAAATATTTAATAGTTATTTTTTTTATGTTCCAAAAGCATCAAGAACTGCCCATTACACTGGCAGCTGGCACATCGACCACGTATAATTTTTTATTATGCTCTTATACTAAGCATGTGTTTTAGTTTCTAATTTAAATTAAGTGTGAAAACATTTATAATAATCCTAAGTTAACAATTTTAAAAAATCAGATTATATATATATATATATTTAAGAGTAGATGTACCAGTAATGGAGACACTTAAGGAATTTATTTTCAAACAGCTATACATATTTCTTTTTTCCGATATTAAATTAATCAATCCACAATATTTAACAACTCCTATAGTTTCATTTCCCAATATATGAATCAAAATTTAATTTTAAATAACAGATAGAGTAAATGTGCCAGTTGTGGACCCCTTTAAGAAATTTCATTAAAAATATTTTTTTTAATATTAATTATTATTATTTTATTCTAGTTTTTTTTTTAACATTATATTAATTATTCAACAATATTTAACAAATTCCATAGTTACATTTCCCAATATGGCATAGTTTATAGCCTGCAGTTATAGAAAAACAAATTCTATAAAAATTTATTATCAGAAATTCTCGCTTGTAGAGAGTAAAATAATGAATTTCCCCATCCCTGAGTATGGCAAAACACATCGCAGATTCTTAAGCTATAAGGATGACATTCAAGAAATTTTCACAGAATTTTAAACGATATATAGAACAATATACGAGGCAATCTAAATTAGATTTTTAAACATTTAATAATATAAAAATAAATCGCGTAAAATACATAAAAAAGCATAAATGAACTTACTTTCAAAAAAATTCATCCTTGCCCGCCAAAGCCAAACAAGCACTGATATGTTGCCATTCGTGAATCTAGATTAAGAGAAACGGATAGTTTAGCGAACAAGGTACAAATCCATCTCGTTGGTTTTAGCGCTGTTCCCGAGGCGAGATTGACCAATCACAAGGCTGCATGCGATGTTATTTTATGCTTCATTCACCGTATTCAAGTGCAACTGCTAAAAGAGGATTTTTTTACTGCTGGTCGTTTGATATCTTTGTAGATTAATGGTGCTTCTTCAATTTTCTAGAGAAATGGTAAAGTGAATGTCAAATATACATTCAACGCATCATTATTTTACAGAAATTTTTAACAGTGTAGTGGAAAATAATATAAACATTTCGATAAAAAACCTGTTAATTCATTGATTTAAAATAAATAATGATAAAAAGAAAAAATCCGTTTAATGCAAAATAATATTATGAAAGGAAAATATTTATCTTTAACGAAAAAGAAAAGAATATTTATAATATTTAAAAAGTAACTCAATGTGAAAGAAAGTTTTGAAGTGACACAATATTTGGCTATTTATTTCTTTCGAGCCAGATTAAAAGAAAACATCTCAAAAATTTCATTAGGTAAAACATAAGTTTTTTTTTTTCTTTTTTTAAAAATATTTTTAAATCTAATTTTCCTGTTATGTGTTTTACAGAAGAAACTCGCAGAATTAATATTTTTTAAAAGGCACCAATCGATATTTGTATGTTGTTTGTTCATTTGGGTGTTTCAATCTACTTTTGTCGCCAATCAATGCGATTCTAAACCAAAAAAAAAAAAAAAAAAAAGCATTGTTCGCAAGAACTATTTTCTCTCTCTCTCTCTCTCTCTTTTAATGAGTGAGAGCATTTTTAGGAAAAAATTTTACATTTAACTTAAATACATATATAGCAGTTAATACTACAAAAATGAATAATATTTAACTTTTAGGGTAAATGTCTTTCCACATACATAGATATTGTAAAATAATTTAACTGCAACTTTTAAAATTTTTTGGCACAGATATTTCATACGCACTGCATTGGTGCGATTTGTCTTTTACGCCAATACCATATATACATCTGGGTAATTAACTGACGCCAAAGTGTCATTATTTTGCTTGATATGGCAACCCGGATGTTATTGTCTATTTATTAATAAATTGTCTATTTACAATTTTTTTCTTTTTTTTTCCAATTATATAAACTATTTTAATCTAGGTACATTTGTCATACATACACCACAATTGCGCGACTGCACATTTGCCTCACTTGGTAACCTGGCTGTTGTTTATTTATTAATAAATTTTTATTTTATTTTATTTTATTTTTTAAAGGATATAAATAGTTTTGTTTTATAATTATTAACTAAACTTTTTAAATTTTATTGTTATTTTCTATTTAAATAACAGAAAATAATTGTAAACTATATATGTAACTGGTATTTGAAAACAAAATTTTCTCCGAATCGGCATCAGAAGAAAAAAAAAACGCGCCAATGTGGTGCGTATATGTCATGTATACATTTTTTTCACTATACTACAGTATTTAAACATGCTGTATAAATAACGATTATTGTTTTTTCCAAACATGTTTGGCACAGATATTATATACACACTGAGGTATCTGACTATCGCCAAAACGGTGTTATTTTGCCTGATATGGTAACCCAGCAATAGTTTTTTCTGTATTAATAAATTGTTTATTTACTTTCAATTTCTTTTTAGAAATTCTATAAATTGTTTTGTGCTATAGTAACTTTTTTTTTATTTATTAATATTTTCGTTTTAAAATAACGAAAATAATTTTAAAAAATGCACATTTCTTCGCTATTCTAAAACGAGGATTTTGCCGCATTGGTATTGGAAGGAAATCTTGCAAATCCGGGTTTGTGATGGAGTTTTTTGTGAAATATGGTATTTTCAAATGTAAATTGAGTGCTACTTGATTAACACATCGGCCAGTTTCGCCAAACTATTCAAATTTACATAAATTCATTTTAAATAACGAAAGAACAATAAACATAAATAAAAAATACAAATTAAAAGTTGAATTAAAAAGCACTTATGACGTAAAAAAATACGTGCATCATGTGTAATATCAATTGCTATCATACTTACGATCATCGATTATTGACATTTATTCCTATAATCTGCTATTAATTTTTTTCTCGACAGAATAATCAAGTAGTACCGTACATTGTACAAACTCCAGTTATTACAAAAATAGAGCTAAATAACTAAATTTAGGTGCAAATGCTAACTAAATTTTGTGCCTCTTTCTTACCCATGTTGTAAGAAAGAGGCACAAATGTCATATATGCAACACGTTGGGGTGATACATTTGTGGCGCCACTTTAATGGAAACTTCGTTTTCAAATGACAGATACATTTCTATTTCCTATTTTACTTTTCTATGTATAGAGCATAACATTTTGTATCATTTTAAAATGCAAATGAAAGTAAATAAATACTTCATTAATAAATTAAAAACAAAGCTGGATTACCATAAGAGGCGTAAAATGTTCATTTTGTTTCAATCACGCCAACGTGATGCGTATATGACATCTGTATCAAAAAATGAATTTCACACATTCAAAAAACATTCACCTTATTTTTCTAAGGAAAACTTTATTGAACTTTATTTATTCTGCTGCATTCCAAAAACGGAACACTGTAATAGATTGATCAAGAGCAGATTAACGTTGCGAAATATACTATAATATTGATAGAGGATGTATTAAGGTTTCCACAGATACCCATATCCTCAAGTTGAGATGTTTAGAGTTCAAAAACTATCAAATGAAAATGAATCACTTGAAAATTGTTTAAATTCAATGGTCAATCTCTGCGATCATAATGCTCGCTATTTTAGAAGTATGGTGAATAGACAATATTTAAATTGCTCTTTTCCTCATTTATCTATCAAACTCTACAATAAATGGTCAACTGAGATATTTTTTTCTTAAAAGCCCGAATTTTATCGAATGCATAAGCTGATACAACAAAATAATATTTTATTATTATTTTAATATATTTTGGCGTCAACGGGCCTTGATTCCATTGTTGTTGTTTTTATTTTTGGCTCAGTTTTGTTTTTTCTAGCTTACTGAGTTTTGAACTCATGAAGAATCTCGACAGTAGATTCGAAACAGCTGTTTGCTAATTTTTAATGCATTTTTGGTGCATATATAATCGTTGGTTTTCTATCTTTAAATACATTGGCGTTTTGTATGATTTTCAGAAATGTGAAAGAGCATTCGAGGTGAAGTTGCTTTAAAAAACGCAATCATATTCAATATTTTGTTTGATTCATGTTTTGTTTTGAAAAATAGACCAGCGCAGCGGGCTTAGCCTGCTAGTTTAAAATAAAGAAAAGGTGTTTCCAAAGCAAGAAGCAAACACAAGCGACTTATTATTTTAGAAAGATGTAACTCAACAATTTTTGTACGGTATGTTGCATATATTTTTTTTTTTTTGGATCTTTTTTATTTTAGTGATTTAGACATAGAGCGAATGTTTTTGCAGTACTGTACACATGTATGTACAATAAAACACAGTTTTACGTTGAAAATTTTATTTTTCGTGTGTGCACTCTATTTTTCGGTTTATCCGCGATTTTTGTTATCCGCGCTGCCCTTGCCACCCAATTGCGCGGATAATCGAGGCTGTACTGTATTAATGAAATGTGAAAAATTGCAGCATTTTTGGCTAAAATTGCATATTTCGACACAAAAGTTGAACCGGAAGATATTTATTGATCGTTTTGAAATTTTGTGAGCATATTACTGATACCACTAGACAACTTTTCCGCGCTAGGGAGAAAATAATTTTGAAAAAAAGTTTTTTACGCTCCGCCCTAATATGCATATACAGGGTGGTTATTAATTAGCGTGAGGTGTTCAGAGCCCTCTAGCGAGTAAAGTATTGGACGAAAAATAACCAAATTGCATGCGCATGCATAGTAGACCAGGGGATTTCAAATTCTTAAAAATAAATAAATTAAATTAAAAATAAAAAATCGCCAGTAGGAGCAATTTTAGCGTTGTTTACTGACTAAAATGCATTAATTTGCATAGAAGCGATCATGAATATAAAAGGAAAGGCTGGGAGAGTTCTCATAATTATCAACTCTCACCATACAGGACTATGCTTTGCTAGTCAAGCTGTGTTATCAGCAGAACGAGAATTGCAATGCTCCTCTTCCTGAATTTCGGCGATTAAAGAATGTGAGAAAAGGACCGATGAGCATAAGAAATTTACAAAAGATTATTCATTGATTTTAAACTACGTGGCAATAAGGCCAAGGATGCAAAGTGAATGTTCAATAACACGTTGACGAAGTTGTAATTGCTATTGTCGAACAAGAGATAAATATGCAGGGTAACCATCAGCTCTCGGGCAGTATCTCAGCAGTATAAAATTGATCTGTACTCTATTTTCTGGCATCTAATCATTCAACAATTGCACCAATACACTTTTGGTGAGCTGAAATTGCCCCTAGTGGCGATTTGTTTTTTTTTGGGGGGGGGGGCAGAAAAACATGATCTCGTAAGGTGAGAGCCATCGCAAAGCAGTTGGTCTGAGAATTATGAAAATATTCCCAGCCTTTCCTTTGAAGGCATTCTCATGATCGCTATATTACTGATTTTATGCAAATTAATGCATTTTAGTTGATAAACAACGCTAAAATTGCCCCTAGTGGCGATTTTTTTATTTTCTTTATATATTTTTTTAGGAATTTGAAATCCCATAGTCAGTATACTATGTATACTGATCAAATTTGGTTACGTTTCGCCCAAAACTTTACTCGCTAGAGGGCTCTGAACACCTCACGTTAATTACTAACCAACCTGTACAATGAATAATTAACTATTCATAAAACAATAGCTACCGGTGTTATTGCTTAGTAATGAAATTCATTTTCTTTTCTTTTACTGACTAAAAATTAATCTTATCCTAAAATAACTTTTATAACTATTTTTGATTCAATAAAAATATATTTTTCAGTCCTCGAGTGAATATAATTATGTCAAATTTTACAAGCATTTATTTGAAAATTGAAGCAGAATCCATCAATTATTATTATTTAATCTTTTAATCCGCTTATGAAGTCAATACATCTTAATTAGGGGTTTTAAAAAAATCCATGGCTTTCATTTATTAAGGATTATTAGGAGTACATTGTATTTGCCTGGGATTATTTATTACGCAAAAGAAAATGTCATTATACTAATTGGTTGGAAAATTTAAATACTTTTAAAAGCCAGAAATGGTGTTACTTTATTCACCAATCCATTTATTATTGAAGTGCGCTTTTGAATATTTATTCTGACTACATTTTAAAAGTATGCATGCTAGAAATTAGCATAAACACTTTCAATTATATGCTTTCAGAAATTAAAGATGAAAATTAGTTTCATTTGAATTCTATACTGAATTGCATTACAATTTTCTTAATAAAAGAAGCATAATGACCAAAAATTGTATTTTAAAGAAATAATTATTTAGAAAGGACAATTGGTGGGGGGGGGGGGGGTGTTATTCGGGAAAACAAAAAAATCATCATTGCCTTTAAATAAATTTTGCAAATTTAGTAGAGTACGGATTTTTTTTTAAATGTACTAGAAAAATAAAATAAAATAAAAATGATGAATGATTATTGGAATATAGATATTCTGACAAATATATAACAATGATTTTTAGTAAGAAAGTATTTGAAAATAATTGAATAATTTTCACGAATTTATTTAAAATTGCATTTTATTACTGAATGGTTTATTTTATTTTATTTGCATCTACAGCTCTAAAATTATTGCAATAATTTATTGTAAATGAGGTATCCTTAGGCATAATAATAACATCAGTTTAACATGTAATTATGTTATCGCATAAATTCAAATTTTAAAAAGACAAAATATTAATGAGCGTTAAAATGTAAATAATTGTAAATATTAACCTAATATTTTCAAAAATATTATAAAAAATTTATTTATTGTAATTTATTTATTTATTTATTTATTTATTTATTATTTATTTATTTATTTATTTTTTACAGGTTTTTATTTTTGTCAATTGCTTACATATTTAATGCGGCAAACATAGATTTGAATTATTGATATTTACTAATAATTATAAAAATTTTACTTCATTTTAAAAAGATGATTTATAATCACAGATATTTCAAAATTTCGGAAGATACAAACATCTATATTAGATAGGTTTATGTAAATCATCACTAAACAGTTACTGTTTCAAGTCTATTATTTTACAAGAAAACTAAATAAGTTTATACACATGTTTTATAAGAATGGCAAAATTAAATATCATTTATTGAATAATTTTGTAATCATTAGAAATTGATTTCGTAATAAAAATGATTTCATTGAATGAAGGAGTATTATGGCAAGATTTGAATACTTCTCCGAACATAAAATTTATTATTAATACCCAGTTGGATTCAATTACTTAAAAATATTATCAATGTTTACTTAGATCGTTCCTTTTTACAATAAAACTATGCAATTTTTTATTTTTATTTCTTAATTATTTACATTACCATGGGAATTAAAAGTTTTTTCTTCGTAATCTTTAATATGATAATTTGAATTAAATTCCCAACCAATGAAAGAAGTAACATGGAAGAAATTTTACTTTATTTTGCATAAAATGTAATCAGCTAAAGAAGTTTCGGTCAATAAATATTAATTTCTAAATTATTTATAAAGAAAATTGTTATTATTTTATACAGACTAAACATTCAAAATATTTAATTTTGTTTTTTATAAAATTAATTAATTAATTAAATTAAAGTAAATTCTTATCACATTTTTAAATTTAAAATCTTTTCATAATAAAGAATAATAGATTTTTTTAAGATTTAGATGTGCTAAACCACACGAACAATTTTTATGTACAAAATAATTATATTTTTTAAAGTTTTATTTGTAGAGATATGTAATTCTCCCTTTATTTTTAAAAGCTGTTTCAAAAGTAAAGATAAATAAATAAAACGTTTTTCTGAGATATAAACTAGAAGTGATTGCTTTGACGATTAAAAAAGTTTATGCACAATGTTTTGCAATAAATATACATTTAATACATGCATTTGTTTCTTTTTGCTGCACAGAAACATATCATAGTACATGTTAAAGTTCATTAATTAAGCTTCAGAGGAAAAAAGGAATTTATTAATGAATAGTTCCCAGTTGAGGTTTTTTAAATTAAAATTATCATATTTATTGCTTTAACTCTTATTATCTGTAAATAAAAAATAGACATTTTTCTCAAAAGTTTTCATTGAAGAAAATATGCACATCTTTCCTAATAATTTATTAATTTTTCAATTTTTTGAAAATACTAATCTTTTTAATTTTTGCATATATTTTGTACAGCATATTTCAAAATTTTATCTTTTAAGTTTTAAGCTAAATCGATTCTTTTCGAGATTATTCCATTGAGATTTATATTTAAGACAGCTATTTCAAATCTTATGTACTTTGAATTTTCGTAGATGATCTGCACAAAAATAATGAAACAAAAAATAGAATCAATGTTATACAGTTATAGCTGTAAATTTCAAGAATGTTTCCCATTCAACACAAAAATAAATTTAAAAAAAACCGCCTCCATCTGTTATTCTTTTACAACTTTATATATATATATATACATACAATCCTAACTAAATAAATTAACAATAATAAACTCGCATTTTTTAGAGTGAAATTTTAAGATCCAAAAATTATAAGCACATAGGAAACATTTATAAATTTTAAATAATGTCATTTATTATTTTATGTAGAAAAAAGCTCTAAACACAATAATTTAATCAAAAGAAAACATTGTATAAAGAGTGCTTTATAAAATCAATTTGCCAGCATTAATGGAAGTTACTTTCAGACCTTGATTTCCCCATAGGCATTTAGAAGGAGATGCAGAAGGAAAAAATTATCTTAAGTACGCACTTAGAAAGTATCTTTTTAAATATAATAAAGGAATAAAGTCATTACATCAACATATTATATAAAGTACCTTAAAAGTTTCTTTTAAATAGCAGCGATAAAAAAAAGTACCGAAAAGCATCCATAAACTTAATTTATTTTTAACGAAATCTCTTTCTTATTGATATTAAGCTAAAAATAGATTTTCTTAAATTTAGAAACTGGCACAGTATTGAAGTAAGTTATTTTTTATGTGAAGGTGACTATTTAAATGTATTATTTACGGTATACTACAAAATTAAATGGTGAATTTTGAAAGCCAGTAGTTTTATCAAATTTCCTTTATATTAACATTCAAGTAATGTGTTACTTGACATTGAGCACATTTTGCTAAATTATTACGTAAACTTAAATAAACACAGAACTTTTCACGTATTATTTCATGGCAAAGACGTTTAGAATCTACAAGAAATATTTAACAGTTATGTACTTAATTAGTGTTTTAGAGTTATGTACTTAATAAAGGAACCATTATAAGTTCTCTCTTGTCCGTCTGTCACAGGTATTTTACTCGTAAACAAAGGCAATCGACGAACATATTTGCAGATTATTAACGAACTTTAAATATATTTCGGAAATATGTAGAGGCACTAATTAAGTTACTTAAAAAATATATTTTCTTTGTATATTGCGTTGGGTTTCATGTGAAAGCCTTCATAACGCTGAATTTAAAAATACATTTATTTTAATTTGAAGTATATTTTCGAACTATCGTGAAAATTGCAATGTAAAAACAAGTTCCCTTCCTCTCTATTTACGATTTTATAGAAACTAAAATTAAGAAAAAAATTAGAGGTAGCAGAAGTTAATTAAAACTTTGCAGGTAAACTATAGCAGTTACCTTAGGTCATAATTTTTTATAAAAACGCATCCGTTTCACACAAATTGCAATTTACAGGAATTCAGCTACGCATTGTAGTGCACTAGCGATACCTATCGTCACACACGTAAAAAAAGATTGTTAATAATAATCGATAAAGATTTTTAGAAAATATTGTCGATGATTAGCCGAGATATTAATTATTAAATTCGGGACGATTTAGACACACATAAAGACACGAGCGACTTCCTGTGTGCGATTTTCAAGCCAAGATAACATAGATATCATATTAATATTTAATGATAAAATTTTGTAAGCAATGTCCAGCTACTAATTCGTATATTTATTTACGAAACTTTCTATACGCAAGTAATACTCGCAATTGATCGGTTTTTCAGTTTTAGAATTGTTTGGAATTTCAGATTTTTGTATTAAGGATTAATCTAACAAATGTAAAGGATAAAAAAATATCATATCAACACCTATTCAAATTTTAATGTTTTTAAAAATATACAAGGAAGTAAGTCTCTGTTTAGGAACTTAATCGTAAATTTTCTATCAAATTCTATGATTGCTTAATAATAAGTCCATTTCTTTAATTTAAACAGAAGATATTTTATTTACTGTTGTAATTTAACATATCGCGTATTTTTACGTGCGATAAATTATTAAATATTTCTTCTACATTATTTTAGAAAGGTTATTTCTACAGATGTATAAAATAAATGAATTTTGATAAAAATATATGAAATTGAAATGATTTAACTAATAATAACACATTGCTCAGTGGTGCACAAAAGTTGTGCACCACTGCAATGTGTTATTATTAGTTAAATTTTATGGTGCAACTGTCCTATATATATTTATATATTTATGAAATGATTTAGTTTAATATATGTATATCAAGTTATAAAATGAAATAAACATCACTTGAAAAATCGTGGTGCTTTATTATTGCATTATTTTTTTTAATTTATACATACATAAGAATAATAATTTAAAGAAGGAGAGTTTACATATGTATAACAAATATTTATTTTAAAGTATATTTAGCAGAATTCATATAGCACTAAACTTTATTACATTAATGTCATGTGATATGTAATCAGGCATAAATATATAATGACTTGCTATAATTATGTTTATGAACGGTATTCTGAGTTCATATAATTAAGGGATACGTTAAAAAAAGACATTTTTATCTGCAAATACGTTTTTTGAATTATTTATTGCTTTTTTCAATTTTCAAATAAAAAATAAAACATCCTGATTTCTGAATAGCTAAAACATACCAATAATTTAACATTGAAATAATGACAGTTAACTCTTATATATACAAGAATAGAGATATATTTCCAACTACAAAACAAAAAATTAAGTAATTCTGTGACAAAATGACTGTCTTCCTTAAATTTGTACAATCTATAGATGGTGCTGGTGCCACTTTTGTCAAAATACCATGAGATATTTTGCGACATTTTGCCTTTTATTTTAAACATGAAGAGCGGAGATTTAATTTGGGGCGATTAGAGTGGACTTAGGGTGTGTGTTCGGGATATGTCTCATCCAGAGATGTTTTTGTGCTATAGCAAGATATATGGATCTTCAATTATCATATTACATGCTTTTCCGAATATGTATATAGAGTTGTAAATAATATTAAAGTTGTTGTGACGTCTTCATTAAAAATGTGACTGTTTAAGATGTTTTTAATATTTAACGCGAGGAACAAGCCCCACAGTTCTTTAGACAGCAATTTTTGCTAGATATTATTTTAACAATCCTGACAGCTACTTTGATTTTGAAAATGCAAAAGTAAAAATTCCATGTAATAATTTTATTGAAGGTCTACAAACATAACCCATTTAAGATATAGTTAAAAATAACGAATTACGTAATTTTAACCTCTCATTTATTATCCCTAAACTTTAAATGTGCATCATAAAAAATAAACTTTTCTACCAAAAATTGAACCGACTTCAAAAGCTACTGCAAAGTGAAAAATAATTTTTTACAGAATAGTATTAAGAAATTAAATTAAGAGCGTAGTATTTATCATGCGTATTATTATATTCATGAAGATTAATTTGATTTTTTGAAGTCGGTGCCAGCCAAGCCAAGTTACATGCAATTTTCCAATAGACACGCATCCAAGTATCTACGAGTTTTTTTACGATTTGCATTGGATAATTAATTTTAATTTTGAACTTGGCTTGGCTGGCACCGACTTCAAGAAATCAAATTAATCTACATAAATATAACAATACGCATGATAAATACTACGCTCTTAATTTAATTTCTTAATACTATTCTGTAAAAAAATTATTTTTCACTTTGCAGTAGCTTTTGAAGTCGGTTCAATTTTTGGTAAAAAAGTTTATTTTTCTCTTTTTAGTTAGAAGTTAACGATTTTTTGAAGTCAGTTGATAAAAATTATAATACGGGAAAAATCACTGTAAACCATATACATATGTCAGGAGTGGGGTTCGAACCCATGATCTCTTTCAAGAACCAGAAATCAAATCTGCTGTCTTACACCGCTCAGCCACTTGACTGCCCTCCATTCGGCGAGCTTCGTCATCGTCCATGTTACTTTTAGTTTGCGAGAAATCACTAATTTTATTAGTTTTTACTTAATTACTAAAAAAGTACTGAACCAATTTCAATGAAATGGAAGAAGTACCAATGGAAGAGTAGCTTCTTTCATTTAACACAAAAAACAAATTAATCGGTTGGATAGTTTCGGAGTAATCGGTGAACATACATAGAAAAAAATACATTCGCGCTGAATTGATAACATCCTCTCCTTTTTTAAAGTCACTTAAAAATATATATAACACGGAAAATTTTTTTGTATACTATACACATATGTCAGGAGTGAAGTTCGAACCGACACTCTCTTTCAAAACCAGAGATTAAATCTGGTGCCTTAGACCACTCGGCTGTCCGGACTTCATTCGCGTTAGAGAACTTATTCAAAATCACGTTACTCTTCTCAAGTCTATTCTCTTTTTGATTACTCTTTCACTGATAAAGTATTGAGTTAATAAAAAATCTCTGATACTCTGTGGTAACGGTTAAATTCATAATATTCCTAATAGCATAATTAGTATTTAACTTGTTAAATATGTATTTAAAAATACGGAAAAGATTGTTGTACACACGTACGTCAGGAGTGGGGTTCGAACCCACGCAGCCTTTCGAAAACCAGATCTTAAATCAAGCGCCTTAGACTGCTCGGCCATCCCGGCATCGGTAAGTTTATTCGACATCCATATTACTACTGATTTGCAAGAAATCACTAATTTTATTAGTTTTTGCCTAATTACTAAAAAAGTACTGAACCAATTTCTATGAAACGGGAGTGGTACCAATTCGAGAGCAAGCTCTCTCATTTAACACCAAAATAAAGTTAATTGGTTGGATAGTTTCGGAGTAATCGGTGAACATACATAAAATAAATACATACGAGTTGAATTGATAACCTCCTCTCCTTTTTGGAAGTCGGTTAAAAATATTCTTAAAAGCATAATTAGTATTTAATTTGTAAAATATACATGTAAAAATTATAATACGGAAAATTATTGTACACACGTATATTAGGAGTGGGGTTCGAACCCATTGTCACTTTCGAGAACCAGAGCTTAAATCAGGCGCTTTAAACCGCTTGGAGATCCTGACTTCACTCAGTTGTAGGAAACAATTCAACAGTTTTAATTACCGAAAAAACACTAATTTTAATAGTTTTTGCTTAATTACTAAAAAACTACTACTGAACCAATTTCTATGAAATGGATGTGGTACCAATCCGAGTGTAAGCTCTTTAATTTAACACCAAAACCAAATTAATCGGCTGCATAGTTTCGGAGTAATCGGTAAACATACATTAAAAAAAGAAAAAATACATACGCGTCGAAATGATAATCTCCTCTCCTTTTTGAAGTCGGTTAAAAATATTCTTAGAAGCATAATTAGTATTTAATTTGTAAAATATATATGTAAAAATTATAATACGGAAAATTATTGTACACACGTAGTCAGGAGTGGGGTTCGAATCCATTGTCACTTTCGAGAACCAGAGCTTAAATCAGGCGCTTTAAACCGCTTGGCCATCCTGACTTCACTCAGTTGTAGGAACTAATTCAACAGTTTTAATTACCGAGAGAACACTAATTTTAATAGTTTTTGCTTAATTACTAAAAAACTACTGAACCTATTTCTATGAAATGGATGTGGTACCAATCCGAGAGTAAGCTCTTTAATTTAACACTAAAACCAAATAAATCGGCTGCATAGTTTCGGAGTAATCGGTGAACATACATAAAAAAATACTTACGCGTCGAATTGATAACCTCCTCTCTTTTTGAAGTCGGTTAAAAATAATCATACTGCACTGACTTTATATTCATTCCATGATTTTACCGTTTGGAAACGTACTCATGTTCATGTTACCATGCAAAAATCATAAATTGTCTCTTTTTAATCTCTTTTTCTATTCTGCATTTTTTTAAATACAAAGATAGTGCCACGTCATGTCATATTGGTTATTCTTTTTTTTTTATTAAATCTGTTTTCGTCTAATAGATGTCATCATTGCATGTTTAACGTTGATTCGACTAAACTTTTATTCTTTTTCATCAGATAAATGAATATTCTCATCTTATGATTCGATGAAACGATTATCGTTTGGAACCTAGCGAACTTTTCAAATTCAACACCAATTGACTTCTTCTTTAAAAGCAATGCAATAACCGAATGAAAAAGGTGTTCAAGCCATTACTGGAAACATGAATCATCGGTGTAGCGCACCGAAATTCTACCAACTTAGCCACTTGCAGTGATATCCAGCATGGCACTTCTCATTATGATATGCTGGCAGGACTATAACCTCAGCAAAAGATGAAATTTTTTTTCATGAGCCACCTGCTCTGGATCAAACCAAAACTAATGAAAATCCATCGGTAATCCATTGAAATTGGTTGTAGCCTTACGAACATATCATAGCGAGAAAGGCCCGGCTGGATATCGTTCCAAGTGAGTAAATTGGTGGAACGTCCTTTCATAGATTTTCAGTTGTTTCGTATTTTCCCCAGAGATGGTGACTCTCGAAAAAGACGTTCTATCTTGTGCTGCGATTGTTGCCCTGCCAACATATCGTAGTGAAGAGGGCCCGGCTGAGTATAATTCCAAATGGTTAAGTTGGTACAAAGTCGGTGAACTATACCGATGTCTCAGGTTCGACTCCTGGTTTCGATAATTGGTCACTCTATTGGCTATTAAGCATTTTAAGCAATTAAGATTTGAAATGATACTCACTAAAGTTTTACGTGAGCAGCACATTATAGTGATTCGTGTATCGAAATTTAATTATGGGCGGAAAACACATAAATCCCGTTACACCGAGGGATTATGTTACATTGATTGCATAATTAATGGTTTATGGAGATGATGCATACAAGAACATGTTACAATTCGGAAAAATATTATAGTGTTCGCCGCAATAGCACAGCAAATATTTATAGACTTTTCAGAAGAGTTTTTTGAGTATCATAAAAAACGTATATTATTTTGTCATCCTTTTTGGAACACTTTGAAGCGTAACTTTTGGAACAGTTTTTCTATAACACGTCTGAAAGCAACTTAATTTACTTCAGCACACTTCCTAGTCTAGTTTTTGAATACGCTTTGGAACGCATGATTTCAAAAGTCTGACATAATGTATTATCGATTTCTTCACAAATATATTCCCAAATTTGTATTTAACTAATATCCTAAGAAAAATAATTTCAGTACACTTTCTTTATAGCGGAGAATATTTGAAATACATTTGAGTAACTGGAATTTTTTTTTATCAAAGAGTTTCAAGTGTGTTCTCAATGTGAGCTGAGAATTTGCAATGTATGCTGTTTAAGTACTAAGAGCACTTTAATAAAGATCTCCTTAAATTGATGACTCCCGATATAGTGATTAGAATTTTAACGGTTATCTGGAAACGATGCCATGAAATCCTGTTATTGATTACAGTAGAACATTTTTTACGCGAAGTACGCAAATCACGTTATAATGAAAACTCCATTACTTTTTTTTTGCATATTACCAGTTTATGGACATGAATTGGACAGGCTGCGTTGCCGTAAGTGTATATGAAATGTGGATAGCAATAGAAGTTTTTTTTTTTTTTTTTTTTTTTTTTTTGAAAAATTACTTTAAACAGAAATATAAGTGTGATACATAAATTTAAAGTCAAAGAAATGCTGTACATTAATTTCAAGGTTTTTATTTTATAAGAATAAGCCCACATCGAGGGTTTGAAATTGACAGCATTAAAATTCATTTTCGGTTGAGAATAAAAATCCCTTATTTTTTTCTTATGTTTATTAAATGATATTATTATGCATTGAATATAAATAGTTGTTATTGTATCCGTCAGATCTAAATAGATAAAATGTTTTAGCTAAGGTATTAAGTGCAATTTTATAACTTTATTTATTATTTGAGAATTGAATGTCATAAGACTAACAGAAAATGTATCAAACTTTTAATTTTATAAAACAAACTACTTAAAACTTCTAACTGTTTTATTTGGAGGTATAAGACAGCTTTTACATCAAATATGTCTTTTTATGTTTTTCATGGAATAGGATTTGGAATGTTGTCACAAGATTAAGAAACGTCTGTGTCACAAGAGTTACAAACGTCTGTGTCAAATGAATAAGAAACGACTCTATCACAAAAATAACAAACGTCTGGTTACAAGAGTAACAAAAATCTGTGTAACAAGAGTAACATATAAAACTTTTTCTGTAGTTTGACACAAATCTGCATTACAACCAAAAGAAATAAAACATCAAAAGCTTAGGGGTCATTCCATGTCAATTCAACCAGACTTGTAACCCGACCCACAGGGATTTGGATGAAACTTTGTGTATACACTAATTCTATCATGAAATGATTCCACCAGACACGAGTTGAGTTGCTTAAATCTTTCTTTAATTATTTGTCATAATTATTTTATAATATTTCTTAAAACAGAAATTAATATAATTAATCCATCCATAAAAAACACAAAAAAAAAACAATTTATTTTGCTTTAAATTTGCAAAATATTATAAATTACGACTAAAAGTATTTCAAGAACTGTTCAAATAACGGAAAAAGCAACTAAGGGTCATTCCATGTAAATTGAACCAATTTTCCCCCATTTGTAACCCGACCGACAGGGATTTGGATGAAACTTTGTGTGCACACTTATGTGTATAATTCTATCATGAAATGATTCCACCAGAAATTTTATTTTCCCAGGCCTCATAGTTTGTGAGATATGGGGGATTCAATTCTTGGATTTTCCTCAAATCGCACATTTCTGAGTCTATATTTTGAGATTGCAGTTCCATCTTCAAAAAAGTGTTTCTCTGGATCTAAAGCATGAATCATCTTAAAAATATCACTTTAAAAATATAAAAAGATGCAGATTTTAATAAAAAATATTTAAAAAAATTACTTGGAATATTTAGGATAAAAAAAGTCAGCCAAATTTGAGAGTTATGATTATTTTTCCAAATTTCTGTGAGATCACCAAAAAGGCTGTACACAAAAAGGCAAATGAAATTTCCAATTTCTTTTTGTTTTAAATAAAAGTTTACACTTATGAAATAAAAACGATGTCTTTTGCATGGCTTATGCAAAAATTTTGGGTACTTTCCAATTAGCCGGATGCTTGTTTTATTTTTACATATTACAAATGCACACAAAAAGGCAAATGAAAATTCAAAATTTCTTTTTGTTTTAAATAAAACTTTACACTTTGGGCTTTCTATCTATGAAATAAAAATGATGTCTTTTGCATGGCTTATGCAAAAATTTTGGGTACTTTCCAATTAGCCGTGTGCGTGTTTTATTTTTACATATTACAAATGCACACAAAAAGGCAAATGAAATTTCCGGTTTCTTTTTGTTTTAAATAAAAGTTTACACTTTGGGCTTTCTATCTATGAAATAAAAATGGTGTCTTTCGCATGGCTTATACAAAAATTTTGGGTACTTTCCAATTAGCCGGATGCGTGTTTTATTTTTGCATATGTACATATGTATAGATCTATATAAATACCGATGTATTATAAATGTACATATGTATGTATATATACAGTATATTGATATATATATGTATAACATTGGTGCCCATCTAACCAAAAAGTACCAAATTTTGCCTCGTTTTGAGAATCTGCACCAATTAAGAGGAAAAAAATCTGATTAACTTTAGCTGTGGTACTTAAATAATTACTGGAATTTCTATGAGTTATTGAATTTAATGTTATTTGATGCATGTTTTTTTATTTGCAAAGTAAAGTTTATGCTTGGTTTTTTCTGATTAAAAAATATCTTACTGTAATATGTTTCCCCATTAAATTTAGGGAATGGTCCACATATTTCATTTCGTTATTTAATAATGGGCATTTTTGCTAATCTAAAGAATCTGTTACTTTTAATTTCAATAATTAAACTCAAAACAGATTTTTTTTGTACAGGATAAAATAAATAATTTTTTTCTCCTCACATTTCCATTCTTTCTTTTGAATGCTTATATATTAATTATTTGTGTTTAAAAAATGTTCAAAACCTTCTATTTTCTTTCCTTGGGTAATTTTAATCAGTTTAAATTTTTATATTGGCAAGTTTAGATACACAAATGTTTATCAGAACTTAAATTTGTTTCTATAGTCTGAAAGATTTAATTGCAGCTGCCTTGTATAAACACCTTCTGATAAAGGCAGGGTAATGTTCGTTAGTGAAAGCAGATGTTTTGAAATCACTTTAAGGGGGTAGTAAGGTTAATTCGAGGGAAAAAAAGCATATTTTCTATCATTTTTTGTAAGGATACAATTAATATTTATTTATTTGTATAGTTATAGTATAATTATATGTCATTTAAAGAGTATTCTGTGAAATTTTCATTAATAAATATTAAAAAATGAGCCGATGACAGCGAATCTTCGAAGACGTCCCAAAAAAAAGTTGATTCGCGATGAACCGCATAACTCATGACTGGATCAACTGAAATTAAAAAACCAAATTGATTTAATTAGTTGATAAGTTTCCTCAGGGAACGCAGTCGAGTTTTTTTTATTATTATTGATTTTTCAATTTTTTACAAGGCTCGGAAGTCAAAATACTGATTTTTCATCAAAAAAATCTGATATTTTGTTTTTTAAAAGTAAGTTAAAATTAAAAAAAAAAGAAAAAAAACTCGACAGCGTTATCTCGTAATTTAGATAAAGAAAGAGTGTGTAAAATTTAAAAAAGATCGGTTCAGTAGAGTTTGAGCTACAGAGTTCACCGGCTTCGAAAAAGCGAAGTGTTAGAAAAACACGCTTAAAGTTTCACAGACGCTTTTGTCAAAATCGGAGGGCGGAGACTTACAAGTGTATATCTCCGTCAGTTTTACTTCAATTGCTTTCAAATTTTCACAGAATAATCTTAAGATTTTGTACATTAATATAAAATAAAAATAAAAAAATGCAAAAAAAAAAAAAATACCTTACTACCCCCTTAATCAAATTATTGTCATTCTGTTGTTTCTTATCATTGAAGAATGATCTAACTTTTACTGTGCTACTAAAAATATATTCTGATTCTTGCCTATTTTATAGTTTGTGATATATTAAAATATTTTTTTGCTTTATTGTTTTAATATGGAGCCTGATATTAAACCTTCTGCTAGTCTTCAGGCTTGCAGTATTGTAATATTAACTGGTTTAGAATGTCACAAAACTAGCTATACAAATAACATAGAAATAGACTACATTGATAATCTCTGTGATTCAGAAAAAGAACTTTTACCACTTAGGACTATTGCATTTATAAAACGAAAAATAAGTGAAAACCATTTGATTAATATATGTGAGCATCACATAATTTTGTTCTTAATGGAATATGAATTTTATCAATATAAATGTACAGATCCATTTAAGCGGCACAAAAAGCAAATGAAAAACGCAATTAGGGCAGTTAATAGAGATTTATTTACCGCCGAAAAAGTAAACCAAATTTGAAAGTTATGATTATTTTTCCGAAATTTTGTGACTTTATGAAAAAGGCTCTACACAAAAAGGGAAATGAAATTTCCAATTTGTTTTTGCATCAAATAACATTAAATACAATAACTCATAGAAACTCCAGTAATTTATTTAAGTACCACAGCTAAACTTTTTTTCCCCTAATTGGTGCAGATTTTTAAAACAAGGCAAAATTTGGTACTTTTCGGTTAGACGGGTACCAGTGTTATACATATATGTATCAATATACTGTATATATCCATACATATGTACATGTATAATACATCTGTATTTATATAGATCTATACATATGTACATATGTAAAAATAAAACACACATCCGGCGAATTGGAAAGTATCCAAAATTTTTGCATAAGCCATGCGAAAGACATCATTTCTATTCATAGATAGAAAGCCCAAAGTGTAAACTTTTATTTAAAACAAAAAGAAATTGGAAATTTCATTTCCTTTTTTGTGTACAACCTTTTTGGTGAAATCACAAAAATTTTAAAAAATAACCATAACTCTCAACTTTTGCTGACTTTCTTTTATTCTAAATAGTACAAGTAAATTTTTTAAATGTTTTTTATTTAAATCTGCATCTTTTTATATTCTTACAGTGATATTTTTTAGATGGTTCATGTTTTAGATCCAGAGAAACAATTTTTTGAAGATGGAACGACATGGTTGCCTGACATGGTTATCGTATAAATGTTATAATAAATTGTGTGTTCAACAAGTATTATCATTTATTAATTGTTATTTCCTTTTTAAAATAACAGAAAATGTTACGTTTATCACTTTATTTTATTTTCATTTGTAAATAAATAAATACTTTGCTATTATAGAATGCTATATGTATCTGGTAATGGAAACGATATTTTCGCCAAATTGACATAAAAAATCTCTCCAAACCCAATGCTTATATCTCTTTATGTATTTTATTTATGTATAATATCATTTACTTCTTCTTGTATATAAAAATAGGTAAGGGGCTTCTTTGCGCAGAAAAAATTGCATAAATCTTTTAAAAATATCCCCCGTTGTCCCAATTAGGGGTCGATTTTTTTTAAAAAATCAATGTCCAAGTCTTGTATTGTTCCCAGGTATTCTTACATATTCCAAATTTCAAAACTCAGCAACAGGAAATTTGGTGAAAAATGAGTACAGATGTCGCATAATTCGCGTGAAAATGGCATTATTTTGCTTGAGATAGTAATCCGGCTAATATTGTTTATTTACTAAAAAAATGTTTATTTATTTTCGTTTTCTTAATTATATAAATTATTATTTTTCTATAGTTATTAATTATTTTTTTTTATTTACAGTAAGTTCATTTTTAAAATAACAGAAAATATTGGGTTGGGGAAAAAGTAAATTCGTTTTTTCCCAATAGATAGATTTAAAGTCGTATATCTCGAGTAATACTTGCTCAATTAAGTCATACTATACAGCGTTTGAAAGGTAACAGTCTCTAAAAAATTCTAGATATAAAGTTAGCGTCATCTGTTTAACCAGTCAAAAGTTATTGCGTTTTTTAAATAGAGATTTTAGAAGATCCTTTTCGTCACATTTTAGTTTTTTACTTCCAAAAAGGGCAAAATTGGCGCAGGCTCATCGAAACTTGTGTGGCATTTATGGTGATCAGTGCTTAAGTAAACGCCAAAGTCAGAATCGGTTTGCTCGTTTTTCTTCTGAAAATTCCGATGTTAAAGATGAACCTTTCCCTGTCCGGGCAATCCTTGAACAATTCGATGAAATTTTAAAAACAATCCAGGTAGACTGACATATTTCTTCCCACGACATTGCTACGGAACTAAACATCAATCATAAACCACTTTTGAACTGTTTACATAAAATTGGATACCAAAAGAAACTCGATACTTGGATTCCCCATAAACTTACAGTGAAAAATTTAATGGAGAGAGTTTTCATTTGTGAATTGCTACTGAAACGATATGAAATCGAGCCATTTTTTAAACAAATCATTACGGGTGATGAAAAGGGAATCACGTATAACAACAATGTGCTAAAAAGATCATGATCGAAGCTTCACAAACGGTAGCAAAGCCCGGATTGATACCTAAGAAAGTGATTCTGAGTGTTTGGTGGGATTGGAAAGTAATTTTCCATCATGAGCTGCTCAAACCTGGCCAAACCATCAATTCAACTATCTTCTGTAAACAACTAATGCGATTGTAGCAGGCAATTGAAAAACCCGGTCAAAATTGATCGAAAGGAAATTCGCTGTCTACCATCACGACAACGCTATACCACACGCATCTTTAGTCACTCGGCAAAAACTGAAAGAGCTTTGTTGGGAAGTTTTGATGAACCCACCGTATAGTCCGGACCTGGATCCGACGGATTACCATTTGTTCCGACCTATGCGGTACTCTCTTGAAGGTGTTAAGCTGACTTCAAAAAAGGCTTGTGAAAATCACCTTGTTCAGTTTTTTGCCCAGAACTCTCAGAAATTCTACAGTGACGGAATTATTGTTTTACCAGAAAAATGGCAAAAGGTCATCGAACAAAATAGCACATAAATTTTGATTAGTTTTTTTTTTTTTTTTTTTTTTTTTTTTGTTATTTATATAAATAAATTCACTTTGAAGAACACGAAAAAAAGCAAACTTACTTTTTCTCCAACCCAATAATTCAAAAAGGTTTATGTAAGCGTTATTCCACAACGAGGTTTTCGCCAAATGGACTTTATAAAATATTGAGCCAAATCTGGTGCGCTTATAACAAACGCGCCGACAAATAAGTGACAAGAATTGACTTCCACACACAAACAAAATATAAAACAAAGCATGCAATAAAAATAAATAAAAAGAGAAAATGATGTCATAAAAAGAAATATTTTATTAAAACACGTAATTCTTTCTAATTTTCACACGCGAAGTATAAAAAAAAATTTTTTGCGATTAAAACTGCTGTTGAAAGATTATCACAAAAACTTAAAATCAAAGTTTTTTATGACAGTTTTTTAATAGAAAAAAGTTAAAAAAATATTTTCCTGGTTGATTAACTTTTAAAATGTTTCATTTCACGTCAATATTACTGTGTGCGTATTTTTTTCTATTATTTCCATTTATTTTAATTCAGTTGTCTACGAAAACATCTAATAAATGAAATTGGCGCATACCAAATTTCTGTGACATAAGCAGAAAAAAAATTGTGCTTTTTAAACAGTTTTTTAAATATAATTTTAAAACTATTTGGAACTAATTTTTCGCAGTAGATGCATTCAGTAGGTTACCTTCATAGGTATCTTCTGGTAGAAACAGAATCGAAATCCGACAAATATTTTTTGAGATTTGTTTGACGCAAGAATCTTTTTTTACTATTAATATCTACGCACTATGTGTATTAGCCTTCCCTTCGCTCAAACAATTGCTATTTACTCAATGTACTTTGATTCGGTTGTCTACAAAAATATCCAGCCGATGAAAAATAACGCGCACCAAATTTCTGTGACGTGTGCAAATAAATTGTGCTTTTTTATCAGTCTTTTTTAATATAACTTTTAAACGATTTGGAACTAATTTTTGAAAGTAGTTGCATTCACCATGTTACCTTCATAGGTATCTTCTGGTACAAACAGAATCGAAATCCGTCGAGCATTTTTTGAGATTTGCTTGACGAAAGAATTTTGTTTGCCTTTTAATATCATTACGTACTATGAGTATAAGACTTCGCTTCGCTCAGACAATTATTTACTCTACAAGTTTATAAAATGGTTTCAATATTTTATTAAAATAAAGTATTTAAAATGTCTTAGTATCTTTACCCTAAAGGTACCTAACTTTATTTCACAGCTGTTGGAGTACAATATTTCCTTTTCTGAATTCAGTATTTCTTATGCGTTTAAGAATAATAAAAGGTACTTTAGAGCGTATTTACAGCTCTTTCATGTCGGAATATTCAGAAGCAAAAAATTTCTAAAAAAATTCCTCTCCAGAATTATTTTTTCTTTGCTACAAGTATATTCTTTAGTTACCTTTGAAGTGCATTTCACAAAATGCCTGAAAATGTTTTGAATGTTGAAGAAATAAATATAGTTTAGTAACATGAAAAATTCAAGATGAAAATACATATTTTTAATGCTCTCATCAAAGGGAATTTTTCAGTATTTAAATGAACAAAAAAAGAATAAAATGCAAGCGTATAAATCTTTTAGACATATTTCCTTTTAAATTTATAATAAAACGAACATTTTTTAAATTATTTATAAAAGCAATTTTAATTTTAACTAATAACTTTACTTTTAATTGTCCTATATATATTTAATTTTAATTTTATTTCTTTTTTATTCTTTTAATAACTATGTACCTAGCTGTTTATTAAAAGCTATTTATTCGAAATATATTCTAAAAAACTGTTATAATTTTAAATAATTAATTTTATTTAAAAATTTTTTTACTTATTTTTCTTGTGGCTATTTTCCCTGGAAATAACGAATTACTGAATAACACAATTAATTTTCCAAATAAATTCTGAAAATAAATTCAGAAAGAGTAACACAATTTATTCATTCCAAATGTTTTGATAATTCGTAATCAAATAGTAGCAGGCTTTTTTTTTCCACTGTTGCAAAAGATCGACATTAGTTCGTCAAAATCGACATTGTAAAAAGATCACAGCTGGCATTATTTTGACAGCGTGACGGTTTTATACGTTTTTAACAATGGTTTTCACTGTGGTGTCAAAACCTCTTTTTGACATAGTGGTTGACAGTGATTTTCAAAAAGTTAAAATTAGAACAAAAACTGTTTAAAAAATTTTTTTAACAACATTGAATTTACTATTTTTCATATTTTGTAGTTTTAGACACTTAAATTAATTTTTTAGACATTAAAAACCACATATTCTATAAAAAAAAACTCAAAACATGTTTTTGATTCAACAAGTTGCTTAGAAAAAGATAAATAATTGCAAGCTATAAATGCAGAATAAGTAATTAAAAAGTATCGTTACATTAAAAATATAAACTGATCAAATGAAATATACTTTTATTTTAAAAAGTGAAAGTACATGTTTAAATTACTTGTATAATTTAATGTATAAAATTACATATAAGTAATGTACATTTTAGTTTTTATATTGTTTTTTAATGTCAATTCCTTTCTGAGACTTTTCCACAAAAAATTATAAGGCTTGACATACAGCTAAAAATTCGAAATAATATCATCAAATAATAAAAAAAGTTTTAAAACTATTATTTTTATGCTATGTATAAAAATAATTTAAAATATTCAAAATATTCTAAATAATTAAAATGAAACTAACATAATAAAATGAAGATGTATTATAGATATGTAAATATTAAAATCAACAAACCATCTTCTTTTAAGTTGTAATATGAACGTTTAATTACATTGATTTCATATTACAATCCATTTAATTACTGAGAAAAAAAATATTATTGCATTTATGGTTTATATCTAATGTTTATTTACGTAAATAAACAATTTTAGAATCTTTGAAGATCTAGGTAATTTTGTCAGTCATTGAATAGGGAACCACTTTAACTTTACACAAGCTTTTTGATGTTGTTGTTGTTGTTGTTGCTAAGCATAAATTAGATAGCTAATTTGTTTTTTATAACAAACTAAACATATAGTAGTAATAAAGATATAATAGTACTTTGAAAAATATTGGGAAATAGTTTGAGTATCTTCAGCTATTGTTCAAGCATGGCAATCGACTTATAATTTGAATTAGGATAAATAATTTTTTTATAACTTAAACATAAGACAATTAAATAAAAAGAGTTTATGTAACATATATATTATCATTTAATTGCTTAATTTAATAACACCAATGATTGCTAAAAAAAGGGGGGTATAATTTTTTTTATACTTTTCGACAGTTTCTGACACTTTTTGACGGTTTTGACACTTTCTGACAGGATTTTGACATGTCGTTTCGAAAACCACTTTTTGACGTCAAAAATACAACACTGAAATATAAACAATTCTATAATTCTTGTGAATTAAAACACAACATTTTGCCTATTAATGTATTTCGATTTTATTAAATTATCTGGCCAAGTTGTTAGAGTTTTAAGATTCTCTTAATCTTTTTGCTTGAAATTTTACTTTTACATGTATGTATTTTCAGCAGCAACTTTTTGTATGTCATTGTGTGCTGTGAATGTAAGAAAGTTAAACTTATTTTTTAAAGAAAATAAATACATAATACTTATCTTTTTAAGGTTTTTAACTCTTTCACAGCATCAAATTTATATTCATAATATTCAAATTTTTATTACTTAAAAGGCGCCCAGTCAACAGAGTGAAAAAGTGTCCAAGTTGGGATTCAAACCCGAATCATCGGTATAGCACACCGACGTTTTACCAACTGAACATTTTCTAATAACTGTTTTTAGGTAATGTCAGACATGGAGCGAAAGACAGGAACACTGTAAAATAAATTCTGCAAAGTTACTTAAAGTTTTCTAGGAAACTGAGATTCCTAGAACATTTTATGTAAAGGCAACAGCAAACATTCATGTAACAGATACAGATTTGCCCAGAAAATCAAAAAATCTGTAAGATTACCAAGAATTATTTAGGAAACTTCGGATTCCAAGAATTTTTCATGCAACTGCAACCCAGGTTACAGATAAAATTTTAGTTAGATAACTGCAATTTTAGTAGACTCGTTTGCAAAGTTACAGATTTCAGTAACTTTACTAAAAATAGTTTTGTAGATTTACATTTTTTCTTGTACAGTGTACACATAAAATGTTAGTGAGTATAGAGTTTTTGGCAACTTTTCATCTGTAGGATTACAGATTTTTTTTCACAGTGAAGGGAAGAAAATATATTATTTTAAAACCTTCTAGCACCATAATGTTTTAGAACCATAATCTTCTAGCTCTATTTTTTAGGCCGATAACTAAGAACTTTAAAATATGTATCATTTTATGTTCCACGTGCCTTTAATTTAACATGATTTTACCATTTAATAAGCTTATTAGTTTCGAGAAAGGAGATAACTTTTATTCTGCCTTTTCTCAAATATCCGTTTTGATCCTATACCCAGTTTTTATTTCAAGCTTCAATTTGGGTTATGCAATATCAGAGACAATACCCTGAGGTTAAAAATATTTCTCAGCGGAGTACATTTTTTCATCATATTCACTGTTATTGATATAGCTTAGAAGTTGAAATGGAGCTTTTTATTGAAAATCAGTAGAATAAATTCCTCTGGTGCGAAAGATATTTTATGGAATATGGAAATATTTATTACAGAAGAAAAATTTTACATTCAGATTAGTGTTTACTAATTCCTCTATTTCGAATTAAGTGCAGTAAATAGTACTTTATCGGACAAGAAAGCATTGTAAAAAAATATAGTGTTACATTGAGAATAAATTTGTATTCCTTTATCTCTGTTTTATATGAAATACATGAAATAATCCTTTGTAAAATATGAAAAAATATGTTCTTTAGATTTTAGGGCGTTTTATAGAAAACTTTATTATTTCATTGCTATTCACTGTGAATGTTTTGAAGCTATTTCAACTTTTACCAAAATAATACAACACCAAAAAGTATAATGTTGATCGATTTGCTTCAAATAAGTAAGATATAACGGTTCCTTTTAGATATATTTCATTATCTTAATTGAATGTACTATCTCAGTTTAATAAGCTTATTAGTTTCGAGATGTAATATAACTTTTATCCTGTCTTTTCCCAAATATGTGTTTTGATCTCATAACTAGTTTCTATTTCAAGTTTCAATTTGGGCTATGCAATATCAGAGACAATACCCTAAGGTTAAAAAATATCTCACTGGAGTGCATTTTGATCAGTTTCCCTGTTATTTATATAGCTTAGAAGTTGAAATGAGGCTTTTTATTGAAAATCAGTCAAACAAATTTCTTTGGCGTGAAGGATTTTTTTTATGGAATATGGAAAGATTTATTACAGAAGGATAGTATTACAGTGTGAATAACCTTTGTTCTTTTATCAAATTATTTATACAAATTAAATAATACTTTTTAGGAACAAGAACAAAAATGCAAAGCAACACTTATGTTTTAAATGAAATACAGCAAGTGTTATTTTATAAAATTTTGAAAAATATGTACTTTAGTTTTACAACATAGTAAATATGTCAAAAAATATCCTTTAGTACATTCAATAATTGACCATTCAAAAAAAATAACATGCTCATTCACTGATTTCGCACAAACAAAATGACTCCATAGATGACAGGAAAAGCATTTTTTCAGAAATTGATACTTTAGGAAGCTGATAATTTAAGGTCACAAATGTGGATCTAAAATGTCTTGCACCCTTAAAATATAGATTTAATTATTGATAATCTAAAGTTATCAATAATTAAATATAAGGAATGCAGTAACAAATTTAAGATCTTCATTTAATTGAATAATCTGCAAATCCTTTATTTTTACTTTCTTCTATCTTTACAAGAAGAAAGTATTGGATTCATGAAAATTTTCGACGGATTTATGCGTTTTAGAAGGTCCTGAGCACGTTTTGACTGTTTTTAGAAAATGTCTGTCTGTGAGTCTGTCCGTCTGTCTGTCTGTCTCTATGTCTCTATGTCTGTCTGTATGTGACAAAAAAATTTTGGGTGCTATATCTCAAGAACTAATGCTCGAAATTTAATAAAATTTTATATTCAGTTAGAACTTGATATGAATTAGTGCCTATTGATTTTTGTTGAATATTGGCCAGCAGGTGGCGCTGCTATACTACGTTTTTCATGATTTTCAAAATTGCTATATCTCAAGAACTAATGCACAGAATTTCACCAAACTTCAGATTCTCTGACCCCTTGATATACATAGATGCTGATTAAGTTTTGGTGTAAAGTGGCCAGCAGGTGGTGCTGCTATGCCACGTTTTTCATGATTTTCATGATAGCTATATCTCAAGAACTATTGCACAGAATTTCCCCAAACTTCAGATTCCGCGATACCTTGAGATACATAGCCGCTGATAAGGTTTTGGTGTGAACTGCCTTATAGGTGGCACTGCTATGCTACATTTTGCACGATTTTTGCGATAGCTATATCTCAAGAACTAATGCAGAGAACTTCATCAAATTTCAGATTCTGTTACACTAAAATATATAACAAAATTAGACGCTGATTACATTTTAATATTAACCTTGCAACAGGTGGTGCAGCTATGCTACATTTTGCACAATTTTTCCGATAGCTATATCTTAACAACCAACGCACAGAATTTCATCAAACTTCAGATTTTGTTACAAAATGACATATAACATAATTACACGATGATTACGTTTTGTTATAAATCCTTCAACGGATGGTGCTGCTGTGCTATATTTTACACGGTTGTTTTAAACTAGCTATATCTCAAGAACTAATGCACAGAATTTCATCAAACTTCAGATTCTTTTACACCATACCATAATTAGATGCTTTTTTTACGTTTTGGCATAAATTGTCCAAGATATGGTGATGCTGTACTACGTTTTGCAAATTTTTTGTTATAACTATATCTCAAGAACTAATGGACGAAATTCAATCAAACTTCAGATTCTGTTAGGTCTTGACATAAATAGATGCTTATTAAGTTTTAGTATAAATTACCCAACATGAGGCACTACTAAGCTCATTTTCTCAGAATATCAATTAAATTTTGCGTTTTAGCCTTTTCGGATACCAGAATCTCATTAGTCTCGGTCAAATGTTCGAGGAAATTCGATAGTGGGTAACTTTGGGGTCACCACGTTTTTTTTCTTTTTAAATATTAAAATGTACTTATGAGATAGAAGAAAGTTTTGGGATTGACACATCCAACTAATTTTTATTGTAAGGTGTTTAAGTTGGTTAATTAGGAAAAGTTCTTATTTTCTTGATCACACAATCTGTAATGTATTTTTCAAACTCAGATGATAATAATACTCATTTTATGTGTAAATAAAAATCAGTACTGCCATTATTTGGTTTTGATTGAAATCTATAAAGATTCAACTGTAAAGTAAAAGCGTAAAAATTAAATTAATTTAGTTTATATTCACGACAGCTCGTAAGTATCGCATGTGATAATTCAGAACCGAGGAAACTAATTAACAAGCGAAACTTTACTTTGTATTATAAATGGCGAATAAAAAACAACTTTCGGATGAATATTTTAAAAGTTTTTATATGCATTCATGGTCTCTAATGGCTTAAGTAATAAAAATCCAAACAACCCATAACAATTATTTTGACACATTTTAAGATGAAAAGCTCAGAAAATGGACTTATTATGTTTGTAGGGCTTCTTTTCTTAATCTATCCACTTAAATAAAGTAGGTCATGAAAGGATTTTTAAGAAAAACATCTTTATATGATTGATATAATCCATCTTATAAATCACACGGCTGTCGGAATAACCAACCACTGTTATAAGAAAGAACTTTGAGAAGAAAAGATAAAAGAATTGACTGTCAATCTGTATTCCAAACTTTTTTTTCTGAATGATTTCAGTCAATACATTAAGATACTCTAAGTTTTAAAATGAAATATTTTGTCCTAATATGTTAAAAGTATTCAACTTACATAATGCACTAAAATAATCATAGCACATTTTTTTTCGATTATTGTTTTCGGTTTATTATTAGTATAATTATTAAATAAAGTAAATTATAAAATATTTTACACATTTTAACCCTTTTGGAGCTTATTTTATACAATCATTTTTAATGAGTTATAAAGCTCGAGTGATTAATTACGCCTAGACACTTATTCTATAGGCAATTTTTTAGATAAAAAATTGTTTTTGATGTTTTTCTCAAAAACTTCTTTGCCTTCTGGGTCAAGCTAACGCAGAAACGACGCACTCCCGAATAAATATTGGCTACCTTATTCGCCCACGTTTTTTCCTTTCAACTTTTCCAGTGAATTTCACAGTCACACTTTCGTTTGGTAATGTTTACAATAACACGAAACTGAAATCAAGGACAACAGACACGTTTTAAATATGTGGAAAGCGAGAAATTCTCCGAAATCATAATTCACCAGAATGTCATCCAAATTCAACATCCAAAATAATAATATTAATAATTACAAGTACAGTTGTTAATAACAGACGACATCATGTTTTGAATGCATCTTGAACACGAAACATATATTTAAGGATAGAGAGCCAACGAATATAAATGCACAAATAAAGTATGAGAAGGTAGCAAACAGCTGCTGATTATTTAAAAAAAAAACTATTCAATCAATTCTTTCAAAATTTCGAATACCTTTAAATCATGTTTAGATAAAAAACTAAAAACACTTTTGAGTGAAAATGCCCCAAAATTGGCGAGATATAAAATATTAATGTTCATAATCGCTTATATATCATTATCCAATCAACCACTCAACCGATTTTTTCTATCTTTTCTAGATAGTTAGATAAGGTTCAGACATACATTTTTTAAAAAAAAGCAAGTCGATAGTTCAAAAACTTTGGGAAATATAAAATATTTACTGTAATATTTTTTAAGAAAAATTAAATTTAAAAAAAAATTAAAAATCGAAAAAATCGAAAATTTAAAAACAAATTACTCTGACATTATCAGAAAAGAATGAAGATTCAGAATCCGGCATTGTTTTTTCTTAGAGTTTCATAGAACTGCCAGAATTGGAATTTAAAAAAATCCCTGTCGGCTGGGCCTATAGGTGGAGGTAGATTTCAAAAAATGCTTATTTCAACAACAACATAAAAAAAAATTATTAGAGATAAACCCAGTTTAATAACTTCATTTGGCCGTTTATGAAAATTTTTTAATTTCACTTTTCTGCAAAAACTGGTTTTATCAGAACCAACATTATTTAATACAGAAAATTATTAGAAAGGTAAATAATATCAAATAAATTAGTAAATGTTATAATTAAAATTCTATTATTATATTAATAACAAAACTATCACCACACTGTAAGATTAAATGCCAAAAATGGATGATCGTAAATGCCGCATGAGTTATACCAAATAATAGAAATCCCTGTCGACTGGGCCTATAGGCGGAGGTAGATTTCGAAGAGTGCTCATTTCAACAAAAAAAAATATGATTAGAGATAAACCCAGTTTAATAACTTCATTTGGCCGTTTATGAAAAATTTTTAATTTCATTTTTCTGCAAAAACTGGTTTTATCAGAATCATCTTAAGAAAAATTCAGCTCAAATGCCCATTTTGAAAACATATTTTGAAATAAATTCTGAATTTATTAAAAAATCGACCAAAACAGTACATTATATAGTTCCTAAATAACAAAAAACTGTCAGTTGAATGCATTTAAAAAAAATTGAATTTAAAAATGAGTCATAAAATAACCCATTTGTAGTTTGAATACATCTTAATTCTTTAATCATGATTGCATCGGAAAATTTTGTGCGAAATACTCACTTTGACAGCATTTTTAAAAATATATTCTATCTTTATCAAAAAACTGGCCAATGCATCACAGTATATAGTTCCTATATAAGAGGAACTGTAAATTGGATGCGTTTGAGAGCGAAAATGGATTTTAAAACGCGTCATAAAAAAACGCAATTTGCTATGTGAAAACTTCCTTAAATTTTCAAATCACGAAGACTTCGGGAAATTCTGTTCAAAATACCCTTTTTTCACTTTATACAGTTCCTAAATAAGAGGATCTACCATTTGGATGCGTTTAAGATCAAAAATGAATTTAAAAATGAGTCAGAATATAAGCAGTTTGGATTTGAGGTTTTTTCTCCAATTCCTATTTTTCTTTAATTTCTTTTTGCTATACGAAATGGTCCTATGAAAAACTTGTCAATATAAAAGTTGTAGATATTTTTGAGAAGATGTAAAATAAATTTAATCAGATTTGATATCAGCGCAGGCCATTAGAGTGTCACAAAGTGTCATTTCCAGGATCTGGAACCGTTTTTGGGAGAGTGGATGTGCAGGCCGAAGTCAGGGCAAGGTCGTAGACGGGCAACAACGCCCAATGAAGATCGGTATTTAGCGTTAACAGCTTGGAGACACCGAAACATGAACGCTACTTTTCTCCAACAGCACCTTCGCTCGGCTACAGGCACCACGATTTCAACTCAGACTGTCCGAAACCGGCTCCATGCTGTAGGTCTGTATGCTCGCCGACCGATGGTATGTGTTAGATTAACATCAAGGCATTGTCGCGACCGGAGGGAGTGGGCAACCGAGCATGTCAACTGGAGGAGAAATGAATGGAGCAATATTCTGTTTTCTGACGAGTCCCGTTTTTCTGTGCATCCGGATAATAGGCGTATTTTCATCTTAAGGGACCGTGGCAGTAGGAATAATCCTGCGTTCGTGCACGAAAGTGTCAGATTTGGCGGTGGAGGAGTGTTGGCGTATGGTGGCATCTCCATTGACGGGCGCACTGACCTCTACATCATTCGAGATGGAGCTATGACTGGTCGCCGATATAGGGATGAGATCCTCAGACCTATTGTAGTCCCTTACGCTGCAGCAATTGGAGATAACTTCATTTTAATGGACGATAACTGCAGGCCACATCGTGCAAACCTGGTAGAGGATTTCCTTTTCGAGGAAGGAATCGTTCGAATGGAATGGCCAGCGTGTTCTCCAGAGAATAATCCAATCGAGCACGTTTGGAACGCTCTAGGAAGACGAGTTTCTGGCCGCCAACAACCCCCACGAACTCTCCAAGAACTGGAAAGAGCTCTTCTGGAAGAGTGGGGCAGAATATTCCAACTCGTCATTAATAGCCTCATTGAGTCCATGCCTCAAAGGTGTTCAACGTTGCTGGGATGGAAACCATACCCCCTACTGAAAAAGATTTTCTTTAAAGAAAACACCTTTTCTTATTCTTTTTTTCTCATATGCACAAATTGTGTTTTTTTCCTTTTGTACACAAATGCGCAATAAAATGCATTTTTTCTGCCAAACATGTGTAGTTTATTCTCATATAACCTACTATGTCTGTCGACCATGTATCAATCAGCTAAAAAGTGTCCCAGATACAAAATCCACCTAAAACTGCAATGTCCTTTAATTGTTTTGAGCAGTATATAACAACCGTGTAAGCCTTAAATCTAAAATGATGAATATTTTTGTGAATGCATCGTGTAAAAGTTTTGTGAAGGATTTCTTGAATATTTTTACTACTTTTCCGACAATATCTCTTTAATTAATATTTTATCAGTAGCAATATTTGTGTGCTATGTAAATATTTTTATTGAACGGCTTGACAATTTTCTATGAACTTATTTTGCAGTGGGAGTATTTGTATGCTATGTAGATATTTTCAGATTTCAAAAATAGAAATAAAATGTCTCCAAACAAAGCAATATTTTGCATTATATATTTATATATATAATTAAAAGATCTTTAGACTGTAAGTACTTACAAAAATATCACTTTAGAATGGTAAGATAAACAGATGGTCATTATTATATTATTTATAACATGTTGTACTTTTTTCCGTTCCTTTTTTACATTAAACTTTAATCAATACAAAAATAGCATTCATATGTCCTTTTCACATTTTCCATTAAAAAATCGTAATGTTAAAAATGTTTAAATACCGAAAAAGAAATAGAAATTAATTGTTTTTTAATGGAATGCATATACTATTTACGCATTAGCAAAATATAAAGTGTTTTGCTAATGTGCAATAATGTATAATGTGCATTATAAAGTGTTTTATTCGCTTTTTTAAAAATATGTTCTTTGGCATTTTACATACTTAGAATTTATTTATTTTTTTACATATCTATAGTTTGTTACACAAAATAATCCTTACTAATATTATAAATCGGAAAGTGAGTTTGTTTGTTTGTTTGTTCCGCTTTCACGCCGTAACTACTGAAACGATTGCTTTGAAATTTTGCAGACGTAAAGTTAGAAGTCCGGATTAAATAATAGGGTAATTTTTATTTATTTTATTCAAATATTTTCCTTAATAATTCAAAATTTAATTATTTTTCATACAAAATCAATAGGCATTTTTCAGATAAAATTTAATCATTTTCCTTTCCTGTTGCCAAGAAAATAAAAAATTGGAATAATAATTTTTCAGCGGCAATGAATTTTTAATAGAAAACTTCCACGCGAAAAACTATAATAAAATAATTTAAAAGAAAATAAATATGACGTCATGTTTGAAATAAAAATAAAAGGTGTATTTTTTATAATACATTTAACAAGGATATTTGTTTAGTTAATGGGAATTTTTGTGTAAAATATGGTGACATAAATTAAAAGTAAAAAGAATGAAAAAGAATTATATTTTTAATAAAATGGTTCACTCATGAAAATGTGACGTCATAGTTGAAATAGAACAGGTACTTTATAGCAGTCGTTAAAAATACAAGGGGTATGAATATCAGTAGCTAATGGAGCGAGATAAATAATGACGTCATATTTAAAATGAATCAGAAATATTTTTTACTTATACTAATTAATAAGTTATAAGTTACATACAAATGAATATTTTTATTCAAAACTCATAATTATCAATGGAAGAAATTTTTTGTGGGGAAAAGGTGGAAAATAAAATCACTGATTAATATATTTTTGGCTCGATTTTTTAACACTTTCGAACAAAGTTGAAAAGTTATTATGCTTTCGGTTTGTCTGTCTGTCTGGTCGCTTTCCAACTTTCGTAAATATGCTCCGATTTCCATGAAATTTTTGGGCATTATTAACGTTTACCTAGCACGAGTACCTATTGAAAATGAAGTTTCTATCATGATTAGTTTATTTACAGGGATAGTCAAAAAATATCCTTATATTACGGCATTATGGGGAAAAATCGTTTTAATTAAATTTAACGATGTTACAGCCTGTAGAACATATTCAAATTTATATGCATTTACAAAGTGCACTAAAATATGCATTTTGTAAAGTATGTAGTGAAAAGGGCACTTACTATTCATTTACAGGGTCAGACAGAAGAATTCCTTTGCATAGGAATAAAGGGAGGAACAGTTTCCGACATATTTTTATTATGGTAAACGATTTCATGTATAATCAAATTGATATATGTTGCTGAGGCTTAATGTAAGTTATTTTATGCATAATACGAAGTGCATAGCATTTACAGGGACACACAAAAGATTTCAAATATTATATATTCTACCCGAAGTACTGTATATCATGGATGATGACTGTTGCATGGATGAAATGCATTTTGAATTATGATATGTGCTTTTAAGTTTCGCTAAATGTATGCATATTAAATAGAGAGTATAAATGGTAATAGTATAAATAGTTAAATTTAGATATACAGGGTTACACAAAAGATCTCGGAAAGGTTACTGAATATGAGCGTAATTTACTTAAAGGTGGTTTTTAAATAAAATATGCATTTTTATTTTGAACTGCATTTAGTAAACTAAGAAATGTTTATAGTATATATATAAAATGATAAACAGGGTCCCGCAAAGAACTGGATACAAGGTTGTCTTTGGATGATAATTTCTGAAAATGTAATTTAGGTAGCAATAAGAAATATTTTTGTTTGAAATAAATTTTAGAAATATACTTTCGTGTATTAAAGGCACTTGGAAAACTACAGGGCTGAACAAAAGAATTCAAGAATGTTTCTATCTATTAGTATTAATCGCTAAAATAAACATTTTGACCAGCAAACAAATTAGCAACTAGGGATTATCAGAAGTTTTTTTGCCATAAATTCGCGATAAAAAGTTAATTACACATGCTTTTCATCATCGAAATTTTTTGCTTGATTGATCAATTATTTCTTCTTTAAATGTTATGTGAACGAAGTCACGGGTAACTGCTAGTTTAAAATAAATGTAAGAGATAGTGTGTTTTAAATAGCTCGTGACAGAAGCAACTTCAAATTGGAAAGATTATAAAGCGTTTTAAATATGGTATTTATTTTCAAATATGTTGTGTCCGTAAAAAAATACAAAATTAAATTTACATACATGTCTGTTTTGCTCTAATTTTCGAAAAATATTTTTCAGCTCTAAAAAAGATATAAATTATCTTTATTTTACAATCAAAACTTATCTGGTTATAATATAAATCGACTGCCGACCGAAACTAATAATAAGCTCGACGTAGCAGCAACAGTTTGGTAGTCTCATAGCGCCGAGCCCGCCCTTCCCGCTTTTCAATGTGTTTAATTAATGACTTCCCCTTTTAAATTTGTCCAGTTTCATTTATTTGATTTTTTTTCATCCTGACTTCCGTTAAAGACTAGGCTATTTGGATGTCGGCCAGGATCCATCAACTTGGCTTCCACCATAGAGTCATAATAAGATAGGTAATAAGCTAAAGGATCGTGGACTGACCACGCTCGCCAGGAATTCTACGGTGATGAAATTAGTAGTTATCAGTGTTACTTTGAATCATTTGTTTGTGACTTTTCTGTAAAAAAGCGCTTTTTTCCATTTTTAGTTTTTGAATATACCATGCATGCAATTAATTAGCACACCAGTACCGATTATAATATATATCACCCATTATTGGCATTTAATCTTTAATTGGCCACGTTTTTTGGTCAACAGGAGAACCAAGTAGTATCATTTGGTTTATTATTAAACAATACTATAACTAAAATATTAGTCAGTGAGTGCAATATGTGTGAATCATTCTAAAAGAGAAATATTGTGACAGCTAAATAAAAATAATAATAATAATAAATGATACACTAAATAACATTAAACATTGTAATATATATACTAGCAATCTTTGTCCACTACGCTGGTCGGTTTCTCTTAAGATATCTTGAATAAAACGAAGTTGATCTAGCAAAAATTTAAGAAGAAAAGGAAATATTGGTATTAATAGGTTATCCCGTCGACCAAAAAATTATCGCCAATCTATAAGATTAAATGCCAATAATGGATGATCGTGAATTTCACATTCAATTACATTAATTACGATTCACGTGCTTAAAATGTCATTAAGTGATTTTTATTTTGACTTTTTATCTGTATTTTTATTAATTACTAGGGGGGCCCCGCCCCCCTGCTCGCTATGCTCGCCAACCCCCCGCGTAATCGCTTCGCGATTCCAAATTATTGGCTACCCCCTGCTTGCTGCGCTCGCCAATACCCCATGATATGAATAAGCAGTTGCAGACCTTTCAAATGATGTGTCACACAATTGGTGTTGTAAAGAAATTAAAAATGTGCCCCCTGGGGGGCAGAGTGGGGGATGACACACAACACATCCATAATATGAATAAGCAGTTGCAGATCTTTCAAATGATGTGTCACACAACTGGTGTTCTAAAGAAATTAAAAATGTGACCCCCCCCCCCCTGGGCAGAGCAGAGTGTGGGGGTGACACACAAGACATCCATAATATGAATAAGCAGTTCCAGACCTTTCAAATCTTGTGTAACACGACTACTGTTGTAAAGAAATTAAAAATGTGTCCCCCCTGGGGAGCAGAATGGGGGATAACACACAAGACATCCATTATATGAATAAGCAGTTGCAAACCTCTCAAATGATGTATCAAACGACTGGTGTTGTAAAGAAATTAAAAATTTGGCGAAATATTACAGTTATCGCCAAGTTGGCGTCACTTTTGACAACTAATTTTGGTCGCCAAATTTGGCGATATATCGCCAAGTTGGCGACAAACTTGGCGATTGTTGGCAATGGTAACCTTTCCTCTCTTTATGGTAACCCATACGGCGATGCATAGACGGAGCCCTTTCCTGATTGGTCTATTCGACTCATGGAAGGAGTGGACAACCCGGATTCGTTAGTTCCGGAAATCTTCCACATCAGCATCATTCCAGGAGTCATTCCTTTTAAGGCTAGTTTTTTTTTACTATAGAAGGATTCGACTAATTATTTGTTTTTTCGTTATTTGAAATAAAAATTATGTCAATATGTATAATTTGGCTATTATTTGGCGATTTGTATAACTTGGCGAAATTGGTCGACAGGATAACAGAGTAGTACCACAATATCTAATCAAACATTCATAATTGTTGTCTTATTCATGTAATCTTGCATTATTCTGTTCAACATCGATGTTGACGACATAATAGACAAAATAGCTCTAAAATGACTAAAATACCTATGTTTGACAGTTTTTTTTTTAGATCTGTTATCTTGAAATCCCCGCTTCTACCTAAACCTGCTGCTGACAAGGAAGATCTCCATATTGCGCGTACTCAGAAAATTTTGAAAAAAATACTAATTAAATTACTTATCTGAGTAATAAAAGATCAGTCAAATTTACCGGCGGAAATTCAGTGAAAATTTTGTAAAAAAAAAAAAAAAAAAATCGAGTTTTTGGCGTAAAAAGGACAAAAACGTCACGCATTTGGCGAACAGTATAACTCATGTCTTCCAGATATAAAACCTTCCCCAATCTGAAATTTTCAAATATTATAACAAATATTTATCAGAGGCTCCCGTAAAAAATCCTATCTGTGATGATGAAACGGTACAATTTCAAAACATTTCGAAAACTGCCCCCGGGGGGGGAGTTAAATTGTGGTAATGGAAGGAAATTTTATAATATGAAAGAGCAGACAGAGGACTAACCAATGATATGTTACATGACAGACCCAAAAAAAAGTTCGGAATTTTTTACCCCCAAATTAATCCCCTCGGGGTAAAAATCTTAAAATCGCTAAAACACATCTTTAATTACTTTTTTATATTTTTTTTCTGCTGTTTCACGCTTTTACTTTAAACGACTGCTGAGAAGTGCAAAAAATTCTTAACTGTTCGACTCTTTCATTCAACCACCTCAGGAGGAGGAGGGCAATTTCTAAAATCGCTGAAATGCCTGTTTAATTATATTTTAGTAGATTCATTTTCTGGAATTTCACGTGGATACCTTAAACGGCTGCTGAGATATACGAGGATGTTTCAGAATTTTCGACCCCTCCCCGTTTCCCCCGCCACCTTAGAGGGGTGATCTAATCTTAGTGCACGCTTACATCATAAGAAGTATATTTTTCCCAATTTTCATGTTACTATGTTTAGTAGTTTGGTCTGTACGTTGATTATCAATCTGTTAGGGCAAACTATTTTATATAAGTATCGATAGATATATGTGTGTATTTACACGTATGTGTATACATGTACAATCAAAGAATAAAAAACATTGTTACTATATTGTTTTTCATCATTAAGTAATTCAATTTTTTCTATTCATTTGTGTTTCGTACAGTGAACAATGCCAACAAGACGCAAAGGGGCTTCCTTGGGCCGTCAAACAAGTAAAGCTGCTGGCATGCGAAATACAAGAGCCCAAGGAACAAAAGAAGAAATCCAGCAAGGTAATACTAATGCACGTGTGAGCATGGCGCAATTTCGTGAAGCAGAATCAGAAGACAAGCGAGCTGCACGAAATAAACAAAGAAGATTTGAACAAAGAAAAGCACGCCATTCCATAGTTGACAGACGCCGAGCAAATGATACACTACGTCAACATGTACATCGATCATTTACATCTGATTCATTCCTGCGTCTAGCATTCAAGTATGAGCCTGATATTCAATATTATGCTCATTCAAAAGTGGTAATTGGTGCTATGGATAAGGAATGCCTGCATTGTAATGCCCTTAAATTTAAAAATGAAGCAGCCGGAATGTGTTGCGCATCAGGAAAGGTGCAATTACCAGCAATTGGAACACCACCTGAACCATTGAACAATCTTCTTATCGGAACGGATCCAAATTCTAACCTGTTTCTGAAGACAATAAGAACATTCAATTTATGTTTCCAAATTACATCGTTCGAAGCAACAGAAATAGTTAAGAATAGCAATGTAAATGGTCAACAATTCAATTCAACATTCAAAATCAAAGGCCAAATTTATCACAAAGTGGGCTCATTGCTGCCAATGCCAGACGAACCACATAAATATTTACAAATTTACTTTATGGGCGGTGAGGATGCACGTGTGGATGCACGTTGTAGATACAGTCACCTCAATTCACTTTCTGCAAGGCGTATCATCTGTGAGCTGGACGCTCTATTGAATGAGCACAATGAATTGTTGAAAATATTCAAATCACACATGCACAAATTAAAAAATGATGATCACGCTATTGTCATCAATCCTGACAAAACACCTGCTGGAGAGCACATTCGTAGATTCAATGCTCCTGCCGTTGAAGACGTTGCTGGAATTATAGTTGGCGATCATTCAGGTACACGAGAAATCGTGATTCGTAATGATGAAAAATTTGATTGTAAAACTTGCAAAAAATTAAATATCATGTTAGCTTCATATGCGCAAATAAGATGAGCGAATGTTGAAACGCTTATTTTAGATACAATTTAGAAATTCTACAAAACTGGGAAAGGGCCTCAAAACTAACTTAGATTTTGGAACAGAATTTCCTTTGAATTTTGGTACATAAATTCACTTAGTAACCTTGGTGTCTTTTCCAGGGGGCTCAAAATATTTTAGAAAGGGGGGGGTCTGAGCAGCCCATAGCACTCCATTAGCTACGGCGCTGTGTTAATTTAATATTGATTAATTCATTAAACTTAACTATTGTTAATATTTATTTATTAATGCATTATTACAGGAGCCGAAACAAACAAGAACGTTAGTTCGAAGGATTTTTATGCATATCGATTGATGGTAAGACGTGGTCAGGAGAACGTCATTCTACGATGTCGTGAGCTTTGTCAACAATTCATGGTCGACATGTACGTGAAGATAGAGAGCGAACGACTACGGTACTTGCGATTTAATCAACAAAAGTTGCGTGCGGAAGAATACATTCACTTGCGAGATGCTATTGTCAACAATGCTGACGCCGACGAAATTGGTAACTCTGTCATTCTACCATCATCGTACATAGGCAGTCCACGTCATATGCAAGAATATATACAGGATGCTATGACTTTTGTGCGCGAATATGGACGGCCATGCTTATTTATCACATTCACATGCAATCCAAAATGGCGGGAGATTACAACTTTGCTATTGCCTGAGCAAAATGCAATACATCGTCATGACATTACAGCACGTGTGTTCAGACAAAAATTAAAGTCTTTAATAAATTTCATCACAAAATTACATGTATTCGGCCCCACACGTTGCTGGATGTATACAGTTGAATGGCAAAAGCGTGGATTACCTCACGCACATATTTTGGTTTGGTTATTCGACAAAATCCGTCCTGAAGAAATTGATAGTATAATTTCTGCGGAAATTCCAGATCCATCTACTGATCCATTGCTGTTTGATATTGTTACTGCAAACATGATTCACGGCCCTTGCGCTAATCTGAATAGATCATCGCCTTGCATGTCAGATGGAAAATGTGCCAAAAGTTTCCCCAAAAGTTTCACTAATGATACGATAACAAATGTTGACGGATATCCAATATATCGTCGGAGAAGTCCCGATAATGGCGGACATTCATTTATTAAGAATATCAACCACACAGATATTGAAATTGACAACCGTTGGGTTGTGCCATACTCGCCTCTGCTGAGCAAAACATACGACGCTCATATCAACGTTGAGTTCTGCAGTTCAGTGAAGAGCATCAAATACATTTGCAAGTATGTGAATAAAGGCAGTGATATGGCTGTATTTCGAGTTGAAAATACCAACGAGAATGTTCCTCCAATGAATAACAACGATGAAATAACTCTTTACCAAATTGGCCGGTATATTAGCTCCAATGAAGCTGTTTGGCGTATCTTTGGTTTCTCAATTCATGAACGGGATCCAGCAGTTATTCATTTAGCAGTCCATCTTGAAAATGGTCAGCGCGTATATTCCACGAAGGAGACAGCGATTGGTCGTGCTGTTAGTCCACCAAAAACTACACTCACCGAATTCTTTGAATTGTGTAATCGTGCGGATGCTTTTGGTGCCTTTGCACGGACATTACTTTATTCAGAAGTTCCCCGCTATTTCACTTGGACTCAAACAAAAAAAATGGATGCCCCGCAAGCAAGGCACACCGATTGATCCATGTCCAGGTTTATTCAAATCAAACGTCTTGGGACGAGTATTTACTGTCAATCCAAGGCAGACTGAGTGCTTTTATCTTCGGCTGTTGTTGTTTAATGTCATCGGTCCATTGTCATTTCAAGATATACGTAAAGTAAATGGACAACAGTATCCAACGTATAAAGATGCATGTCTTGCTCTCGGCTTACTGGAAGACGACAACCAGTGGGAATGTATGCTTGCTGAAGCATCATTGAATTGTACAGCAAAACAAATTCGTCTGTTATTTGCTATAGTGTTGACTACATGTTTCCCGGCCCGAGCAGAGACATTGTGGAGTAATCACAAAGATTCGATGAGTGATGACATTTTGCATCATTATCGTACACGGTGCAACGATTTAACGATTCCATTCAGCGACGCTATGTACAATGAAACATTGATTGCTATAGAAGATCATTGCATTACCATGGCCAACTTATCACTTAGTCATTTCGGTATGCAATCGCTAAATCGAAGTACATCTAATTTAATGAACACTGAAATGAATCATGAACTACAATACAATGCTGTAGAAATGGCAGAAATTGTTGCTCGCACTGTCCCACTAATGAATGAAGAACAAAGACTCATTTACAACCGCATTATGTTCGCCGTTTCAGCAGGGCAAGGCGGATTCTTTTTTTTGGACGCATCAGGTGGAACTGGCAAAACATTGCTTATTTCGCTAATTCTTGCTAAAATACGATCGAATAATGGTATCGCATTGGCCGTTGCATCGTCTGGCATTGCAGCAACTTTATTGGATGGAGGTAGAACAGCTCATTCAGTATTTAAGCTGCCACTAAATATTCAAAAGAACCCAGATGCAGTGTGCAATGTAAAAAAACAATCGTCCATGGCGACAGTGCTGAAAAAGTGTAAAATTATCATTTGGGATGAATGCACTATGGCACACAAGCATTCGCTTGAGGCGTTGAACAGGACATTGAAAGATCTTAAAAATAACGTTAAACTATTTAGCGGCACTCTATTACTCCTTTCAGGTGATTTTAGACAAACACTTCCCGTCATTCCATGTTCAACGTATGCTGATGAAATCAACGCCTGCTTAAAATCATCACTATTGTGGCGTAATGTTGAAAAATTGCAACTTAAAGTAAACATGCGCATTCAAATGCTTCAAGATTCATCTGCTGAAACATTCTCTAAACAACTGTTAGATATCGGCGATGGAAAATTTCCTGTCGATAAAACTGGATGTATAAAATTACCGACCGATTTCTGCACAATCATTCATTCGAAAGATCATCTCATTAACCAAATATTTCCCGATGTACACACAAACTACATCAACCATGAGTGGCTGGCAGAAAGAGCAATTTTAGCAGCAAAAAATGTGGACGTCAATGAATTGAATCTCAAGATACAACAGTTGTTGCCAGGGGACTTGGTGACATACAAATCTATTGATTCAGTTTGCGATGCCACAGAAGTTGTGAATTATCCAGCAGAGTTTTAGGTAGCTTTCATTACAAAAAGTATTAGGTAGCTTTCATTACAAAAAGTAAAAAGCTACCTATTGCAGCCGTCCGGAGGAAAGCACTTCCGGAAAACTTTGGTATATTTTCACCGATCATGACCCCCAGACCCCAAAACCACCCTCCGTTCAAATGTTGACATATATACACTATATTGCCATTGAATATGGGACACTTGCGATTTTAGACATTTTACTAAATATCTAGAAAAATACATGAGGAATCATCTCGAAACTCTTAGTGTATAAATATAATGGTATAAGTCATACATCTCCGTGAAGATTTTTTCCCGAAACTCCAAAGGGGACCGTCAACAAATTAAAAAAGAATGAATATCTTTTGAATAACCCTGTCAAAACTAATGTAGCAAAAGCGCTTAAACTCTAGATTGTGATTGAATGCCTTATTGTAATAAGCCTTGTTAATTTTTATGCAAATAGCATGCATACTCGCAGAGTAATTAAGGTTTTTATAAAAATGATCCCAAATTTTTCCAAGTTTTTTCCTTATAATTTTCAGAATTCTTAATTTAAAATATTATTTTTTTCAGAAAATATGACAAACAACATTGCACACAGTACCCTGTAATCAGAATTAAAAAATGATGAAAATTGCATAAAAAATGAGTTGGTTTACTAAATAATTTTTTACTGCGCATGCGTCAACGATATCAAAATTTCATTTGCATATTATGTTAGCTAAATGTATCGAGCAACTTTTGTGAAAGTCACAAAATCATAACTTGAAAATTCTGACAATAATCGTCAATTGAATAAGTCGAAAATCCGTTATTCTCAAAATGAAGCAAAAACAAGAGGGGTTGTATTCATATATTCATTGATTAGTGTCAATATAGAATACACAATATGGGATGTACTACTGCATTTGGATAAAATCCCTCATTTTTTTGCTTCGTTTTGGAAACAACGGATTTTGTCCTTTTTCTATAGACGATTACTTTCAGAATTTTCAAGTTATGATTTTGAGACTTTTACAAAAGTTGCTCTATACATTTAGCTAACATAATATGCAAATGAAATTTTGATATCTTTGACGCATGCGCAATAAAAAATTATATAGTAAACCTACTCATTTTTCATACAATATTTATTATTTATTAATTCTGATTACAGGGTACTGTGTGCAATGTTGTTTGCCATATTTTCTGAAAAAAATATTATTTTATATTAAGAACTCTGAAAATTATAATGGAAAAACTTGGAAAAATTTGGGACCATTTTTATAAAAACCTTAATTACTCTGCGAGTGTGCATGCTATTTGCATAAAAATGAACACAGTGTATTACAATAAGGCATTCAATCATAATCTAGAGTTTGAGCGCTTTTTCAACATTAGTTTTGACAGGGTTATTCAAAAGATATTCATTTTTTTTAATTTGTTGACGGTCCCCTATGGCGTTTCAGTAAAAATTCTTTACGGAGATGTATGACGTATACTATTATATTTATACACTAAGAGTTTCGAGATGATTCCTCATGTATTTTTCTAGATATTTAGTAAAATGTCTAAAATCGCAAGTGTCCCATAATCAATGGCAATATAGTGTATATATATATATATATATATATATATATCTGATTTTTGTCATGCGATAACTAACATATTTATGAACCGATTTGAATGAAACTTGGTATGTACATAGTACATACAAATGTCTCGACCGAGTTCGTTGGTCAGCATCATCCGTCATTTTGTTTCAAAATGGCGGCCATTTTAAATTTTAAAAAAATTTAAAATTTAAAATTAAATGCGAAAAAAATAAAAGTTGAGAAATATTTTTCTTTTACGTGTTAGAACTTAAAACAAAGATTCTAGAACACTTTTTATTTTGTCTATATCTTAAAAAATGATTGAGTTATAGCACTTTGAAATTTTCTTATGGCTGACATTTTGAAACGATCTGATTTTTGTCACGTGATAACACGCTTATTTTTGAACCGATTTCAATGAAACTTGGTATGTACATAGTACATACAAATGTCTCGACCGAGTTCGTTGCCCAGCATCATCCGCCATTTTGTTTCAAAATGGTGGACATTTTAAATTTTTAAAAAAAATTAAAATTTAAAATTAAATGCGAAAAAATCAAAATTTGAAACATATTTTTCTTTTACGTGTTAGAACTTAAAACAACGATTCCAGAACACTTTTTATTTTGTCTATGTCTTACAAAATGATTGAGTTATAGCACTTTGAATTTTTGTTATGGCTGACATTTTGAAACGATCTGATTTTTGTCACGTGATAACACGCGTATTTATGAACCGATTTCAATGAAACTCTGTATGTACATAGTACATATAGATGTCTCGACCAAGTTTGTTGGCCAGCATCATCCACCATTTTGATTCAAAATGGTGGCCATTTTAAATTAAAAAAAATTTAAATTTAAAATTAAATACGAAAAAATTAAAAGTTGAAAAATATTTTTCTTTTACGTGTTAGAACTTAAAACAACGATTCCAGAACACTTTTTATTTTGTCTATATCTTAAAAAATGATTGAGTTATAGCACTTTGAATTTTGCTTATGGCTGACATTTTGAAACGGTCTGATCTGAACGATCCACAATGTTGCTTTAAAATGGCATACACTTTATGATATCGTGGAATTTGGTGACTCTCTAAATCGCTTAAAATAAAACCAGGTTGCATAAAAGATGACTAATTTCTAAAAATTCCTATTAATATTCAGTCTTGACAAAAACTAGTATTCAATCTTATAAAATCACTAATTTTATAAGATTATTTCCACTAATTTGAGCTTAATATTTTTGAACAATGTAACTTACTTTAAAATAAATAAATAAATATATAAGTATATGAAAGCTACCTCTTCCTCCCGGCATTGCCGGAAGGACTTTTTAAACTCATTAGATTTACCAGGCATGCCACCGCATAATTTACGATTGAAAGTTGGATCTCCGGTTATTTTGCTTCGCAATTTAAACCCACCACAGCTGTGTAATGGCACGCGATTAGTTATTAAAAAATTAATGAATAATATTGTCGAAGCCATCATTTTAAACGGCAAATTCCGAGGTGAAAATATATTGATACCACGGATCCCTATTATACCCACAGACGTGCCAATTCAATTCAAACGTCTTCAATTTCCAATTAGATTGGCATATGCAATGACCATCAATAAATCTCAAGGCCAAACGATGTCTGTTTGTGGCTTAGATTTGAGCACACCATGTGTTTCACATGGGCAATTATACGTAGCATGCTCTCGAGTGGGCAAACCATCCAGTTTGTTTGTATTAACTAAAGAAGGTATGACAAAAAATATTGTACATTCTACTGCATTAAGATAATGATATTGTTTTTTCTAAAATTATCATAGTTTGTGATGTATATAATTATATATATATATAAATATATAAATTTGAATGAATTAAATGTATAAATATTTGGTGTTTTGTTATTTTTTATATTCCGTCATCCACCGCGCTCCATGTCTCTTCCACTCATTATACCACACCCTCACACACTTACAATAAGTTATAGTTATGTTTTTCTACTAAAACTAGCGGACCCGACAGACGTTGTCCTTCTTGGCACCGACTCTAGAAAATCAAATAAATGTACGTAAATATGGTAACACGCAGAATAAACACTACGCTCTTAATTTAATTTCTTATTACAACTATGTAAGGAAATTATTTTTTACTCTTCATTAGTTTTTGAAGTCGGTTCAATTTTTGATAGAAAAGTTTATTTTTCTCTTTTTAGTTAAAAGTTAACGATTGTCTGAAGTGGGTTATCAAAATTATAATACAGGAAATATTGTAAATCATGCACGTTTGTCAGCAGTAGGGTTCGAACACGCGATCTCTTTCTTCAAGAAGCTGAGCTTAAATCTGGCGCCTTAGATTGCTCCGACATTCCGTCCGCACTCCATTCATCGAACTTATTCAACACTTTTAATTAGCGAAAAATCACTAACTATTAGTTTTTGCCTAATTACAAAAAAAGTACTGAATCAAACTCGATTAAATGTGAATCTAAACCATTCTCGAATCCACTGGAACACACACACAAAATTTCATTAAAATCAGTCCAGTCGTTTAGGAGGAGTTCAGTGACATACACACGCTCAGAAGTTTTTTGTATATAAAGATAAGCATTGAAAATTTGAGGTTTTTGCGCCGAAAACATCGCCAAATTAGGAAAATGTGAATTATCTCACGAACTACTGGATTTAAACGAATTTGCTTAGTACCATTCGATTCAGAATGAAAAAATGCACTAAAATATGTTATCAGTTAAAAAATAACTACAAAAGCCGATTTTTATAGAATTTTTTAAAAGTTCGTTCTTTTTTCTACTCATCGTAGGGGTGGAATTTTCGAAAATCCATTTTTGGCGGCACTCGATGTTATAAGAAGTATTTTTACCCCAATTTTCAAGATTTTCGGTATGGTAGATTTTTTTGTGCTATGATTAATACGAAATCCTGACTTTCTTTAATATATAAGCACTTTTAATTAGCGAAAAATCACTAACTGTTAGTTTTTGCCTAATTACTAAAAAAGTACTGAATCAATTTCGACGAAATGTGAATCTAAACCATTCTCGAATCTACTGGAACGCGCACACAAAATTTCATCAAAATCGGCCCAGTCGTTTAGGAGGAGTTCAATTACATACACACGCACAGAAGATTTTTATATATAAAGATGAGCATTGAAAATTTCAGGTTTTTTGCGCCGAAGACATCGCCAAATTAGAAAAATGGGAATTATCTCACGAACTACTGGACTTGAACAAATTTGCTTAGTACCGTTCGATTCAGCATGAAAAAGTATTCTAAAATATGTAATCAGATGAAAAATAACTACAAAAGCCGATTTTTAAGGAATTTTTTAATAATTCGTTCTTTTTTCTACTCATCGTAGGGGTAGAATTTTCGAAAATCCATTTTTAGCGGCACTCGATGTTATAAGAAGTATTTTTAACCCAATTTTCAAGATTTTCGGTATGGTAGATTTTTTTGTGCTATGATTAATACGAAATCCTGACTTTCTTTAATATATAAGCACTTTTAATTAGCGAAAAATCACTAACTATTAGTTTTTGCTTAATTACTAAAAAAGTACTGAATCAATTTCGACGAAATGTGAATCTAAACCATTCTCGAATCTACTGGAACGCACACACAAAATTTCATCAAAATCGGTCCAGTCGTTTAGGAGGAGTTCAATTACATACACACGCACAGAAGATTTTTATATATAAAGATGAGCATTGAAAATTTCAGGTTTTTTGCGCCGAAGACATCGCCAAATTAGAAAAATGTGAATTATCTCACGAACTACTGGACTTGAACAAATTTGCTTAGTACCGTTCGATTCAGCATGAAAAAGTATTCTAAAATATGTAATCAGATGAAAAATAACTACAAAAGCCGATTTTTAAGGAATTTTTTAATAATTCGTTCTTTTTTCTACTCATCGTAGGGGTAGAATTTTCGAAAATCCATTTTTAGCGGCACTCGATGTTATAAGAAGTATTTTTAACCCAATTTTCAAGATTTTCGGTATGGTAGATTTTTTTGTGCTATGATTAATACGAAATCCTGACTTTCTTTAATATATAAGCACTTTTAATTAGCGAAAAATCACTAACTATTAGTTTTTGCTTAATTACTAAAAAAGTACTGAATCAATTTCGACGAAATGTGAATCTAAACCATTCTCGAATCTACTGGAACGCACACACAAAATTTCATCAAAATCGGTCCAGTCGTTTAGGAGGAGTTCAATTACATACACACGCACAGAAGATTTTTATATATAAAGATGAGCATTGAAAATTTCAGGTTTTTTGCGCCGAAGACATCGCCAAATTAGAAAAATGTGAATTATCTCACGAACTACTGGACTTGAACAAATTTGCTTAGTACCGTTCGATTCAGCATGAAAAAGTATTCTAAAATATGTAATCAGATGAAAAATAACTACAAAAGCCGATTTTTAAGGAATTTTTTAATAATTCGTTCTTTTTTCTACTCATCGTAGGGGTAGAATTTTCGAAAATCCATTTTTAGCGGCACTCGATGTTATAAGAAGTATTTTTAACCCAATTTTCAAGATTTTCGGTATGGTAGATTTTTTTGTGCTATGATTAATACGAAATCCTGACTTTCTTTAATATATAAGCACTTTTAATTAGCGAAAAATCACTAACTATTAGTTTTTGCCTAATTACTAAAAAAGTACTGAATCAATTTCGACGAAATGTGAATCTAAACCATTCTCGAATCTACTGGAACGCACACACAAAATTTCATCAAAATCGGTCCAGTCGTTTAGGAGGAGTTCAATTACATACACACGCACAGAAGATTTTTATATATAAAGATAATCCCTAGAAATAATTTATATGGCAAAACAACGTTTGCCGGGTCTACTAGTATATATATGTATATTAATTTGTAGTTAGATAAATAATACAAATATTAGAACAACTTCCAAAAATATATTATTGATTATACGCTGTATGTCTAAAGTTATCTTACAGAATACATTTTATGTTTTTTTTTTTTTTTTTTTTTTTTTTTTTTTTTTTTTTTTTTTTTCAAATATCTGCAGAAATTATTGGACGTATTCAACTCTAACTTCAGCAAATTTAATATAAAGCGAGCGTCTAACTTCAATTTTTTCAGCAAAGGTTTAAACTACTAGTGCATTAAAGAAACCTTCGACGAATTCTATAAAAAAAATATTTTTTAAGTATCTTGAAAAATATAATGCTCTAAATTCTCCATTTCTGCAGCACACAAATATGTGGATCATATGAAAAATTCCAGCTCAATTTTGAAAAAATAGTCTGTATATTCATAGAATTATGAACATTTCTCTCTCTTTTTATAATAGTAATTAACTTTGTCATTACCGTTGTAATGTAATTTTTTGTAACTTGAGGTTCGTTACAATTATAAAATTTACTTCGCTAATATTATAAAAAAGTGCATACAAAAACATTAAAATTGCTGATATTATAAGGAAACATTTTTTCAAATCGAAGAATTATTTAAAGTTGTTCAAAGTCGTCATTTAAAAAAGTTTTATGGAAGCAAAAATCTATACATAGGAATTGAATAAATTTTCTATGGATATACCGGGTGTCCCAAAAATGAATGATGGATTTTAGAATTCAATAACTTGCAAACGGTGACAGCTATAAAAAAATTTTTTGCAGGAGGGTTATGTATAAGGTCGGGAGTTTTTTTTACCGTGATTTTGGATTTTAGTTCGGATTTCAAACAATAGACGGCGCTGACGCCGAAACTAAAGAAGGAGATTAAGGATATGTAGTATGTCTCATTCGCCAGTACAATCTTGCTCTCAGAGTAGATTCTGAACTCATTCGATATGATTTCAATGGAATGCATTGTTACCATGGAAATTACAGATTCTTCGGTAGTGGAAGTTAGCGTTCAAAAGTGGCTATAAATTTCACAAGCAGTATTCGAGTATACAGGAGATTTTACATTCATGAAGTTTTATTTTCCCGGATTAAATTGCTTTTTATGGCATGATTTAACGAGCATTTTATGCATCGTATTTTAAAACTACACTGTTAAAATTTTTAAACTTTTGCTGCATCGTCACACCTCTGCTTTCATAGAAAACGATTACTTCCTGCATATGGAGCATTTTAATTGGTCAGAATAGAGATATTCTATAATAGCAGTGACGTGGCGATGTAGCAAACGTTTAAAATTTTTCACAGTGTAGGTAAAGATATCTTCCTACAATCTTTCCCTTAGGGCTCGATTCTAAACTCATTCCATATGATTTCAATGGAATGTGTTGCCATGGAAATAACAAATTCTGCCACAAAAAATACAGTTTTCGGAATTGGACATGAATATAAAAAGTTGAATTCGAGTTTGAAGGCTGTTTTAGAAAGCGTGTCTTTCCATTTTTAAATTTTGAATAAACCATGCATGCAATTAATTAGCACACCAGTACCGATTATTATATATATATATATATATATTAATTTGTAATTGAATAAATAATACAAATATTAGAACAACTTCCAAAAATATATTATTGATTATACGCTGTATGTCTAAAGTTATCTTACAGAATACACTTTAGGTTTTTTTTTTTTTCAAATATCTGCAGAAATTATTGGACGTATTCAACTCTAACTTCAGAAAATTTCATATAAAGCGAGCGTTTAACTTCAATTTTTTCAGCAAAGGTTTAAACTACTAGTGCATTAAAGAAACCTTCGACTAATTCTATAAAAAAAAATATTTTTAAGTATCTTGAAAAATATAATGCTCTAAATTCTCCATTTCTGCAGCACACAAATATGTGGATCATAGGAAAAATTCCAGCTCAATTTTGAAAAAATAGTCTGTATATTCATAGAATTATGAACATTTCTCTCTCTTTTTATAAAAGTAATTAACTTTGTCATTACCGTTGTAATGTAATTTTTTGTAACTTGAGGTTCGTTACAATTATAAAATTTACTTCGCTAATATTATAAAAAAAAGTGCATACAAAAACATTAAAATTGCTGATATTATAAGGAAACATTTTTTCAAATCGAAGAATTATTTAAAGTTGTTCGAAGTCGTCATTTAAAAAAGTTTTATGGAAGCAAAAATCTATACATAGGAATTGAATAAATTTTCTATTTCGGGTGTCCCAAAAATGACTGATGGATTTTAGAATTCAATAACTTGCAAACGGTGACAGCTATAAAAAAATTTTTTGCAGGAGGGTTATGTATAAGGTCGGGAGTTTTTTTTACCGTGATTTTGGATTTTAGTTCGGATTTCAAACAATAGATGGCGCTGACGCCGAAACTAAAGAAGGAGATTAAGGATATGTAGTACGTCTCATTCGCCAGTACAATCTTGCTCTCAGAGTAGATTCTGAACTCATTCGATATGATTTCAATGGAATGCGTTGTTACCATGGAAATTACAGATTCTTCGGTAGTGGAAGTTAGCGTTCAAAAGTGGTTATAAATTTCACAAGCAGTATTCGAGTATACAGGAGATTTTACATTCATGAAGTTTTATTTTCCCGGATTAAATTGCTTTTTATGGCATGATTTAACGAACATTTTATGCATCGTATTTTAAAACTACACTGTTAAAATTTTTAAACTTTTGCTGCATCGTCACACCTCTGCTTTCATAGAAAACGATTACTTCCTGCATTATGGAGCATTTTAATTGGTCAGAATAGAGATATTCTATAATAGCAGTGACGTGGCGATGTAGCAAACGTTTAAAATTTTCCACAGTGTAGGTACAGATATCTTCCTACAATCTTTCCCTTAGGGCTCGATTCTAAACTCATTCCATATGATTTCAATGGAATGTGTTGCCATGGAAATAACAAATTCTTCCACAAAAAATACAGTTTTCGGAATTGGACATGAATATAAAAAGTTGAATTCGAGTTTGAAGGCTGTTTTACATTTATGAGTATTTATGGGAATTTTATCGAACCAGTTTAGAAATTTAGTGAATACTTCCAAAATTTTAGTTTGGTATAAAATTTTCAAAAATTAAGATAAAAGATCTGAAATTTCTTAGAATATAACAAAAGTTATAAAATTTTTAACAAAAAAACCCCTCTTTATTTAGTTTTAAAATACGATGCATAAAATATTCTTTAAATCATACCATAAAAAGTAATTAAATCCGGGAAAATAAAACTTCATAAATTCAAAATCTCCTGCAAACTCGAATACTGCTTGCGAAATTTATGCTCACTTCTGAACGGTGTATTCCACTATCGAAGAATCTGTTATTTCCATAGTAACAACGCATTCCATTGAAATCATATCGAATGAGTTCAGAATCGGAGTTTAAGAACAAGACTGTACTAGCGAATTGAGACACACTCCATAGCCTTATTCTCCTTCCTCAGTTTCGGCCTCGACTGAGCGCCAATCGCCGTCAGCGCCATCTATTGTTTGAAATCCGAGCTAAAATCAAAAATCACGGTAAAAAAACTCCTGACCTTATACATAAACCTCCTGCAAAAATTTTCTTAATAGCTGTCACTATTTGCAAGTTATTCAATTTTAAAATCCATCAGTCATTTTTGGGACACCCGGTACATATGCATTGTTAATTTAGGTGTGCAGAGTGCATTTTTTCCCTTTTAATTCAGTTTTTGAGAGTTTATTTCCATTTTAATTTAAATCTTCAGCATTTGCAGGTTTTTGTTTAAATATTTCAGAAAAGTTTATTACTTTAAATTGTTACCAATTGTAAAAACTTCGCAAAGAATAATATTTCCTTGAAATCAAAGAAAATATTTTCAAATGACTATTATAACAATATAAAGTTAGAATTAATTGATTAAGTATTAGAAAAGAAAAGTCTTGAAACTTGTGTCATAAAAATTATTTTTACACTTGAATATCTCTTTAAAGCAGACAAACTAATAGAGGGGGTTACGAGAAAGTAGCTCGTAAAATCCTCTAGTTAAAAAAAAATTTTTTTTAATTACGTTTTTTGTTAATAGAATGTAAGGTTCTAAAACAAATATATTGCCTATTTCCATAAACTTGGCATAATACAATAGAAACAACTTATTACGAATTAGAATAAAAATATATTACATGTTTAATTAAATATGAATATTTGTACTAAAATTGTTGTACTTCATATGCAGGACTACAAAACTTTTCATTAAGCTATTTTACGAAAAGACAGTTTCGCTCCACCTGCCTGTTAGTGTATCAATCTGCAATGTCTAACCAAATCTACAGCACGTACAAAGCTGAACTTTTTTGTGTGGGTAGTTGAAAGGATTTCCTGAGACAAAGAATTTTAAATTTTCAATAAGTAGCTGATCTATTACTACTAAGTAACATAATAGTAATTACTTTAACTAAAATAATGGAAAATAATTCAGAATTCAACTAAAGCAAAAAGTTTAATCAGACCGCAAAGAAAATTCTTTCTCAAGCTACTTGCAGATGTGAAATAAAACAAAAAAAGACGAAAGGTTAAAAAAAAAAGTATCTTGCAAATTGTCGGTTATACGAACCTGAAATATCAAGTGCACATACATAAAAATTTTCAATTTCAGACTTTCTAAAAAAATTTTAAATCCTTAGAATTCAAAGTTAAAACATTAATTAACAATCTGATTTAATTAATTGATTTAATTCAAATTTCATTTCCTTTTTGTAGAGATCAAGTTTTGTTACCATATCACTTATATAAAAAGCATGAAACAACCAACGCATTCTCCGGCGACAGGTACGGAAAAATAGTGCCCGACTTATCTCGGGGCAAACGGTGAAGTGTTTAAGGTCAGTAGGATGATTTAAACCTTTTGGGTTTCGTGTTCTGTTAATAATAGATGTTTCTTAAGAGATTACTTTTTTTGTTTAAAAGGATATTTTTCCTACTATTTACATGTAGTAATGTTAGTATATGCCTATGCATTTGCTATAAGACTTCATTTATGTTTAGGCATTTAGTAATAATAATAATTATTATTATTTGCTTCATTCTCTTTACGCCATTTGTAATTCTTTTATTTTAATCATATATTTCATTATTTACATCGGAAATAAAAGTTCTGTTCCTGGAAGAACCATGCGTAATAAAGCGCAAAAAATATTAGAAATTTATACTATAAACTAAATTATAATATAATACAATATTTTCTAAATATCTCCAAAAATTCTTCCTTAACCTATTCTCGTATGAATTTTAATTGAATAGTACAAAAAACAACAATATTCGTTATCTTTCAGACTATGAAGTGTTTGTTAAACACAAATTAATCTATTTGGATTGTTAGTGTTCATGTTATTAACGTAAAAGTAATTTTTTTTAATCGAAAAAATGTGGATACGAAAGGGTTAAGGAATTTTTTTATTTTTAAAAAGCACTTAAGATAGAAATTTCAATAAAAGGATGCATAATGATATTCTATGACATAATTTCTAAAAATCGAAACAATTTCTTAATGAATTCAGGAGTTATTAACAAAAAGGTTTTTTATGAAACAATTTATTTTTTACTTACACGGTTCAGTTATGCTTGCTATGAAAAAGAAAAAATTTCATTGTCCGTATCGGACAAAAAACTTTCAGGAAAAACTTCAGGACCGTAAAACTTTCAGGCGCATTCAAACTTAAAAATCAATTGCAATCAACGATAAAAAAGGGGGGAAATCGGTAAATAACATTATTTATCAAAAAATTCATTTTTTTAAGGAAGGGGAAAATTTTTCTACTGTACATCCTTTAAATCTTAACTCTTTTTCACAAATTAGCTTCTTAGATTAAATATAGCAATTAATGCACATGATATTTATTATTATGATAAAGAATTGCGACTTTCCTGTGCTCCCAATTTGCAACTATTTTTCAGATTTCAAAGAAACTCATTCCAAACATTATAATTACTACATGGGGTGAAAAGTCCCGGGGCTCGTCACTAGGTGGCAGAATCAATCAAATATCCATATTATGTTTTGTTAGAATAAACCTTCGAATGACTTGTGTCAAAGTTTCATGATATGTCAGCTTTATTTTTACGAGTCGTGGACATGTGAGTGATGTTAAGTGCTGTTTCACCAAAAATAACCCACCGGCTCACACATCAATGAAAACGATGGGAAAATTGAATGAATTAAATTATGAATTGCTTCCACATTACACATATTCTTCAGACCTGCCACCGAGCGACTATTATTTTTTTAACTTGCAAAAAAGGCTGCAGGGGGAGAGATTTTCATCAAATGAGAATATCATTGAGAAACTGATCCCTATTTTGAAGGCCTTGAGAAATCTTACAATATGAAAATTATTGGAATGTTAGAGGATCGCTGGAAGAAATGTATCATTCTGGAAGAGAACTACGTTGAAGAATAAAATTAATTGTTGACAAAGAAAACGTTTTTCCATTGTTAGTACGGGTATTTTTCACGCCATTTTATATATTTCCGAAATAAGGGAACATGCCAATTGGATGTGTTTCGGAGTAAAATGAATTTAAAAATTAGTCAGATTACAAGCAGTCTGGATTTGAGGTTATTTCTTCAACTCTTATTATTGTTTAATTTATTTTTGCTAAAAGAAAGGGTCCTATCAAAAACTTGTCAGTATAAAAGTTGTAGCTATGATTAAGAAAATTTAATTATCTTTAATAAGAGTTGTTTTTATCAGAAACTTGTAAGTACAAAAGTATTAGATAATATTAAGAGTATTTATAAAAATTTCGTTGAATTTGATATCTTGAGAATTGAAAAAGTGATAAATTTTAATTCCCCCAAACCCTATTTTTTTCGACCCTTGAGCCAATTTTAAACTGCATCAAAAATCTGTCATGCATAAATTTTTGGCCAATTTTTAAGAAGTAATATAAACTTTAAACTGATATGATATCTAATTTAATTAAGAATTTGTGGTTTTTTTCCGGTTTTCACATAACCGCTTCGCATAACTACCCCCTTGGTCCGATTTCGCCGCTTAAAGAACTTGACCGAGATTTTATTTCCCTTGATTTTATGTATCAGTTTGGAAGAGATTTAAACAGAATTGAAGAGATTATCGTGTCCATAAAAAGTGATATACATAGATAGATATATATATATTTTTGCTAAAGATAGTTTTAGGGTCTAGGAGTCATGATCGGTGAAGATCTTCAAAATGTTTTCAGAAAAGTTTACATACACTGTTAAAAATCTGCTGCATTTTGCTGCAACGCCCTCCACCACTTGTATATAATATCTCTATTCCAACCAATGAGAAAGCGCCATTTCACGGCCAAGTAACCGTTTTCTATACAAGCAGGGGAGTGCGTTGCAGCAAAATGCAGCAGATTTTTAACAGTGTAGGAATGATCGCATTAGGTAGTATTTTATACGAAATCTACCAAACAGCTGTGCTCTACGAAGACAATAGGATCCCAATCCAAATTCTCAAACGCACATTTTTTTTTTCAATTTATACAACGTTGCATGTTTGCGCTTTCTACAGTCTCCCTCTAATAATAAATAAAATTGATTTTTTAAAAAGGCTTTTATGATCATGAATGTAAAAAAAAACACAATTCGCTGGTACATAGTAAAACAAATCGCTATGAGTAAAAAACACTACTTAAAAAATTGTTGTACTGAAAAATAAATCTTCTAATAGATATTTTTAGCATTATTTATTTATTTATTTATTTATTTATTTGAAGTTATATTACTCAAGCGAAACAATTTATTTGGATATCACTTATTTAAAATTAAAAAAGCTTACTAATTAGACTTATATATTATAATGTATTTTTATATAATCATTATTTAGCTTTATATCGGGAATTCTTATTACTAGTACTGTAATTTCTTCAGGGAAGCATCCTTTAGAGTTCCATACTATTTATTTACAATAAAATACAACAACCGCTCACGCAGCATCGAGTCAAATCATTCTTATATCTTTGATATTTTATTCGGCTATCATTCATTAGCCTTACAAAACAGATCACGTTATCTTCACACCATCTCTTATCATGGACCACTACTATTTCCATTTCGAAGATATTACACCCCTCCCTTCATAGTTCAAACGAACCAGGCAATCTTGGTCTATTGCTTCTTCAAACTTGAACACTTTTCTTTGAGTCCTCATTATTATTTTTAGTCACAGTGTCCTTCACAGATATATCTGTCATAACATCATTTTTACTACTTACAACAGTACCTGTTACAATATCATGTGAAGGCTGAGATTTGTTTGGTTCCATAATATTCTCATTATCACTTTGTTATTTATTTTTCCTTAATCCCAGAAAAGTGGTTTTTATTAACCCTTTCATAATTATCATAATCATTGTGATTTTTACCACTATAACCCATATTTTCAAATCTTTCTGACATTGGTTTGTCATCGTGGTTTTTTTTCTTCAATTCTTTCAGAAAATTTTCCTAAATTATCTCTCTGTTACGTCTCAACTGATTTAGATGACACTTATACATTATTCCATCACATCTATTTACTAAAATCCATCTACTTCCTAATAATTTCATAATTTTTCCTTTCACCCATTTCTCCCCCTTTCCAAAATTTTTAACAAAAATTAATTCATGAAGCTTATATTTGTGCAGGAGTTGCTGTATTTTAGGTTTTGTCGGTAATACCAAATGAAGGGCTGTTCGAATTGGCCATCCAAACATTAATTAAGCAGGAGTTTTACCAGTCATTGAATGAGGAGTTGAATGATTTTATAACAAAATTCGTGCAATTAATAATGTTATGTCATTTTTATCTAGCTTTTTAAGACAATTTTTCACAGTTTGCACGTATCTTTCAGCCTGACCGTTCGACGACGGATGATATGGTGGAATGGGTGTATGCTTAATTCCATTATTTTTAAGAAATTCCTCAAATTCCTCGCTTGTGAACGCGGATCCATTATCACTGACTATTTCTACTGATAATCCAAATGTCGCAAAAATTCTTCTTAATACTCTAATAGTATTTCTACTATCAGTCCTGGACACTACTTCTACTTCTAATCATTTAGTATAATAATCAACTACTATTAAATTTTTTCCCTTCAAAAGGACCTGTATAATCTATGTGAATCCTTTCCCAGGGTAATTCAGACTTCCATTCTAAGGGTTTCATTTTTGGATTATCCCTAGAGCACATTTGACCTCTACTACATGAATTTACCATTTGTTCAATTTCTATATCCATGTTTGACTACCAAACCACCCCTCTAGGTTTAGCTTTCATGCTAGACATACCCTGATGAACAGAATGCAACAAATTCATGTATATTCCCTACCTTCCTCTGGCACAATTACTCTATGTCCCCATAACAAACAAGTTTCTAAACAGGAAATTTCCTCCTTTCTACGAAAATAAGGTTGATATTCCTCTGCTTTAATGTTTCATGGCCACCCATGTAGTACCCACTCTAAAATTTGTTTAGTTACAAGATTTTCAGTTGTCGACTTTGCAATCGTTTTAGAAGCAACAGGCCAATCATTATTATTTGAAACAAACATTATTTCAGCAGGATTACTTACTATTTTTACAGTTTCTGGGAGAGGTAATCTACTTAATGCGTCTGCATTTTTATTATTTTTACCTTCGCGATACTCAATTGTATAATCATATCCTGCTAACATTAGCGACCATCTCAGCACTCTAGGTGATAATGTATCAAGTACCTTTTTAACAGGATCAAACAATCTAATTAAAGGCTTATAATCTGTTATAATTTTCAACTGCTTACCAGCTAAATATTGGTGAAATTTAGTAACACCAAATATTACAGATAAAGCCTCTTTAGCTATCATTGCATAATTTCTTTCAGTTTTATTTAAAGTTCTAGAAGCAAAAGCTATGAGTTTCTCTTTACTCTCAACAATATGGCTTAAAACAGAACCAATGCCATATTCTGAAGCACCTCAGTTCAAAACAATACCTTTGTTAACATCATATAATTCTAAAACAGGCGATGTACATAATAATTATTTAACTTTTAGAAATGCTTTATCATGCTTTTCTGACCATGTCCACTTAACATTATTATCTAATAATCTATGTAAAGTTTCTAAAACATCTGAAATATTAGGTAGGAAGTTTCTATAACAAGAAATTAAGCCTAAAAATGAACGCAACTGTGACACATTATTTGGAATAGGTACATTCAAAATAGCGTTACCATTTTTTCTGGAATAGGTCTAATTCCTTCCTGAGAAATTTTATGTCATAAATAGCGAACTTCCGGAACCATAAATTTTAATTTTTCCTTATTTAATCTTATACCATGCTCAGAAAAGCATTTCAGAACACTTTCAACTCTTTCAGAATGTTCTGATTAATTCCTAGCACTTATGATTATATCATCTAAAACTAAACCAACATACTCATATTTTTTTAAATATATACTCCATTTTTCTCTGGAACATTCCAGGAGCACACTTTACACCAAAAGCTAATCTTAAAACATTAAATAATCCTTTATGAGTATTAATAGCTAAACTTTTACTACTTTCATTATCAACAGGTTTTTGCAAATAAGCATCTTTTAAATCAAAAACAGTAAAGAATTTTCCACCAGACAATTTAGAGAATAATTCTTCCATTCTAGGAAGAGGTTAATTATCATTTTCTGTATTTGAATTTACTGTAACTCTATAATTGCTACATATTCTAACAATATTGTTTGGTTTTGTAACAATTACTATAGGACTAGCCCAATCTGAATAATCGACAGGTGTCAAAATACCCTCTTTTGTTAATCGTTCCAATTCAAAATCAGTAGCTCTTCTCAAAGCGAACTTAACAGGTCGAGACTTAAGAAAAACTGGTTTTGCATCCTTTTTCAAATTTATTGAGACGGGAGGACCTTTTATTGCATCGATCCCGTCAGCAAAAACATTTGGAAAATTTCTAATTAAATCATCTTTCGAAATGCTTTTAATCATATTTACATTGAGCCAAAATAATTTTAATGCTTTTAAGCAAGTTTTTCCAATTAGACCCGGACCTTCCTCTTTAAGGGGAAAAGGGACCTTTAAAATCACTTTTTTTATATTTTTAAAATTACACTTTTAATATTATTAAAGGATACATTATATGCATTATAACATATATTTATCACAAAAAAATGTAAAAAAATTTTTTTTCGAGAAAAATAGGGAAATTTTTGTAATATTTTAGATTTAACGAGAACTTTTCAAAATGTCCCACGTGCATTCCATATCAATGAAAATCTCCAATATTATTTATACTAGTTTGATTTACATACATAAATAAAACTGTGCATTGAATTTTAAATATCTGAATATAAAGGTTAGAAAAAATATTTTTTAAATTTTTCTGAAATATTGAGCATTTTTAACCTGTTTTTACAATTAACTACCTATAACTCTTGCAATTATTTTTATTTTCAAAAACCCATGCAGTTTTATGACATATATTATGATAAATAACTATAAAAAAATCTAAACATTCAGGGAAAAAATAATGCGCATGGAGCGTTTTAAAAAGCTCTCGTTAAACCTAAAATATTACAAAAATTTCCCTATTTTTCTCAAAAAAAATTTTTTTTACATTTGTTTTAATAAATATATGCTATTATACATAAAATGTACCCTTCAAAAATATTTAAAGTGCAATTTTAAAAATATATAAAAAATGATTTTAAAGGTCCCTTGTCCCCTTAATAACTAACATTTTTAAATCAGGATACAATATACAGGAAATTGTAGATAAACACAATCACAAGTATAATGCCTTCATATAAAATTTACTTTATTAAAAATACCAATTATAGGCATTAGTTTTAGATCTTTTCAAAAAAATCTGGAAAATAATTTTATATATCATAAAATACATTGTCACTATCACAATAAAAGTGTAGTAAACAAAAAATTTTGTATAATCCGAAAGTTAAAACTGATAACGTTTTCGTCCTTTCTAGGACATCTTCAGTCAGCGTAAGTGAAAATCATTTTCTCTTGAGCTTTATATACCGTGCAAATCCCCAGGTTTTCCCTCTTTCTTTCTGTTTTTCCCTTCTTTTTCGCCAAGTATCTTTACCCATCTGGGGTCAATGGCTGCATGTGTGATATCATTACATGGTTTTTCTTTTCAAGTAAGGATTTCGAGAGTTTCCCTGATTAATGTGTTGTGTAGGTTGTCGTAATTAGCTATTTTTTGTATATGTACAGATTCTATTTTTAAAGGTATCTTGTGGTTACTTCTTGACAATGCTGTATTTAATTTATCATATTTTAAATCTCTTAAATGCTCTCTCTCTCTCTCAGCTATTTTTCTTTTCGTCATTCCTATGTATTCTACTTTTTCGTTATTTTCATTTATGCAATTTATTTTATAAACTCCTGCCGTTTGGGTTTCTTCGTGTTTTTCAATTTCATTTCTTATTTTCTTGAATAGGGATGGGTGGGGGGTTATTGGAATAATAAAAGAGGATTTAGAAAATCAGATAAACGTATTCCAATAACCCCCCATCCATCCCTATTCAAGAAAATAAGAAATGAAATTGAAAAACATGAAGAAACCCAAACGGCAGGAGTTTATAAAATAAATTGCATAAGTGAAAATAAGTAAAAAGTAGAATACATAGGAATGACGAAAAGAAAAATAGCTGACAGAGAGAGAGAGAGAATTTAAGAGATTTAAATTATGATAAATTAAATACAGCATTGTAAAGAAGCAACCACAAGATACTTTTAAAAATAGAATCTGTAAATATACAAAAATAGCTAATTACGACAACCTACACAACACATTAATCAGGGAAACTCTCGAAATCCTTACTTCAAAAGAAAAACCATGATATGACACATGCAGCCATTGACCCCATATGGGTAAAGATACTTGGCGAAAAAGAAAGGAAAAACAGAAAGAAAGAGGGAAAACCTGGGGATTTGCACGGTATATAAAGCTCAAGAGAAAATGATTTTCACTTACGCTGACTGAAGATGTCCTAGAAAGGACGAAAACGTTATCAGTTTTAACTTTCGGATTATACAAACTTTTTCGTTTACTACACTTTTATTGTGATAGTGACAATGTATTTTATGATATATAAAATTATTTTCGAGATTTTTTTGAAAGGATCTAAAATTAATGCCTATAATTGGTATTTTTAATAAAGTAAACAGGATACAATATTCATCAACAAAAACATCGACTTTTAATTCACCTAACACAGTTAAAAAATCTTTAGTATAAATTTGTAACGTATTAACTTTAGATTTAATTAAAGGTAACTAACTTACTTGAAACCAATTTTTCTGCCACCTGTTTACTTACTATAGATGCGCCGCCCCGCTGTCAATTTCAAATTTAACATTCACACCATTTATTTTTATATATTTTTGCCATGTTACACTATTGGAGTTTTTGTCCACACAATTGAAACAGTATTCTTCTTGAACAGTTTTAATTTTACTGTTCTTGTTCTGTTTATCATTTTTCATCACAAACTTTCGATTTCTACAACATACTCTTAGGTGACCGGATCTATGGCACAGATGGCACTCAGCATTTTCCCAAGGGCACATTTTAGGATTGTGATGTTTCGAATATCTATAACAAGGTTTCTCAGGCGCGAATTTTTCTTCTTTGGGCTTAAATGAGTGAGAGAATTTTTCCGGTTTCGTTTTCTCACCTCTCACACGCACTTGATTTACCGCTGTACTTTCGCCTATATGTAGCGATTTCACACCGGCTTCAGCTGATTCTATGGATTCGGCGATTTCCACCGCTCACTGGAAATTTAATTCCTTTGAACCAAGCAGCTTTTGTTGTATATTTTCATCTTGTATTCCAAACATCAGTTGATCACGCAGTCGGTCGTTTAACGTATTTCCGAAATTACAGAATTCAGATACTTTTCTAAGTTCTCGTACAAACTCACCTATGCTTTCCCCTTGCTTTCTAAGACGTTTCTGAAATTTAAATCTTTCAACAATTTCACTTGGACAAGAGGAAAATGTTCCTTAGCTTTTTTTTTAAGATCTTCATATTTTATCTCCTTTAACGTCTTCGGAACAATAATATCTCTTAGAATCGTAAATGTCGTAGTTCCAACAGAACTAAGCAAAACATATTTTTTCATTTCTTCGTTCTTTATATTATTAACACAGAAATAAAAGTCCATCTTCTCTACATAAATCGCCCAAGGAACCTTTGAGTCATATTCTTCTAGCCGTCCCAGAGAAATAATTTCTTTTTCAACAAACATTTCTTTCTTCAGGCGTTTACTTCTTTTTTGAAAATATTTTTCTTTTCAATATAATATGGGTAAATTGTCCCATCCTCGTCGCCAGTTTTTATGTCGTGAGTTCTTATTACTAGTACTGTAATTTCTTCAGGGAAGCATCTATGGCAGTGATCGTACAAACAAACCCAGGAAAAGGAGATTGAGAGCGCAGAGAAGATGAAGAACAGCTCCAACATGTTGTAGAAAGAATATTGCATTTATTTTAGTGCAACGATGTGAGGTTACAGACTTATGACACTGGCAATACAGGAAAACACGCCACTTGCCCGAAGGCTAGGCATTGGACTGCGAGCGGGGCAGAGCGCCCCTTTTGCGTGTCTTACATATTCGGTGATCAGGGTAGAAGTGAGTGACTGAGGCAGGGAAGATGTACAGCGCTATACTTTTTTTCAGCGTCAAGGTTATGAGAATCCGTTAATGCTTAGTAACAGAGAATGCTAAGGTTGGTATAATACTGAAGTCCTGTGGTTTTTAAGGAGTGTCGATTGCATACGCACGTGTGTTTCCAGATACGGAAAGAGTTACATGCGGAATGATTCATGACATCTGGGAGATTTTAAAGATTAGCTGAGTGCATGAGAATGTTAACGGATAAACGTATTATAAACCACAGCTGCTTCTTTTAACGTGGGAAAGAATGCAGAAATGTGCAGATCTAAGGAAGACTGACATTCGGTAAACTTTTATTGTGACGAGAAAAGAATTAACAGATCTTTCTCAAAGTGATAAAAATCCAAAATAAAGAGTGGGAATGAAATGGTGTTTTTTTATCATCTGAAAGACGGTTTGTAAAGGAATTAATTTCACATACAAAGTTATAAAAGGGAAAATAACAAAGTACTGCTTTATAACTTTAAATGTAAGAATATTAACTTTAAGTATTTATTTAAAGGGGTTAATTTCCAGTTAAAATTTTGAAGTTTCGATTTTAATTGTTCAGTTTCTAAAAAGGGGAGAAGACAAGATAATATGTGACAGAAACGCCGTCACAGCATCCTTTAGAGTTCCATAGTATTTATTTACAATATAATACAACAGCCGTTCACGCAGCATCCAGTCAAATCATTCTTATATTCTTTGATATTTTATTTAGCTATCATGCATTAGCCTTACAAAACAGATCACGGTATCTTCGCGCCATCTCTTATCATGGACCACTACTATTTCCATTTCGAAGATATTACATTTAGCACTAGTATTATTTCATTATTTGTAAATAATAAATACAGACTGTTACTAAGCCTCGATTAAGATGTCAAGATTAATGAATTTTATTTCATTTCGGCACATGAATCAGACAATAAAATCCATTATATTTCTTACTTTAATTAACAAATTGTATAGAATAACGTTCGCAAATTCAAGGAAATAAATACAGAGTGCTTCAGTACGACTACTCTAAATAGCAGACTTAAACTGAAACAATTCCGTCCAAAAATTGAGTTAGATATTTAAATTGACACGATTAAATTAATGTATAACTGAAAAATGTAGTATACAAGAAAAATATAAAGAAACATTGCTATTTATCTAAAGCTCCTACTTCAGAATTGTACACACGAGTACTTAGCGTGTGAGTAATTTTCCTGTCTCTTTAAAAGCAATATATTTATTGTTTTGGCTAAACCTTGATTATTCAATTGCAAATATGTATGGGTAACTTTTATGGGAAATTTTTCATGGGAAACAATTCTTTTAAAATATTAAATTTCGCTGCTAGTTTTAATTGATTATCTCCAAGAAAAACTAATATCATACAGTTATCGATCTTCTGATATTTATTTCCATACTCAGCTCCAAACTAATTAGAGCTACAATAGCAAATATACACAAAAAATATTTTTTCTTCGAAAAAAAGCAATTTATATTTAGCAAGCATTTCAAATATGTGCTAGGAAATTTAATTACCAATTAACTTTAACTACGAAGTAATAATGTTTATTTTTTTACATATTTTTCATTCGATCCATCTCATTAAATTATATTAAGATTATGTTAAATTCCAAAACTAGTGCTTATTTATTCTGTTTTGTAACATGTTTTTTTAAGGAATTTACAAAATTCAAGCATCTTTTTTATGCATATTATTTTTTTCTTTTCTTAATAAGGTGATAGGCCTTTACGTTTCATAAAACTTTTTCTATGTATCATTTGTTATTCTGCGATTCTTCAGAAAATAATAATAAGTTTTGATATTAGAGTTATATATCATACGATGATTAATAAAATTATAAATAAAAATCCTCGTTGTGTATTGTTGTATCCAAAAATAATGAATTAATATGTAAGATATTTCATGCTCAAAAACTCAATGTATACAAAGTATTTCAGTAGCAATATTCATATCTTTTAGAGGCTGATGAGCACTCTACAACAAACAATTTTTGAGCTGAAAACAAAGGTCACAATATAATTTTTCAGGCAATAATACAGATTGCTACACTACAACTTAGCCCAAATTTTCCGTCATAACTTTAACAACAATGTAGATATTTTAATAACTTTTATAACGTTATTAACTGCTTTCAACAGAAAAGTCAATTACGAAAAGCACTAGAATTACAGTATAATTAGATCGGTGCACCCCATATATTGCCAATTACATTCCAAAAATTAGATCATCTGACTTAGCGCTAATTAGATGCGGATTACGACACTTCCACCACACGTATTGATACTGCATCATTTAAGATCGAGTAAGTGCTCGCTTTTCGCATCCGATTAGCTCTGAATTAAACAAAAAAATTGTCAGATTGTACTTGACATTAAATATGGTGAACCAATCAAATGACTTCGTAATTCCAACATATTTTTTTAAATCGCATTATGTGCACAGAAAGCTAATTTTTGTGAAAATTTAATTATCTTCATTGTAAAGCACATTTTATAATTCGTGGATTTTAATTTAGATTGTTAAAATGCATAGAACGAACAGATTGAAAAATTATCGCAGGTTAGGGATCAAACCTCGGTCAATGATTCAGCGTACCATCGTTTACAAATTGTAATATATATCTATATTTTTATTAAAGTTATAACTGAAATTCTAGGCTTATATAGAAATTAATTATGTATTTTTTCCTGAATCGATTTTAAGCAAGCTTAGTTTCCTATGCAAAAATTGTTTGTTGTTTAGTGTGCTCTGCAATCTCTTTAATTTTAAAACTGTGGTACTGAAACACCGTGTATTTTTTAACGTTATTTTCTTGAATTTACGATCTTTATTCTATAAAATTTCTTAAACAATGAGAGTAAACTAATGATTTCATTTTCTCATTTTTTGTTGTGCGTACTTCTTTTGTTTTCAACTACTATCAGATTCGAATCTTTCTTCAGACCTGGATGTTTCTAGTGATTTAAGTTCTTACTTTAAATAGAAATCTACACTTGTTAGAGCCTGTATCTGGAAATATCTATTCTAATATACTAAACCATCCTGCAAGATTTTTTTATCCTTGATTATTATTGAAAAATGAAGTAATTCAAAATCTTTAATAATAGGAGAACTTGACCAACAATCGACAATTGAAATGAAAAAAAAAAAGAATAACCTGACAAAAAAATATATTTTTAAAATTTGTTTTCAAAAACTTTTATCATATGATGATAAGCTAATGTAATAGAAATTTTAGGAAAATAAGGAACCTCTACCGACTACAGCTAATAGCCCTATCAATACAAGTCCTACGTATTGACACAAAAATTGCAAGTGTTGCTGGCGGGTTTTTTTTAGTGTATGAATGTTCTTTAGAATTAGGATACCCGTATTTTCTATAAGATTTCTTTGTCCTTATTTAACTTTCAAAAATGTAGTGAGGAAAAGATTATACCCTAATAGCATGCATGGTCACAGTGACGTCACTGTGAGTCACTTTGGTCACATCACATCTGTGACCAAAATGCCACCACTCAGTGACGTCACATTGTGACTGAGATGTGACTTTCTTAAAAATCTTTAGAAATTTATAAATATCCTTCAAAACATGTTATTTACTTTAAAAAACATGTTTTTGGCAATTTAAATATCGTCGCTTTTGACACAGTTTCTTCACAATGTTAATGTCAAATTAGTCACAAATGACACATTTTTCACAAATTTGTCACATTGTGACCAGTTTGTGAAACGTCACAAAAGAGCTCTAAAACGGCCATAACGACTTCACATTTTAGTCACTGTGACTTCACATTGACGTCACGTGACGTCACATCGACAATCGATGGTCACAAAATCACAATGTGACTTCACAGCAACGTTGCAGGGACGTCATCATGCTTTACTGGTATTTTGCTGGTATTAAAAGGACCGTACCTAAAGGAGCGTACACACACTGAAAAATATTCCCCTATGGCAGCCGCCATCTTTTGTGACTTCTCAGGATTAGTATTCAGGAGGAGGTGGCTATTTAAAAATCATGAAAACTAGGAATTTTCCTTATAGTAGTCCCTCGTCTTGGGCAATATTTACTTAATCAGCATATATTCATGTTAAGATCTAATTAAATACGAAACTTCATTAAATTCCGTGCATTAGTTCTTCAGACAGAGCAGCAACAAAAGATGCATTACACACGTATTAATAGACAGATAGACATTTAAATAAAAATAGTCAAATAATGTGCAGGAGACCTGTAACTGTATAAATTCATCAAAATATAGAATTTGAAATTTTTGGGATTGCAATACTTTTTATTATATACATAGAAAAAGTATTAAAATGCAATTTTATGAATTCATCCCTAAAGAGTAAGTTTCACATTTCCCGGTCGTAAACTTCTAAGGTTGTTCAAAATAAAATTAAAAAAGATTATTTTTTTGTTTGTTGTTTTATGCTTCATAGCGTACTTTAAAGGATGTTCGAAATGTTTGAATGATTTATTGGAGCTTAATATCGCACTTATCATGTGTTTTTAATTTTTTTTTTTTCAAAATGGTAGTTGAGGAATATTGTACTCACTGCTTTTTCACTATGTATGTTACTGTATTTGATGCGGGTAAAATCTCCTGTTTTCTATCTAATGTTATTGTAGATCTTTTAATAAATTGATTTCCCTTTAAAATAATAACAATTACTTATATCAGTATTTATTGGCATACTTTCTGCAAATATTACTTAATAAGGATACAACGCTATTTTTTATTTACACTGAATGCAACATTATCTATGAATAATTGATGTGAAGTACAAACTCAAACAAATGTATTTTACAATTTTGACCAAATTATTCAGAAAAAGTCCATATAAAACTTAATTATCTGCAGTTTGCGCGCAATGTACATATACCTATAGCCTGTGCTGAAGACTCAGTCTGTTATTTAAGCTATCACGTTTAATCAAGAATTGAAGTTTAAGAATAGTACATTAAAACTTACATTTAATTTTTTTGGTTATAAAAATCTATATTATTAAGCAAAAGCCTTTCGCTGTTTAAATCTGACGTCATTTCATCTGTGATAATACCTAACAAATATATTTCGATTTCACAAATTTCTTTAACTTCAAAATTTTACTCAATTTAATTTTTTACTGAGTATAACAAATAAAAATTTTATTTCAAATGAAGTTTCAAATGAAATGATTAATAGCTTTTTCTCAATTTATTCATTTTAAAATATATAATTTTTAAAATTATATTCAGCAAGATTTTAACATAATCTAACCCATATCGCGTGAACCTAGATTACAAATTATTTATCTTTTGCAATTAAAACTATATAAGTAGATCAGCATTTGTTTCCATTTAATATTCCATAACAAAATTATAATTTCATTAATAAATTATCAAAATAACAAAATATTATAAAAAAAACATTAATTTAACATGCATGCAATCGAACTAAGGGCTTAAATAGCTGAAAAAAAATTAGAATGAAAAAAATAATAATGAAATAAAAGGCTGCTGCAAGTAGATAAATTTTTGGCTATTTCTTCGTCTGTTAACTTCAGACATGCATCTAAGGAGACCATACCTCTTATAATACATTTTAATGTATTTCAATTCATTCTTCATATTTTTCATATAAAAATGCTTTTTGATGTTATTTGTGGCAATCAGAAAAAATATATTAAATGTAAAAAAATTATTAGACTTTGAATTAAAACTTTTTTTCCTGCAATCTATAACCAATGAAATCCACGTTAAATTCTCTAGTCTTCACTAATTTTTAAAACTTTAATGTGAGATAATAACATAACTTTATAAAGTAGCTAGATCAAATTAATATATTGCATTTTTTAATGAAAAAATAACTATAATAAAATGCTTTTTTGTACTATTAAAGAAATTCAAAATTATGAAATATCTAAAAAAGTCAATTTTGTTACCTATCTATTGAAAGTGATCGGTCGATTTTTTTAATAACACATTCGATGTTTATTTGCTCAAAAAGTACTGGGAGAAAATTACAAAAAATAGGTTAAACTATTTCCTTATTCAGAAATATTTTATGTCTTGTGAATTTTATGCATGTATTATTTTAATAATGTATGGACGTGTCGCAATAGGTTAGGTCAAAATGATAAAAGGGCATACATAATTAACTGATACATTTCATCAAACACAATGTAAAAATATTTTCGTAAAAAGTGTCTTCAAACCTACCCACCAACAGCTTAAGACATAAATAAATGTATACATAAATTATATATAGCACCTTTGCTTCAGAAAGTGCCATAATTCGAAACCCTCAATTTTTCATGAAATGTGAAAAGCTATTTTCAGGCATTGTGCGCAAACTTTAGTTCATTTAATCTGTCACTGAGAAATAGTATGCGTATAATCAATCTTAAATTAAGGGGGTTGACCAAAGGAGAACATCCCCCATTTTGTGCTTTGAATGATTGAAAAGTGCAATCCCCCACCCGGAGCCATAGATGTCCCTCCCGGAGAAAAGTGTCTGAATTCAACACTACCCTAATAGCATGCATGGTCACAATGACGTCACAGTGACGTCGCTGTGAGTCACTTTGGTCACATCACATCTGTGACCAAAATGCCAACACTCAGTGACGTCACATTGTGACTGAGATATGACTTTCTTAAAAATCTTTAGAAATTTATAAATATCCTTCAAAACATGTTATTTACTTTAAAAAACATGTTTCTGGCAATTTAAATATTGTCGCTTTTGTCACAGTTTCGTCACAATGTTAATGTCAAATTAGTCACAAATGACACATTTTTCACGAACTTGTCACATTGTGACCACTTTGTGAAACGTCACAAAAGAGCTCTAAAACGGCCATAACGACTTCACATTTTAGTCACTGTGACTTTACATCGACGTCACATGACGTCACATCGACAATCGATGGTCACAAAGTCACAATGTGACTTCACAACGACGTTGCACTGACATCACCATGCTTTACGGGTATATACAATACTATAATGTATAACAGATTGTCAGTCTTGCTGATTTTTTAAATTTCCATCTTCACGTATGAAGGTATTTTAACAAAACTGAAGATGTGGCATATATGTAGAAGGACAAGAGTCATCTTGCAAACATAAACAATGACACAACTACTGGTATTTCCAATACACCATCTGGCACTTTAGGTGATTGGTACAGTCTGAAAAACCAATCTGAATGGCACCCATAACTCAAAAAATCGATTTTGGAATTGTAGCATTTTTGAAGCAAGCATACGATGTGTGAAAATAAAGATTATTTGTTTAATATTTTTGGTAGTAAAGAAGATTCAAGGAAGAAAGTGTGCTCTAAAAAACAAGTTTCTTTAAAAAAATATTTATAAAAATGTACTAATAAAGCATTCTCAACTGCTAATCACATTTGTATTACAATGTTTCGATATTCATTACAAAACAAATCTTTTACTTTTGTTATTTACAGAAGTTAAAAAAAGTAATTCTCAATATCCCTCTATAGCTATCAAATGCTTTTGGACTGATTAAAACGTTTTCTATTACATTTTGCAATCTTTTCATTTATAACAATAAAGATTTTCGAGATAAGAAATATCACGAAAAAATAGTTTAATGTATTTCTTTAATAGTTTTTTTAGTAGATTTCAGATAATGAACTTTTGCAATCACGGGATTTTGTAATGTTATATTAGTTGTAAACAATAAATTCGAATGGAGACTTTCATAAGAAAGAGAAAGTTAGAAGTATCATCATTACCATCGGTTTTACTTTCAGCTATATCTTAATGGTTATTAACTTTTAATTTGCTAAGTTCATATGTTAAAAAAAAGGAAAACATCGAAGTAAAATAGAATTGTAAAGTAAAATTAATGATCTATTTAAGTTAGTACAAATATAAAGGAAAATAGATTTAATTGAATTCAATAAAATTAAAAAGAAATCCCAATTTTAATAAATCAAATTTTATTATACAAATTTAAAGATTAAATGGCTCAAACGCAATTTAAAATATCCATTTCACGTCATTTCGCATCATTAATTCCTTTCTGTCAGTCAACCATTAATGTGTATTTTGAATGAATTTTGTATTTTGAGCTACCGGTGTTTTTATGTTTATCAATATGTTCACAAGACCAGCAAGCATGATAATCATGATACGGTACTACTCAAGATCAAAAGACTTTGTGATTTGTTTTAATGGGGCGAATTTTATGAAATTTTCTGACTGGCCATTTTTCTTAAATTTCTGTCTGCCTTCTGCACATTTTTTTAATATCGGTCTAGGAATATTAATATTTAATGTATGGCGTATGTAATATATGACTCGATATGATCATCATAAAAATCATCTTTATTATTATTATTAATTTAAGTATAGGATTTACAGGGTATCCAGTAAATGACTGACCCATTTTGAATGTAAATAATAAAAAATAAATAAATAAAACGGTTTGAGATAAAAATGTGCGGTTTGCTGCATTGTTATCAGAAAATTAATAAAATTTTAGATATGCCCTTTCTTAAAATAATTCGAATTTCGGCCAACAGATGGCACTGGCGGTGGCAACAGGCTGTTGAAATTCAGACATTACTCTAGATTTCGTTTGCTTTTTTTCTTTCGGTTTTTCGGTTCATTTCGCAGAGTCGAATCTCAATCGATATGTTGAATTGACTCTCCATTCACTCACAGAAATAGAGTTTGTTGGAAGGAAAGAGATTAAAAGTAATATTTATGATGGAATAATATCTACTTTCCTTAATAAAAACCAACAAATCTTACTTTTTAATAAGCATTGTCTTTTCACACATTTACTGAAAGTAAATTGTATTAAAAAATGTTTTTGTAACCGGTTAAATGATTCACTTTTTACGTGCAATAAATTAAAAACACCGCTTTTTTATGTAAAAAAAATCAATGTTTAATCTAAACATTTCTTCCATTAAATAGTATGAAACTGTATTTAAAAAAAATTAGTAATGTCAAAAAACTTTAAGAGATGGATCGTTAAAATCATTTATTTAAATCATTTTTTTTAAATAATATTAAATATTAAAATATGAATAGGATGTAGGGATCGATTCGGATTTCGGAAAAATGAAATTTATGATGAATATATTTCGTTTTAGGCAAGCTTCCGTCTTAGCAGCTGGTTTTGTATGTTTCTTTCTCCGTCGAAATCAATATTTTTTATGTTTAAAACAAGATTTGTTCTAAACAGATTCCTTCATCCTAAGGCTTATTATATTTTTATGTGCCGACTTATAAGTCATTGCTCCGCTATTTTATAGACAGAGGAAACTTACCAACACTATTTTTGTACCACTGTTTTAACCACTCATCTGATTTCACAGCACGACGTGGGTAAGAAGAATTTGCTTGATCCACCACTTAAAGCTTTTTAATACTACTAATTTTTTTAGATACAATTTCATACTATTTAATGGAAGAAATGTTTAAATTAAACATTAAGATTTTTTTAACTTAAAAAACGGTGTTTATCTCATATTTTCACTATATTGTACGTAAAAAGAAAATCAGTTAACCGGTTACAAAAACATTTTTTGAATACAATTATTTATGGCAAATGTGTGAAAAGTCAATTCTTATTAAAAAGCATGTTTTGTTGGTTTTTTTAAGTATAATAGACATTATTCAATCATAAATATTATTATAATTATCTTTCCATCCAACAAACTATTTCTGCAGGTGAGTGGAGAGTCAATTCAAACACATTGACTGAGATTCGGCTCTGCGAAATAAGCCAAAAAGCTAATGTGCATGAAAACTAGAGCAATATCTGAAATTCGACAGCCAGTTGCTGCCGCTAGCGCCATTTGTTGGCCGAAGTTCGAACTATTTTAAGAAAATGGATATCTAAAAACTTATTGATTTTCTGATAACAATACAGCAAACCGCACTTTTTAATCTCAAACTTTTTTTTTTATTTTTTATTATTATTATTATTATTATTATTTACATTCAAAATGGGTCAGTCATGTACTGGACACCCTGTATTTATAGGTCTTTAAAATTTTAGTCATTGAAAATATCATTTTCCAAATAGTCATTGTAATTTGTTGAATTACAATTTGTTTTTTTTTATTTATTTGTTTATTTTTTACAGTGCACAACAGATAAACGACTATTAAAGTATTCTGCTATTAAAAATGGTCATGACCGCGCTAATGAAGAGAGTATGAAACGAGTACGTGAAACATTTTCAAGGAACCTTAAAAAAATAATTCCTGATATGAAAATAAAATATCCAAAGAGCTGTATGTATTGTTGATGTTAGCATGATAAAACTTTCATGGAATGGATTGGGATATTATTTGGATATTCTTCGTAAGATATGAAAAAATATTTTGCTTAGACTTATAAGACAGTCGAAAGAATTTTTTGCGTTAGTCTATCTATTGCTGTAACTAATTTTACTATAGCTACATTATTTTTGTTTAAATAAAATTTTGAAGTTTTACGAATCTTTTTTGGAACAATATATGTAAAAAAATAAATTGGAATATATTTAAATTTTGAAAATACTTTTGCTTATTTAGCTAGACTAGTTTAGCTTTGCTAGACTTTTGCTTTTGCTTAAGTTTATAACATATTAGAAAGAAACTTTTGAGTTAGTATATCTATTGCTGTAACTAGTTTTACTATAAGTATATAATTTTTGTTTAAACAAAATTTTAAATTTGTACGGATTTTTTTTGACAATGTGCATTAAAAATAGATTGAAATATACTTCTGTCTTCACAATTTAAAAAAAATTAAATGATATATATCGCATTTTATAGAAATATAATGCAATAAAACTATCACTTTTTAAAATAATTATTTTTAATACAGTAGGTACTGTGTTAAATATTCATTTTATACCGAAAAAAAACTGAATTATTGTCATCGTAAACTATTACTTTTAAATATTTGGCAGAGATAAATTAGGAATAGCAAATATCCTTTAGTATCATCTATCACAATCAATGATCTTTCCGCAATGTTGTCATCTTCAATTCATTCTCAAAGTGCATGATGCATTTTCCTTTTGTTGAACTTCAAATGTAATTTTCAAAAATGATGCAGTATTATTTATTGAGGTAGACTTATAAAACTCTATTCCTATTCGTTGTCCGTTTTCTTATAAAACATTTTAAGGATAATAATAAACTATATTCATATAAATCTTGATAAATAGGAACCTTTCCAAAAACAAATAAAAAATGATTGTAGATGCTATTTTCGCATAACGCATACAATAATATTTTTTCTTGTAAATACCATAGACCGGGAGACTATCACCTCGTCAAGTTCAAGGATGAAATTCTGGGATTAGTTACTTCTCAACTAACATATTAAAATCGCAATCGGTCTTTCAAGTCATTTCTTGATGAAAAACACCTGAAAATCCAACTTTAGCGAGATGTTTTCCGACTCCGAGTCTTCCATGTTTTCATAATTTTGTATGCAAGAAAATATAATGGTAAATTGACAAGTCAGCCAATAAAATTGAGTTTTCAAGTGTTTTTCTCCAAGATATGATTTCGCAGACCGATTGCGGTTTAATATGCGAATCAAGATTTCACTAATCCTTGAATTTAATATGAAAACAGAATGAGATAATCGTCTGTGCTACCACCTACTGGTCTAATAATTTATAATCCCCGTCAAAAATAACAACATGTAGATCTGCGTTTCATTTTCATAAGTTTTTATATCAATAAAAAAATCAATTCATATTACACATAATTTACCCATGCTTTTTAAAGATGTTACACCCGACGGAACATAATGAAATAGATATGCATTTATAAAGGGCACTAAAATGTAAATTTTGTAGACTATTTCTCACAAAGAAGATTTACTTTTCACTTTAAGGGCACCACAGAAGAATTCCTTTACATAATTGTGCACGGAAGAACATTATTTGAGGTTTATTTTAATTTATGTTAAACTATTTCACACATTAAAAAAAAATTGATGTATGTTGCTTAGGTTTACTACAAGTTACTTTATGTGTTATAAAAAATTCATTTCCATATTATTGAATCAGATATAATATTTAAAATTATTAATGGTGCAGTTTTGTTACATTATTCTGATTGTCTTGGAAAGTTTTTCATAATCTATGTTTGATACGTGGTTGTTTCTTACTTGTTTATTTTTAATTTGTATTATTTAATTTAAATGAAACAAGTTAACTTTCGAAAAACGGCACAAAATATATTTGTGTGATAAGCAAATTAGTTTAAAACAAAAGCAGCATTTGAGTAATACTTTGAGTTACTGATAACAGTTATAACGTTCTAATATTATTAACAAAATTGTAGAAACAGAATATTTAAGTTTCACATGGAATACAGAATATATTTTAGCATGGACATGAATTTTATTTTGATAAGTAATTTTCTCTCTTTTTCTTTTTTTAAAATGTAAAATTTTGCTGTATTTATTCAATATTTTACTACACTTAACAAAATAATGTTTACCACTTAATATGCATCGCTAAAACTATTCTTTAGCTGAAAAGAAATTCAAAGAAAATAACTTACTACAGCTGGAAAGTAAGTTAAAACAAGTAACAAAACTTTTAAAAAAAAACAAGAAAATATAATAAAAGCATCTTAAAAATCGCGTTCTGAAAAACGTATTAAAAAAAAGTAAAATTTAAGATATTTACTTAAATTTCGTTAATTTATAGCAATCAATAAAAGTTTTAGTTGTAACTAAGTGTTGACTTTTATAACCATGAACACCTCTAAACATCAACGCTAATTTAAGTGCTTAAAGACTGTTAATCTAATTTAATGAGATTCCTAGGAGAAAAAGTTTGTTGTTTTTAGAAGCTCGTTTTAGTTAATTGCCAATTAAATTTATTACAACGTTTTTTAAAAATCGCATAATTTACGCTAGCTGCAATGTTTTCTTTTGCAAAATTTTGTGTTTTGTGCAATTTTTGTACCTGAATTAAAATTTATTTTAACTATCGTAAAATAAATTAGAGTAGTTTAGTAAAGAACGTATTTTACTTTTAAAAGAGTAATGCTTAAAAATCCCTAATACTGATGTTGATTTTATTTTGCTGTTTACCAGCAGACCCGTCCGGCATTCCCTGGCGTTGATGAATTACTTCTAAATAAACTTCAAAATTTGTATGATTTTGTATCATTAATTTGCTATTATTGATTTTGTATTTTTAAATTAAAAGTACTAAATTTAAAGTATATTCTATTTGATATTTTTTTCAACGTAATTTTATTCTTGATGTCTACACTGTAAAAAAAATCTGTAACCTTAGTAATCTAAATTAACCGAAATCTCTTATGCTTACTAAAATTTTATGTGTACACTGTACAAGAAAATGATGTCAATCTACAAAACTTGTAAGCAAAACTAAAACCATTTGTAACTTTACAAAAGAATTTACTAAAATTTTGGTAACTTTACTAAAATTTTATCTATAATGCTCGTTATCGTCACTTAAAAAGTTCTTGGAATACGATTTCCCAAAAAAATTCTTAGTAACCTTAAAATTTGTTTGATTCAAAGTGCAAATCTGTATCTGTTACATGAATTTTTATTGTTGCCATTACATAAAAAGTTCTTGGAATACAATTCTACTAGAAAAATTTTTGTAACTTTCCCAATTTTTTTTTTTTTTTTTTTTTTACAGTGTATGCGTAAAAAAGCGAGCGAAATCTCAAAGAGACACTCAGGTTTTCACTGATTTCGTTGCAATTTTCACACATTTTGTATATATATACATGAAATTTCAATAGGTGATGTAAATCTGGTCTATTGACATGCTCTAAAAAATGTGTTAAAGTCCGGACGTTTAGTTATTTTTTGCGTAAAAAATATTGTCTCGGTCAGGGGTGAAATACGGGAGGAATTTGCCAGTTCATTTAAAAGGACTACTTTTTAAATCGATCTGCACTATTATTTGCAAAATAGTTTTAGCTTTAGATTTAGCTTTATTTTTTATTTTTTATTTTTATTTTTATTTTTATTTTTTTGTTTTGTCAGTACCTATAAAATTGTGTCTTTTAGGTAGAGGCCTACACGGGCCCGGGCTTGGCCCGTGGCCCGTACCCAGCCTGGCCTGCGGGCCGGGTCTGCGGAATAGTTTCGAATTTCTAACAGGCCTGGCCGTGCTGGCAGGTTTAGAATATCTTTTTCAACGGGCCGGGACGGACCAGCAAAAAAATTGAACGGGACATACGGGCAGGGCCGGGCAGATAAAAAAAAAATTTCGGGTTTTCTGGCCCGTTCTGAAGTTTTAAGCAGTAATGATAAAATATGAGCAATTTCCAACGAAATGGTTTTAAAGAGAATAAGTATGAAAATGCGTCACGAGCCATACTAGTTTGACGCCATCAATATAAAAATGTACCGTGCAGAGATCGGCATCGGACAGTTACATTGAGTGTAACCCGTTTTAATATTTTTTTAGCTGCCTCGTGCCTGGCTGAGATCAAGCTTGCATTATTTTTCTACATATAGTCCAGCCGGACTGGAACTAGACTTAATTGTTCTCAAGATCTGTAGGGCAGACAATATGATTTGCAAAATTATTAACAGCGATAAAGAACTTATGTTAGCTTAATCTTTGGATACATACTTCTTGATGATTTTTAAATTAATTTCTCTAACTGCGAAAGTTTGACACATTTTCTGATTAATTTTAAATTGTAAAAGTATAAAAATGATAAGCATTTGGAATCGAATAGCATTTTTCCTTTTTGGTAAATAAAATACTTGTATAACCTTGTTGAAATATAATTGTTTCTCAAATGATTGCAGGTTTTTCTCCCTTCCCATGCTATCACTTCCGGAAATTCTCTTCAAAACGCTAACTATGACAGTATTTTATTTGCTTGCAGTATTCTTAAATTGCTTGTATCAAAAAATGGATAACGACATTCGATTATATAGTTTCTGAATAAAGATAGCTGCTAATCTTATGCGTTTCCGAGAAAACAAAATGAATTTATAAAAGTATCAGAAAGGAGCTTCTTTGATTTTAAGAATGAATTTGGTTTTAAAATATTTAATAAATGATATAGAATTATTTTTATAAATCTTCTTTTATTAAACAGCTTCAAAATTACGATATCTTTAATTTTCTTTATTTTTTCTTTTATTTTAAGCCATATTAATTTTTTAATGAATCTTTATTCGAATGTTGAAAGCCTAAGAATCTGAGTAATCATTAATGCTGTTAATGTGTATTTACTGTAAAATATACTGTAAAATCATTCCATAAGAAAAAAAATTAACCTTTTAAAAAAAGTTTTTTATTTTTTTTAAAGGTTAATTTTTTTCTTTATTTGAATTGAATGCTGCATTTGAGACGTAAGAATACGATCTACCGTTTTTATCTTTGCTAAACCTGCTAAACGGCTTAGCTGATATAAATTATTAAATAATGACAACTTTTATTGCAGGGAACATTTAAGCACTCAAAATATGCAATATTTACATAGATATACATATGTGTATTAAAGAGGGAACGCATTAACTAAACGAATGGCACTCTTAAGGTTCCTGTCCCTGTTATTGAAAACACTCGCGAGCTAATGTTATTCCTATGGGGAGGTTATTTTCTAATAGTTCGTTTGCATTTCAATATTTTTAAATATGTACATATATATGCCTTGGATAGGTGAGGTTTTTCTCCGCATTGCTCCTTTTGTACTTTTTCGATTTTGGTTGCAGATATTTTTTATAAAGTCAGTTTCACTTTCAAAACCGGTTTCAAAGAGGAAAGTGTCATTAAAAAATGTATGCAAATAATATAGAAAAGGTAAATAAGGAGCAATGTAGAGACAGACAACAACGATCGAATGCAATATATATATATATATATATATATATATATTTAAAAATGTGGAAATGTAAACGAGTTATTAAAAAATAACCTTTCTATAGGAATAGCATTAGCTTTCGAGTGTTTCGCATGCAGAGACAGAAATCTTAACAGTTGTTAAATATGGAATATTTTGAAAAAGAGAACTTTAAAGTGAAATTGTCGCAAATGTTATTTTGATACAGTATTTTGTACACGGTAAATAAGTAAATAAAAAACAGCCTGAGTGTCAGCACCGCCTGTGATTTACTGGCGGAGTGCATTGGTTGCAGTGGATTTCTGCGAGGAGTGACCGGAAAGTTGTCGGCTTATGGCAAAAGGAGGGGAAGAGAGTATGTCTTGTTCTGAGATTCACTTACCCGAGGCTAGGTTTAGAGCTAATAGATAATTTATAATCCACCATAGAAATTCAATGCATATATTACTGCATACAAAAAACGCAGAAATTTCTAAAGATTCGAAGGTAAAAGAAATGACAGAATAGGCTCGTTCACGTACAAAGTTACAATCAGGACAGTTAGTCCAAGAGACGACAGCATAAAAACCTATGTTATCGAGCGCAAGAAAAAAAAATCCTTATGTTATGAAAGATTAGTAATAGGAGAATCTAATGATCCATGTCTGTCGAAAGTGAAGTAGTGCATAAGTCAAAATTAAGTTAATATCACTAGTGGTTTACTCGTAGGTTTAATATTGTGTTTGCCGTACAATCAAAGGTATGAAACCATAGAAAACTGGCTCAGAGAAGCACAATGATAAACCCACGATTGAGCCACTGGTGGTATTAATTTTTTACTTATGCACTACTTCACTTCCGACAGACATGGATCATTAGATTCTCCTCTTACTATTCTTCCATAAAATAAAGATTTTTTTTTCTTGTGCTCTATAACATAAGTTTTTGTGCTGTCGGCTCTTGGAATATAACCCATCATTAATTGTTTTTAATTTGTGTAATTTTCTATACATGATTTCGATTATGGCATACTTAGTCGTTAAAACGGCGACCATACTAATTGTCCATAATATATATAAGCGACTATACTAGCATGCGATTTTTAAGAAAAGGGAGTCTAAGAACAGGTCCAAATGTTAGTTTTAGTGAAAAAACTAAAAAATCTAAAAAGAGGAAAAATAAGCAAAAGTTATCGATTTCGGTGGAATTTGTTGTTCCTAATTTAAAAGAAAAATTAAAAACACAACTAAATCTGTTGAGCTTAAGGACAGAAAATATGAGAATTTATGGTATATAGAGTATATGGAAAATGATAGGTCCGTAGTGAGCTCTAGAGATATAACACCACTAGTGTGGCTTTAGAAATGCATTTTAGTTACAAAATCAATGTTGCACCGTCTGAGGCTAAAATAAGCCGTCATAAGGAGAATAATCTTGAAATTAATAGAGATAAAAAGGTAAAAAGTATTATTCCCAAACCTATTATATTGTTAGAAATCTTGGATGTTACTCAATGAAACAAATTAATTGAAAGTGAGTGCGACGCTAACTTTATGATTGAGATCATGGGCAGATGGTGGGCAATCACCTCTGAAGCCCTTAATATTAAGCAAAATATTGCTAAATTCTTAAAAGGGCGTAGATGGGCGTAGATTCCAATTTTACGTTTTCCTGGATTTGGTTTCGCTTTTAAAAATTGTACTTGGAAATATCTCCAGAAATATAACTCGGGAAAAGGTTGTCAATGAACTAAACGTTCTAGATTTCTATGCTACAAAAGCAACTCAAATGTCCTGTAGGAAAATTAAAAAAAAAATTCAAATATCATTGATTAACTTAACTGTAAACGAAAATTCTAAAAACGCTTTTGAAACAACACAGTTTTTAAAATTCGTAAAAATGTAGAATATACGGAACTCCTAAAAAAGCAGTTCAGTGAGTAGGTTGTGCAGAGCTTCACGAATCTATAACTTGCCCACGTAAAAATATCGTAAAAAAGGATAGGCTTACTTTTTGTATGTGTTTTAAAGCTAAACTTTAAAAAAATTATGCAAGAAAGATACAATTTTTTTTAGAATATAAAGTACTATTAATAAGCATTTTTTAGATTCGTTGTGAGCATAGATCCGTCAAATACAACGATATCTAATCATTTTTAAAAACATACTGAAATTTTTTTGTGATCATTCTTACAATGTGTTTCAGTTTTTCCCTCAACAAGTTTAAAAATCCCAATAACACCTAATTTTCCCCATTATGAACTAAAAATATATGAAATGAAAGAAAAAACATGAATCTATTACCACGTTCAAAAAATATTCTTTTGCAATGTACATTTTTAACATATAAACTGAAAAATATAGTTTTTTTTTTTTTTTTTTTTTTTACTTTCGGCATTATAAAAGTCCCATGACCTCTTAAAGCACTTGTTTCATTATATCTTTGATCTCATGGTTTTTATTTTTCAAATTTTTATTAAAATAATTTAGTTTTTCTTTATTTATCTTGAAATTGTTATTGATTGAGGTTACGAAACTGGTATATCTGTCTGATAGGAGATATTTATAAGCCTTTAAGTGTACTGTAATCAATTTTATCATATGTATTTTATTTGTACGATAATAAGGATTTTTAAAATAATTATATATAATAATTATGTAACAGCTTTATTTAATTTGAAACTCATTCAAATAATCAGTCAGTTCAACAACAAGCAATCTTTAAACAAACTAAAAATTGTAACTACATAGAGTAATGTAATAAACATAAATTTTTATCACTTCGGAAAAGATTATTTTTTTTTAAATATTGTAAATGAATAAATTTTTTATACATTTTCTACACGTTTGAGATTTTTTATGAGTATGTTTCACTGAAATTCGTCAGATATCAGAAAGTTCGAAAGAAAAATAAATCACATGTTACTCAGAAAGAAATTATTCCTAACTTTTAATGACAACAGAAATAAAAACTGCTACTTTCAAAGATATAATTTTTATTTCTATAAATTCTTATTTTTTATTTATTTAATTTTAGAAATATTGTATTTCATTATCACTAATAAAAAGTAAAATTTATGAAGACGTCCTTTCTGAAAATTTCAGTGAGGAATTATGAAGTGAAAATCTGAACACATGTGACATGGTTTTAGATTTAAGAGCACGTTTGAAAAAAAGCGAAAATAAGTTAAAAATTTATGACTTTGCTGATAATAGAATCTTTAAAATCTAATAAAAGTTTTTGCCTGCTGCTTCATTGTATACTACTTGAAGTTACATTTGTATCACTATTTTGGTTCAGTAATGAAATTTCCACTTTATAAAATTATATAATTGCATAATTAATATGTCCTGAAACTGAATGTATTTATTTATTTTCATTTATATGTTGTAGATTTCTAACAAATTAACAGTTTTATGTTCTCGTTTTTTTTCTATTTCTTGACAATCGGCATAAACGTGTTTGGAATAAATCGTTAACATTTTGAATTCAGAAAGCTTCTATAAGAATTTAAAATTTAGTAGAATCTAAGAATTCTATTTCGTTTTAGTTGGATATCCAAGTATTCATTTTAAGCTTACCTTATTTGATATCTGATAGATGTTATGCAATTCATATTATTCTTTTATTATAAAGTTTTCTTTCTGTCAATTAACTTTTAAAATTAAAAATAATAAAATACAAGTACCGTATATACTCGTGTATACCGCGCATGGGTATGTAACGCGCACACCATACTATATGAGAAAAAATGGCGAGTTTTCAAAATCTCGTATATAATGCGCATCGTAAATTTAATATGCATCTGAATGAATGACCAAATGAATTTCAGTAAAGAGAGCCAAAATAAATATTACATCAGGCTAAAAAATAAGACGAAAATACATTTTAGGTAGCTTTCATTACAAAAAGTAAAAAGCTACCTATTGCAGCCGTCAGGAGGAAAACACTTCCAAAAAATTCTGGTATATTTTCACAGATCATGACCCCCAGACACCAAAACCACCATCCATTCAAATGTTGACATATATCTGATCCATACATATATCTGATTTTTGTCATGCTATAACTGACGTATTTATGAACAGATTTGAATGAAACTTGGTATGTACATAGTACATACAAATATCTCGACCAAGTTCGTTGGCCAGCATCATCCGCCATCTTGTTTCAAAATGGCGGCCATTTAAAAAATTTCAAAAAATTTAAAATTAAATGCAAGAAAATTAAAAGTTGAAAAATATTTTTTATTTTATATGTTATATCTTAAAGCACCGATTCCGGAACACTTTTTGATTTTTCTATATCTTAAAAAATGATTGAATTACAGCACTTTGAATTTTTCTTATGGCTAACATTTTGAAACGATCTGATTTTTGTCACGTGATAACACGCGTATTTATAAATCTATTTGGATGTAGCTTGGTGTGTACATAGTACATAATGAAGCCTGGACCGAGTTTGTTAGCCAGTTCCATCCGCCATCTTGTTTCAAAATGGCGGGGCTATTTAATTTTTTTTAATTTAAAATTAGGTACAAAAAAGTTAGAAATTGAAAAAGATTTTTCTTTTATGCATTTGACCTTGATTCAAAGATTCCATAGCATTTTTTGTTTTGTCTATATCTTTAAAAATGGCTGAGTTATAGTACTTTTAATTTTTAGCGTTGCTCACATTTTGAAATGATCTGGTTTTCGTCACTTGATAACGCGTGTATTTATATACAGATTTGGATGAAACTTGGTGTGTAGATAGGACATACCGATGCCTGCACCGAGTTTGTTGGCCAGTTCCAACAGCCGTCTTGTTTCAAAATGGCGGAATATTAATTTTTTTAATTTAAATTTTCAAATTAGGTGCAAAGAAGTAAGAAATTGGAAAAGATTTTTCTTTTGTGTTTTGATCTTGATACAAAGATTCCAGAGCATTTTTTGTTTCATCTATATCTTGAGAAATGGCTGAGTTTTAGCACTTTCAATTTCCAGCGTGATTGACATTTTGAAATGGTCTGAAATTTATCACGCGATAATACACATATTTATAAACTGATTTCGATATAACTACGTGTGTACATGGTACATACCAATGTCTTGACCGAGTTCACGGGCCAACTTTATCCGCCCTCTTGTTTCAAAATGGCGGCCATTTTAGTTTGTCGAAAATATTTTTAACCCCTTAACGTGCAGTGTTGCCGGGTCGGCAACACCTAAAGTTCTCCCTGTTTAGAGACACAAAAACTCCGTGAATATTTCAAAAACTACTCTAATGGTTACTTTAAATCTTTCTTATGAGTTCTAGATGGCAGTATCACAGAGATCAAACTCTACTGTTTTTAAATAATAGGTAAAATGTTTTACTGTAATACGCGCTTCACAGCAATGCTCTTCTCACTGCGCTTATCAATGCTTTACTTATGGGAGGTTACCACTTCGGCAACAGCTGTATAATTAAAATGGTTAGTGCAATCTTTACAAAACTATACCTGTGTACTCCTCTAGGCCTAAATAGATTGCCTAATTTTTTTATCTTTAAATTACAACTTTAAAGAGTAGTGCGCCGGAAAGGGTTAATGCATAATAATGTACAAACAAAAAATTAGAAATTGAAAAAAGGTTCTTTCTAAACTATTTACCTTAATAATGAATTCCGGAGTACTTTTTGCTTTGTCTTTAGTTGAAAAACGCCTGGGATATAGCAGTTTGAATTTCCAATTTGGGTGACATTTAAAAAAAATCAATTTGCCCGCGACAGCACTCTATATAATAATCGATTTCGATGTGAGTGTGCATGTTAACATGAATTAAGATTTCGACCAAACTCATTGGTTTGTTTTATCCATCATGTTGCTTTAAAATGGATATCGTGGAATTTGACGACACTGTAAATCGCTTAAATTAAAACCATGTTGAATAAAAGATGACTAATTTCTAAAAATTCCTATTAATATTCAATATTGACAAAAACTAGTTTTCAATCTTATATAATCTTGTTAAACTAATTTGAACTTCGTATATTTGAATAGTATAACTTAATTTAAAATAAATAAAGAAATATATGAAAGCTATCACTTCCTCCCGGCACTGCCGGAAGGACTTTTTTGATTTCGAGTAGGGAGTGAATGACGGGTAGGGGGGAGGAGAGGGGAGTAAGTGTTAGCAATGAGAATTACTAATTAGCTTTTAAATGATACTATTAGTGTTATATAAAAAGTGAAAGAAGTGAAATACTAATGCAGAAATACTTGAGTTAAGTAAGGTTTTCCGAGTATTAATGTCTTGTTTGAGTGCATTTTTTGATTAATAAGCATATTGTGCGATTTATATCCAGTGGTAAAAAAATATTCCGCGTGTAATGCGCACTTAGGTATCTTGCCCTATTTTTTTAAGTGTGTGTTATACACGAGTTAATACGGTAATTGCAATTGCAGTAATATCTCGTTATGCTCAGTAACAAAATATGAAACTAATACAAATTTGAAAGCCATTTAATGCCAGATTTATGTAATGCCAGATAAATGCCAGATTTCCGTCTATATTTCATTACTAATTATTAAATAGTTATTGCAATTAAAAACTGAATACTAGATTTTGTTGAAGCGACATTGAAATAAGACAATTTAAAACATGCGCATATAAAAATTGCATCATATACAAATGAATCTATATTTTTGTGCATAATTTTAAGATGTGATAGTATACATCAAGACAAACAATATTAAATGTAATTAAGGGTTTCAAACGTCTTCCGAATTACATAGGTGCCATTAAAATTTTGGGTCCAAATTTCAAATGGTAAAAAAAAGGAAAAAATGGTCGATTTGTTTGCGGTTCTGGCTAAAACTATACTTTATGTCAGTATTTTTCCTGAAAATAAATTTTAAAAATGAAGTTCAAAAACTGCCGATATAGAGTATTATAGACTTTGGAATAAGGAACAACTATTTTAATCGCCGTTATTTTTTATATCTCATTAAACGCTTAAAACTTAAATTTTGATCTCAGAATCTGAATTGTTCGGAGTCGTTAAGTAGCACAAACTGAGCTGTGTTCAGGAGTTAAAATTTGAACCCCATTCCCTGAACACAATTCAGTTATTAAAATTCTTTAAAATTTCCTTAAATTCCTTTTTAACTGTAAAAAATTTTATTGTCAACACTATTTTTACAGATATCAAATGACAGCTTTCAACATATTTCGATTTATGATACTATTTTATATGTATGTTTCAAATCAGAACAATTCCCAATCTTTTTTAATACATTGAATTGTTGTTTTAATACTTATTAGCTTTAAAGTTTAGAAGCAAAATAAGTAAAAATCAAAACTTTGGAAACGTAATACTTGTAGAAAAAGTGGTAGTTGTAGTTTTAAAAAAGCATGTTCTTTATGAAATAAATAAACAGAGTGAGCTTCCTTTTTTTAAAGCTTTTAGGGTTGGTATCATTTAATTATAGTCTTCGATTTTCATTTTTTCTAACCGTTGTATGTATTATTTCATTAATTACTTATAAAATTTACCTTTTATAATTTGTTTTCTGTACTCTATGTTGCGTGCGCATCTCTCTCCTCGGCGCAGAAAATTCTCCCTTTACATGTGTTAAGCGAACTCCAGTTACCTGACTACCACTGTTGACGTTCGATTTTAACTAGTAAGTTATCACCTTGCTGTTGAAGCAGTTTGTAATTTTGTTTTGTCAATCAAGGTTTTTTGAATAAGTTACCAAAACATTTTTTTATTGCAATGATACTTTAAATTATAATCACGCTTTTCATCAAACAAGTTTTCACCATAAGACTCCAGACAATTCAAAAATTCGTATGAAACCCCAGTTAACCGAAAATTATTTGGCAACATGTTTTTTCGATAACCGGGTTTTTACTGTATTTGTTAATGCAGATGCGTAGTTTGTTTGCGAATAGAATATTAATAAAGATATCTGATAAAGAGTAATTAAAAATAATAAAATACATGCAAATTTTTATAAATTTTAAACAGTAAAAAAACAAGTATTTAAGATTAAAAATTTCTTTACAGTATCTTAGAATAGCTTTTGCCCAAATATTAAAAAATCTTTCAAATGGCAGATGCTTTTGATGTACTAACATATGTTTTTGTGATCCTTATTCTGAATCCCGTAAAAGAACCTTATAAAAAGTAGAGATTGAAATATTTTAAAGGAAGCCTTTTAAAGTTTATATTATACGACTTCCTTTTCACTTTTATTCAAAACATAAAATTTTTAATTTTTCTAAAAAAACTCTTTAAAAATGTTTTTTCTATTGAATCTTTAGAACAGAAACGCTGGGAATTTTTTATATAAATATCTAGCTTTATAAAAAATTTTAAAGTTTTGTAAACTTCCAAGATTTTTTTCTTTTGTTATTCAACTTCTTCAGGTATTAATTTCGTATGAAGGGACATCCAATTTAAAATAAACTGAACATTTTATACTCCTAGAAGTTAAACAGCTCAAACAAAATTATAATTATATTTATATTTTCTACATTTCTTAAAATAGTTTTTAAATACAAATTGTAATAGGAGAAAAACTTTTGATAGTGTTAACCAGTTAAGCCATAATGATGCAAATTTAAATCAAAAACAAGCTTCTTTATGTGTTAGCGCACTTTTATAGACTATAAAAAAATGAAACTGTTTCTTAATCCTTCGCACTCAAGACCTTTTCTGAATTAGGAAATCAGCTATTTGACGATTTTTTTAAGTAAACAGAAATTTATTTGTTACAAGAGAATATTTCTTTGGCAGCAACTGTTTTTCAATAACGGAAATTTTGGATTTTCATTCACTCTCCAACCATTGTTACAATTACTGAACGTCATATGGACGTTTCAAAAATATGCATTAAAATATTTAATTGCTATAAAGGACATAATTATAGCAATTAAATATTTTAATGCATATTTTTGAAATGTTTTTAATGGACGTATATGAAAACTTCTATTTATAATTAATGTCTTATGGACGGTTGAAGCACATTTTTTTTACTGCATGGTGACGTCATATGCAAAATAATCGTATCTGTGCTACATCGACCCTCGTGTGTACGACACCAATCCACTACATTCGCCTCATCTGACTGTTTGGTGTAATTTCACCGCGTCATTCATTCTGGGTCCTTTCTTTTTTGAATAGCATTCTCCGGAATCCATCTGTAAAACCTGTACATTCACTGCAGAACGGTATCTTACGCTTTTGCGTGACCACGTTGTGCCTGCATTTCAGTATAGACATTACCTGTCGTCATGTTTATGCAGGATGATACTCCGCCCCACTTTGCACGTTATGTCAAGACGTTCCTGTTGGACACTTTCACTGCTGACTGAGTGATAATTCGCGGTTGTAAGTTTGATTGGCCCTCATGATCTCAAGACTTGACACCGGCGGATTTTTTGTAGCGGGGATACTGAAAGTATCGTGTATTCCGGGGCTCCCCAGCCACTTTCGTGCCATTGCAATCGTTGCCGACGTGGTACACTCAGTTGTAAAAGGCTTATTGACGCGTCCTATTTGCTTAATACCTGGTAGTGGTGGTCATGTTAAACATCTTTTACTACCTTAAAAATGCAAAGTGTCATGTTATTGTGATTTGTTTCATTCTCTGTGTGTGTTATCTTGATTTTCATAAAACATCTCAATAAAGTGCATGAGCGCCTTCTATTGGTTATATTTGGAATTGTTTTTATTATAAATTGAAATAAAATCCAAAATTCGTCTGATCATACTCGCGCAAACCGGAAACTTTTCCGAGCATTATTTCTTTTATTATGGATTTTTAAAGTTTCGCGAAATTATGACGCACCTTGTATACAATAATATAATACATTTAGATACTTCATAAGACTATTAAAAAATATTTACTTCAAATCTTTCATGGTAGGAATATTTAAAGAAATATTCTTTTAACCCTTTGACGGTTAAAGCACTTCTATTCATAAAATACTAAAATGATTGAATGACACCGGAATTTAAAAACAAATTTATTTCATAATATATAATTTTTTTTTTAACCTTCTTTGTAAAATTAAAATTTTCATTTAAAACTTCCGGTGTCAGTATGGCATTTCGCAATTCAAATTAAGTGGTATTCTGGGCGCGTATACGCGCTTATAACCACGAAAGGGTTAACTTATTATTATTAGATAATACGATTTTTAAAAAAAGAGTGAGTTAATGCACATTTTTAAGAAAGTTTTACTTTAATTTATTGTATTGTGTTGTATTTTTTCTCTTTAAAAGAATTTTTTAAGGTACTTTATATAATATATTGATCCAATAGCTTTACTCCTTTGTTATATTTAGAAAGATACTTCCTAAGTGAGTACTTAAAATAAATTCGGATTTTTTTCTGTATCTCCTTTTAAATGCCTATGGAAAAAGGGATCAAGGACAAGAAGTTACTTCCATTAATGTTGTCAAATTGCTTTTAGACGTCGTTTTTTATACATTATTTTCTTTTGATTAAATTATTGTGTCTAGAACATTTTTCTACATAAAATAAAAAATGACATTATTTAAAAACTTTGTAGAAGTTTCTTACATGATCTTTAAAATTTCACTTATTAAAATATGAGTTTTTTATAATTCTTTTCATTTAGAATTGTGCCTATATATAAATATGTAAAAACATTCAGATGTATAAAAGTTTTATTTAAATTTATTTTATATTGATAAGAAAAAGTCTTCAATTTTATAACAATAATTGTATAATACAAAGCCCTATTTTTTATTTAACTATTTCTGTGTATGTTATTTATGAAAATTGGCAAAGCATATTTTTTTTAACGTTGTCTAAAATAGAATTTTTTATGAATTAATCTTTAAAACAATTGAGTTCAGCTTAAAATTTGCATAAAACAGGCTAAAAATTTGAATTAAAAAATTCAAACATTATGTTTAAAAAACAAATTAGTATATTTATAAAATTGGAAAATTTAATGTATTAATGAACAAGTAAGAAAAATCATGCGTTAAACATTGATTATGAAACACTTTCCAACACTTCCTTAAATCTTTTACAAAACACCTCTATTTAGGGAAATAAAGCGTTATTGTCGATGGCCAAATATGCATTCTAATACTTTTAAACAGCGCTGTGTTTGATCTGTCAGTTGATATATACATATACTATATAATAGGGAAATTTAGTTTAGCAAGAAAACGCGTAACTACTTGTAATTTCTCTTTCAGCAATTTATACTAATAGATGGAAACATATTTAAATAATTTTATTCAGACTTTTACTGTATCTTGTACATTTATTATATGCCCGTATTTAGCTACAGTTTAGTTCAAACTAAAACAAAGACTACTGAAATCCAGCAATTATCATCCTTAAACCATTATGTATTCAATTCTTTGCGTGGACTTTTATATCATTTCATGTATATACTACAAACATTTCTTAATAAACTAAATTCGGTTTGGCATAAAAATACTTAACTTATTTAAAAACATCCTTTAAGTAAATTACGCTCATATTCAGTATCCTTTTACGAGCTCTTTTGTGTAGCCCAGTCTATCAGCTATAGCATATATTTGTATCATAGAAGATTTATAAATTTAGTGAAAATAGAAAGCATATATCACAACTAAAAAGACATTACTTCCATCCATCAACCATAATCGATAATATACAATACTCCGGATAGAATATGTTATTTGAAATCTTTTGTGTGTAAATGCTGTGTTCTTCGTATTATATTAATACTATAATAACTTACATTAAACTTCAGCAATGTATGTCAATTATATTATACATAAAATAGTTTAGTACAATTAAAATATGCCGAAACAATTCCCCCTTTACCATGATTTAATGGAATTCTTTTCTGTGACCCTGTAAATGAATAATAACTATTCTCTTTACCTCATATTTTATAGAATGTATAATTTAGTGCAATTTGTAAATGCATATAAAATTTAATATATTTGACATGGTGTAACATCTTTAAAATTTATTTGAAATGAATTCTTCTCAAAGCCCGTAATCTAATAGAAATCTTTTAACAGTACCTTTAAATAAACTGATCATGCTAGAAATTTTATGTTCGTGCTAATGTAAAGGTTAAAAACTCACAAAAATTTCAGGGCAATCCAAGTATATTTACCAGAGTTAGAACGCGGACAGACTGCCAGACGTCCAGACAAACTGAAATCATAAACACTTTTTAACTCTTCTGAAAAGTGTTAAAAAGATGAACACACTTTTAAAAATTTTTATTTCAAATTTTGAAAACTGTTAAATAGAAGTTAAAAGAATGAATATGACAATTTTAATTTTAAAAATTCAGCCGGGAATTATTGATTGATACACTTTTCTTATGAACCTTAATTAATAGAAAACGTGGGTATTAGAAATTTTTTAATTTTATTTCAAATTTCAAATGCTGGTTAAAGAATAAATATCATAATTTTAATTTTAAAATCTTTATTTGAGAAGTATTGATTATTATATATTTTTTATGAACCTTCGTTAGTGAACTAAGAACCATACCATGATGATGTTTTTGTGAGTCAAGGAAAAACAAATAAGTATATCAAATGAGTATTTATAACAAAATATTTTGCACAAATTTTGTTGATTACTGAGAAAATCTGCTCTGTCTTGTATCTCACTAAGAAATAATTTGCTTAACTTTTATTTTTTAACTATTTCCAGCAAAGGTGAAAACTCCTCTCTTTAAACCCCATAAAAATATTAGGATCTTCATGCAATTTATAAACGTTATTTAGGATCACCGAGGCATGTTTCGTACTGTATGTAAAATGTGTGGGATTAATAGTTTATTTACAGGGGCACTTAAAAAGGTCCATTACATTAAGGTACCCGTATATGGAAAGAATTTGTTTGGAAAGTATCTTACTGAGATTACACTATTTCAAATGTATTGAAAATTATATAAATCACTGCACTTCTTTACAAGATTATTACTATACAATAAGACATTCACAGCATTTGTCGCTCATTTAAAGTGCCACACAAAAGAATTCGGTTAAATTACTGTCTTTGCGTCGTAATTGTTGGATGTGTGTTTTCAATTTCGGCATGTACTTTTAAATTTGACATTATTTTTTCTTTTTTTTCAATTTTACTTGTTATATCTAAATTGTATTCCTCACATAAAAGCCGCACAAAATAATTCACGTACCATTCTCCATATTAGCGAAAGTTGAGGAAAAAGATATATTCTGCTACAGGGTGTTCAATAAATAATTGACCTATTTTGAATGTAAATAACTAAAAAACAGTTTGAGATAAAAATGCGCCGTTTGCTGCATTGTTATCAGAAGATCAATGATTTTTTCGATATGCGCTTTCGTAAAATAGTTCGAATTTCGAACAACAGATGGCGCTGGTGACAGCATCAGACTGTCAAAATTCAGACATAATTCTATTTTCATACGCATGAGCTTTTTTAATTCATTTCGCAGAGTCGAATCTCAATCGACATATTGAATCGACTCTTCACTCACCTACAGAAATATATTTTCTTGGATGGAAAGAGATTTAAAATAATATTTATCATTGAATAATGTCTATTATGCTTAATAAAAAACAGCAAAAAATACTTTTTAATAAGCATTGACTTTTCACACATTTACCATAAGTAAATTGTATTCAAAAATGTTTTTGTAACCGGTTAACTGATTCTGTTTTTACTTACAATAAATTGAAAATAATGACAAACACAGTTCATTTATGTTAAAAAATCTTAATATTTAATCTTTCTTCCATTAAATAGTATGAAATTGTATTTAAAAAAATTAGTGATGTCAAAAATCTTTAAAGGATGGATCAAGGAAAATCTCCTTGCTTGTACGTCGTGTAGTGAAATCAGAGGTTAAAACAGTGGTACGCAAATAGTGGTGGCAAGTTTTCTGTCTAAAATAAAAGCGGGACAGTGACTTATAAATCGGAACATAAAAATGTATTAAACCTTAGAAAAAAGGTTCGTCTATATTTCGACTATGAAAAAATCTGTCTTAAACATAAAAAATTATAGATCACGATGGTGAAAGTAACATACAAAACTATCTGCTAAGATGGAAATCTGTCTAAAATGAACTATTTCTCATTTTTCCGCAAGCCGTATTCATCTTTACGTTATATTCGTATTTTGACGTTTAGCATATCTGAAAATTTTATTACGAAAGCCACGACAGATTTTAAGATGCTTTTTGCACACAACCATTCCCTCTTCTTCCCCTGACTGCAAACGCATCTACCTGAAACGGAAGGATGCTTAAAATTGAAACCCGTTTTTATATCCTGCGAGTCACCCCTTTTCAAACTTTCATTAGAGAAAGCATAATAGATCCTGAATCATCATAGAGTATTATAGTTCTACTTATTTTAGTTCAATTTTATAAATATAAATATTACTAAATTACAGGAACATTAGTGTTTTTCATGTATAGGGGAGAGTGGGGATACTTGAGCATAGGGGATACTTGAGCCACCCCTATTATCTTTACAGTTGATTAATTTTTCTTTCTAAAACTGCCAATATGATAACATATTTATAGTTCTGAACATGTAAAAAAGAAATCACACATCTTGGTACCATTTTGAAAGTATAGTGATTAATAGTTGTCTTTTCCCTATCTGAAAAAAATATTTGGGTGCATGGTTTTTTTGTTTTTTTGTAATCAAAGTTTTGTTTAAAGTTTCAACTATATACATACATTCAATAAGCATAATTTCAATTGTATTTTGAGTCTAAAATAGTTCTAATTGCTGCATGCTTTATTTAGTAAAACTCTGGGAAACAAAAATAGTGATAGTGGGGATACTTGAGCCAATGAGAGTGGGGATACTTGAGCCATGTCTTAACCATCCTCACTAGAAATTAAACATGGGTGAAACAAACAAAAAATAAAATTCCATCCTTATATTCACTAATAGATATTTTTCTGGAGAAAAGGGAGAATAATTTTTCATTTTATTTTTTTTTCTTAAAAAAATAAAGACCTAAAAATGTTTAAAAATGCATATTTTTTAAATGAAAATGTCTATTTTATTTTTCGATTTGTTCGATTTGACAAACGACCAAAATTCGAACAAAATAGTCTGTCTAGATAAATGTAAACATAGTTTTCAATTTAATTTTCATTAAATGAAAATAACTTTTTAAAACGGTTTTACAGGCTATAATCTCTAATACTTTAGTTAGTTAGGTCCAACCTAATAAAATATTTATTTTTTAATATAACATATTAAGATTAGTATTTTATATTGAAATCGTAACCTCTGTTGCTGTAACTTTTTTTTAACTAAGAAAATTGAAGAAAAATTAGTAAAAAGAGCGCACAAAAACAAGAAAAGCAACAAAAATCCCAGTTCAAACTTACCTACATGGAGCCAAAGAGGAAGACAAAATCTTTTCCTGTGAAATCAAAAAAGTGTTTGAAATAGTAGAATGATACATCTGGCTTAAATTCCGACAGCTACTAAACTAAAAGCATGAGTTCGACAATATCATTAGAGGAAAATTCTGTCAATGATGGTGATGATGTGAAAGAAAACCTTCTATTGATGGTTGGTTACTAATAAAATATGCCAGAAAGAAAACTGTAAAAATATTTGTTGGATAAGTGCTTAATATTTTGAAAATGAAATTTGCAAGAAGAATTGCAGATTCCAAATTTAAATGGCTCTGAACTGAGGATGTTTCTACCGTCGTTATAACTGAGGTTCAAATTATCCTTCGACAACCAGTTTTAACGACAAAAAATGATCGTATTACTAGCTTTGTTTTCTTAATTGGTTTTGAAACACTTTACGTTTCATAATTTATCATTCTGTAAAATATTTGTGCAAAAATAAAGCGAAAAAAATTACTTTTGTAGGTATTTTTCCGTAGTGGCTCAAGTATCCCTTCACTATGGCTCAAGTATCCCCGCCATGGGGATACTTGAGCCATGATGTAAAACAAAAAATAAACATTTATTATGCATAGAAAAATAGTTCAAAATTTATTGAAAGTGGTTTTTAGTTGAAGGAAAAATATCAAATTTTCATTTTCAATATTTTATTTTATTCTAAAAAAATATGAAAAATTAAAAAAAAAATAAAATTCAAAAAATGGCTCAAGTATCCCCATCTTCCCCTTTCTTTAAAAAAACTTTTAGATTCTTTTTTTTTTAAATAATGTTCCTTATTTCAAATCACATACATTTTCAGAATTTTCCTTCCCTTCTTTTCCTCAGCAAGAATAGTTAAGGAAAGGGGGGGAGGACGGAAAATATATTTCAGGATCTATGATGCTCATTGTAATGAAATTTTGAAAAGGTGTAACTCGCAGAATATAAAACAGATAAAATGTTTTTTTTTTCTTTTTAAACATCCTTTCACATCTGAGTAGATGTGTTTTCACTTGGGGGGGGGGGGGAGAGATGTGTGTATAAAAGTCATCTTAAAATCTCTCGTGGCTTTCGTAATAAAATTTTTAGTTAATTTTAAATTATACATTATAATTTAAAAATATGTATATAGTGTAGGGATGATTTAGGTTTTCGGAAAAATGAAGAATGTTTCGTTTTAGGCAGGTTTCCATATTAGCAGCTGGTTATGTATGTTAATTCCTCCGTCGAAACCATTTTTTTACGTTTAATACAGGATTTGCTATAAACGGATTTCTTCATTCTGAGGTTTATTACATTTTTATGTAACGATTTATAAGTCACTGTCTCGCTTTTTTTAGACAGGAAACTTAACAACACTATTTCCGAACCACTGTTTTAAACACTTAACTGATTTCACTGCACGACATAGGTAAGAAGAGTTTGCTTGATCCATCACTTAAACTTTTTTCACACCACTAATTTTTTTTTAATACAATTTCATAGTATTTAATGGAAGAAATGTTTAGATTAAATATTATGATTTTTTAACTTAAAAAAGCGTTTCTTATCCCATATTTTCAATTTATTGCACGCAAACAGAGATTCAGTTAACCGGTTATAAAAACATTTATTGGATACAATTTATTTATGGTAAATGTGTGAAAAATCAATGCTTATAAAAAGGAAGTTTTGCTGGTTTTTATTAAGTATAACAGATTTTATTCAATCGTAAATATTATTATAAAACTTTCAATCCGACAAACTCTATTTCTGCAGGTGAGTAGAGAGTCAGTTTAATATGTCGACTGAGATTCGACTCTGCGAAATGAGACAAAAAACTTATGCGTATGAAAATAGAGTAATGTCTGAATTTGGACAGCCTGATGCCGTGATAAGCGCCATCTGTTGGCCGAAATTCGAACTATTTTAAGAAAGTTTATATTTAAAAATTTACTGATTTTCTGATAACAATGCAGCAAACCGCATATTTTTATCTAATACCCTTTTTTTTCGTTATTTACATTCAAAATGGGTCAGTCATTTATTGGACACCCTGTAATTTACACATGTATTTCTTTTTTTTTATGGCATGCATGAGGTTATTAGGTACAAATCTATGTATCATATACAGAGCTGCTCAAAAATTTCTGATAATCTTCCGATTGTAGATGGTCACATATGAAATTGAGTTTTCAAATGTTCTATGATGTTTCATATGGTTGAATTAGACATCCTATTTCAAATAGTTGAACAGCGCTGTTTGTATTTCAAAAAAGATATTTTATAAAACTTTTATGCAGTTATAAAACAGTATTTGAAAATAACACAAAAATGCAAACTTTTATAAATAAAACATAAAGAACAAGATTTATTCCACTAATAAAAATAAACAGTTGAAGTGGTTTTAAACACACCTTTAGATCTTAAAATTAAAAATATATATTTTTTTTTTATGAAAAGATATATACTTTTTCGAATAAAAAATAATTTGAATGTTCAGTCTGCAGAAAAGATTGCAATTTTCTTTTTAAACAAGTTAAGAATTTGAAATAAAAATGTATTGCACAGTGATTACATTTCATACCTAAGGAAATAACGCAGAGCAACAAAGAAAATATCTAGTGCTTGGAATATTTTAAAAAATAAATTCATAATGTAATTTAATATAAAGTTCAGATGAAGTTATTTTTCATATTTAATTTCTGAAAACACATCACTGAAAGTATTTGTGCAAATTTCTAAAAAGTATATATATTCAAATTATAGACAGAGTAAATATTCAAAAGTAATACTAAATGAATTATTGATTAAAGCAAAAACATTTCCAGGTTTTAAATATATTTAAAATTTCGAACCAATTAGTGTAATGACATTTTCTATTATGTAATGAATAATCCGAAGTAAATACAATGTACTCATAATAATCCTTAATATTTTAAAGTATGGAGAATTTTTTCATTTTAAACCCCTAATTAGGTTACATTGACTTTATAAGTAGATTGAGAGGTTAAGTAATGGTAAATGCTATGTAAAAGGATGATTCCCCTTCATTTTTCAAACAAATGCTTTTAAAAGTTGACGTAATGGTATTCACTCGAACATTTAAATACATATATATATATATATATATATATATATTTTTTATCAAAATATATTGATAAAAGTCCTTCCTAATGCGGATTAAATTTTAGTCAGTAAAAGAAAAAAATGAATTTCACTCTAGGACAGCAATACCATTAGAGGTTGTTTCTCTAACAGGTAATTACTTGAACATTAAATAAAAAAAATCTTAATGCCATTGTAGGAAGTTTTTACTTTACATCTCTCTATATATATTTATCCTCCCGACACCAAAGAAAATTTCAAACATTTTATTTTGATCTTTACTACTTTTTTTGATCAAAAGGTAAAAAAAAAAATCCTTTTTAAAGATTTTTAAACTTTTAAAATGTATTAAGGACCATATTCATTTAAATGAGTGATCAGATTTTAAATATGATGAAATGTAAACAAGTTGAACTCAACTTTTCACATGCAAAGTGATATTGAAATAACAATAAATCGAAACATTTATATTATTCATTATTAATTTAATTAACAATACTGAATTATTTTACACACATTTAATTTAAATGAAAATATTCTTTGTTTGGTAAAAGAGAGTATTATATTGCAATTTGTACATCTAAATTTAGGTTTCAATATAATTTTAAAAATAATCCGGTTCTTTAATTTGTTTTTTGCATTCGTGTTTTTTAGCGAGCTTTTGTAAAATATCAGGAGGCTCTGGAATGCTTCATGCTAACCTAAAAGGAAACATAATCATTATTGGATATCATAATGCTCGTTAAATGTATTTTTGTTGTTGTTGTTCATATTTATGTATTTTTAACGAACGAAAAAATAGCCAAAATAATTATCTTAGTTTGCATACTAAAAAAAACCACATGTGCACATAATCCATAACTTAAATTTACTTCAAATCTCAATTTCCAAATCTAATGTGATCCTTTCATTGTTAAAACTGTTGTTAGCTTTCGTTTTTTCAAAAACTAAAACAAAATCACTTCACCTTTTTTCATTCACGTATAAAAACATTTCATATTTATTTACTTAGAAGGTGTTACAAATAAAAATTAAATTAAAAAGTTGACATGTTTCGGTTCATTAATAAGAACCGTATTCATAACATATAAAATCAGTAGAAAATTAAATGACACACAATGACATTAAATGGTGTCATTTATTTTTCTACTGATTTTATATGTTATGAATACGGTTCTTATTAATGAACCGAAACATGTCAACTTTTTAATTTAATTTTTATTTGTGACACCTTCTAAGTAAATAAATATGAAATGTTTTTATACGTGATCCTTTCATGTTTCGTTTTTTCGCTTTCGTTAATATGGCTAACTGAACCAGCATTAAAATAAGTGTGTAGCCTTATTTTAAGCTTCTGGAGAATGGTCATAAATTTTATTAGCATTAAAACCTTCATCACTAGAATAACTGAAATCAAGATCAGAGTCTCTCTCTCGGTGTTTAATTCAGACCCATTTCTCCAGTTGGGATTTCTGTAGCTCCTGAAGGGGCATTATATAAAATTCTGGGGGTGGAGGGGAGGGAATTGCACTTTTTTATCATTTAAAACAAATTTAATTTCCATCTTTATTTTCTTCTCAAGTTGTTATCTACTAACTGAAAGTGTAGTCTTTTTTTTTCCCCCAAGACATTTTTTTAACATATTTGACTTTTGATTTCATATTTTTTTTAAATGCAATAAGACAAAATCAAACTGAAACTTAAATTATGGTCACACAAGTTTGTATATATTTATATTCGACATTTGGAAACATAATTTTGTTGGAAGTTAATATAACACTGCAAGCTGTTTTTATTTATTTAATTATTAAGAAATTAAAAAAAGAATTCGGTACAAGATAGAAATTGAATTTAAAATTTTAGGAGACATAAATCATATAAATCATTACGTAAGTGCAAAATATGTTACCCGCCGATTTGAACAAGAGTGGTATCGTTAGAAAGTTATCGTTCTGGGAGTTAAAACTCAATGAAATTACCCATTAACGAGATATTTGACAATTTTGGTCACACAATTTGTATATTTATTATAATGTGTTTATACTGTGTCATTTTTTATGTCATTAAATTTATCATTTTTGCTGTATACCCGTAAGGCATGGTGACGTCACTGCGACATCGTTGTGAAGTCACATTGTGACTTTGTGACCATCGATTGTCGATGTGACGTCACGGGACGTCGATGTGAAGTCACAGTGACTAAAATGTGAAGTCGCTATGGCCATTTTAGAGCTTATTTGTGACGTCACATTGTGACCACTTTGTGAAGTCACGGTATGACCAATTTAGGAAAAATGTGTCATTTGTGACTACTTTGACATTGACATTGTGACGAAACTAAGATAAAAGCGACGATATTTAAATTGCCACAAACATGTTTTTTAAAGTAAATGACATGTTTTGAAGAATATTTGTAATTTTCTAAAAAATTTTAAGAAAGTCACATCTCAGTCACAATGTGACGTCATTTTGGTCATAGATGTGATGTGACCAAAGTGACTCACAGTCAGATCATTGTGACGTCACTGTGATCATGCATGCTATGAGGGTAGAGCTTTGCTGTGTAGAACACTACAAATGTCCAGCATGGGTAAACGCACATACACCATATGAAGCAATACACTTAGAAAGTTAATATTGGAGACTATATTTTAATTTATCTCGCACCACTTCTTCAAATTAAAATCTTTCAAGTGTACTTCGACAACATGTGTAAGAGAAAAGTACCATTTATTTTTTCAAAAACAATAGTAGTGGAAACAAAATATTAAAATAGTTATCCGTGGCGGTTACTAACATGTCTTCATTTTATCCAAGATTCTTTGTTTGTTTGTTTAATTTCTAAACATAAGAAACGTAATTAAGTTAACAAGAAACCATTTAACAGCAAAAATTATAAATATAACGATATGACAAAAGTAACATTACAAATACATTGTAATAAATAAACTACGTGACATAAATTGCCGGATATCTTGAAAATGGCTAATTTGCGACAGGTGATTCCATTGAGCTTATTACTGCTCAAGACAAAATTTTTCAACGATGCCTTCCTCATCAAAATCAGCACGTAATACTTCTTACATTAGCTTAGTCAGTAAGTTTTTCATATTCTTGTGAACTTTATACAATTATTTATTATAACTTAAATAGAATGTTTTATTGGGATAAATATATATATATATAATGGCCATTATGGCCATTATATATATATATATATATATATATATATATATATATATATATATGTAAGGTTCCACAATTCAAACTTTGACTTAAAAAAAAAAAAACAATGGTTGACGTCGCCAAATAAGAGATAGACTCTTGCCAAGTGGCACGCCCTCCACGGAAAAAAGAGAACTGCGTTCGAGCAGTCGGGGCTGTGGTGTGATTGGAGGAAGTCCAAAAGCTTTCTTCGTGTGTCGCGAAGAAGTGTTGTTCTTGTGGAACAATAATAATAAGATTCATGTAAATGTATACAACTTCTGTGTTAATGTGACCGTATGTAGCCGTCTTATTTTGTCGTGTCAATAAATGTGGTTCGTCTATGAATATGGTCTCCAAGCTTCAGAGTCTTTCTACATTTACTAATCGTCACAGTGCAAGCAACACAAAGTTTGATGTTTTCCGAATGTTTTTGGGAGATAGAACGGCGATCCGTATTGGCGCAGCCGGTAGGATTATGAACCTACAGGTAAGAAGTTCTCGTGTCGTTAGCCCAATAGAAAAATATATATCTTTATAGGTAAAAAGTATATATATAGGTAATCCTATATAGGTATTATACAGAAAAACATAATAAATTTTTAAAAAAAATCTCTTTTCTCTTCTAGTGGATGAAAAATGAAATAAAAAAAATTGAGAATAAGGGTCTGTGTTATTATTTTCTGTGCAAATGAAAAATATCTTTCATAATTATTAAATTGAAAAAAATATGTGTTTTTGTTTAGCCGATAAATTGTATTTTAGAATATTAATCCATTTGACAATTACGAAATATTGTTCTCGAAAATGATTTTTTTTTTGTTTGTGTTACTGATGAAGTAATTTGGAACAAATGGCTGGAATAGGAATTTTTATTTCAGAAGTGTTAAAAGGGTAAAATAAAATAATTATTGTTTGGTTTTTGCAACGGAGTACCGTTGATTGAAGGAAGTAATAGAAATTGGTTGTGTTCAATTGTTATTGCTATAGATTGGATAATATATATATATATATATATATGTACATATTTTTATTTTATTTTATTTTATTTTTTTTTTTTTTTGCATTCATTGTCTAAGTTCGGTAAATCGAAACTAGTGTTATGAAAGAGTTCTTTTATGAAATATTTTTGGAGATAATATGAAATATCTTGTAGTGCAACCGATGTTATGATTTCAATAATATAAACGTATATAGAGTGTTATAAGAAATGAATAAAGGAAAATTTATTTATGAATTTTGAAGGGTTGCCAAAAAATTATACTCTTGGTAGTAAAGAATTCTTTTTTAATTTGCAATTTCGGTTCTGTATACAGAGTGATAAAAGAAAAAAAAAACTAAAATTATATTGATGGTATTTTAAGAAAACAAACAAAATATACATAGATATTATTTTCTTTTCGGTTGTTTTTTTTTTATGTTGTTGTGGTGAAATAAATAATACGAGTGTAGTGTTATTACAACTTTGAATGTTCTTATGGTTTGTGATTTTTTGGGAGGATATTGTGAACACTATTAAATGTTCATTAAGAGTAATTAATTAATAAAATTAATTGTTTTGAGAAAATATTGGTACACTTAGATATTGTAGAATTGTTTTATTATGTTGAGTGATGAAAACGAAATCGAACGATTGATTATTGAATATACTATTGTGTTGTGATATACTATTGATGTATTATTTTATTTAATTTTTTTTTTTTTTTTTTTTTTTTTTTTTTTTTTTTTTTTTTGATAAAGTATTAAGTTTTGGTTACTTATGCTGCGTTTTTTTTTTTTTTTGAGTAGAAGTAAATAAATGAAATAAATTATTATTTGAGCGATAGGTTATATTGTCATGGTTGTAAATATGTTTCCTGAAGGGAATGAATAACTCTTGGGGGTTATTACACTGTTACTGATTGTTAGAATTACTGGGATTTCGTTTCTTTTTCCGGGTTACTATGGCATCATCTTTCTTGAGTAAGGGTCGCAAGGAGGATCTGGTCGAATTGGCCACCGAACTGGGGTTAAAAGTTAACTCAGATCTAACGAGGGCTGAAATTAGAAAGCTAATCGTTGACAGTGGGTATTTTATTGAAGATGAAGCCAAAGTTTCTTTGATCAGAATAATAGAAGACAGACTTCGGCGTGAGAAAAAAGAAGATGAAGAACGAATTTGGGAAAAAGAAAGAGAAGATGGAATCCGAACAGAGGAGCGAGCCCATGAGATTGAGTTAAAACGCTTGGAATTATTGGGGAATAACGTACATTTGGGTGAAGTAGTGGAAAATTCGAATGAAACAAGGTCTAAAGTACAGCTAATGCAGATAACCCCAAAGTACGATGAAAAGGTAGACGAAATGCAATTGTATTTGGTAAACTTTGAACGTCGGGCGGCAATGGCGTGTATACCAAAAACCGAATGGGTGGCATATTTATTAGGACTTTTACCAACCGAGATAGCTAACAATATAGCCCGGGAGCCTCCTGAGAGAGCCAATGATTATGATTTCATAAAAGAAATGTTGCTTAAACGCTACAAACTGAATCCTGAAAAATTGAGACAGCTATTTTTCCGACATCAAAAGGGGCCAGAAGAATCTTGGAGGAGTTACTGTCATGCATTGAATAGTTATTTTAACGAATGGATAAATGAATTAAAAGTCGAGGATTTCGACCAATTAAAGAAGCTACTGGTTGCGGACCAACTCAAACGCAGAGTACCAAACGACATAAAAGAACATTTCTTGGACCAATGGAATAAAATGATCGATCCTTTGGAGGTCGCAGAAAAGGTTGATGAATACGAAAGTTTGAAGGACGGTTTGAAGAATAATCCAGTGCACAAAAAGCCAAGGGATGTTCCCCGATGGCAATCAGAAGAGAAAAATAAGTGTAAATTCAAGGAAAGGTTCGAAGGCAACAAAAATAATCATTTAGCAGGTGTAACCAAATATGGCGGAAATGACAAGCAAGTTGACAGAACAAAATACCAAAGAGGGTATCAAAGGGTCAGGGGTCCTAGAATATCTAAAGTCACATGCTTCGTATGTGGTGATCCAACGCATTTTGCACGAGCTTGTCCTAAGAATAATAGCCAAGGAAATCGGGGCAGAATTGAAAATGTTCGTAGCAATTCGGTCACGACAGAAAAAGTCATAGAGAATAAAGAGGTATTGACTGCTCGAATTTCCGTGCCTATGTCATTCCCTCTCAAGGCAAATTCTGTGAAGTGTGATGAACTGAAGGAAATAGAATTGAAGTGTGGTTCTACGATTCTTAACGGCATTTTAGACACAGGGGCTCAAATTTCAGTCATAAGACATGACCTGGTTCCTATTAAAGAAGGCGATGGTGAAGGAACTGTAAAACTAGTATGTGCATTTGGATCAACTGAAACAGCCCCGTTAGTAGTTTTTAAAATGAAAATAAATGACTCGCGACATTGTGAAGTCCCTGTCGTATGTGCGGTATCCAAAAAATTGGTAAGCGATATGCTGATATGTTCTACAGCGTTTGACTCACTAAATGATGGAATTCAAGAATGTCAACCCGTGACTTCCCCTCCTGTGCAAGAAGATGAACAGAAACAAGCTACAGCCTGAATGAAATTGTAAAGAGTGATGAAGAAGAAGAAGCACTTGAGATAGAAAGTCCTGCTATCTCCAGTGAAGAAGAGGGTTGTAAAGAAAGTAGATCAGAGTTTATAAAGCTGCAGCGGGAAGATGAGTCCTTAACAAATATTTGGAAGCTTGCAGAAGAACGGAGAAATGGATTTGAGCTAGAGGACGGACTGTTGTTACACTCTGAATGGGTGTGTGGCGAAAAAATAAAGCAAGTGGTGTTGCCTTACAGCAAGCGAGATTTCGTATTGAAAGTTGCCCATGAAATTCCCCTGGCTGGACACCTGGGTGAAAAGAAAACGAAAGAGCGAATAAAGTACTCATTCTTTTGGCCGACTATCAAAAATGATGTCAGAAAATTTTGTGAAAGTTGCAAACCTTGTCAAGTTAAAAGAACTGAAACTTACCGAGATAGAATTCCAATCCAACCAATTACCAGGCCAGAATACCCCTTTGAAGTTTGGAGCGTAGATTGCATTGGCCCCTTAGAACCTCCTTCCAGAAGAGGACACAAGTATATCATTTGCGCGATTGATTTATGTACCAAATGGGCAGAAGCAATACTGACTAGAAATATAAACGCTAAAACTACGTGCAATGTATTGATGCAAATTTTCAGCCGCACTGGTTTCCCTAGAATGATATGTACAGATCAAGGTCCAAATTTTACCTCAGAACTGACCGAGGCTTTTATAAATTTAATAGGGGTATCACCAAGATTTTCAACGCCGGGTCATCCCGAGAGCATGGGTGCTGTGGAGAGATGGAACAGAACTTTAAAGAATATGCTGAACAAAAATGTTCAGGAATATGGAAATCAATGGGATATCCACATTCCGCATCTCTTATTTGCGTATAGAGAAGTTCCTCACTGCACGACTGGTGTGTCTCCATACCAATTAGTGTATGGACGAATTCCTATTGGACCGACCGCATTACTTAAAGAAATTTGGACAGGTGAGAAAGTGATACCTTTGGCTTCTAGGTCTGTCGAAAAATATTTAGAACAGTTAAGAGAAAATATAGAAAACGCTCATAGAATTGCAAATGAGAATGCTGAACTAAATCAACAAAGTTATGCCCAAAGGTATAACTTGAGAGCTCGAGAAAAAAACCTTTCAAGTAGGTGACAGGGTTTTGATCCTGCTGCCAACATCATCTCATAAGCTATTGAAAACTTGGTCAGGACCGGCGACTGTGGTTCAATTGAGCAGGCCACATTCAGCCATTGTTGAATTTGATGATGGTACAAGAAAAGAACTACATTTCAATAAAATTCGACCATATGTGGCTCGTGTCCAACACATAGGTCTTGTTTTTGAGCAGGATAAAGATTTTGGACAATTACATTCTGCTCCAACCGAGAAAATAACACTCAATAAAAGTGAAGTAGAGCAACATGTCCGGGATATGACCAGCCCATTAGATGCTAAGCAACGGCATGATCTAAGCGACTTACTTTGTAAATACAATGATATATTCAATACTAAACCTGGAATGGCGAAAGTTGAAGGGCATGTGATTAAGGTTACACCTGATTGTTCACCTAAAAGACTTCGACCGTATCGAATTCCTATAGCCCTCCAAAATGAAGTAGATCGTCAAATTCGAGAGCTACTAGAAACTGGACTCATTGAACAAAGCGATAGTGAATGGGCCCATCCGTTAGTGTGCGTTGCTAAAAAGGATGGCAGCGTGCGGTTGCGTGTTGACTTCAGACTACTAAACAGTTTTACTATTCCAAATGCTTACCCCATGAAACATGCTAATGAACTGCTGTATGAAATAGGGAAAGCACAAATAATCACCGTACTTGATCTTACTAAGGGATATTGGCAGATTCCCATGAAAGAAGAGTGCAAACATTATACTGCCTTCGTAACTCACTCTGGCCATTACCAATGGAGAGTCATGCCATTTGGCCTGAAGAATGCTGGTAGCACCTTTCAAAAGTCAATGGATAAAGTTCTGATTCCGCATAAAGATTACTGTCGATCCTACATTGATGATGTTGCAATTTTCTCAAAAACATGGGCAGACCATTTGAAACATATTAGTGCAGTTTTACAAACTCTTCGTGAAGTAGGTCTTACTGTTAATTTAGAAAAATGCGATTTTGGAAAGAAAGAAGTAAAATTTTTAGGGCATATAGTTGGGTCAGGAAGACATGCCCCGGACCCTGAAAAGGTGGAAGCTATGAAGAAATTAGCGGCACCTACTAACAAGAAAGAATTGCGAACGGTTTTGGGGATAGCAAGTTATTATAGAGACTACATTCCGAATTTTGCAAGTATTGTATTACCTTTGACTAATCTGACGAAAAAGAGAGTTCCCAAAGATATCCCCTGGGGAAAGTTGGAAGAAGAAGCTTTCCAAAAACTAAAGGAACAGTTAGTTAAAATGCCATCTTTATATACTCCACAATTTGAAAAACCCTTTCAGCTTTATACCGATGCTTCCGCTACGGCCGTTGGAGCGTGTTTATCACAGTTAGATGAGAATGGGAAGGAACATCCTATAGCTTTTTACAGCAAAAAGCTTACCCCATGCCACACCAGGTGGTCTACTATAGAAAGAGAGGCTTACAGCGTTTTAGCTGCGCTTCAAAAATTTGATACTTGGATCTTCGGATCGCAAGTTGAAGTGATTTCAGATCATAATCCTCTTTCTTACCTTACCCAGGGCTTGCCACATGGTGCCAAACTAGCACTGTGGGCTTTAGCACTCCAAAGATACAACCTGAAAATTACTTATAGGAAAGGAAGCAAACATGGTAATGCTGATGCACTTTCCAGGTTCCCCTAGGGAATCATATAAAGTAATTGTGTAAATAATGCATTATTATTCATTATAATATTTCATGTTGAATATTTCATATTGTATCTACTTATTAGTATTAATATTATTGTATACACATATATTTATATTGGTTCATTCAAGTATTAAATTTTGGGCTAGCGAACGAGTTCTTCTTTTACGTTTGTGAAATATGCTAAAAAAAATTACTCTATGGTTTTTGAAAATTAACTAAAAATAAACTTACTTACAGTTGTGTGAAATATGCTAAAAACATTCCTTAGCAGCATAGTCTCTAAGGAGAACTATGTGCTCTTTACGGAGGGACATGTAAGGTTCCACAATTCAAACTTTGACTTTAAAAAAACAAAAAAAAAAAACAATGGTTGACGTCGCCAAATAAGAGATAGACTCTTGCCAAGTGGCACGCCTTCCACGGAAAAAAGAGAACTGCGTTCGAGCAGTCGGGGCCGTGGTGTGATTGGAGGAAGTCCAAAAGCTTTCTTCGTGTGTCGCGAAGAAGTGTTGTTCTTGTGGAACAATAATAATAAGATTCATGTAAATGTATACAACTTCTGTGTTAATGTGACCGTATGTAGCCGTCTTATTTTGTCGTGTCAATAAATGTGGTTCGTCTATGAATATGGTCTCCAAGCTTCAGAGTCTTTCTACATTTACTAATCGTCACAGTGCAAGCAACACAAAGTTTGATGTTTTCCGAATGTTTTTGGGAGATAGAACGGCGATCCGTATTATATATATATATATATATATATATATATATATATACATAAATGCATAATGGCTTTAATTAGGCAATGTAAAATAGATGATATTGGAAAAATACTCAAAAATATTTTTCTAATGTTCAAAAATTCTGTTAATAATTCTGTAACACATTAAAATATTTTCCAAGATAAATTGAACAAGAAGTAAATAAGAACAGAAACAACTGAAGTTGGAAAACAAATTTCCTTTACAGGTTACAGTTTTAAACTGAATTGAAATATAAAGTTTTTAATAAAGAAAATGTCTGTTGCATGTACAAAAAATAAAATTCCAAAATTCATCCAATCTCTCTCTTTACGGGATGTTATTGAGAAAATTATTTTTAAAAAATCATTTTCACTTTCTCTTTTCTACTAAAAGCTTTTTGAGTTGGCTGCAAGGTACGAAAAAAAAAGCTTTAAATAATTTCCTCTATTCTGGTAAACAAATGAAGATAGTTTTAAGGAAATGAAAATTTCAGATTGAGGTTAATACTCTTTCAACGCATTTTCTAAAATTCACTGAAATTTTATGTGAACTAGTATTTTATGTATGTTTTTTGCTAGCATTTTATGTGAGATATGAATTTCTCTTTTCGATATTTTCTAGAAAGAATGACTTAGTTGAAGCTACTTAATCCTATAGATATTGAACTCTAGATAAATGTATGCGTTATTCTCATCAGATAAAATCATGACATATCTCGAGTCTTCTGAAACTAAATTTGAATTTCGTAATATTTATACAATAAATAAATATCTATATTTAATATTTAATAGAATATCTGTATTAGTTGAGATTTGGTTATCCCATTGTTATGAGAAAGAAAGAAAACAAGAAGTAATAAGGATATAGTATGTTAGATTACGATAACTGCTCATTAAAATTATATATATATACAGGTAGTTCAATTTAGCTTTTTACTGCCTACAACGAGATGTTTCCGACGATGCCATCTTCATCAAAATCGGCACGTATTACTGCTTACATTCCCCTAGTCAGTAAGTTTTTCCTATTAGAGTTAACTTTATGCAGTTATACATAATAATTTTAATAGAATGTTTTATTATGATATATATATGTATATATATATATAGATATATATATAATAGCTTTAAATAGGTAATATAAAATGGGTAAATACTCAAAAATATTCTTTTACTGTTCAAAAATTCTGTTAATAACTTTTTATTACATTAAAATATTTTCCAAAATAAATGTAACAAGAAATAAAAGGGGACAAAAACAACTGAAGTTGGAAAACAAAGCTCTTTGACAGGTTACAGTTTTAAATGAATTGAAATATAAAATTTTAATAAAGAAAATGTATATTCCATGAACAAAAAACAAAATTCCTAAATTATACCAATCTCGTTTTACGGTATGTTTTCAACAAAATTATTTTTACAAAAATCGTTTTCACTTTGTCTTTTCTACTAAATGCTTTTCAAGGCACGAGAAAAAAAAGCTTTAAATAATTTCCTGTATTCTGGTAAATAAATGGAGATAGTTTTATCGAATGGAAATTTCAGATTGGGGTTAATTTTCTTCCAACGCATTTTCTAAAATTCTGAATTATAGTACTTTATTTGAGATATAAATTTCTTTTTTTGATATTTTCTAGAACGAATGACTTGGTTGAAACTACTTAATCCTATAGATATTCCATTCAAGATAAATGTATGTGTTATTCACATCAGAGAAAAGCATGATATATCTCTAGTTTTCTAAAATAAAATTTGAATTCCGTAATATTTCTTAATTTTAATAGAATTTCTGTACTATTGAAAAACTGGTTATGCCATTATTATAAAAAAGAATCAAAACGAGAAGTTTTAAGAATATAATACGTTATTACAGAAACTGCTCATTAATATTAAATGTATGTACACAGGTTGAGCTTTTATTATCAAGCTACCATTGAGCTTTTTACTGCCTAAGACGAGATGATTCCAACGACACCACCCTCATCAAAATCTTCACATATTATTTCTTACATTCCCTTATTCAGTAAGCTTTTCCTATTATAGTGAACTTTATACAATTATTTGATATAAATTAAATAGAATGTTTTATTATGATATATATGTATAATAGCTTAGATAATGTAAAATACATGATGTTTTATAAATACTCAAAAATATTCTTTAATGTTCAGAAATTCTGTTAATAATTTTGTATTACATTAAAATATTTTCCAAAATAAATCTAACAAGAAGTAAAAAGGTTAAAAAAGAACTGAAGTGAACATGGAAAACAAATGGAAAACAAATCTCTCTTACAGGTTATAGTTTTAACCGAAATGAAATATAAAATTTTTAATTAAAAAAATGTCTATTCCATGAACAAAAAACAAAATTCCTAAATTAATCCAATCTCTTTTTCCGACATGTTATCAACAAAATTAGATTTAAAAAATCATTTTCCCTTTGTCGTTTTTACTAAATGCTTCTTGAGTTGACTGCAAGGCACTAGAGAAAAAAAAAAGCTTTAAATAATTTCCTCTAATAATTACCCACGTCGAAATTCATGCTGGTATTTTTTTGCTACACAAGCACCAAGTGCTATAACCCAACAAGTAAAATAGCATAAACTAGCATTACATATTTGCTGGTTCCAGCTGACTTTCCAACAAATCATGGTGTGTATTGGCCCACTTTGCTGGAAATAAACATGAAATGCTTGCATCTAGCTTGCCATGCTTTTGTTGTGCAAGCTAGGGGTATAGCATGTGATGCTAGCTAGCATATAACAGCATGAAAATCTAGCACACATAGCAATACCTAGCAATAATTAGCATATTTTTGTTGCTGATACAAGCATGAATTTTGACCTGGGTAGTAAATAAATGGAGATAGTTTTATAGAATGAAAATTTCAAATTGAGGTTAATTCTCTTTCAACGCATTTTCTAAAATTCACCGAAGTCTAGTATTTTATATGAGGTATAAATTTCTCTTTTTGATATTTTTTAGAAAGAATGACTTGGTTGAAACTACTTAATCCTATAGATATTCCATTCTAGATAAATGTATGTGTTATTTACATCAGACAAAAGCATGATATATATCGAGTTTTCTAAAATTAAATTTAAATTACGTAATATTTCTTAATTTTACCTTAAATATTTTTCTTATCTGTATTAGTTGAAAATTGGTTATCCCATTGTTTTAAGAAAGAAAGAAAACGAGAAGTAATAAGGATATAATATGTTAGATTACGGTAACTGCTCATTAAACTTAAATATATGCACACAGGTTGAGCTTTTATTATTAAGCTACCATTGAGCTTTTTACTGCCTAAGACGAAAATTTTCCAACGATGCCACATTTATCAAAATAGGCACGTATTGCTTTCTACATTCCCCTAGTAAGTAAGATTTTCCTATTACAGTAAATTTTATGCAATTATTTATTATAATTTAAATAGAATATTTTATTATGATATATATATATATATGAAAGTTTTAAATATATAATGTAAAATAGATGTTGTTTTACAAATACTCAAAAATATTCTTTTGATGTTCAAAAATTCTGTTAATAATTCTGTATGACATTAAAATATTTTCCAAAATAAATCTAACAAAAAGCAAAAAAGAACTGAAGTTGGAAAACAAATCTCTTTTACAGGTTACACTTTTAACTGAATTCCAATATAATATTGAATTTTGAATTTTTGAAATATTATTGATGATTGATAATTGAAATAGTGAATGTTTTATTATGATATATGTATGTGAAAGCTTTAAATATATAATGTAAAATATATGGTGTTTTACAAATACTCAAAAATATTCTTTTGATGTTAAAAAATTCTGTTAATAATTCTGTATGACATTAAAATATTTTCCAAAATAAATCTAACAAGAAGTAAAAAGAACAAAAAAGAACTGAAGTTCGAAAACAAATCTTTTTTGCAGGTTACAGTTTTAACTGAATTCAAATATAATATTGAATTATTGAAATATTATTAATAATTGATAATTGAAATATCGAATGTTTTATTATGATATATATATATATATGAAAGTTTTAAATATATAATGTAAAATAGATGAGTTTTTACAAATACTCGAAAATATTCTTTTGATGTTCAAAATTTCTGTTAATAATTCTGTTTGACATTAAAATATTTTCCAAAATAAATCTAACAAGAAGCAAAAAGAACAAAAAAGAACTGAAGATGGAAAACAAATCTCTTTTACAGGTTACAGTTTTAACTGAATTCAAATATAAATTTTTAATAAAGAAAATTTCTGTTTCATGTACAAAAAACAAAATTCCTAAATTAATCCAATCTCTTTTTACGGCATGTTATCAACAAAATTATTTTTAAAAAATCACTTTCACTTTGTCTTTTCAATTAAATGCTTTTTCATTTGACTGCGAGGGGGAAAAAAGCTTTAAATAATTTCCTTTATTCTGATAAATAAATAAAGATGGGTTTATGGAATGAAAACTTCAAATTGAGGTTAATTCTCTTTCAACGCATTTTCTAAAACTCACTGAAGTCCAGTATTTTATGTGAGATATGAATTTCCCTATATTTTTTAGAAAGAATTTCTTGATTGAAGTTACTTAATCCTATAGAATTTGAATTCTAGATAAATTTATGTATTATTCACATTAGAGAAAGGCATGATATTCGAGTTTTCTAAAATTAAATTTGAATTCCGTAATATTTCTTAATTTTAATAAAATTTCTGTATTAGTGAAAAATGGGTTATCCCATGCTTATAAGAAGAAAAAAGGAAACGAGAAATAATATGGAATTAATACGTTAGATTACGGTAACTGATTGATGGGTGTAAAACCCCCACATCACTCAAACCAGACAATTCAGTAAAGAAAACTAACTATTGGAAATAAATTATAGAAAAAAAAAGGAATATAGGACAGTTGATTGACAGCTCAGACAAGAAATTTATAGCGGCAATAAGACTGTGAAATTTATAGCGGCAATAAGACTGTGACGGACGGCCATAAATAAGATGATAAAACAGAGACACTTTCACTAAGAGTGTATTTACGACAGGGCAAAGGGGAAATCTCCGTGTGAGGTAATAATTATCAACAACATAGACACTCTGACGACTAGGCCTTTACAAGCCCCTAGAAAATTAAAATTAAGGGGTGTTCAAGTTAATAGTCAATTTAAGGATAGCCAATAACAGTGGACTGCCTTAAAAGAAGCACAAATGAATTAACGCGAAACTGGAAGGGAAAAAAATATGTTAAAAAGAAAACTGTGAATGGTCGAAGGATATTCGACTACAGAATTATTATTATACATTTTGCTTCTTGAGTTTTTAGTGAGATAATGATAGTCAGTCAGTCAGTCTACCAAGTGTGCTCGAGTGAGATGTGCCAAGATGGGTAACGAAAGTGTGCCGGACTTCTCCTCATCTGCCCTGATATACATTTGCCTATGTCGTCAGCGATTTTAAAAAAGGTATGCAATTTACCGACTTATTTCCCCTTATTTTTGCCCACAAGCATAGAGTATGATAGCACAATCAAATAATAGGGAAACACTTGCACGCCAATTGTCCAGAAGGTTAATTCATTTTGGTGATGATTACTCATAAATTTATTAAATCAATTTCAATGTGGAAAATATCGTGCTACAAAGCATAAAATGTAATTATGCAGTAATGCCAACAGCTATAAAAAAAAAGAAATAGATTTTGATTTGATTATTTTGTATCTTTGTAATTTATTTATGTGCATGTATATATTTAGTGTATTATGTGTGTTCTGTGTTGTACAATAAAATGTTATTGTTTTATAAATGACAAAGCATGGTAATGATTTATGGAGTATGTGTCGAAATTACTCTAGGTGCATGCTGATCAACGTTTCATAAGGATCTGATAACATCGAAATAACACAACGCATAAATTAATCTAAATTTTTTGGATGAGAATATTTTTTTGTGAGAAATTTTAATTGAGAGTATTTTGTAAGGAATGTTATCATTTTTATTAGTATTATTATTATTATTCCTTATGCTGCAGAAAATATTCTTTTCCCTGATCAGATCCTAGAAACATAATACGATCACTAATAGATTTAATTATAATTATTATAAAATAAAAAAAAATTGGTTGATCAAACTGATGCACAATTTTGGGGAGAGAAATCTCGGAGAAAAATCAAAGGTAATAAGGAAGTAATATAATTATTACAAATTATTTTTAGGTATGTAAAAATCTCTCCATCATCTCAACCCCCCAAAAAATTGGTGCCGTGACCAGGATTATTAATGGAGATTAGTAAAATAACAAGAAAATTGTGTTGTTCAGATAACTTTGATTAAAGGCAAATTAGCTTAGAAATATTATTTTAGACTCTTCTAATGTAGCATAAAAATTATAAACAAAAAAATATTTTAGGGATTTCACTCCTTTTTCCTTCATGTTTTGCTAGATAACCCCCCCCCCCTCAAATTAAGCATTTAGGAAACATATCAGATTTTTCTTTCGCTATTTTTTTTTAGATAGATATGCACGGTAAAGATTTACTTGCAGAAAAGTTTATCAACAATATCACAACCAGTACTGAAAAAGGAATTTTTTTTTCTTTAATTTTTTTTTTCTCTGGCGGCAAAATTTGACTTTAGTTCTTCAAGTTTAATTGCAATTATCAGCCAGTGAAATGAAAAGACACATTGATTTTCCCAATTTTTTTTTCAAGTTGTGATATTATTCAACGTTAGCATTGTATATTGAAATCTTTCAGGCAATGTTCACAATCATAATACAATTTTAGGAACATTGTTAAACGATTGCCTAATCGCTGCATTATTTCCTGAAAGGCAATTTAATTAGAATACTTCTATAAGACTCCAAAATATTCTGAGGGAAATACGAGATTTCGACAGCAAGCGTCCTTCAGCCAGTGTGTAAGAAGCCATTTTCCCTGAAAATACAAAATTAACAGTACACAGTACACGATTTTATAGCGAATATATGTCAATTTTATAGAATAAAGGGGTGAGAATTTACACTGAAGGCATGCGTAGCAGATTATAGGTTAATACGGGTTAGTTTCTTATAGTTTAACATAAGTTTCATGCAAAAGAAATATAATTTTTAAGACAAAAAAACGAGAAAATGACATACCTGTGTGTCTTGCAGGGACCATAACATTCGCTATCCCCGTTAAGCAAACAAGTTTTCCTCTATAGAGGGGTGACTTATCGGAGTTGTTTTCCAGGAAAGCTTATCCATTACGTTTTTAGGGTGTGAGGTACTAAACACGTCATTAGCACCTGTCAATCAAAATGCGCGCTCCTCATCGGATGCGTGTTTTTTCGCGCTAGCTCGTTTTTTTTCTTCCTCTTTTCTCTCACTTAAGAAACCGTTCGCTTCTCGTATGAATAGCAATAAGGTATGCATAGAGCACATGTGTCTGTGCGATATTCTCTACCTCCTCCACGAGAATTATTAGGAATGTGTATACAACATTACTCATTTTATCAACACTTAACATAATTAAAATTTGTAACATTCAGCTATGATTTATGTTAATAATCTTGTGGATAATGTAGACTATACAAAACATGGTATATTTGTTTTTTTTAGATATTTCATATGATGTACATAAAAAAAGGTTTCTCAACATGGTATATATATTTTACTATTTCGATACTAATCCAGATATGTTATGCAAACAACATTGGTGTTGCTATGAATTTGTGTTTTTTTTTTTTTTTTTTTTTTTTTTTTTTTTTTTTTTTTTTGGTTATTACATATTTTACTTTATGTGTTTAAAATATTATCCATTTAAAATAAACAAAAAAATGTGCCAATACATCTCAAATTCAGGTTTAGATTTTTCGGAGCTTTTACATGTTATTTTTTTTTCTTCCTTAGTGTAGAAAATTTATTCCAAATTTATACTTGGCTTTGATTACATGATTTGGCATTTTAATGGATTAATTTAATTATTGTATCAAAATTTGGGCATGGGGAAATAATACACAGAAGTGAAGATAATCGGACCTTGGAAGTGTTCACCAGAACTGAATCAAAATTCCAATGACTATGGATACGACATTTGCGGCAGTGTGGTGTGCACAAAAATGATGTCTACAGACCTCATTTTTTTTTAGACCCAGGGGATAGATGATGGGTATAAAACCCCCACATCACTCAAACCAGACAATTCAGTAAAGAAAACTAACTATTGGAAATAAATTATAGAAAAAAAAAGGAACATAGGACAGTTGATTGACAGCTCAGACAAGAAATTTATAGCGGCAATAAGACTGTGAAATTTATAGCGGCAATAGGACTGTGACGGACGCCCATAAACAAGATGACAAAACAGAGACACTTTCACTAAGAGTGTATTTACGACATGCAATTTACCGACTTATTTCCCCTTATTTTTGCCCACAAGCATAGAGTATGATAGCACAATCAAATAATAGGGAAACACTTGCACGCCAATTGTCCCGAAGGTTAATTCATTTTGGTGATGATTACTCATAAATTTATTAAATCAATTTCAATGTGGAAAATATCGTGCTACAAAGCATAAAATGTAATTATGCAGTAATGCCAACAGCTATAAAAAAAAAGAAATAGATTTTGATTTGATTATTTTGTATCTTTGTAATTTATTTATGTGCATGTATATATTTAGTGTATTATGTGTGTTCTGTGTTGTACAATAAAATGTTATTGTTTTATAAATGACAAAGCATGGTAATGATTTATGGAGTATGTGTCGAAATTACTCTAGGTGCATGCTGATCAACGTTTCATAAGGATCTGATAACATCGAAATAACACAACGCATAAATTAATCTAAATTTTTTGGATGAGAATATTTTTTTTTTTTTTTTTTTTTTTTTTTTGTGAGAAATTTTAATTGAGAGTATTTTGTAAGGAATGTTATCATTTTTATTAGTATTATTATTATTATTCCTTATGCTGCAGAAAATATTCTTTTCCCTGATCAGATCCTAGAAACATAATACGATCACTAATAGATTTAATTATAATTATTATAAAATAAAAAAAATTGGTTGATCAAACTGATGCACAATTTTGGGGAGAGAAATCTCGGAGAAAAATCAAAGGTAATAAGGAAGTAATATAATTATTACAAATTATTTTTAGGTATGTAAAAATCTCTCCATCACTGATCATTGAAATAATATATATATGCAGAAGTTTAGCAAGTAAAGATGACATTAATTTTTATGAAAAGAAATTCATTCATAAAATTGCTTGTAATAAGTGCATAAATATGCCCTAATTTGCAATTGTTTTCAACCATTCACTCTAATTTTTGAAATGATAAACTACTTTTAACAATTACATCATTTAAACTGCGTATTTGCCGCAACAAAATTATAATGTTTTATTATAAATGCTTATAATTGCATCGAAGTCAAGTAATTTAAAAAATATGTAATAAATTACATTTGCAGTTATTCTGAATTGAAAATATTATTTATTACATACTATAAGATTTTAAATAAAATTAATGTATGATATATTTTAACAAGAATTAAATTAAATTTCTAACATATTTAATTGTATAAGTATTGTGACTAGTATAGAAGGGTAATGGGGGTCATGTGAATAAATAAAATGTAAGATACAGATAAATGTAGCCTTTTTTTATAACTAGGTTATTTTCCATTAAAAACTACTCATTATAGTAAGCAAAACTTTTATTTACATTTATTTTTTTAATCACCTTTACAGCTCTTCTTACTTCTTTAACTAGTTTTATCAGTTCAAAAAATATTCACATGCACCCAGTCTTTGTGAACTGAGCCACAAGTCGAGTATTTGTGAAGACACATGTGAACACAAGGATAAAATGTCCTTTGACATGCTTTTTATTTTATTAATCATTTCTTATTATAATCATTATTACATTATCTTTTAAATTCATCATAAATAAAAATAGATAGATTATATATACTTCTCTAATTTCTGGGTGATATATTTAAGCAAAAGTTTGTAAAGTTGAAAATAGGTAGATTAAGGTAGCGGAAGAAAGGGGGTGAGATTATTGATTAATGTTTCTTACAATTAAAAAAATAACGATAAAAATTTGAAACTAAAAAAAAAAAAAAAAAAAAAAGATCTTCAATTAATTTTAGGGGGGTTTGTTTGGAAGAAAGTTTTAGTTCATATTTGTCGGAAATCGGCCGAAATATGAAAAATTCTCAACACTGTATTTATCTTATTTAGTTTTAAATTAATGATAAATAATGAAATTACTTTATTTTGTTTTAAATCCCGATTGCAACATGCTCTTCCTAAACTTAACTTCTTTTCATTTTGAAAGAGGCGGAGAAAATTTAATTTTACGGTAGTTATGAGTCTAAAAATTTTACTTCTTAAAATATTACTGATGTCTGTTTCCAATCAAAACATCATATACATAGCTATGTTAAAGATGGAATAGAAAGTCATCATTGCAAATTTAGAACATATGAAATTTTAAAAAAATTTTTATTGTAATACCTTTTGTACTAACAATGCATGACAGGTTTTTTCGCAAACTGATTAGTAAAATAATGCACAACACTTATTGCATTTTAGAAAACATGAAATTTATTAAAATTAGAACCTAAAGTAAACGAGCTTGTTGTTCTTTATGTACTTGCTGATAGATGTGTTTGTGGGAATTTCGATAGAAAATCAACTTTGTATACCAGGAAGATCTTCTGTTTTAGTAACATGTTAGACATTAGAGCTGAAATTATTTCTCGTTAAATTAACTGAATAGAACACAATCATAGAATGATTATTGGGGCAATTATAAACAAAACATATCTGTTTTTACTTGTCTGTTCGCAAGTGCTGCACATAGCTGCTAGAGTTAAACTGATCAATCATTAACATTTTTCAATAATACAATATAAAAATATTTATTTGTTTTCATAGTATATGCTAAAACATTAAAATTCAAATAAATGAATATTAATAAAGTTAATTGTTTTTCATGTTGAAACTTTTGAGACCTATAAACAATATTTATGCTATAGAAGATAAACAAAATGTCAAACAGATTCAAAAAATTTTACCGTATGTCTACAGGTGCTACCATCTTTGTCATTTTTTTAAAATAAGAAACCATATAATAACTACCGTATAAACCTTCGTATATGTTGATTTCTTAATTTTAGATTGCAAACTATGCAAAAAATCAGAAACCCGCGAATAGGTCGATCCTCTAACATTTTATTTCACTATTTTATTAAACAACAACATTTCACTTGCAAATGCGAAAAGTGGTACCTAAACAAAAACAAATCACTGAAAAAATGTAATGATAAATTATTATTATGTATTTGAATATTTTATCTATTATTATATTATTCATACACATAAAAATCTAGTTTTTTGCAGTGTTCGATTTTTTTCTTTTTTTTAACTCTCGTGTATATCTTCCCCAAACCCCTGTCAATATGTTTGCTGAAAATTGCAAAAAATTCCTTCCCTTATACGCTACTATATACAGTATTGAAAATTCTAATGTTCATATCTGCCCCATGTTCACATGTGCTCCTTTCTTCCCAAGAATATTTAATGTATTCTACCACGTCTAGTTTATATATATTCTGCTATATGTCGCTATTACTATTTGATTTAATAATTTGATAGTTTTCTTTTATCTTTAGTCAATTTTTTTAAACTAGTAATGTTAGATATTTTTATAGTTCAGTAATGATATTGTAAAGATACATAAATTCCACCTGAGTAAAAAGTTGCATTTCAACTGGCAAGTTCAGAAAACAGGTCATACTATTCCGTTACTCCATAAAATTTCGTTTCAATATCGAAAGATTCATTCAATATTAATGCGACAAATCGGACTTTAACGCAGCCAAAGACAGCATCTTTACACCACTTCTTTAACACTAGAACCAATGTAGCGGTCGTTTTGAACGCTAGACAAATAAAAATATTTGAATTCGAACCATTAATTTCGTTCTAGAATAAGTTCAATATGTACTACATCGAAATAAGTTTAAAAAAAAAGAAAAGGAAAAAAAAAAAAAACTTTGTAAATATAAATTTGGGTGTGAAATATTTTTAGAATAAGGTACCCTGGGGTAATAACGCCAGACGGGGTAATAACGCCAAGTGCTAATATTTTGCATAATTATGAAATAATTTGGTAAATGACACCAATGTGTTCTGCGCAGAAGGATTTTGAGTCATATAAATCGCAAAAAACAGCTTCAAGTTAATTTGTTTCATTTTTAGGTTTTATTGTTTTTACAAGCAGCTAAAATTAACGCTTGATCTAAAATTTGCGAGATACGTTTTGTGATGCGAAGACTATTTTTTTTATCCGGAAATACTTTGTTATTTACATAAATTTGTAGTACATTTCATGGCCTTTCAAAATGTTGTTGACGATTTTGGATATCTTCTCGAGATAATTTGTAATTTAAAATGTACAGCGCAATAACTATAACGGGGTAATAACGCCAATCCTTGCAATTTTTACCCCGGTTGATTCCCTACAGTGGCCGAGCTACATCCTAAATACTGATTCAAATAAACACAGTTAAAACTGTGCAATGTTTCTAATAATTCTATTTAAGCTGTTTTTTTAAGCAAAAAGAAGCTCACGGTCTGATATTCTTTTGCCTCATCCCCCCCCCCTCCCCACACCACACTTTTTTTTCTTACACTTTCACAAAAAATGAACATTTTCAATAGCTTAGGATGCAATTTGTCAATTTCTAGAGCTAAGAGTTTGTATTTTTAGAATTGGGCAATCTACATGTAATTATTCCAACTTATTTCATAGTTTTGTTTGCATGGCGTTATTACCCATATAGGTGGGTAATAACGCCAAATAGCATTGGTCAAGAAATCACGCCATTACATTTTATGTACTCATATCTGTTAAATTATTTTTTTATATAGATAGTCAATGAGTTGCTGTATCAAATCATATATTTGTTTGAAAAATAACAAACTAAAACTGAGCCGTGAAAATTGCTAGAACCTTAACGTGACTTTATTACCCCAGGGTACCTTACTTAGGTAAAATTTTCAGTGATTCTAGTGTTAATATTTTCATACCTAATGTGTGTTTTTATTTCTTCTTTCTTTACAAGAAGAGAGCATTAGAAGCATGACAATTTTTAAATTCTGGTTTTCGGCAGATTTACACATCTTGTGGGTGAGAGAACCAGCCTCTAAAATTACGAAATGTGAAAGAGTTTTCATTTAACTCTTGTAACCATGTGGGGAATTTGTGAACAGACACATTGGCGCAGATATGAACAGTTCATAAGTGCCCCAAAAACCATTCTGTGGTTCTGTTACTTTCGCTTATTTTCATGAGAAATAATGCCAGTTTCAATATCTATAATTTACCTGCAATAGAAGACATTTTTTTATAGAAAATTTGATTTTGTATTATACTTATAAAAATATCTGTCAACAAGTACATAAAGAGCAAGAATCTCGTTTATGTTCAATTGTTATTTAAATAAATATAATGTTTTCTAAAATGCAATAATGTTATGCAATATTTTACTAAATGGTTTTCTACAATATTTTTTACACATTCTTAACACAAAAAGCCCTGCGTTAAGCAACTTTTCCTATTTTTCTATTTTAATTTTTCCAAACTTGCAATGATGGCTTATTTTCATCTCTAAAATAGTTATGTATAAGATGCTTTGTATGAAGATACACTGTAAAAAATTTTACCCTTTTGCTGCATCGTCACTCCCCCGTTTTATAAAATACCTCTCTTTTGATCCATGAGAATGCTCCATAAAGCTGAAGTAATCGTTTTCTATAAAAGCGGTGGAGTGACGATGCAGGAAACAAGTCAATTTTTTTACAGTGTAAATCTTGAGATCTGGATAGATATGGAATAATAGCTTAATAAAGTAACATTAAATTTAAATATAATAACTACCATAAGATCCCAATTGTAAGCAGTCCCCCTCCGCTTTTTTCAAAAACAAAAGAAGTTAAATTTGGGGGTGAGATTATAATCTAGATTTTATTTGTTGAAACAATCATTAAAAACTCATCTTTATCATTAATTTAGAAGCAAATAAGGAAAATATAGAGGTGAGAATCTTTCGTATTTCGGTAGATTTCCGATAAATATTATCGGAATTTTTTTATGTTTTTTTTAATATCTTCTTTACCTTTTATTTTATTGTTACAATAAATCAATTATGCAATCTTGCCTCTCCTTCCTCTACGTACTTATTTTCATTTTAAAATGTTGTGTTTAATCATATCACCCATAAACTAGAGAAATGTTTTTTCTTTATAGTGAATTTAATACATAATATAAATAAAGATTATGACGACAAATGAATAACAGAATAAAAAACATATCAAATGATATTTTTCCTTGTGTTCACATGTGTCCCATGTGCGTTCACAACTGCCCCACTAGTGGGACACAGGTGAACAATTTTTAAAATTTATAAAACTGTAAAAAATGTAAGAAAAACTATAAAGGTGATTTTTAAAAAATACCATATGTAAAAAAAGTTCTGTTTACTACATTGAGTGGTTTTTGTTTATACAAATTAACCCATTTATGAGAAAAAGCTGTATTTATGTGACCTGCTCACATGTGTCCCAGTCTCCCCTACTCCAAGCACATTAAAAAATAATGAAAGATAATACACAAGAAAATATCTCTGTTAGTCACCCAAAATATTACACATATTTATACGCATTTACAACTTTTGCAAGAAACATAAAAAATGTACGCAATACAATAGTAAATCGTGCATAGTTATATTAAAATACGTTAAAGAATAATCTATTAATTAATTCATTCATTCGTTTTGGGATATACAAAAACAAAGCGATGTATTTGAAGGCAACGAGAGGCTATTATAATACACGAAGGGGAATTCAATGTCAATAATCCGTGGAATTTCAACGAAAGAAAATGCTTCAGACTATAATCTCAAGTAAAGAGTGCGACTGTTCACGTGAAAAGAAGTAGCTTATAAATAAACCTTCAAGTTTGCAGTTAAAGTGATTTTAAAACGATCAAATTGAAATGCCAATTATTTTAAATGGCGAACACGGACCTTAAATTGAGCAGGAGGGGCTGCTTCAGTTATTTTATATTAAACTTGTAAAAATATTTACAATAACAAATGAATGTTCTATTGTTTAATTTAACTGTCAAACAAATATTATTTTAACGTCAAGTTACCAAAATGCTATTTCTTTAAATCTCAGTTGTCATTATTATTTACAAATAAAACATTTTTCTTATATGTAATGAACTATGTATAAAAATCATTTATTATGATGCAGTTGTTAATTGAAGCTTTTATTCTTGGTATTCCGTAATGAAAAACATTATTTTTTTTTACCATTTTGACAAGACTATAGAATTTTAGCCTTTTGAAATCTAACTTGATATCATTTTCACTTTCTTAAAATTTAACTACGCACATTTAATGTCCGTATTCACCATTTAAAAAAATTTACATTTTAATTTGATCGTTTTAAAATCACTTTAACTGCAAACATGAAAGATTATTTATAAGCTACTTCTTTTTACGTGAACAGTCGCACACTTTACTTGAGATTCTAGTCTGAGTGTCTGAAAGTAAAAATTCCAGTAATTTGTGCTTTTTAAATGCATTTTAAAATTAAACGCATTTTTAAAAACACTTTAAAAATTATGGATGCTTATAAACGGGCACAAAATGTATTCCAGCAACACACCTGATCTTTCTTCCTGAGCATTACTTAGCATTATTTGCATTACCTGAGCATTACTTAACAGGTATTGTATATCCTAAACAGCTTTTAAAGTCACATAGATCATCTCGGCAAGTAAAATAAAGCAATTTTTGTAGAATATCATGTATTTCGCTAAAAAATAAAGAGTGTAATGAAGTTTTTCTTCTTTTTTTACAGTAAATATATGCATTATTCACCATATATAAATCAAAAGAAATTAATTTAACGCATAAATTAGCTTGTTAAAGCTAATTAACTGTTTATAAAACTTTTAAAACAATATATCTGTTCGGTACACTTTTCTAAAAAACTGCTGAAAGTATCTTTTAAAATTAGTTATAATGCCAGAAAACATAGTACTTAAAACTACTAAAAAGCAGTTGTCCTTTTAGCTTAAAAGAAATGAAAATATTTTACTAAAAATTCTACAAAATCCTGAAAATTTTAAAAGCATATTTTTCATCTTTTATATTTATTTTTCACTCATACTTATAACGTTAGATACCTTTAAAGAAAAAAATATTACGCAATTTTGAAAAGTTTCAACAGCTTACTTAAAATAAAATTTTAGATAAGTTTGCCAAAGCAGAAAAAACCCCTTTCGAAAAAAGGACAAAAATATGCATATATATACAACCACAGTGATTAAAACATATTATTTTAAAACCTCTAAGCACTATAATCTTTTAAGTCCATAATCCTTTAACATCATAAATTTTTAGCTCTATTTTTAGGCCGATAATTAAAACTCAAAAATTTTAATCATTTTATGTTCCATAGGTCCTGAAGTGTAACTTAATAATTACAATTTTAAAAAACCTAAAATTAAAATGAAAACTTCGACATAAATTTGCTTGAAAGTCCTACAATTAAAGTATTCTTATAAATTACGTAAGTTATTAATTAAAAATTTAAAAACAAATAGAAAAGAAAATGAAAATTTCGATATGAATAAACTCAAAGACAAGAATATTATTATGTAATAAATGATTCCTTATTTAACTCACCTTTAACTTATTACTTTAAATTTTTAAAATAAAAGAGAAATTTGGACTATAGTTCTTAGAAAACCCTAGATATTTAGTTAATTCAGAATATTATAAATAATTTAGAAAAAAAGAATGAATGTCTTTGCTTTTTTAAATATAAAATACACTGGTGTGCAAAATTTAAGGACGAGTCCCAAAATGCCAATTTTCAACGAATTTTCAAGCGATAATTTTCACGCGAATATTAAAAAGGAAGTAATGTAATTTGAATCACTGATAAACAAATTTTAACGATTTTTCGATTTCTCTATATACGTTGGGTGTTTCTTATAGATTTCAAGCTGCTGAAAAAGAATATGCTTGTGAAAATTTTCTATCACCCTCCAATTTTGAGAAATTTCATTTATAAGTTTTGGAGTATGTAGGCATCGTATAGGCATTATAATTATATTACGTTATTCTCTTTCATGTATTTGATTCACACAAACATTCCTTTTTCTTATTATAACGATAGAAGATACAGCAAGAGAGTAGAAACAGATGTCCCCCCAATAAATTTTACTTTAGCGACCTTGAATTGACAGCTCTAGCCATCCGCACAGTATTTGACTTTAACGCAAATCCATGACAGTTGTAACTTTCAGGACGAGTGTACTACTATTTTTTTGTTCTGTAAGATTTTTTAATTATATTTGATTATAATAGTCATATTTTCCTCTACAATATGTAAAACATGTCTAAAGGATGTGTCAATGAACCCGATTTTTTCTGCTATGTGCGGGGAAGCTAACTTTGAAAAATCACCGATGCTCTTTCGCGCCTCTAATAAAGACTGCCTATCATATGTACTTTGGATATAAATAAGGTGAACAAGATAAGAAATGGGCACCTCCTTCTCGTTGTACATGATGTGCTATAAACCTCCGGGCATGGATGAAATGTAAAAAAGTGTTAGTCCTTTGCTATACCCTTGAGTGGCGAATGCCGAAGAATCATATAACTGACTGCTACTAATGCATTACAAAAATTAAAGGATTCTCTGCAAGCAGTAAACATAAAATTAAGTACCCGAACTTAGATTCAGCAATGTGACCAGCATTACGTAATGATGATTTACAAATACCAAAACCTCTAGAGAATTTTACAAATGACGATGCAGCAGTAGAAATGGAAATTGATGAAACAAATTTCCTCTACATCTGGTATGAACTATTCTCCGGGCATAAATGAAGAACCACAATTAATTACCCAAAAAGAAATAAATTATTTTCTGAGAGACTTAAATTTATCAAAGAAAAACTCATAATTACTTGGATAAAGATTGCAAGGTTGGAATCTCCTGAAAAACAATACAAAGATATCTATTTATCGAGATTGACATAAGAAATATTCGACATTTTTTCAAGAAAAGATCATTTATGCTATTGTAATGATATAAGTAGCTTAATGTCTGCTTTAAATTGTCAATATAACTCGGAACAATGGTCTATAAGAGAGCAGCCACAGATAAGACATTTACCGTTACACAAAGTATGAAAATTTTTATTAATATCATTTCTTTTTACAAAAATTCTTCTATATTTTTCTGAAGTTTTATAAACAATGGATACTTTCAGTGTTTTAAATATTAATTTTAAGTTTTATAAGTGTTTATTTAAAAGTTTGTCATTACTAAAATACAAAATGATAAATTTCATAAGGTATATGTGTTGAATAAATGTTACAAAATTCAGATTTTCAAGATTTTGAATTTTTTAAAAATCTGTGGGTGATGGAAACTTTTTAATGGCATATTCTTTCATAGCACCACCTAAAATATAAAAGTCACCACATACTTAGTTAGAAACAGAAACCTTGTTTATCAGTGTTATTATCCCCGCATAACAGCTAGTCCATATAACATCTCATTCAAGTCACACATCGTCACAAGAGTCACAGTCACTACGGCGAAACAAAAAACAGGAAATTCCATACGTCTCTTTTCTGAGTCTCAAATGACTACTATATGTTACTCCACTGACAAGTCACTGCGACTGCAGCTTTGTGTGAAATCCTCAGGTGACTTTATAAAGTCGTTTTATACAGACTCTCATTTGACTGTCATTTGGAGACTCAATTTCAAAGTCATTGTCAATGTTGCATTATGATAAATTAACAAGTAATGTTACATTATAGTCACATGGTTACTTTCAGTCACAAAACTTTGTCAAATGGTGACAGCGACGCTACTGTGAAATAACCACTGTGAAAAGGGGTGAAAAGTCACCATGTGACTTTAATGGGACATTATTTGTAATTTATCATAATGCAACGTTCACAATGACTTTAAAGTTGCGTCTAAAGATGAGAAGTCACAGGAGAGACTCAATGAAACGACATTGTAAAGTCACCTGGGGATTCACCACAACGACCTGTTAGTGGAGTCACATATAGTAGTCATTTGAGACTCGTAAAAGAGATGTATGGAATATCCTACTTTTTGATTCGCTGTAGTGACTGTGAGTCTTGTGACTATTTGTGGCCTGAATGAAATGTTATATGGACTAGCTGTTTTGCAGGGAAAGTAATTATTCGAATTATATTACTTCCTTTTGAATATTCGCGGGAAAATTATCACTTGAAAATCCTTTGAAAATTGGCATTTTGAGACTCGTCCTTAAATTTACCTCATCAGTGTATAAGTTAAAGGTTCTTGTACATTTTAAATACGATACAAATTAACAAAAGAAAACAATGTTTCAATTAATTTATCTTCAAAACCCTTTTGTATACAAAAGTGAAATTTTAAATATTGGTTAAATAAATTGAGCTCTGTAATGTGCTACCATTAGAAATTGATTAGTTGCTCACGGAGTTTGTGTACTGTTGAAATTAAAATAGTTTTTTTTTAGTCCATAAACAGGGGTAGGAGCATGTAGGAAAATTTTTATTCTTCTGACCAGTATCTTTGATCAAAAATCTTCAAGGGAGGTTTTTCTAAGGTACACTGTAAAAAAAAATTCAAGAAGTTACTAAAAATTTCTTAGTAAATTTGTATTCCACAGAATTTTTTAGTAATCATTACAAACTTTTCTTTGCAAGCAAAACAAACATTTGTTTTGTAAACTGAATAAAGGGATTTTTTGTATAACTAACTTAAAACTTTTTAGTATGAGCCACCAAGCAAATTTTAATAATAGCTCCAAAAATATTTTTAATAATAAGCCGCAATAGATGGCAGCACCAAACATTGCTACCTGCTCCGACAGGACTTTCATATTCTCTTTATTTAAAGAGTACTTACACTTCATACATTCAAGGGCGTATTTGGTGGCGTCCAGTATCGAACCCGGGACCTTTCAGCCTAGAGATCGGTGCTATGACCACTAGACTTTTACGGCCACTCCAAGTGAGTTTTAGTAATAGCTATTAAAAATATAAAACTATTAACTCTATTCCTTGCTAGCTTTTTTCTAGTAATTCTTACAGATTTTCTAGTAACCGAGTAAGATTACAAAAAAAAAATTTTGGTAATTAAAAAGATCACTAAATTTTTTTTAGTAGATCGACCTTTTTTTTACAGTGTATACAATTCGACTATATCATGAAGATTTTTGATAATACTGGTAACAACAATAAAATTTGCCCACATACTCCGACCCCTGCATAAATTACTGTACGCTTGATATCTTTAGATATTATGTACGGATTGTTATGAAATTTGTTATAGATACTAATAGTCCAAGAGCCGAAAGCACAAAAACCTATGTTATCGAGCACAAGAAAAAAAAACTTGATTTTGTGGAATAGTAGTAATAGGGGAATCTAATGATTCATGTCTGCCGGAAGTGAAGTGGTGCATAAACCAAAAATTAATACCACTAGTGATTTCCTTGTAAATTTAACATTGTGTTTACCGTTTAATCAAAGGTATGAAACCATAGAAAACTAGTTCAGAGAAACACAATGATAAACCTACGAGTGAGCCACTGGTGGTATTAATATTTGACTTATGCACCACTTCACTTCCGACAGACATGGATCATTAGATTCTCCTATTACAATTCTTCCATAAAGTAAAGATTTTTTACTTGTGCTCGATAATATAGGTTTTTGTGCTGTCGGCTCTTGGACTATAAGCAAATATGTGTGATTAAATTGATCTTTACAATTGTAATATTTTTAGTTATGACTATTTTTATTCATTAAAAAATGCAAAATTACGATTTTTTTATTATTCAGGGGACGGTGGATGTTAATTTTTTTTTAAATTTTCATCATAGCAATATGAAATTTTGTGAATATGTACATTTAAGCAAAACCATATAGAACACCTTCAAAGAACTTCCAGTCTTATTAATTTTTTTTAAAAAAAATAAGTTTTTAAACGATATTTTAAAATGCTGATTGTGTTTAATTTATTGAGATATTTTCTTGCTTTTGCATTTTTATCACTTAAATTTCTATAATAAACAAATTTGTGTAAGGTTTTTTAAATTTCTTGAATAATTAATATTTTACATATTTTCTTCTAGATTCCATGTTGATTTTCATCAAAATTTTGCCTTTTAATAAGTAAAAATCAAATTTGATGACCTTAATGATGACGAATTTTAAAAAGTTTCCACAATTTCTTTCTAAACATTATCAGACTACTTTCTTATCATCTTAATAAATATTGATCAAAAATAACGTGGCAAGAAGCATTTCAAAAATCGGAAAACGCTGAGAAATTAATTTTGAGAAAAACAGATTTAAAGTATATAAATACACTCACTATTATTATTTACTTCTAAAAACTTCTTATAAATGATAATTTAATTAGAAAAATTGTTTTGGTACTTTATACTACAGAAATAGACCTTTTTGCGACGATTTTGTTCAGATAATGGTAGGGGAAACCGGGGTACATTGGCCATAGGGGTATGTTAGCAATTTGCTTTAATTCTCATAGTCATCGGATGCCACCACAAGTCCAGAAACACGTTAGAAAACCTGTTCGCCTACCCTTCTACGAGTTTCAGTTCTCTTAACAAAAGCAAACTAAGAACAACGTTGTTTTTTTCTTTATCATCGATCTCGAAGAAAATTTTCGTCAGCGTACAGAAAGTTTTAATGCTCTCAAGAGATTCTTCACAAGCACAAAGGTGAGTAATATTTTGAAAGTTACGTTTAAAATTATTCTTTTGATGTAACAATAAGTATTAAATGTTTTTAAGATATGTGTAAATAACAAAAGTATTTCAAATATAGCGAGGGGGAAAGTTGGTCCACTTACGTTAGGACACGTTGGCCCGGTGGGTCAACGTGCCCCGGTGTTTTACTTGAAAATTTTTATTGTTATGTTGTTAGCACAAAAAATTTTTAAGCGGTTTGTAACCTAATTAGCAAGTAGGCCTACTGAAAATTACAACTATTCTCGTATGAATGTTCCATAAGCCTCACTGTGAAGAAACAACACGAGGATTATAGCCGTTGACGCTATGTTATAAACTAGAGGTCACCAGTGCGATCGTATACCATCCCAAAATTAGGCCTACTAGGTATTTTACTTTACTTTTTTCGGTATAGAATTTATAGTATATAATATACATTGTATAGAATTTATAGTATACAATATATATTGTATAGAATTTATAGTATTTACAGAATTTATACTCTTCTGAACTCAAGTTCTACCTCTTGAAACCCATGTAATTATGGGTAAGCCTATTTCTATAGATGTGGTTACCGCATCTTCTCCTGCTCCATGCGACAATTCCGACACCTAAGGACATTAGACCATTCGAAAATGCAGAGCCAAGGAAGACAAATGCTTCGAATAGAATGAAGAGAACTCCTGCAGTCCTCACAGGCACCCCTGTCAAATTAGTTCTTGAACAACAGCAAAAGGCAGCAGAAGAAAGAAATAAAAAATTGTAAAAAAATACTACATCTGAAAATAAACAAAATTTAGGTATTGAAAAAATAACAAAAAAAAAAAACTCCGCTAATGTGCCCCGGTCTCCCCTACATTGTCCTCCTAATAATAATATTTTTTACATAGTTGATGAAATAATTTTGAACTAATAATAGATCTCTGAAAAAATACATGTATCCTAATTATATTTATCAAGTTTCATAACAATCCAAACATCCGTTTTAAGATATTATCACAATGACTGACGGGGTGAAAACAAGGAGCTGTTTTAATTTCAATAATATGCAAATTCTATAAAAAGACTCATCAAATTCTAATAGTATTATAATGAAAAGAAAAATCTGTTTGATCAAAGGTCAAAACTTCATGTTTATATATAATGAAGATACACTAATTCAAACTTTCAATGCTTTTGTTTGTTAATTTTCGACGAGTTTAAAAAGTACAAGACCTCTTAAAGTACATTTTAAGAAATTAATATGATCCCATTTAGCTTATAATATTTATTCCGAATAAACATTATTGCAAGGTTAAAAGTAAAGTTAGTTTTTAGCGTCATATTTCTTAATTTGTAGCATGAATGTAGAAAATTAGATGTACTCTCGAAAATAATTAATTAAATTGTATATGATTTTTCTAATAGCTAAACAAATGTAATTTTGGCAATAATTTTGCTTCGGGTATAAAATCTCATTAAAACATTGATGAAATTCTCGAAAATAAGTGCATAATTAAATATGTGATTAGAAAATTCATTATTTCAAAGCAGCAGGAAATAAATAACCTTTAACTTCCTTAATATGTTTTTTTGTCTTGCCGATTTAATTAGAAAACTCAATTTTTCTTTTATATACCTGTATTTTTATGATTTATTTTTAAATTTCTTAGACTGAAAAAACAATTTATTTTTACCATATATCTTCAGTGTAGAAATATCTTCATAATAAATAACTATCGGGATTTAATATATTGTTTTACTAATATATTAAACCCGATAGAAACTGTTTTATATAAGAATGGTTTTCATAGTGATATAATGCTCTTCTTGCAATGTGTGTTCCAATCAAGATCAAACATTTACAAAGCAGCAAACAATCTACAAAAAAAATCTTGACACTCTGCGAATTTAGACGTTTTGTTGAATATCTAGAAATACAGATAAGGAATTATTCGGAAATTCCAGGTGTATAAACAAAATAGTACAGGTTATATATTTTCGCGAAGACTTTCCCCCTAAATTCCATAGGACACCGTCAACAAATTGAAAAAGAACGAAGATCTTTTGTCTAACATCGTCAAAAGTAATGTATCAAAAGCGTTCAAACTGCAGATTATGATTAAGACGTTTATTATAATAAATTGTGTTCATTTTTATGAATATAGCAAGTATATTCGTAGAAAAATTAAAATTTTTATAAAAACGGTCCGAAATTTTTCCAACACTGAAAAAAATGAACTACTCAAAAATGAGTACGTCTATGTACTCGTATCGAATTGAGTATGTTCGGATCAAAAGTGAACACATTGCTTTCTCAATTTTGAAACAAAATATGTTATCAAATCAAAACAAACGATAATTCTGTATCCAGTATTGGTTTATCTCATTCATGGTTGCATAAAAGATGCTTATTAATGTAAATATTACATTATGCATAATATTTTAAAATAATTTTAAAGTATACTTGCAAATAATGCTCTTGTTAGAAAAATGCTCGATTTGGGTATTTTACTTATAATTTTGCTATTTCTCTTAATAAATAATCAATTAAATGTTTATTGTTCATAATTTTGATCAAGAAATAAATACCAGCACATTTTTACTTTAATTTGTAAATTCAGGGATCATTTTTATAGCGATTTATATTTGAACACAACCATGGAATCAAAAATGAGTACATGTGCTTCTCAGTTTTGAGAAATTTTAGATCGGAGCTATTTTGAGTATGTGAAGTACTTAAAATCGAGTACTTTCTACTTAATTTTGAGAAACCATTTTTTTCAGTGAAGTTTTTTGCTTATGATTTGCAGAGTTCTTAATAAAAAACAATGTTCTTTTCAGAAAATATGACAATTAACATTGTACATAACACCCTGTAATCAAAATTTAAAAATATTAATAGTTGTACGAAAAATGAGCAGGTTTACTAAATAAAATTTTTGCGTCAATTCTATAAAAATTTCCTTTGTATACTGTGTTAGCTAAATGTAAAGAGCAACTTTTATTAAAGTTTCAAAATCATAGCTTGAAAATTCTGCAAATTATCGTCGAAAGAATAAGATCAAAATCCGATATTCCCAAAATGAAACGAAAAGATGAGGGCCTGTATCCATATTCCATTGATAAGTGTCAACACAATATTGCACGCTCTACTATATTTAGTCTCCTAAGGGATATCGAGGGGAAGTCTTCGCGAAAATATATAACCTGTACTATTTTGTTTACACACTTGGAATTTCAGAATAATTCCTTATCTATATTTCTAGATAGTCAACAAAAGTCTAAAATTGCAGAGTGTCGAGATTTTTTTTGGTGTGACTGTATATGTATTACGCTAATGTATGTAGCACAAAAATCACGATTATTTGTTAATTGTTTAATGGCACATCCAAATGAAACACATCGTTTGGGTTACTATGCAAAAGTCATTTGGTAAGATTTATGCTGTGATAAATAGGTTTTATTTATGTTTTGTTCCTTCGCTGCAATTATGGAGCTTCAAAATATCAATACGGATACAATATTTGGCGATTTATTATCTGCGTCGGGCTAGCGTAAAAGTACTGAGTTCTTGATTTATCAGCACAGATGTCATATATGCACCAAATTGCCACGTTATTTTTCTAACGCCAATTTGGCGAAAATTTCGTTTTCAAATTTCAGTTACATTATATATTTTTAAACTAATTTCTATTATTTTAAAACGGAAATAATAATTTAAAAAAAGTTCAGTTTATAACTATAGAATAAAACAATTTACATCATTTTAAAACAGAAAATAAAAGCAAACAAACAGTTTATTAATAAATAAATAACAATATCCGGGTTACCGTGTGAGGCACATATAATTGCCATTTTGTTGCAATCGCGCAAGTGTGGTGCGCATATGTCATCTGTGTATATTTCTCTAACAGAATCTTTTAATTTGTCAAAAAAATTAGCAATTAAAAAAAATTATGAATAAAAGCAATATGATTTAATGCTTAGTATACATTCAAGGGAGACCAAACTGGTTGCCAAGGGCGACTAGTTTTCTTTATTATAATTATTGTATAAAGTAAAAAATATGTATTAGACGTATAAAGGAATATTTTGTAGAATTTAGTTTTCATTAAATTAAGACATTTATTTTACAAATTGTTTATTAGATTTTTTTCTGTTAAAATATTTCCTTATGACTCAATCATTTTTAATTACACGTAACATTACTATTTTCTAAGTACAAATAAAATCAAGTGTGTATAGTATCGTTTTGCAAAAGTTTTTTTTTTAAATGTATGTAAATATGAATTACATGCTCAAATCGAACTGAACAATTGTACATATAAATAATCTTGTCAATAAATGTAAACATAGTTTCGTCTTACATTATACAACGTGCACTAATTACAATACAAATTGTGTAATAAATGTGCAACTGAAATAAAATATATTATTAAATGAAATATATCATAAATTGAAGTGAAATTTCAGTTCAACAAATTAAAGAATTAAACATGAAAAAATGCAGATACATAAAAGAAAAATTATGTTTTCTAATTAAATCGATTAAAAACAACAACAAAATATATTAAGGAAGTTAAAGATTATTTATTTCCTGCTGCTTTGAAATAATGAATTTTCTAATCACACCTGTAATTATGCACTTTTTTCTAAAATTTCATTTATGCTTTAATGAGATTTTCTACTTGAAGCAAAATTATTGTCAAAATTATATTTGTTTATACTGTAGAGTGAAATATTTTTATAAAATTAATTTGAACTAATAGTTAGAAAATCAAAAGTTTTTTTTATTATTATTTACTAATAGGTTGCAGGGTATTAACTACTCAGATAACTGTATGTTTCTAATTTTTACTAGATTTTACATAATGTAGTAACACATAACGTGAACATAAGTAAAAAAAATAAAAAAACAGAAAAAAACAAAACAAAAAACAAATCTTTTTCAAAATTAAGACTTGTATACCCATAGTATCTAAACTTTATGATTTAGAAGGCAGCGTAACATTTTTGCAACAAAGCTTATAGACCGGGCGGCGACGACACGAATGACTACGTCATCGAGTTACGGGATAAAATCATGATGTAGGACAAGATTATTAGGTGTAGATTAAGGAATGACTGGTCTGCCCAGTGACGTAGCTAGCGGGGGGCGGAGGGGGCGGTCCGCCCCGGGTGTCACCCTCTAAGGGGTGACACCCAATCTATATCTGCAAATATATATATATATATATATATATAATCTTATAAAATTTTGGAAAAGAAATCTGCAATAAAAGGAAATTTCTAGCGCATCACACAACAGAGTTAATTTTCTTTTCATGGAGAATCTGAAATTTTACACAGAATGGGGTGTCTAAATAAGACATGCACGAGGAGCAGAAACCCACCTTTCCAGCGAGTGGATAGCAAAGCAAACTTTTAAAAAATATTTTTTTCTACATATAGTCACCTCATTGCCTTATGCAAATTATGGGATGAGTTATAAGTTGCCCATGCCTATGTGGTTTCTTATATGAGAGGTATAAAGGTAGGAAAGGTTTGGTCATTTCCATGTGTTCCTTTGCCTTTTTCTCCCTTTTAAGAGATTGAATCCCCCATACAGTATAATCTATATTAAAAGCAGAGATGTAGTGGAGGATATACGGAGGTATATCTTCTGGATTTTTTAAAGGAATACTGTATACCCTCTGTTCCTCGATAAAGCTATAGTATAAAATACTATGGTACACCTTCTGCTTTGAGCGTATATCCTCTGCTTTGAGCGTATATCCTCTGCTTTGAGCGTATATCATCTGTTATTTTTACCACGCTTTTATTAACTTCACCTGTATGTTTGTGAGTTTGTAATTCTCCTTATTTTATGTATATTCACCGATTACTCCGAAACCATGCAACCGATTAACTTGGTTTTGGTGTTAAATGAAAAACGATGCTCTCGAATTGGTACCACTTCAGTTTCATCGAAATTGGTTCAGTACTTTTTTAGTAATTAGGCAAAAACTAATAAAATTAGTGATTTTTCGCTAATTAAAACTGTTGAATACGTTCACTGAATGGGGTGTAGACAGCATGGCCGAGCGGTCTAAGGCGCCGGATTGAAGCTCTGTTTTTCGAAAGAGATTGTGGGTTCGAGCCCCACTCCTAACATTATTTACATCTATGTAAAATTTAAAAAAAATTTCCGTATTACAATTTTTATTTTTAACCGGCTTCAGAAAAGGAAGAGGAAGTTATACGACGCGTATGTATTTTTTTTCTATATATGTTCACCAATTACTCTGAAACTATCCAACCGATTAATTTGGTTTTTATATTAAATATAAATATAGTTTAAAAAAACTAAAAGCCACGCTTTTTAAAGTAATCAAACTAAAAAGTGAAAAATAAATATAGTTTAAAAAAACTAAAAACCACGCTTTTTAAGTATATCAAACAAAAAAGTGAAAAATAATTAGCTGAATATTAATACTATAAGCTGAAAACGAAAATAGATGAAAAATACTACATTACTATAAAATCATTGTTATTATAGAAATCAATTAATAAGCAATAAATAAAATTATCGTAGAAAAAAAGCGTGGGGTGCTTCTTAAGAACTGATAGATGGAGCATGGTAGATGGAGCACCCCACGCTTTTTTTCCACGATAATTTTATTTATTGCTTATTAATTGATTTCTATAATAACAACGATTTTATAGTAATATAGTATTTTTCATCTATTTCCGTTTTCAGCTTATAGTACGAATTATTTTCGACTTTTTAGTTCGATATACTTAAAAAGCGTGTTTTTTAGTTTTTTAAAACTATATTTATTGCGACTACATCTCTGATTAAAATATAATATAGTCTGTACTTTAGTCTGTGTTTGCACTCTTGAATTTCAAGAAAGCATAAACTTTAGGTTGTAAACTATACTGCGCCTCAAAGTATATGACAGGTGATTTTTTTTAAATAACAGTTCAAAAATGAAGCAATAATCACGAAAGAAAAAATAATAAGCATATGGAATCATAGCATATAAGTATATTACGATAAAGAAGTACAGTATAAGTTTACCGAAATTTTGTTAAAAAATCAAAATCAAAATAAACTTTTCCATAAACGTATAGACTTTTTTAGTATTTTGTATTTAAATTACAATTTTGTATCCATTTCTTCGAATTATCTATAAAATCACATGAGGCATGCAAAAAACGTTGAAATTTTATCTGTAATAAAGTAGAATTGTGATTGAAAAAATATGGCTGATTAGGGATGGGGGGGACACCATTTACAACCGCCCCGGGTGTCACCCTTCCTAGCTACGCCACTGAGTCTGCCTCGTCATTTCTTGGTACGATATAAGTAACAGCGGGCGCCAAATCGCCATTTTGGCGTCACTTTCACGTCATCGAGTTACGGGATGAAACTGGTGCCAAATTAAAGGTAAAAAAAAGTATTTTAAGAATATTTCCGTCTGCTTGCGCATATCTTGGTACAAACCCTCGGCAGACTGAAAATTATAACAAAAATGCGTCATAACATGCAATACAAATCATGATATGCCAAATCAGTCGTTTTCTAGCTTACTAATAAGAATCTTTTCCTAAACCATCAAATTAGCGTAAAATCAATTGCGAAGTTAAGTAATGTAAAATACATCTTTAGATTTTATTATTGTACATTATGAAGCATAATTTGTTATAAATTTCAGTCCACCGAAGTTTTGTACCAGGATATGCGTAAGCAGACCAAAATATTCTTAATATACTTTATTTTACTTTTAATTTGGCACCAATTTCATCCCGTAACTCCATGACGTGAAAGTGACGCAAAAATGGCGAGTTGGCGCCCGCTGTTACTCTTATCGTACCAAGAAATGACGAGGCAGACCAGTCATTCCTTAATCTACACTTAATAATCTTGTCCTACATCATGATTTCATCCCGTAACTCGATGACGTAGTCATATTGAATTTTACATTATATCGTCATTTTTTGTTATAAATTTCAGTCTGCCGTGGGTTTGTACCAAGATATGCGCAGGCAGACCGAAATATTCTTAAAATACTTTATTTTACCTTTAATTTGGCACCAGTTTCATCCCGTAACTCGATGACGTGAAAGTGACGCCAAAATGGCGAGTTGGCGCCCACTGTTACTGATAACGTACCAAAAAATCACGAGGCAGACCAGCCATTCCTTAATCTACACCTAATAATATTGTCCTACATCACGATTTCATCCCGTAACCCGATGACGTAGTCATATTGAATTTTACATTATAAAGTCATTTTTTGTTATAAATTTCAGTCTGCCGAGGGTTTGCACCAGGAGATGCGCAGGCAGACCGAAATATTCTTAAAATAATTTATTTTACCTTTAATTTGGCACCAATTTCATCCCGTAACTCGATGACGTGAAAGTGACGCCAAAATAGCGAGTTGGCGCCCGCTGTTACTCATATCGTACCAAGAAATGACGAGGCAGACCAGTTATTCCTTAATCTACACCTAATAATCTTGTCCTACATCATGATTTCATCCCGTAACTCGATGACGTAGTCATATTGAATTTTACATTATATCGTCATTTTTTGTTATAAATTTCAGTCTGCCGAGGGTTTGTACCAGGATATGCGTAGGCAGACCGAACTATTCTGAAATTACTTTATTTTACCTTTAATTTGGCACCAGTTTCATCCCGTAACTCGATGACGTGAAAGTGACGCCAAAATGGCGAGTTGGCGCCCGCTATTACTCATATCGTACCAAGAAATGACAAGGCAGACCAGTCATTCCTTAATCTGCACCTAATAATCTTGTCCTACATCATGATTTCATCCCGTAACTCGATGACGTAGTCATTTGTGTCGCCGCCACCCGCTCTATTAGCTTTAATTATTTTGATATTTATGATACAAATAACGAATTTCTCGAGAGATGATTTTGCGTCAGTGGGTTGTGTTGCCATAGGAATATCGTACTGCCCTTATATTATGATATGAATGGCAATACGACTATTGATACACATGTTGGAATAACATGGCATAGCTGCCAACTTGTACGAATTTTTCTTACCACTAAAATTTAACAGAAAATTTCACCTGAAATAATCGCTGAAATCTAACAATTTCCAACGATGAAACGAGATAAAAAAATTTATTTAATTTTAAAGGTAGGAAAAATCCGTACAAGTTGGCAGTTGTGCATGGGTAATTTGCTTTTCATTTGCTTCACATTACAACGGGCTATGCGATGTTGCTGATATAACATACGGCGCCGATGCCTCAGCTGGCTTGTAGTTTCGTTATCCTGTACTATTAAATCTATCATATTTATCAAAACGATATACACAAAAATGGCTATCATAAAAACTATTTTCTTTGCTACATAGGTTCACATAAAAGCACCATTTGGCGTGAAATGCAGATTTTAACTTCCTTACCGCACACTAAACCATAAAATCGAGTTATTTATAAACTTAAAAAAGGATATGAATAACGTGAGAGCTGAAACCAAAAAAGGGATTTGATAAAATTAAAAACAGTTGTAAAAAATATCATACGGCAAAGAGAGAAAAACAAACAGAACTTCTTAAGTATCGGAGATATCCCCTTTTAACTGTAATGGTTGTAGATAAAAATTTCGTAGTCTCACTATCACTTCCCTATAGTGATGTCGCATTGTCGGAAAAATGCCTCTTTTCGTGATGTCACGTACCCCAAGGAAAAGAATGCCATCTTTTTGCTGATTTTTGTGGCATCAGATCAACAGAGTTACTGTCTATGTTTAATTGTTACGCGAGCCCCAGCGAAAAGGAATTGAAATCTACAAGAAAGTGTAAATCAACAAAACATGTTATCAGTATCTTTGAGCTCTAATTTCAGTTTTCAGCAGTTTATATAAAGGGACAGTCCGCTGTGGTCCTATACTCTCATTTCTAAAACAACAACAAAAAAGTAGTAATTCAATGACGCATTGAAACAGACGCAGATGTAGAAGTACTATTATTTCCGAAAAGCATTCACTAATGATTCTATATTTATAGAAAATATGGTACTGAATTCCCATTATCAGTACAATGCCTTCTTGTAAGTGATTAGTGATTTCCAGAGCCACAAAAGGTTACTTCTCTTGGTTGTATAAGCATAAAACTTCGTCACCATCTCTCTGTATACCACTTATCATACAGAATTCTTTTTTTTTACAGTAAACGGTAGTCATCCGTTAATTTTCGGGCGTCATTGGCGTGCATTTTTTGAGAAGACGGCCAAACATTTAATCTTTATAAAGATACCTGATTACAGAAATATGTGCCATTTAACGTCAGTTTTCCTTAAGCAATTAACTAGAAATATTAATTACGCACTGTTACCATTTCTCTTTGCATTCACCACATTATAACGATCACCTTTTGAAGCTGTTCTTCTACGATGAAAACACCTGCAACATTCTGCAAACACCTGCATGCCACTCAAGTACGTAGTCAAGAGTGCCTGAAATATGGATGGAGTCTTCGGATTACCCATGATTCTTTTTCAATTCGTACATAGCATGCCTGTATGTCAATTTCTACAACTCCCCATATAATGACATTATCCCTTAACCTCCCTCCCTGAAATAAATTTTTGGCTACGCCGCTGGAACTATGGCTTCTGAAGGCTTTTCGTGCACTGGAATATATGCTGCGGCCGGTCACATTCGTTACCTCTATTAAATCAGCATTGTCTCCGGTTTATTCACAAAACATCTATTTAGTCATCATTTTGCATCATTTGCACTCTTCAGTTCTGAACTAAGAAGTAATTTTTTGATGATATGTAGATTCTTGAACGGGTTGCGGCATTCTATGAACGCCAATATAGTTTTATGTCCTTTTAATGTTAATTAATACCAGTTTGTGCTATTATAAAGATTGATTATTTCAAGATTAATACACCGAATCACTCATTAAAATGCTAGAGTAGTTTGACCATGAATATTTAAATGAATACAATTCGAATATAATTCAAACTAACTAGATACAATACACTGTATTTCCTCTACTTTTTCAGCAATTCTTGTTTAAAATGGCCAAAATGTTTTCTTATTTCATATTACCATTGAAATTTAGTTGCACTTGTAGATGTTATAATACAAATAAAGAATCGATACTGATAGCGTTTCAATCTTTCTTCATAATTTTGAAATTTGAATATTCCATAATATTTTGTATAAAACATTTCATAATTCTTAATTTAAATTCTTTCATCTTTGAAACTTAAAAAAAGTTTTGAAAAAAACATCTACTTATTATTTTTTTTTCATGTAGATGTTGGAAATGAAATCTATAAATGTGATATGTCTGATTAGACAACTTGAGTTTCACATTTTAATAAATTTAAGAAAAAAATATTTACTAGTTAATTTTATTAAATAAAACAGGAAACCTGCAAACTATCAAAGTATTTCTGACATAACCTAATAAAAACGAGTTTCTGCATTATGAGAAAAAATATGTCATAGGATTATGTACTAAAACATAGGCAATGACTATGATGTAAAATTTAACTTCTGGTAAATAACAAATTTTCCTAATTTGCATCCAGTTTCAAAAACGAAACCTTTGTATATTCATGGCATATTCATTGAAGTAAATTTAAAAAATGAATTTTTATTATTTAAAATTAACTAAATATTTTTAAATTTACTATGCATTATGTTAATATAATATTGTTAACTTAAAATTCCAAAGGTGAGAGAGAAAAGCAATTTAACATTTAACTGCACAGTTTAATATCTGTAACATTCTCATTTACATGAAAAATCGCATTCGAATTTTTATTGTGTTTTTTTCTCTTCTTTATAACGTGCTTATATCGAATAACTGTTATAAAGAAACATGATGTAATTAAAATAATCTTCACATAAAAACCTGTATTATATTACAACCAACTACTGAAAAAGAAATTATAAAGGCATCTTTCAGATCATGTTCTTGAAAATATTTTTTTAAAAATGGATAAACTTTATAATGTTTACTTTTTTTTGCATTACAGAAATCAATAAAAGTTTTAGTTATAAGTAAGTGTTGAAATTTATAACCAAGAAGTCCTCTAAAACATGAATGCTAACTTAAGAGATCAAAGTTTGGTAATCTAATTTAATGAGATTCCTCGAAAAAGAAGTTTTTTGTTTTTGGAATTTGGTTTTAGATAATTGTTAATTAAAATTTCTGTTGAATGTTTAAAAAACACTTGGTTTATACCGGCTGCAATTTTTTGTTTCATGTTAAATATTTTTTCGTCTTTTTTCTAAGGAACTTTAAATTTATTTTAACTAACCTTAAAGAAATTAACATAATTCCGTAAATAGTTAAAGTTTAACTTCTCCGAGGATTTAAGCTTTAAATCTTTAAAGCTTTAGTGCACCCCCACGTGGACATTTAATTTCGTAAGCATGCATTTACTTTCTAAAAGTTTGTTTGCTGATAATTACCTATTAAAAGGTTGATTGTTTTATGTTAACATTTAATCAAATAAAATTGTAAAACCAAATAATTATCCTTATACTTTATAAAATTTATTACCTTCTTTATAGATTCATAATTATGATTCTGCATTTCTTAAGTTGTCAGTATTACTAACTTTAATGTCTAATGATTATCTTAAAGCCGATTTCTTTAAATTTTTCATAAATAAATGAAATTATTATAAATTCATTGATAACTGTATGATAACATCATACGAAACAAAACACTTAGAGGGGGGGTCGAGAAACAAGTATTTTTAAATTTTCTAAAAAGCTTTTATCGCATTAATATTTTTGCTTAAAATGTAGTTTAAATCACGATTGTATCTTAGTTACAAGAGGAAATATTCATTTTTTCTTTTCTCTTGTTTTCAAAGTTTATCTTTAAAGCAATGGTTGCCAGAAAGTGACTTCTTGTGGAAATGCTTTTTTCTTCATGATGAGTTTTTGCACAATTTCTTGAATGTAAATTGTTATAACTTAATAACCGTTAAAAATAACAAACTTTAACTTATATTCATTATTTTAAAAATATTATAACTTGTAATAGATTATTGATTAATGTATTTCCAAGCTTGATTTCATCGTTTCCGATTACAATATTGCATGCAAACACTCACCATTTTTACTTGACTTTCTTATCTGACTGCGAAATTCAAAAATTTATTGTTAGCCACATCCGTAGTAAAATTTTAGTTTTATCAAAGAAAATACCCATTTCATTTTCATTGTGACATCATTTTCATTCACTGACAACCTCTGCGATTAGAGTCTTAACTTCAGAATCAGCATCATAAAAAATATTCAAATATAGCAGCTTTATGAGTAAAAATGCATTATTTTAATGCTTTCAGCACTGACTTTTTTTTCCAATTTGGGGTAAAAATTACTTTTATGCTAACAAAATAAAAATTAGCTTCAAAATCACAGAAGTTACGATTTACTAAAATTTAACAAATGTGTTCTATACCGAAATCTAACGAATGTAGTTATTTTGTGAGTTTCTCATATAACTATATTCTATGGAAATATACTTGAAGATGTTTGCATAATTTCATATTGAAACTAGTTTAAACAAATATAAAAATTTAGTAGTATTTTTTATCTGTTAATTGTTATATTTAATTGTTAATTTGTGATAAAACAAATTAAAAATTTGGAAAAAAGTCCTTAATTTAAGTTTAAATAGTGAAACGTATGTTGGATTTAAAAGTAACGCCAACGATTTGCTAATAGTTAAGAAATTTTTTATCACTGCTGTTTTTACTAAATGCTGAAACTTAAGTGAAATAATAGTAACTGCTATCACTATTAAGTGCTGGAATTAGGAAAAACTACTTTTAAGACAAAATAATACTCAATAAACGACATATTTTATTAATTTGAAGACGTTTGCATATTTTCATATTGAAACCAGATTAAACAAATATAAAAATTTAGTAGTATTTTTTATCTGTTAATTGTTATATTTAATTGTTAATTTGTAATAAAACAAATTAAAAATTTGGAAAAAAAGTCCTTATTTTAAGTTTAAATAGTGAAACATATGTTGGATTTAAAAGAAACGCCAACGATTTGCTAATAATTAAGAAATTTTTCATCATTGCTGTTTTTACTAAATGCTGAAACTTAAGTGAAAGAATAGTAACTGCTATCACTATTATGTGCTGGAATTAGGAAAAATTATTTTTAAGACAAAATAATACTCACTAAACGACATGTTTTATTAATAAATGTCACAGCCGAAAGGGTTAAAATCGTAACAACATTTTTGGCACAAAAGTTTTTTTTTCATCAATTTGCACAATTATACGAAAATGACATCCGCAATGATATGGTATTTGCTCTTCTTTCTTCATTGCAGCCAGCGTAAAAAAAATTCATAAAGGTCTTTTTAAATTAAAATTAAAATATAAAAATGACGTAATTTTTTGAAATAGCCAAAGCGAATACTTCTACAAATAAAGTGATTTCATTTAAAAAACAGCAAATTTTTTAAAGTAAAAGGCCGGGTGACTAAAAAAAGTGATGGACTTTTAAATATATAGATAACTCTCAACTTTTTTAAACCACATAGCCAAAAGATGATATTATTCAACAAATTAATATTCTAAGCGATATCATGTTTGAAAGAATAATTAGGATAAAAATAAAATACTAAAACTAAAATTGTTTATATTATTTCCTTTATTTGCCTTACTTTTTAAATTAACTGAAATTGTTGAAAATCACAATTGTAGTAAAACAAGGAAATCATTAGTTTTCTGCGAGGAAGAATGTGGCTTAAAAGATATTCAGTAAAACTAATGAGCTATTTGTTTATTTCTGGCCATTCATTGATCAAGAAATGTTATTAACATTTCAAAAATGAAAGTAAATCTTTCTAAATTCATTAAATGTCATTCAAAGTATAATTAGGCGAAGCGGCATTTCTCGCTTCCTTTTTAAACTAATAGCATTTTGATAAACAATTTCAAATTTGGTACCAAAAACTATAAAAAAATTAATATCTCAAAAATAAATTGAGATACAGCTTTCAAACAAATTGCAATTGAAAATGCATTTATTTCTCTATTCGACGGTGCAAAAATGAGCAAAAATGGCGGCGATGCTTAGAAGTGTAAAATTTTCAGTAGCCAATAATTGCAAAATCAAAACTGCAGGAGGAAAAGTGTTGCCATTCGCAAAATGATGTATGCGTTAAGCACAGATACGTTTGGCCTTTATAATATAGATAGATAGATAACTTCCAACTTTTTTCAACCTTAAAGCCAAAAGATAATGTTATTCAATACAATGATTGTCAAAACGAATATTGTAAACGATATCATGTTCGAAAGAATAATTAGGATAAAAATAAAATGGTAAAACTAAATAATGTATATTATATCTTTTATTTTCTCACTTCTTAAATTAACTAAAATTGTATAAAATCACTAATGAAGGAAACCAAGAAAATCATTAGTTTTCTGCAAGGAAGAACGTGGCTTAAAAGATATTCATTAAAACGAATGAGCTATTTGTTTATCTCTGGCCATTCACTGATCACGAAATGTTATTAACATTTCAAGGAAGAAAGTAAATCTTTCTAAAATCCTTAAATGTCATTCAAAGTATAATTAGGTGAAGCGACGTTTCTTGCTTTCTTTTCAAACTAATAGTATTTTGATAAACAATTTTTAAGTAACTGGAATAAGTTTCAAGTGATTTTTCTAGTAAACATTTAAAAAAATTTTAACTGAATGCATTCGAAATGAGTTCTGTTCAGTCTATATTAAAATTACAGGAAAGATTTTATATAATATATATATATAGGGTTAAGGCGCTCTATTTTCGTCCCCCAATTTCTTTTATGCCCTTGAAATTTTTAATTTTCGCTGAGCAACTACCAAATTTGGATTTTACAGAAGTGTGAAAATTATTAGAATATTTGTATTTTTTTTCAGTTTTTCTTAATTAATATTTTATATTCTTGCAAAGTTTCATGAAAGGGAATTTGATTTGTTGATCTAGTCAATTTTTCACTCCTTTTGAATAGATATGGCAATATAATTTCATTAAATGTTGCCATTTCTAAAAAAAAAGAATATTTGATCCAAAGTAATAAAATTGTTTGCATTTCATAAAGAATTTATTTAATTAAAGATGAATTTAAAATAAAATCTTAAAATCGTCTTCTTACTGGACTAGTACTTTCTTTTTTTTCTTGAGTTGGAATCAGTATTATGTTATTCTTAAAACAAATCTTTTTGCTGATTTACTTAGTTTATACTAATTGGTAGCTTTGTTTCTATTGTTTACGGATTACTGCGCACTTATGGGTATAACAACCAATATTTAATCTCGAAACCAAATTGTTGTATAGTGTCTCATCCAAGAAAATAACCATACACAGCATGAAATCTTTTTAAATTAACTAAAATCGTTAAAAATCACAATTGTAGTAAACCAAGAAAATCATTAGTTTCCTATAACAAAGAATGTGGCTTAAAAGATAATAATTAAAACTAATGAGCTATTTGTCTATCTCTGGTCATTCACTGATCACGAAATATTATTAACATTTTAAGGAAGAAAGTAAATCCTTCTAAATTTATTAACTGTCATTCAAAGTATAATTAGGTGAAGCGACAGTTCTCGCTTCCTTTTCAAACTAATAGCATTTTGATAAACAATTTTTAAGCAACTGGGATACGTTTCAAGTGATTTTTCTAGTAAATATTTAAAGAAAGTCTAACTGAATGCATTTGTAATGAGTTCTGTTCAGTCTACATTAAAATTACGGAAAACATTTTATATAATATATATATATATATATATATATAGGATAAGGTGTTCTATTTTCGTCCGCCAATTATTTTTGTGCGCCTGAAAGTTTCAATTTTCAATAAAATCAAAATTTTTAAAGAAAATGTTTTGGGCCAGACGACTAAAAAAGTGATTGACTTTTAAATATACAAATAACTCTCAAGTTTTATCAACTTTATAGCCAAAAGATGATATTATTCAATACATTGATTGTCAAAATTAATATGTAATTGATAACATGTTCGAAAGAATAATCAGGATAAAAATAAAATGCTAAAACTAAAACTGTTTATATTATTTCATTTATTTGCCTACTATTTTATAAATTAACTGAAAGCGTTGAAAATCACAACTGTAGTAAACCAAGAAAATCATTAGTTTTATGCATGTAAGAATATGGCTTAAAAGATATTCATTAAAACTAATGAGCTATTTGTTTATCTCTGGCCATTCACTGATCACAAAATGTTATTAACATTTCAAGGAAGAAAATAACTTTTTCTAAATTCATTAAATGTCATTCAAAGTATTATTAGGTGAAGCGACATTTCTCGCTTCCTTTTCAAACTAATAGTATTTTGATAAACAATTTCTAAGTAACTGGGATAAGTTTCAAGATTTGATTTTTTCAGTAAACATTTAAAAAAAGTTTAACTGAATGTATTCGTAATGAGTTCTATTCACTCTACATTAAAATTACAGGACACATTTAAAAATATATATATAGAGAGAGTAAGGTGTATATTTTCGTCCCCCAATTATTTTCACGCCCTTGAAAATTTTCATTTTTAGTAAGCACCGACCAAATTTAAATTTTACATAGGTGCGAAAATTATTAGAATATTTGTAATTTTTTCAGTTTTCTTGATTAATATTGCATATACTTGCCATGTTTCATGAAAGGCAATTTGATTTGTTGATCTAGTCAGTTTTTAATTCCTTTAGAATAGCTATGGGGATATAATTTCATCAAATGTTGCCATTTCTAAAAAAAGAAGAATATTTGATCCAAAGTAATAAAATTGTTTGCATTTTATAAAGAATTTATTTGATTAAAAAATGAATTTAAAATAAAATTTTAAAATCATCTTCTTACTTGACTAGTGCTTTCTTTTTTTTCTTGGGTTGTAATAAGTATTATGTTATTCTTAAAACAAATATTTGCTGCTTTGCTTAGTTTATACTAATTGGTAGCTTTTTTCGATTGCCAACGGATTACTGTGTGATTATGGGTATAACAAATAATATTTCACATCGAAAACAAGCTGTGATAAAATGTCTCATCCAAGAAAATAATCTTACACAGCATGAAATCTTTTTAAATTAACTGAAATCATCAAAAATCACAATTGTATTAAACCAAGAAAATCATTAGTTTTCTGCAAGAAAAGAATATGGTTTAAAAGATATTCATTAAAACTAATGAGCTATTTGTTTATCTCTGGCCATTCACTGATCAAGAAATGTTATTAATATTTCAAGGAAGAAAGTAAATCCTTCTAAATTCATTAAATGTCATTCAAAGTATAATTAGGTGAAGCGACATTTCTCACTTCCTTTTTCAAAGAAATAGTATTTTGATAAACAATTTCTAAGTAACTGGGATAAGTTCCAAGTGATTTTTCTAGTAAACAACTAAAGAAAATTCAACGGAATGTAATCGTAATGAATTCTGTTCTGTCTGCATTAAAATTATAGAAACCATTTTCTATGATATATACATATAAAGAGTAAGGTGATCTATTTACGTCCCCCAATCACTTTTAGGCTCTTGAAAGTTTTAATTTTCAGTGAACACATACCAAATTTGAATTTTTTATAGACGAACTATCTATGCACAATCCGGGTGTTCCAAAAAATTGTTTAAGTAAGTCTGGTCCAGATGACTAAAAAAATTATTGACTTTTAAATATATAGATAACTATCAACTTTTATCAACCTTATAGCAAAAGATGATATCATTCAATACAAAATGATTGTCAAAATTAATAGTGTAAACGATAACATGTTCGAAAGACTAATTAAGATAAAAAAAAATGCTAAAACTAAAATTGTTATATTATTTCCTTTATTTGCCTACTTTTTGAATTAACTGAAATCTTTAAAAATCTCAATTATAGTAAACTTAGAAAGTCATTAGTTTTCTGTAGAAGAAAATGGCTTGAAAGATATTCATTAAAAGTAATGAGCTGTTTGTTTATTTCTGGTCATTCACTAATCACGAAATGTTATTAACATTTCAAGGAAGAAAGTAAGTCTTTCTAAATTCATTAAATGTCATTCAAAGTATAATTAGGTGATGTGACATTTCTCGCTTTTTTTAAAACTAATAACATTTTGATAAACAATTTCTAAGTAACCGGGATAATTTTCAAGTGATTTTTCTAGTAAACATTTAAAGAAAGTTTAACTGAATGTATTCGTAATGTGTTCTGTTCAGTGTACATTAAAATTGCAAAAGCCAATTTATTTAGTGGGTGTCCAAATTATTAGTTAAACTTCTCAACTTTACATTTCAAAGAACATGAAGCTCTGTTTTGTTGTTGTTTACTTGTGAATTACTTTCAGTTTTATGGATTTAATATTTATTGGTTGATAAATAAAAACAAACTTTCACTCATAAAGTAAAAATTTGTCGATAAAAAACTCAACACAAATGTTCTAGGAAAATTTCTAAATATTTCGTCAGACCTTTCTTTATGGATTCTACTCCGTCTGGCCTGTTATCTATACATTATTTTAAGCTTGTCTTTTAATTACTCGTTATGATGCCAGTCATAATCAGGGTTCTTCGAAAATTTCTTTCGTTTGCCATGTTTTCTTTAGATACATTTCGCAAAAAAGCCTACAGAATCGTTATAAAAAATTTAAATTATTTATATTACTAAGTGTTCCCATAATATCTCTAATGCACGTTATGCACTAAGAATCCCCGACTGGTTGACCTGTTGGTGTTGTCAGCCACAAAAAACACAAAGCAAGACTAACAATAAGAAAATTTGTAGTGTAACTAAAAATTTGGCTACCCACTGTATGCTAATATATATATATATATATAAAGTACTTGTATCCAATATGTATCAAAAAATCATTAGTTTTCTGCAAGGAAGAATCTGGCTTAAAAGGTATTCTTTAAAACTAATAACTATTTGTTTATTTCTGGCCATTCACTGATCACGAAATGTTATTAACATTTCAAGGAAGAAAGTAAATTTTTCTAAATTCATTAAATGCCATTCAAAGTATAATTAGGTGAAACGACATTTCTCGCTTCCTTTTCAAACTAATAGTATTTTGATAAACAATTTCTAAGTAAGTGGGATAAGTGATTTTTCTAGTAAACATTTAAAGAAAGTTTAACTGAATGCATTCGTAATGAGTTCTGTTCAGTCTACATTAAACTACAGGAAACTTTTTATATAATATATATACAGTCGTACCCCGTTATAGCGAATCCAGTGTATAACGAACTCGTGGATAAATATCGAACGAAAATTTTGGTCCTGCAGCGCCGTTTTCCTATTGTATTTAATACTAATTTATTCTTTTATAGCAAATCTCCGAAGAAGCCTTAAAAATCGTCTGTTACGAACATTTTTCTAAAGTTAACCATGATTTTTTTAAACTTTTCCGCAGTTGTAAAAAAATTATCTTTTCGACTCTAATTTCGTAAGAAAATTTATAGCGGCTAGTGAAAAGTGGGGCAAATTTACAATGATTCTTTTTATTAAAAAGTAGAATCAAATGCATTCTTTCTCTTTTATGGCAGCCTCTCTGCAGGTGTGATCCCGCTCATCCGTCAGTAATTTTTCCTTGCTCCTGATCACATGTGTGTGCAATACTTATTTCTATTTCTCTTCATCTTTAGTTAATTAGCATTGTGTCAGTTTAATGTAATCGATTTCAGTCAATTTAATTTATTAATGATAATACTCAATAGTTTGTATCCTTTATTTTACATACATCATTATTAATTACACTCAGAGCAACTAATGATTTATACATTTTGTTGAACTCCAACATTTTTCTTAACAATTCGGATAAAGCGAACTACCGGATGTAGCAAACAAAACCTTTGGTCCCTTGAAGTTCATTATAACGTGGTTTCACTGTATGTAGGATAAAGTGCTCTATTTTTGTTCCCCAATTACTTTTAGGCCATTGAAAGTTTCAATATTCATTGAGCACCTACCAAATTATGATTTTATATAGACGAACTATCTATGCTCATACTGGGTATTTCAAAAATGACTGATGGATTTTAAAATTTAATTACTTGCAAACGGATTCAAATATTTAAAAAATATATTGCAAGAGGGTAATGTATGATGTCAGAAGTTTTTATACAGAGATTCCTAACTCTAACTGCAAATAGAAGCAATAGATGGCGCATTAAGCAATAACCGCTAAATCCAATCTCGATTTTAAACCTCCCCCCCCCTCCCTCTTCTTCCATTGGAAAAAAGTAGATTTAGTACTAAAACTCAGATTTGGAATGAGAGCCAATCGCGGTCGGCGTCATCTATTGTTATAAAATAAAATACAACAATTTTTATTTAAAATAATGTTTTTTTTATTAAAATATATTAAAAATAATGTCGGTATAAAGTTTGGTGTATGTGTTTTTAAATTGGATTATAATAAATATTCTTTGCTCGAACTGCTGACATGTCATGAGTGTCTTTAAAAATATTTCTATTTTAAGGAAAATATTATATATTCGTATCATTATATGAATGTTTTTTTCTTATCTAATGTATATAAAAAGGCATATGCATGGTGTGTAAAAGTTTTCCTTCAAATTTTCCATTTGAAAAGTGCATTTAATGGAGAATCCATCATCCACGTCCAAAAAACTTCCATATTTTAAATGAAAATAACTTTATGCTTTCTAGTTTTCTTTGACATTAGACAGCATTAAATATTAAAGTCGGAATAAAACATTTGTGGAACAAACATATGTTCCAAAATGATATTATTTATTACTTATTCATAAATCACATATTTGTCATACATTAGTAGAAAGAAAAAAGCCATGCTTTTTTTCTTATTATTATTCTCAAAGCTACCGACTTGGTTATTTTTTTCTTTTTGGTATTTAAAAAATTAAAAATACAATGTGAACAATTATTTAAAATAGTAATGCACGTTTAAAATTTTTATTCTAACATCTTTTGACACTGACTACAAATATGAATTTTATAAAATATCTTATTTTTCTTTTTAGTTAAAACAACATTACAAAGTTCAAGTTTGGTTATAAGTTACAAACAAAATTCTAGGGAAAAAAATTGCTGTGAAAAACGAAAATTCATATATAAAATTGCATTAAACATTGTTGAAAATTGAAAAATCGAAGAGGAAAAAAATTATTACATCACCCTAAAAATTTGAAATAAAATTTCGTTTACGAAAGTCAAAAATATTTTTGAAGACCTCTCCCTGCCGTCCCTCCCCAAAAAAATAAATAAAATAAATAAAATAAATTTAAATAAAAACATAAAAGATAAAAAAAAAGATACCAATATCATTTACCGAATTACAAAAAACACCTCAATAAAAATCGCTAAAATTAAAAAATTTTTGAGCATAATATTTTACTATATTATGCTAAGAATACGAAACAAAATTTTTATTAGACGGAAAGCTTCAAACAAAATTCGCACTAGGGTAAAAGTTTAATACATAATGTCAAAAATTGCCATGAAGTTCGAGAAGTAGTTTACAAAATCACATTAAGTATTATCAAAAATCTAAAAATTGAGAAGAATAAGTTATTATATTAAGCTAAAAAATTGAAATAAAATAATTTGAAATAAATTAATTTTTGTATTTAACCAGTTAATAAGAATGTTCTAAAGTAATATTCTTTTAATTATCTATATATATATATATATTTAAAATTGATCCATCGTTTCCTTGTGTGAAGTAGGAGTATACAACTGGTTATTAACTATGCATTGGAATAACGTGAAGAGATTTATTTTCAGGTTTATTTAAAATGTACGTAGCTGTAAAGTAGTCTATATCTATATTGCTGAATATGTAAACAAATTAAAAGCTTGAAAACTTGAAAATGGGAATAATTATAAACAGATATCTATAAATACTATAATCAGAAATCAAAATGTACCTTACATAATTATTCTTGTGTAATTTAATGGTATTTATGACTGCATTGGTATTAATTGACTGCATTAGATGGAAATAGTAAAATGATAAAATTTCTGTACTACGATATTTCAATCTCTATTTTGAAAAAGATGGAATCAAAACTTGATGTTGTAAATACATAATAATTCTCATTTGTTTTTTCTTACCGACGATTTACTGCAATGTTTGAAAATATTATAAGATTTAGTGCTTTTTCTTGATACCCAGAATATTATTTAGATTTGTATATTGCTTAAAAATACTAAATTATTTACTGATTCTTAGTTTCATTTTCCATTAATAAACACTATAATCAACATAATAGATTTATTTATATCACAATTTTTTAGTTGTTAAATAAACCATAAAATGTGCGAATTTCAAAAAGGATGAAAAAAGTTCCGGTCCAGGACTTGAACCTGTGATATCTAAGCTAAAGTCGCCAATGTTTTACCGATTTAGTCATTCAGGATGATTGAGGAGGACTAATTGAGCCAATTAAAAAATCATGATTACAGTACTTGGTCTGATATAGGAATCAGTTCAGCAAAATAATTTGAAACTTATTTTTTGAACAGTAATAAACGTGGCATGCAGAGTTACAATAGATATTCATTTTTAACACATATATTCGATTGGTAAATCTAATATTATAAAGGCCAAACGTTTCTTTGCGTAACGCATATGTTATTTTGCGAATGGCAACACTTTCACATGCAATTTCGATTTTATAATTTTCGGTACTGCAAATTTTGTGCGTCTAAACATCGTACATTTTCAACTTTTGCACCATCGTATAGATAAAAATGTGTACTTTTAAATGCAATTTGTTTGAAAGCCGATCTTAATTTATTCGAGATATATTAATTTTTTATAGTTTTAGTACGAGTTTTCTAATTGTGGCAACAGAAATAAGCCATTTTCTCTTAAAATTGATAAAAATTGAACTGTGCGCATGTAAATTTTAAGAAGATGAATATATGACGGGTTTAGATTTTACATGAAATTCTAAGATCGAGTCAATTTGAAATATTTTTTTCCACACGCATTTATACCAAACATAAGAGCCTCATATGATAACTTCATCTTAATAACTGATCTTTATAATATTTTGCTTTATTATTATATTTTTACATATGTGATTAAAGTTTAATTTTAATAATTTGGACAACAGAATTTTATAGAAATAGTTTTTTTTTTCTTAGTTTTAGCTTTAAATAATATTTGTTTGAGAGTTAGACTGACCATTGTAAGACGCATTTTTTACTGTAGCTAATTTTGCAGGATAAATCAGTGAAACAGTTCCTTCTTAAACATTTACTTTCGTCGAAATTCGACGGGCTCTATCTTGTGAATTATTATATATGTAAATTTTTAAGTTGATGAAAAATTGCAGAAAACAAAAATGGAATTCAATTGAGAAATTTTGGTTTGATGTAGTAATCTTTATCCTCCGCGGTTCTTGAATTTTAAGAATTTTTAATGTGATTTACAAGGCGATTGTTGCAGGTTTTTTTTTTTTTAATTCTGCGTCGATATTTTACCATTCTGAAACGGAATTTAATTTGAAACTTTTAGCATTATGTAACATAAAACTTTAGAAAAATTGGAGGAAACAAAAAAGGAATTCAATTTCGAAATTTTGGTTTGATGTAGTAATCTTTGTCCTCCGTGGTTCTTGAATTTTAGCAATTTTTCATGTGATTTACAAGGCGAATTTTGCAGGGTTTTTTTTTAATTCTGCCTCGATATTTTACCATTCTGAAACAGAATTTAATTTCAAACTTTTAGCGTAATATAATATTTTTTTCTTTTCGATTTTTGGATTTTATGCGATACTTAATGTGATTTTATAAGCTCTTTCTCGAATTCCACGGTAAATTTTGAAATTATGTAATAATCTCTTATACCAGTACAAAATTTGTTTGAAACTTTCGTCTAATATGAATTTTGTTTCGTATTCTTAGCATAATATAGAAAACTTTATGCTCAACTATTTTTGAATTTTAGCGATTTTTATCGCGGTGTTTTTTGATATTCCGTAAATGATATTGATATTCTTTATGTTTTTTATCTTTTATGTTTTTATTTTTATTTAATTATTTTATTTATTTTTTTTATTGGGGAGGGGGGTCTTCAAAAATATTTTTGACTTTTGGAAACGAAATTTTATTTCAAACATTCAGGGTAATATAGTAATTTTTTTCTTCTCTATTTTTGAATTTTCAACAATATTTAATGCGATTTTATATGCGAATTTTCGCTTCTTCACAGCAATTTTTTTCACTTGAATTTTGTTTATAACTTATTGTTTAAGAGTTAAACTGACGCATTTTTTACTGTGGCTAATTTTGCAGGATAAATCAATGAATAAACCAAACTTGAATTTTGTTTCATATTTTTGGCTGAATATAGCAATTTTTTTGCTCCCTGATTTTTAATGCTTGATAATATGTTATTCGGAAAAGGAAATTGATTTCAAACTTTTAATTTAATGCAGTTACGTTTTATCTAGAGTGACTTTTTATTACATTGACTAATTGTTCTCTCGATGGTTAAGAAGTTTTCCCTCAATCTTTTAATTGAAAACGGACTTGCATAAAAAAATAAAATAGTAAAATAAGCGATCTCAAAAATTATAGAATGTGTATTTGGCTATTTTTAACGAGAACATACTGTTGATCAATATAAAAATATTACCCCATCTCGTTGCAAATTAAATATTGTTACGAATTTTGTAAATAGTTAGTGTTTGTACTGTAAAATAATGTAAATAATCTTATTAAGCTCCATTTCTTTACTAATATTAGTTTTTTGTTACATTGTCTCTGTTATCAAGCAAACTTGTCTATTATTTTCAGTGAATGTCTATTGCAGCTTTGCGAAATATTAGAGATATCGCCAAGTTGGCGTCACTTTTGGCGACTAATTTTGGTCGCCAAATTTGGCAATATATCGCCAAGTTGGCGACAAACTTGGTGATTGTTGGCGATGGTAACCCTTCCCTCTCTATGGTAACCCCCCCTTAGGTCTACTGATACATTGAATGTTTTTCATTGGTTTCTGGATTTTTCTAGAAGGTTGTAGAAATTTCTGGCGCATGCTACGAGCCTATATAAGGAGAGCAATACGAGCTGTTGTGGTTATTATTCATCAGTCAGTCATTGAGTGAGCTACGATTGTTTAAGCAAGTTTGCTTGAGTTTTATTTACGTTGTTTTGCATGTGATTTAGTGTTGAGACATTGTATAAAGAGTCTCTGGAACCTATATCTGCACTTGTACGATAGATTTGGACAATTATTTTTGAATATCTAGTAATATTTGTGAGTTTCGAAGCCTCTGTTGTTCTGAAGATCTGCAAATAAATTATTTTCTACTTTTCTAAAAGACAAAAGTTTGAAGTTGTCTAACCATAAGATCAAAAGAATTCTATATACGCAACAATTTTTAGTGTCAGAATTTGGAATCTTATGCGAAAAAAAGAGCAACGGAAGAGCAACTGAGTGAGTTGTTGAAAGCTATTAATGGATTATCAAATAAAATGGAAAAAGGCCAAGAAGAGTTGGCGGAGAAAATGAATAAAGCCAAGAAGAGTTGGCGGACAAAATGAATAAAAACGAAGAAAGAATGGAACAGTTGACAAATAAAATTGATAAAGGCCAAGAAGAGGTGACTGAAGAAATGAGAAGAAGCCAAGAGGGAAAGGAAGAATTAAAGGAGGAAGTTAATAAAAGCCAAGAAAAAATGAAGAAAACTTTGGAAGAAAAGTTCTCGTCGGTAGAGAGAAGAATAGATTCGGTAGAAGAGTAAATTCAGAACGAAGTTAGTAATGTTGAAGAGAAAATGGAAAGGAAAATAGAGGAAGTAGAAGAGAAAATTCAGAATGAAGTTTGTAACGTTGAAGAGAAAATAAGTAACGTTGAAGAGAAAATAGGGGAAGTAGATAAAAAGCTAAACAAAAAAGTACAAGATCTTGAGAAGAAGCTTTCAGCGCCCAGTGGTAATAATGAAAAATTTAGGAATCCGCCTGCTTCTCCTGTGCACGTTAAGCTGTCGACATACGACGGAAAGAGTTCCTGGCAAGTTTACAAGACCCAATTCACCATTGTAGCCGAAGAGAACAAATAGAGTGACGAGGTGAAAGCTTGTCAACTTGCAGCATCTTTGAGAGGAGAAGCCGCCGACGTGCTGCAAACATTGCCCGATAGGACGCAACTCAATTTTGAGACTTTAAGTTGGCACTTGAAATGAGATTCGGAGAAAAATTCTTCAAAGATTATATGAGAATACAAATGAAGAACCGCCATCAAAAATTGACTAAAACCCTTCAAGAGTTTGCCTCAGAAATAGAACGGCTGGCAAATTTAGCATTCATCGACTGCCCAACAAATGTACGGGAAATGCTCTCACTGCAGTACTTTGTAGACGGAATAAAAGATCCAGAAGTGCAGAGAGCGGTACGAATGGCAGATGTGCAGGATTTAAAGGCTGCATTACTATATGCCTTAAAGTTGGAAGCAGTTACACAAGCCAGCCGAAGAGATCGTCATTCAGTCCGAGGGGCAACGGTGAACAAAAGCTCAGACACTGAAATCGACGTCTTGAAAGAAATTAAGAAATTAAATCAAGAGCTTGAAGCCTTAAAATATGTAAGAACAAGCTCAAGAACACAGAATCTCACGTGCTGGGGATGGGGTGATACAGGACATCTCCGAAGAAACTGCCCCAAAATCCAAGAACATGAGATGAATTCAAGACCAGAGAATAAAAAGCCCCACCTGAAGATCCTTCAAATATCGAAAATGAGTGGCGGCGATAATGAATTATATGTGATAGGCTTTATTAACGGAATTCAGTGCCGTATGATTGTTGATACGGGAGCCAATGTGACAATAATAAGAGAAGATTTGGCTCAGAAATTGAAATCTAAACTCATCTGGACTCCACCATGCGTTACCCTGCAAACTGTGACGGGCGACAAGATAGGAATATATGGTAAGACAAATTTAACCATCAACTTTGGAGGAACGAAATATTACCATACGACATATGTGGCTAACATAACAGATCCTTGCTTAATCGGACTAGATTTTCTGAAGAAGTTTGGCTTCAAACTTGATTTCAAAAATAACAAAATGCTCTCAAAATTTGAAGAAATAAGTCTTTTTGGATTAAATAACGAAATTGAATGTAAACAAATAGTAATAGCCAAAGAAGACATCAATCTGGATCCAAGAACAGAATTTTTAGTTCCTGCTGTAATTAAAAATGAAACTAATTATCGATTTGGCCATATAGATTATCCCGAAGACAATAGTACACAAGCAGGAGTATTGGTGGCTTCTTCTGTAGTAGACCTCTCGAAAAAGACCATTCCAGTCAGAATTGCTAACATCAGTGATAAGACGAGGACTATCAAGAAAGGAGAGGTGATAGCATCATGTGCTCCTGTGACGTGCATAAGTCAAAATTCCAGTCACTCTGAGAAATCTTCAGATAATTTAGTCAAGGATTTGTTACAAAATACGGACTTAGATCCAAACCAGAGGGATGCTGCTGAAAGTTTAATTAGAGAATTCCAAAGTTTATTTTCCCAAACATCTGAAGACTTTGGACGAACTAAAATGGCACAACACCGAATTGACATGGGAGAGCATTCTCCTATTAAACAGCACCCTAGACGATTACCTTTTACCAAGCAAGAAGAGGTGCAGAATTTAATTAAAGATATGGAAGAAAATGACGTCATCGAACCATCAACAAGTCCATTGGCGTCTCCCATTGTATTAGTAAGAAAGAAGGATGGGTCTACAAGATTTTGTGTAGACTACCGCCGACTGAATGACGTCATCAAAAAGGATAGTTACCTTCTGCCAAGGATTGACGACACTCTCGACACACTTGCGGGCAACACTTGGTTCTCGACTTTAGACCTGAAGAGTGGTTACTGGCAGGTAGAGATCCATCCCGACGACCGCGAGAAGACTGCCTTCACAACGGGACAAGGATTATGGCAATTCAAGGTAATGCCTTTTGGTCTATGTAATGCACCTGCAACTTTTGAACGCCTTATGGAAACGGTTCTCCGGGGGCTGCCATATGAGGCATGTCTTGTTTATTTAGACGATATCATAATCATAGGAAAATCTTTTGATGAACATCTGAACAACCTCAGGCGGGTGCTACAAAAATTAAAGGAAGCTAATTTGAAGTTAAGCCCTTCGAAGTGCAGTTTGTTTCGAAATGAAGTCGCCTACCTTGGACACATCATTTCAGCGGATGGAGTTAGGACTGATCCAGAGAAGATATCGGCTGTGAAAAATTGGAATCGTCCAGCAGATGTTCACCAGCTTGGGAGCTTTCGAAGATTATGCACCTATTACAGAAAATTTGTCAAAGGCTTCTCGATGATTGCAAGACCACTTCATAAATTAACAGAAGCCAATCAAAAAATTATGGGGACACAGGAATGTGACGCTGCTTTCGAAAATCTTAAGGAGGCCTTAACATCCACTCCAATTCTGTCATATCCTCAAATCGATAAACAGTTTATACTTGATACGGATGCAAGTAACGAAAGCATTGGCGCTCTACTGTCCCAGGAAATCGACGGCCAGAAGCGTGTTATCGCTTATTTCAGCAAGTGCTTATCAAAGGCAGAGCGAAACTACTGCTTAACAAGAAAAGAGCTTCTTGCTGTAGTGAAAGCCATAGACCATTTTCATCACTATCTTTACGGTCGAAAATTCCTGATCCGAACTGATCATGCTTCTCTAACTTGGCTATTGAATTTTAGGAACCCTGAAGGCCAGATAGCCAGGTGGATACAAAAGCTTCAAGAGTACGATATGGAGATACGCCATCGAAAAGGCTCATCACACAGAAATGCAGATGCTCTCTCAAGAAGACCCTGCTCAGAGAATTGTAGATACTGCGACCGGGTTGAGAAGAAATTTAATGTCAAAGGTCCTATAGTAAGACAAATGACAACTGGGTCTACATCATCGCAAGATCTGTGGAAGTGACGAGAGCCTGCGTAAAGATCAACTTGCTGATCCTGAAACTAAGCCAATTCTAGAACTGAAAGAGGAGTCCAACAGGAAGCCCAACTGGCAAGACATGGCCCATTACCATCCTACGACTAAACGTTATTGGGCTCTCTGGGATTCACTACATTTGAAGAACGATATCTTGTACCGAAAATGGGAGTCTGACGATGGAAAGACATGTAGAGGGCAACTACTACTCCTTAAGTAGAGAATTTCTATGGTTCTTCAAGAACTTCATTGTAGTCCCACAGGAGGTCATTTTGTTGTAATGAAGACCCTGCAGAAGGTTCGAGAGCATTTCTACTGGAATAATGTTCGCAGTGATGTGGAGAAGTGGTGTCGAACTTGTGACACCTGTGTAGCACGTAAAGGTCCAAAGAGGCGCACCCGTGGACGATTGCAGCGTTATAATGTAGGAGCTCCTTTCGAACGAATTGCTTTAGATATCCTGGGTCCCCTTCCTAGAACATCTGATGGCAACAAGTACATCCTCGTTGTCATGGATTACTTCACCAAGTGGCCTAAAGCCTACGCCATACCTAATCAAGAGGCGGTAACCGTAGCAGACATACTAATTCAACACTGGGTTTCCAGATACGGAGTTCCTCTTCAAATCCATTCCGATCAAGGAAAAAACTTTGATTCGGCTGTGTTTAAGGAAATATGCGGACTACTCGGCATGGACAAAACTCGAACTACACCTCTACATTCTCAATCTGACGGCATGGTGGAGCGGTTCAATCGTACCATCCTAAATAGCCTCTCCCTCCTGGTGTCTAAAGATCAACAGGACTGGGACAAGAAATTGCCTCTTTTCCTGCTTGCCTACAGGAGTGCTGCTCATGAGGCCACTGGTTATTCCCCTTCTCAAATGCTCTTTGGTCGTGATCTTCGTCTACCTGCGGATCTTTTGTTCGGCCGTTCTCCTGATGCTCCTTTATCGCCTGAGGAATATGTCGATGAACTCCAGGCGCGGATAGAGGAGGAACCGAATTGGACTGGCATCAGAAAAGATGAAGACACGGTACGACACAAAGGCAACTGCACATGAGTTTAACGAAGGTGACAAAGTTTGGTTGTGGAATCCCATACGTCGTAAGGGACTGTCGCCAAAACTACAAAGAAACTGGGACGGTCCTTACACAGTCGTCAACAGGCTGAATGACGTCGTCGTACGCATACGAAAATCGCCACACGCCAAACACAAGGTCGTACATTATAACCGGCTAGCCCCTTATTTTGGCCAAAGTGATTAGAAATTTAAAACTGGAATTTCAGACCATGGTCATGAAAGTCACTTTTTGTAAATATGTTAATAGTAATTAGTTCTTATTTATGTAAATCTTATTATTATTGTTATTATTTATTTATTTATTTATTTGTTTGTTTATTTTAAGTGTTTTCCTCTAACTCAAGGATTGCACTGCCCGGGACGTGCAGTCTTTGAGGAGGGGGTAGTGTTACGAATTTTGTAAATAGTTAGTGTTTGTACTGTAAAATAATGTAAATAATCTTATTAAGCTCCATTTCTTTACTAATATTAGTTTTTTGTTACATTGTCTCTGTTATCAAGCAAACTTGTCTATTATTTTCAGTGAATGTCTATGGCAGCTTTGCGAAATATTAGAGATATCGCCAAGTTGGCGTCACTTTTGGCGACTAATTTTGGTCGCCAAATTTGGCGATATATCGCCAAGTTGGCGACAAACTTGGCGATTGTTGGCGATGGTAACCCTTTCCTCTCTATGGTAACCCCCCCTTAGGTCTACTGATACATTGAATGTTTTTCCTTGGTTTCTGGATTTTTCTCGAAGGTTGTAGAAATTTCCGGCGCATGCTACGAGCCTATATAAGGAGAGCAATACGAGCTGTTGTGGTTATTATTCATCAGTCAGTCATTGAGAGAGCTACGATTGTTTAAGCAAGTTTGCTTGAGTTTTGTTTACGCTGTTTTGAATGTGATTTAGTGTTGAGACATTGTATAAAAAGTCTCTGGAACCTATATCTGCACTTGTACGTTAGATTTGGACAATTATTTTTGAATATCTAGTAATATTTGTGAGTTTCGAAGACTCTGTTGTTCTGAAGATCTGCAAATAAATTATTTTCTACTTTTCTAAAAGACAAGAGTTTGAAAATGTCTAACCATAAGATCAAAAGAACCCTATATACGCAACAAAATATTTACAGAAGTGAGAGATCGGATAGATACTTAAATAGACCTAAATTTGAATTATCCGAAAAAATGAAAAATTTTCATTTATAGTTTAAATTTGTCTTAAAAATTCCTGCAATAAAATTGCATGCATTTCTTAAAAAAATTTTAATTTTCAGATTTCTTTACATTTTTAAAAAATTATAAATATATTTCAAAATTGCAAAAGAGAGTAATTTAATTAAAACTTTCCATTCATATAACGCATCTTCAAAATCTTTGACTATTTGAAATTATACTTTTAGCAAAAATTTTGCATTATTGCAATCTTTTGGCTCACCATCCTGTTGCATATATTTATGGTTACTTGATTAGTAAAATATTTCTCTATTCCATCGCAAATTAAAAATATATACAGAGCTAGAGATCGGAATTATAATTAAATAAACCTAAATTTGATCTACCCAAAAAATCAGCAATTTTTTACTTATTGTTGTATTTTGTTTGAAAAGTTTATACTTCATGTACATACATTTGTTTAAAAACCTTTATTTTTTTATTTGTATAGATTCTTATTACGTTTTAAATACATTTCAAAATTGAAAAAGAGCGTATTTTAATTAAAACTTTTCATTTATATAACGCAAGTTGAAAACGTTGCATTACTTCAAATAATAGTTTTAACAAAACTTTTGCATTAGAGTAGCATTTTGGTTTGTCAAATCTCTCATACATATTTTATTTTTATCCGTACAAAATTAAATTGTAACTATTCAATAGAAAAATCAACTTTTAAAACTCTGTAAAGTATTAATTGTTAAAATGACAATTTAGCCGAAATGTTTCATTTTGTTCTTATGCTTACTTTTAAAGAAGATTTTGAATAAAGAAAAAGAAAATCCGATAACTACTTTTTTACCCGTTGTACAGTTCATTGACCTTTTTCTATTTAATAAAGAAAAGAGATACATGTTAAATGAAAAGTTTTCTTTTTATTTTCTTCTTTACCTCTTTTGTTATGAACAAGTTAAAAGGTTGAATGTAAAATGCTAAAAATACAATCTTTTTCGATTCTGCTAGCACAGTTTAGATGTTTTTTATCTCTTTTCTTAAATATTTGTTAACTGAAATTTTTTGAAAGTTAGATTTGCTAATGTAAATGAAAAACAATTAATTATAATTCTTTATGAAAACAATTAAGATTTGTGGTATCATAAATAGCTTTTTAAACTTTATTTAATTAAATCTGTCCTGCGGTGAACGGAAGAACATGAATTTATTTAAACTTTCCTGGAGAGCAGTCGCAAATTCTATGACGAATGTAATTTTTCCGTAACTGTGTTTTTCTTTATGCAACCAAAATTAAAACTAAATTTTCACTACTGAATTGTATTATGGCATTTCTAATATATATTCTGTTACAGCTAATGTATATCCTGAATTTGTAATAAAACAATAACTGTGTCTTCATAGTTAGACATTTAAAAAAAAATTAAAGATTCATAATATTTGTTGAATACCTCTTACTTAATACAGCGTATTCATGAAAGAAGATGCGAGATATAAATTTTAATAGCCTTAACTAAGCGTTGTAGAGTGTTGCTCAAATTCACAAATAAACAGTAACTCAAACAGTTTTAGATAAGCACAAGAATTTAAATTAGTTATTACACAGGGTGTACAAAAAAGAATATCCCAGTAATAAATTTTAATAGTATCAACCGTAAGCTATGTAGAGTGTTGGAAGTCACAAATAAACAGCGACTCAAACAGTTTTTAATAAGCACGCGTGTTTAAATCAGTTATTATTCAGGGTGTCAATAAAAGAATGTTCCAGTTATAAATTTTAATAGTATCAAGCATAACCGTTCTAGTGTGTTGGAAGTCATTAATAAAGAATAATTCGAACAGTTTTTGAGAAGCACGCGTATTTAAGTCAGTTATTACACATGGTAGCCGTAAAAGAATGTCCTAGCTATAAATTTTAATAGTATCAAGCATAAGTGTTGTAGATAGTTTGAGATCACAAATAAAAAGTAACTCAAACAGTTCTCGATAAGCACACGTATCTAAATTAATTATTACACAGGGTGTCCATAAAGTTATGCCCCAGTTATAAATTTTTACAGTATTTAAGGTAAGCGCTGTAGAGTGTTGGTTCAAGTTCACAAATACAGAGTAACTCAAACAGTTTTAGATAGCACACAATTTTAATCTAGTTATTACACAAAGTGTCCATAAAAGAATTCCAGCTATAAATTTTAATAGTATCAAACATAAGCATTGTAGAGGGTTGTCACAGATAAATAGTGACTCAAACAGTTTTTGAATAAGCACACGTATTTAAATCAGTTGTTACACAGGGTGTCCATTAAAAATGTCCTTGATATAAATTTTAACCACCCCACAGCCGCGATCGGATATATCTGTTCACTACGCTGCAGGTTTCACTACAATTAAAGCTTTATTTAAATTAATATAATTCTACAAATATAATCCAGTTTTAAGAAATTAAGTTACGATTGATACTTTCAAGGCTTATAAGCGTATACGTAACAAAAAAAATTATATGTTAGAAAATCCCTCTTTTATTACTATTTAAAATAAATTAAGGAGAAAACAACATTACATTTTTAACCTTTTGCTCGGCGGTCAGGGGGTTTTAATAGTATCTCAGCATAAGCGTTTTAGAGTGTTGGAGATCATTAATAAAGAATAACTCATAAAGTTTTTGATAAGCACACATAATTCAGTTATTATTGTAGGTATCCCCACAAACTACTTGTCCTCCCAAAAAGTCCTATGGAGGTTCACAATTCCCCGAAATTGAGAGAAAATTCTCAATCTGCAACTTTTAACACAGATGCTCTATTCAGAATCAGCTAATTTCATACAACATATTTTATTTTTTACCTAAAAAATCAGTGTCGTCGTGTTCTTAATATTTTTCACATAGATGTTTGGTCAATTACTGTTGAAAAAAGAAATATTCTAAAGCTGTAATTGCTGTCCACCTTTACATTGTGCACTGCCAGTATTGATACACAAATATTTCAGAAAAATTTCATTGCGTCGAAATTTGTTTTTGATAATGAAATTTATTCAACTTAAGGTATATTATGATAAAAACAAGTAAGAAAAACCATGTGTTAAGCATAGATTATGAAACACTTTCCACTACTTTTTTCCGAACAATCTTTAACAAAACTTCGTTATTTACGGAAATAAGATTACTGTCTGCAGCCAAACATGTATTTGAATACTTTTGAACAGCCCTGTATTTGATTTTTTGGTTGATATATATGCTATATATTAGAGAAATTTAATTTAACAAGAAAATGCCTAGCAGTTTGAAATTTCTCTTTCAGCAATTTATACTGGAAACATAATTGGATACTTTTATTTCAGTCCTGTGGTTTTTTATCTAGTATTTTTATTGCACCCCAATATTTAGCTAAAATTTATTTTAAACTAAAACATTTTTAAAACTACTGAAATCACATTCTCAGAAATTATCGTTCATAGATTTCCATGTATCGAAATCTTTGCGTATCCCTGTATATCATTTTATCTATCTTCTACAAACATCTGTTTATAAACTGAATACAATTAAGCATGATAATGCATGCCTTATTTTAGAACGCCATTGAGTAATTTCCGAGTGTATTTATGGGAGATAGAACGGGGACAGACAGAAAAAACCGAAATCACAAACGTTTTCAATTTTGTTGGAATGTGTTAAAATAGAATATTAAATAAGTGTCAGTTTTATGAATATCTGAGTATGTATATTTTTTAATTGTTAATTATAATTAGTGTCTTAAGACTTTATAATGTCTGTTTTATTAATTTGTGCCTAGAACATAATTAAAATATTTATAGAGCCATTTTGTAAATAAAATAATATTATATTTTTTTATGATCATATCAAAATACATTAGTAAAATAATGATATGTGTTAATTAAATGTACATGTAACACAATTGTTCCATAGGCACTGGTTACATTTAAATCACTTTATTAAAAAGAATAACTCACTAGCAGCTCACTGCCGCATTATCGTCTGCGCTTATCTTAAACACAACTTTAGAATAAAAACAGAAAAAACACTTCACTTCACTTCAGTTTCTGGACACTGAGATTTTAATTATATGTGGTGCGGTATATCTGGGTACATGGAACATACCGGCCCCCATTGACATGCTTCACATTCAATAATAATTGTTTTTTTTTTACCAAGCACACTACTTACACAAATAAATACAAAAGGTCACTATATATGTTTACTTAAATATAAAAAATGAAAGAAAAACAATATAACACTCACACACATATATATACATTTATCTTTTTTTAAGTACCATGGGTTTCAGGCATAGGTAAAATACATATTTTACTAATCGATCTTTTAAAAATTCCATTCTGAGTTTTTGCCTGAACTACGCGAATTATCTTATCATTACCGTAATATACTTCAATAATTCTCCCTAATGGCCACTTATTGGTTGGTATATTTCCCTCTACTAACAACACTAGATCTCCTATTTTTACATTATCCTTTTCAAATATCCACTTACCCTTCTGTTGTAATTCACTTAAATAATTATGATGGCATTTGCGCCAAAAAGGTTGTGCAATTTTGGTTATTCTTTGCCATTTTTGAGGCGATTTTCTTTTATATTGGTTAAATCAGGCTCAATAATGACATTGAATGGTCTGTTTATAAGAAAATGAGCAGGAGTTAAGACTCCAAAATCATTTGCATCATCTGATAATTTACTCAGAGGCCTCGAATTTAGTATTCCCTCTATTTGTATCACTACTGTAAGAAATTCCTCATAAGTGAAGTTAGCACCTCCCACAATTCTCTTAGAATGAAATTTAACGGATTTTATTGCGGCCTCCCAAAGACCCCTGAAATTGGGTGATCTGGGGGGGGGGGAAATTTCCATTCAATGCCTTCACTAGACAAATATTCTGCTAATTTCTCATCAGGTTTTCTTACTAATTCATAAAAGACCCTAAGAGTCTTATCTGCCCCAATAAATTTCGCATTATCAGAATACAATTTGGCACATTTACCTCTGTGTGCGATGATTCATTTCAGTGCCGCAATAAATGATTCGGAGGTTAAATCTGAGATAATTTCTATATGTATAGCCTTAAATACAAAACAAACAAAAATACAAATATAAATTTTTTGTAAGATGGTCCTACGTGCATAACCAATTTTGATCATAAATGGCCCACACATATCAACACCCGAAATATTAAAGCAATAGTCCAATTGGACTCTATCCCTGGGCAAATCGCCTATCAATTGATTCGAAAAAACTGGTTTAGCTTTAAAACATAGAATGCACTGATGAACCACCTTTCGACGCATCGCACGATCATTTATTAGCCAAAATTTATCTCTTACTAAGGATGGTAAAGTTGACGCACCAACATGCAAATATTTCTTAATTTATAACAATTACAGTAAAATTATTACTCTTTTGTAAAATCGCCGGGTGTTTTTCAAAAAATTTAAATTACTATTATCTAACCTACCACCAACCCTTAAAATTCCAAATTCATCTAAGTAAGGGTTGAGGCCTTTAACTTGCTTTTCGGACTTACCGATCCTTTACTCTGGAGACTATGTATGTCTGCACTGAACTCTTCATTTTGCACTGATTTAATTAAATATTTCTCTGCAAAATCAAATTTTGAAGTAGTAAGGGTCCATTACATTTATAAAGAGAGTTTCTTGCATTCATCACAAATCTGAAAATATAACTAAGAATACGCACAATCGTTAAATAATTATTACTAAGATTAATTAATTTATATACAAAACAGTTCTTGGTAATATTACAGTTTACAACATTAAATTCATTAAAGGATTTAACATTAATTTTGAGCTCTTTATTGAACTCCTCATTTGTTTCTGGTATGGTTATTGATCTTTGAGGATAACTGCTGTTCTGAAGAAATGAAGGTCCTTTCCACCGAAAGTCACACAGTCTTATAGAATTATTGAATCCGACCAAAGAAAAACATTAATCATTATTACTTTCATGGATAACACTCTGTTTACCAATTTGGTTAGCAACACTGATGCACTGGCGATTGTTGACAATACTTCTCGCTTGGCATAAGAATGACTCAATTCCACTTTAACTCGAAAGGTGAAACAATCCTCCCTTTGGTTCCACGAAACCCCTAACGTTTTAGTTTCAATTTTATTTTCAAAATTGTATCTTTTTTCATGCGTCAGAAAAAATTTTTATCACTTCTACACTACTTATGGAGTGTCATACCTGCTTTATGCATAATCGCTATGAGCTGCCGCTGCAACTCTTTGGCTTCCTCAAGCGCAGGTGCACCGCACAAAATATCATCCATGTAAATATTTTCGCGAAGAACTTATGCTATCATAGGATAATTATCTCCTTCATCAATCGATAGTTGGTCGAGACTTTTCATTGTTAAATAAGGCGCACTAACCGTACCGTATGTAACGGTCTGTAGTTCAAAAATTTTAGGTTCTTCCTCGAAATTATCGTTTTACAAAATTCTCTGCAATGGGTGCTGACTAGGATCAATGTTTATCATTTCTATACATCATTTGGACATCCGCAGTCAGTGCATAAACATGCTCTCAAAAACTAATCATAATTGTAAATAAGTCATTCTGAATGACACCGCCATTATATTGCAATGAGTTAAGTGATGTGCCATTTGTTTTTGTGGCAGAACAGTTGAATACAACTCTCAGTTTTGTTGTGGACTTTTCTGGTTTAAATATACCATGATGTGGAGCACAATACACAACGTCAGGTTCCTTTACTTTTTTAACCTCTTATATATGCCCCAACATTTCATATTCATTTAAAAAATCTTTATACAATTTGAAGTATTCCTTATCTTTTGATAAGCGAGTCCACAGTGATTTGAGTTTTATAAGAGCAAGCTCCCTAGATTGGCCTAAACACGAATTGATTTTCCTTTAAAAGCCTTCTTACCACGTATCTCCCTTCCTCATTTATCCAATGCGTACGCGCAAAATGCTGCTCACATATCTGAAATTCTTTACTTTTTGATAACTCTACTTCGATGTTTTCAACTTCCCAAAACTTTTTTAATGTTTGGTTTGAATCTTCCTCCCGAATTAACCCACAATGAACTCTTACATCACTTTTCTGCTCTATGCATCCACTAGCCACATACCCAAATACGGTATTTTGCAAAAGTGAATTTGAACTTTGAGAATATATTTGTCCCGGTTTTAATAGCTCATAAAATATTTCTGCTCCCAACAACACATCAATTCTATCAGGGAAATTAAATCTATAATCTGCCAACATAGTTAAATCTGGCATCTCAAGATTTATGTTAACCACTTATTACGAAATTAAATCTGTAATTTTCCTTACGACTAGCATAGTCGATTCTCTTTCAAAACTTTTATCTCTATTCGAGGTTTTTGTATTTACGCAGCCTTTTATTGTCATAAAAGTGTCATCCAAACACGAAATTACAGAATTCGTTTTATTGATTCTAAGCTGCAATCAATTAGCACACTGTGAAGTAATCAAACAGGCTTGTGAACCGACATCTGGTAAGCATCTAATTTCCTGCCATTCCGAAAATTTATCTTTAATGAGGATACGCGCCGTACTTAACGGATAAGTACGGCGGACTTTAACGGATAAAACGGATAACGGATTATAAGTATAACGGATTTTGTTTTATTTATCACAAAACTAGAGGCGACAGTTTGACTCGGAGGGTAGGAAAAGATTTCCTCGGGTTGTATTTTTTTATTCCTGAAGCCGATTGAAACACATGACCAACATTTTTATTTTGATTATTTAATTCCCTTTCTTCTCTAGGAAAATGTATTAGTTCAGAATGTGGTAGTTTACATCTAGGACAGTTTTTAGATTTACATTTCTGTGCGCAACAATTAAAATTTAAATATTTGAAACATGCTTTATTTAATTTCACAACTTCTATTCTACCTTTTATTGACAGTTTTTTTTAATTGCGGACAAGAATGTAAACCATGATACTCATTAGATTTACACAAGACACATTTGACATTTTTTGTTTCCGAAAAAATGTATTTGAAACACTCCTTTGAGGCCAATTTTGAAATTTATTTGTCGCTATACGTTTATTTTCATTTATCGTATTTCTCGAATACACATTTGATTCACCTTTAGATTTATTTTTTAATCGTCAAAAAAGTATTGCATTCTCTTCCCAGTTGCTGTGGTTTAAAATATGATTCTGCTTGTTTAATTGCGATATGATTCATTAATTCGCGATCTAAAGAACTGAAAATTTTATCTGAAACAACCAGATCGCATAATGATTTTAAATCATTTACTTCACGCAGATTACAGTAATACTGAAAATTTGAACTCAGCCTAGCTACAAATTGAACGTAATTTTCCTATGATAATTTTTGCACTCTCTTGAAATTGTTTAAACATTCTTGTGTAGTAGGTTGAAATTCCTTTCAGACTATATTTTTCAATTTATCATAATCAGGGCTGTCCAACGCGGCGTCCGCGGGCGCCATGGCGCCCTTTGCAGGTTTTCTTGGCACTTTTTTTGAAGGTTTCCTGTTACTAGTATTTTTTTAAAAATACAATTCCGTTGTAAAGGATACTTTATTTAAAATCTTTGATATTTTCATGAGAGATGTTTTAAAAATTTCTAAAAGTGTATTTTACTCATCAACAGTTATAAGTACGCAGCGTACTAAAAGAAAAGCAACAGCATATAATTAGGTTTTTTTAATTAATCATGTGCTGTTCTATTTCTTTACTAATTTATAGTTATGCTTCATAAGTCTTTTTAGGAAAATAATGTCGATAGGAATTGATAAATGTCGGCAATATATTTTTAATACGTTAAGAAGTAAATTGTAGAAAAATATATGCGATCCTTCTTTTTTTCGTGCATGGAAGTTCACCATTTTTGTTATTAACGTTGTTTCACTGGCCATTTGGATGCTTTATAAGATGGGATAAAGGCTGTCTTTTTATACACCAGACATTTGAAAATTTAGGAAATTTTGTTTCTTAAAAAATCTTTAAAATAGTGCGAAAGGTATACTCAATGAAAGATCTTTCAGGCTCTATCTTGGAAACCACCCATGAATTTCTTTCTGTACTTTTTATAATGGCAAAATTACATCTCGAAAAAAAAAATTGGCCCAAAAAATTGTACTCAATTCAAAGTATTTGCGTTCCCCAAAAACATAATTATATCTGTGATTATCATTTTATTTTAATAATGAATGATATTTCATATTTTGGCTCCTTCCAATTCAAAAATATTTGAGATAAACCCTCGCAGAAACATGTATTATTCAAAATTTATCACATTTACTGTTTTTTTTTAACATGGTGCTTTATATATATAGAGACATTATGCCGCATTCGCATACATATATTGCTACAATTGCTACATTTTCTTGTATGCTTTGAGCCATGTTAATAATGGCGCCCTTCATTACTTGCCAAAAGCTGCGATGCGCCCCTGATTAGTAAAAGGTTGGACAGGCCTGATCATAACTAATCAACTCTTCCTCTGATAAATAGATCATTAAATTGCTCGCTTTTTCCCTGAGTATATTTAACAGAATTTGTGCCATAAACTCTTCGGGTACATTTTTAGTTCGAAACGCTTTCTCAAGAGATTGAAAAAAAAGATTAAATCACTCAGCTCACGACGAAGGAATAGTTAAAGTTTTAATACTTTTAATAAAACTTTCCAAGTTATTGTTCTCTATTTCAGTTTCCGATTTTTCTGTTACGGACGATAAATTTTCCCGAGACTCTTTACGCAATTTGGCTATTTCTAATTCTTTCTCTAACTGAGCTAATTTAATTTTTTCAAATTCAGAATTTTGGAAAAAATAATGATATGAATTATATTTTCAATATATTATGATTTCTTAATTGCAAGTTGTTTGAGAGTAATTAACAAATTATTGGACATGGTAAAAGATTTCAAAACTATTTTTTAAACAGTCTTACAAAAGAAAATAATTGTATCGATTTTGTTATAAGGTACACCTAAATCTGGAGGTTTTGAAAATTCATGCATGACTTCTTGAGAACGAGCTATAAAAAGCTATAGGGAAAATTTAGCATACCAGCGCTACCCGTTAGGCAGCAGACACCAAAACGTCAACGATTATATCAAGAATTAACTGAACCTGAAGTTTGATGAAAATCCGTGTACTAATTCTTGAGATAGGGCTATTGCGGATATCATGAAAAATAAAACACAACAGAGTAATTTGTTGTGCAATTTATATTAAAATGCAACCAGAATCAACTCATCTCTAAGACTAATCTAATCTGAAATTTGATGCAACTCCGTACTTGAGAAAGAGCTGTTGATGAAATGCAGCATAGCAGCGCCACCTGCTGAGCGATTTTAACCAAAAGCTATTTAGTATCATTTTATATCAGAAACTACTTGAATATATTTTTTATTAAATCCCATGCTTTAGATCTTGAGACAGAGCGCCCACAAAATTTATGTCAAATACATACAAACAGAATCACCTGTTTTGAATAGAAGCTCTGCACAAAAGCGCCTCTTGTTGGGCAATTTTTACCAAACATTCATCAGTACCATATTATACAAGGATTAACAGTTTTTGAAGTTTAATTGATTCCGTCGATTAGATCTTGAGATATATCTATTGCGGAAATCTTGAAAAAGACAGCATAGAAACCTGTTGAGCGATTCACACTAAAAATTAAGCAGTACCGGTTCACATCAGAACAAACTGAATCTAAAATTTTATTAAATTCAGTTCATTAGCTCTTAAGCTAGAGTGTCCACAAAATTTGATTCACAGACACAAAGACAGACACTTTGTAAAAACATGTTTTTCTTTTTATTCTCAGAACCTTAAAATGTTTAAGTCGATCAAAAATCGGAATTCGAAAATTTACATGAATCCAGGGTTTGAAAAAACCTGGGTTTTTTTGAAAAAGCCCAACCCACTGGGCCCAGTAGTCTAAAACCCGGGTTTTTTCGGGCTTTTTTGAAAAAACCCGGGTTTTTTCGGGTTTTATCAGAATTTTTTAGAGAACTCTTCACATTTCTTATTTTCACATGCATAGTACCTAAATTTTTCATTTATCAGTGAAACAAAGGTATAATTTTGCATTAAGTATAGATTAACAATAAAAAGAAATATATAAAAAGAAAATATAAATATATTTAAAAAGATTATTTTGTATCTCATAGAACTAGATTACTGGAAGAATGATATTTTAAATCAAGTGCAACTGAATTTCTTTATATAAATCTCAAGTTAAACAGACTAATTTATGCAATTTCTTTCATTTACTTCAATAGAAATCAGTTTAAAGCAGCAACATTTATGTAAATATTTTTATTTTTGTGAAGAAAAAAAATAGAATTCACACACACACACACACACACACATATATATATATATATATACACTACAATTTAAGCAACATTTATATTGCAACAGTATTAAATTGGATTATCTAAAAGTCAGTGTCAGTCATATCTATAAAGTTAGATCGTAGATGGCAATACACTTTTATTAGTTTAGTTTTGTATGCCATCTGTAAGCAATCTTTTAAAGTATCTGGATACATTTTAGATTAGATTTTATTAGGTTTTTTGAATATTATCAAGGTATTTACGTTAAAGAAATATGGTTCAAAATGTTTGAAAAGAAGGTACTTATACTACTAAATACAATTTAAAATAACTAATTGATTACAAAAAGTTTATGAGGTTAAAGGTTAAAAAGTTATGACAATAATAAACATTATAATTTTCTTTTACAAAAATTAATTATTAGTAATAATTTTAACAATGAAATTATTAAAGTACTATACTAAAACTTTTTCACTCTTTTTTTTTTTTTTTTTTTTTTTTTTTTTTTTTTTTTTTTTTTTGTTATAACAGGATTTCCAGCAAAACATGACTGGAATATTCCTTGATTTTCCATGACCAAATCTCAAAAATTTCCCTGACTTTCCCAAACCAAATCTAGAAAAATTCTCTGACCAAACGAGCATACAGCAAAATTTAATACTTATTTTCACAATCTTTTTCCAAAATTAGCAATTTTTTTCTGCAATCATACTTCAATCTTTTTTTATTTTTCCCCAACTGTTTAATGAATTTTGTGTCATTTTTCATTTTTTCACTCAAGTGTTTTCCATGACTTTTTTAGAAATTATTTGTAAATTCCCTGACTTTTCCTGTATATTTTCAGATTTTCCTGACTTTCTATGATGCTGGGAACCCTGTATAATCTGTCACCATTTTTGTGTTGAAAATTACTGTATAAACTTTCATTGAACATTGAAGCAGGATAATAAATGTGCTTAAAAGCTATAACAATACAAGCAATCAGGATGGGGATCACATTTCAAGCGTCATCATTAGGTAGATTTAAAGCAATGGATGCATTTTAAAATATATAGCCATGAAAATCTTCCTTATTTACAAATTAATTTTTTTATGGTCATTTTATCAATACTTAGAAATTCTTTTAAATAATGGTTAGTTTGAAATATATTTAAAATGGCATTTATCTTTCCATTCTCATATCTTAGATTAAATAATGATACAGTCGTGAAAACATGAGAAAATTTGAAAAAACCCACAAATGGGTTTTTGATGGGTTTTTTCAAGTGGGTCCGCCCGAAAAAACCCGGGCGGATTTTTTCGGGCTGGGCCCACTTCGACGAACCCTGCATGAATCCAATAGTTTCTTTTTTTAAAGATAGGGAAAATTAAAAATACATAAAATAGACATTTTTTTACGTTTTTATTCCTTTGTGTTTAAGGTGTTGATAAATTTTCTAATCAACCTGCATCAAAAACTCTTCTTTTTTTATTTTTTAAAGCATATTATTATTTAATTTTGTATTCCTGAAACTTTAAAATTTAATTTTAAAATTTAAGAGAAATGTTTTGTAGAAAAATCCTTACAAATATAATTGTTTGTATTAAAGCAAATTTTAGAAGACTTCAGAATTAGATTTTCGCAACAGCAAAGCATCAAAGAAAGGCTTATATTTGTGCATTCACTGCGTTTTTACTGAATAAATTTAAATGATAACAAATTAACTTCAAATGTAAAGCCAAAATCGAATTTAAATATTACCGATCTCCTCTTTTATATGAAGCCGTGTTTGAATAATTAAAATGTAGTGAAAATACGCAAATGGATCTTGTACGTTGTTTGCTTTACTTTTATTCGTTTTCGATCCTCGAACTAGTATTTTGGAACAGAAAATGCATTAAAGAAAATGTCATTTATTCAGGCATGTTTATACTAGAATAATAAAATAACATGAGTAGAAGATTCTTACTCGCTTCCAATCTTTATTATATTTTCTCAACGTGAATGGAATTTTTAAATGATCGAGTTTCGAAGAAGTCGTGCGTCAAAACTTGTCAAGATCACTTAATGACGTAGACTTTAAAAGTCTGTATACATGTTGTTTAAATATAAGGGGGGAAGGAACTCAAAATCTAAGATTTCCAGCTTAAACTTGTCCCTACCCGTAAAGCATGGTGACGTCACTGCAACGTCGTTGTGAAGTTACATTATGGCTTTGTGACCATCGATTGTCGATGTGACGCCACGTGACGTCGATGTGAAGTCACAGTGACTAAACTGTGAAGTCGTTATGGCCGTTTTAGAGCTCTTTTGTGACGTTTCACAAAGTGGTCACAATGTGACAAATTTGTAAAAAAATGTGTCAATTGCGACCAATTTGATATTAACATTGTGACGAAACTATGACAAAAGCGACGATATTTAAACTGCCAGAAACATGTTTTTTTTAAGTAAATAACATGTTTTGAAGGATATTTATAAATTTCTAAAGATTTTTAAGAAAGTCACATCTCAGTGACAATGTGACGTCACTGAGTGGTGGCATTTTGGTCACAGATGTGATGTGACCAAAGTGACTCACAGTGACGTCGCTGTGACGTCACTGTGACCATGCATGCTATTAGGGTAAGACTTCAGTTATAAAACATTTTCTGTCTAACTTGTAAAGAAATTTACATAAAAACATGGCATGTGGAAAACATCTTGTCGAACATATTTTTAGAGATTATGGATAATTTAATAGTAAATCATTATTCTTATTTTAAAATTTTGGATTTTCTCACTCCTAGAACATCTAAATCCGTCAAAAAACAGAATTGAAAATATTCATGAATCCAATAGTTTCTTTTTTAATAGATAGAAGAAAGTAAAAATTCATAAAGTAGACATTTTTTTAACTTTTTAATTCTTTGTGTTTATGGCGTTTATAAATTTTCTAATTAACTTGCAGCCAAAACTCTTCTTTTGTTCTTAAAACATATTATTATTTAACTTTGTATTCCTGAAACTTTAAAATTTAATTTTTAAATTTAAGAGAAATGTTTAGTATAAAAGATTCTTACAAATATAATTATTTGTATTACTAGGGGGGGGCCACGCCCCCCTGCTCGCTATGCTCGCCAACCCCCCGCGTAATCGCTTCGCGGTTCCAAATTATTGGCTACCCCTGCTTGCTGCGCTCGCCAATACCCCATGGTATGAATAAGCAGTTGCAGACCTTTCAAATGATGTGTCACACGACTGTGTTGTAAAGAAATTAAAAATGTGCGCCCCTGGGGGGCAGAGTGGGAGTGACACACAAGACATCCATAAAATGAATAAGCAGTTGCAGACCTTTCAAATGATGTGTCACACAATTGGTGTTGGAAAGAAATTACAAAATGCGCCCCCTCTGAGGGCAGAGGGGGGGGGGTTACGCACAACATATCCATAATATGAATAAGTAGTTGCAGACCTTTCAAATGATGTGTCACACAACTGATGTTGTAAAGAAATTAAAAATGTGACCCCCGCTGGGGAGAGCAGAGTGGGGAGTGACACACAAGACATCCATAATATGAATAAGCAGTTGCAGACCTTTCAAATGATGTGTCACACAACTGGTGTTGTAAAGAAATTAAAAATGTGACCCCCGCTGGGGAGAGCAGAGTGTGGGGGTGACACACAAGACATCCATAATATGAATAAGCAGTTGCAGACCTTTCAAATCTTGTGTAACACGACTGGTGTTGTAAAGAAATTAAAAATGTGTCCCCCCTGGGGAGCAGAATGGGGGATAACACACAAGACATCCATTATATGAATAAGCATTTGCAAACCTCTCAAATGATGTATCAAACGACTGGTGTTGTAAGGAAATTAAAAATTTGGCGAAATATTACAGTTATCGCTAAGTTGGCGTCACTTTTGACGCTTTTTTTAATTTTCGCGCTTAATTTTGGTCGCCAAATTCGGCGATATATCGCCAAGTTGGCGACAAAGTTGGCGATTGTCGGCGATGGTAACCTTTCCTCTCTTTATGGTAACCCATACGGCGATGAATAGACGGAGCCCTTTCCTGATTGGTCTATTCGACTCATTGAAGGAGTAAACAACCCGGATTCGTTAGTTCCGGAAATCTTCCACATCAGCATCATTCCAGGAGTCATACCTTTTAAGGCTAGTTTTTTTTTACTATAGAAGAAAAGCAAATTTTAAAAGAACTTCAGAATTGGATTTTGGCAAGAGCAAAGCATCAAAGAAAGGCTTATATTTGTGCTTTTACTGCATGTTTACTGAATAAATTTAAACGATAACAAATTAACTTTGAATGTAAAGCCAAAATCGAATTTAAATATTACCGATCTCTTCTTTTATACGAAGCCGTGTTTGAATAATTAAAATGTAGTGAAAATACGCAAATGGATCTTGTATGTTGTTTGCTTTACTTTTATTCGTCTTCAATCAACAAACTGGTATTTTGGAACAGAAAATGCATGAAATAAAATGTCATTTATTCGGGAATAATAAAAGAACAGGAGAAGAAAATTCTTACTCGCTTCCAATCTTTATTATATTTTCGTAACTGAATGGAATTTTAAAAGATCGAGTTTCGAAGAAGTAGTGAGTCAAAATTTGTCAAGCTCACTTAATGACGTAGACTTTAAAAGTCACTATATATGTTGTTTAAATATAAAGGGGGTAGGGCACGCAAAATCTAACATTTTCAGCTTACACTTGCCGCTAAGACTTCAGTTGTAATACATTTTCTGTCTAATTTGAAAAGATATTAATATGAAAACACAGCATTTGGAAAACATCTTGTCGAAAATACTTTTAGAAATAACGAATAATTTAATGGTAAACAATTATTTTGTTTTTCACTTTAGGTTATTAAATTTTGTATGACAAAGAATAAATAAAACTGCGTAAAATGCTATTAAATTTTGGTGGCTTGGTCAATACTGGAAACCAACCTGTCAAAAGTCGCAAGACCAGCACATACTATATTGTAACCGACACATTCAATTTTAGATATTTTGTCAAATAAGGTACCCTGGGGTAATAACGCCACGTTAAGGTTCTACCAATTTTCACGGCTTAGTTTTAGATTGTATTTTTCAAACAAATATAGGATCTGATACAGCAACTCATTGACTATCTATATAAAATAAAATAATTTAACAGATATGTATTTGTAAAATGTAATGGCGTTTTTTCTTGACCAATGCTATTTCGCGTTAATACCCACCTATATGGGTAATAACGCCATGCAAACAAACCTGTAAAATAAGATAGAATAATGGCATGTAGATTGCCAAATTCTAAAAATACAAAATCTACAGCTCTAGAAATTGACAAATTGCAATCTAAGCTATTGAAAATGTACATTTTTTTGTGACTCTGAAAGAAAAAGAAAGCTGTGGTGGTGACGGGGGGGAGGAGGCAAAAGAATATCAGATTCTAAGCTACGTTTTGCTTAAAAATGACCATTTAAATAGAATTATTAGAAACATTGCACGGATTATTTCAATCAGTATTTATATTCCCATGTATGCATTCTATGCGATAGAAAATATTGATTTTTTTTGTGAAAGTGAAAGAAAAAGGAGAGAGGGGGAACTTCAACAGAATATAACACCCTGTGTCTCTCTTTGCTTAAAAAGTCTCGCTTAAATATTATTATAAGAAACATTGCACGGTTTTAACCATTCATAATGTAATATTTTAAACATGTGAAGTTTTATAATAACTAGAGTTATGTGTAATAAATATTTTTGTTAAACCTTAACTGCTGTTAGCGTCTCACATACCGCTGAATTTTTCAAGTTTCAGAGTTTAACTTGCAATTTTTAGTTTAACTATAGATACCGGGAAAATTTTGTTTCATTTGAAGTGCTATTACTATCTCTACAAACTTTTGAATAGCTGAATTTTATTTATAATTGTCCTGTATATAAGGTTCAATATAAAAATAATATTCTAAAAGTTAATTTAACATTTTATTCATCGTTAGATTAAGCGGTCTGACAGGCTGCTCACAGTAAGTTATGCGACAATTTTTGTCACAGCAGTTAAAGGTTAATACTAATAGTAATCTAGTAAATAGTTTTTAACCCATAACTCCACACTAATGTGGATTCTCCAAGCCTACAGTTAAATTGTCGACGTTTAAAAAAGCATGCTTTAATAAATTTTTAATAAATTGAATAAAATTTTTGATTAAAATATATTATCCCAAAGAGATCTCTTATTCAATTTTATACATAATTCATATGGTTATATATCATTATCTCTATATTAGCAACAAAATTAACCTTTAATTGCTGTTAGCAATCTGACTGAACACTGTACCCCCTCCCCCCTCCAAAAAAAATAGCGTTTAACTTGTATTTTCCAGTTCAACTATAGTTACAACTGAAATTCTCTTTCGTTTGGAGTTCTCGTAATATTATTAGAAATATTTGAATAAATTAAATTGAATTAGAATTAATTCTGTACAAAAAGTTTAGAGCAGGAACAGTATTCTATGATTTTTAATCATGGATCGCATTTTAACATTTAATTAATGTTACCGGTCTCGTAGACCACTATTTTTCTTTTAATTTTTTAGTTTAACTTGTAATTTTCAGTTTAACTGCAAACACTACCGAAATTTTGTTTCATTTGAAATTTTAGTACTATCACCAGAGACTAAATAGGTGAATATTAAGTATAATACACTTGTATAAAAAGTTTAGTTCAAAAACACAATCCTATGAGTTATTCCCGCCTTTTATTCATCTTTCAATTTTGTGGTCTCACAAACCGCATCACATTCATACGTTACAATTTCTGTCACATCAGTTAAAGGTTAAATTTATAAAGTTTTAAAAAACCGAACGCTGAGAAGGCGGACAGTTAAAATTTCGAACTCAATTGAACAATCGAGTGGAAATTTAATAGAAACCTGATTTTGAAGATGTTCGAATTTGAATCTCAAAAACATTTTGATATAGTTTTATTTAAAAGAGTTAAAAATTATTTTTTACATTAGTAAAAAAAAAAAATAACAGTATAATAAAAAATAAAATATAGAGATTATTTTTAAGTATTGGGCACCCCTCCTTAATCTTACCATTTCAACAATGATGATAATGCTGTCCCATATTAATATATAAACCCCCTTCGGATATAGTTCGGCCACTGTTGGGAATCAACCGGGGTAATAACGCCAATCCCTGGCGTTATTACCTCGGGATACTTATTGCGCAGTAAATCCTTAACTACAAATTATCTCGAGAAGATATCCAAAATCTTCTAGAACAATTTGAAAGTACATGAAATACACTACAAATTTATGTAATAAACAAAGTATTTTTGGATAAAAAGTGTAGTCTTCAGATCAAAAACCTTATCTCGCAAATTTTAGATCAAGCGTTAATTTTAGTTGCTTGTAAAAACAATAAGATTTAAAAATGAAACAAATTAACTTGAAGCTGTTTTTTGCGATTTATATGACTCAAAACCCTTCTGCGCAGACCACATGGGTGTCATTTACCTGATTATTTCATAATTATGCAAAATATAAGCACTTGGCGTTATTACCCCGCCTGGCGTTATTACCCCAGGGTACCTTATTTAAAGATATAGTTTTCTGAATCTTCTGAAACTCTAGGAATATAAAGAATATAATTGACCTCATATTTATCAACATCGATTTAATAACAAGAATAATTAGAAGGTCAACAAATATTTAAAGGAAAAATAATGATATTTGTTATCATCCTATTAAATAAAATGAACGAAATTATCTATTGGAACAGGATACGAATAAATGGATATTGTATAATATATGTATTCATTTGTGTAAGAATAACCTGTATATTCGTAGAGGTATAGAAAATGGCTATAGTACTTGGAGCTACCTATTGTTTCACTCCATTGAACAAATTGATTGAATTGAACTCCATTGAGTTTGAAACAGCCACCTGAATTCTAAACCGGTCACTCTTGAAAGGGCTTAAAAAAATAAAGATTCAGATATACAGCTGCATATACTCCATTCATCATATAAGTTGATTTTAGAGATAACTGTCTAAATTATTCTTTCGATAATGCCGGAGAAAGATCATTCATTAAAATGAAGTTACATCCGAATAATCGTAAAATTACATGTCCTATTGCTCATAAACAAGAAAAATGAGGTAACTCAAAATTAGTATTGTTCACATTAGAAAAAAAGATTTGCATGTTGTTACTTTAGCATAAAATCAGAACACTGAACTCTCCTACTTTAAAACCCTTAATGAATTAAAACGCATAAATGATTAAAGAAAGGATTGGGTTATTTTACCTCCAGACACAATTTGATTTCCTTCTGTAGTGAAAAATGGACATAAAACGTAATCTAGCGGTTTTACTACATTTATGCCACTTTTCCTGAAGAAAGATGCAGCTAAATCAAGTCTATTAATGCACTAAACTCTAAAATTATTTTTTTTAGAATTAGGTCACCTGTCGTGCAGGTTACGGATATATGGATATATTATCTCACTCTAACAGCTCCATGGAATTCCTCCATTGAAGACAATAAAGACAACTCTCCTTCTAAACAAATTTACAACCCAAAACGCAATTTTCTTTATAAATATATTTTTCGATAACATTGATGTATAATTTGCTTCTGCACACCGCTAAAAAAGATCTGTGAAATTTTAGGAAATCTACTGGTAACTATTTATTTTAGGTCATATGAAAAATTACAGAGATTTGAGTAAGAGAGATTCTGCTAAATAATAGGTAAATCATCCTTTAAATTTGCTATAGACTCTGTGAATGTATTTAGTTTATTTATAATGATAACAGACTAAATTATTTTTCGAAATTAATTAATTTTTGAATTAAGAAACAATGGAATTTTCAGAGTGAATTTCAAATACAGTAAAAATTAATATTTATGATATATATTTCTAGGCAATCCGCGTCCTCTGAGTTGGAGACGATTACTTGCTGACTGCGCTATAGTAGTTCTTACTACTATATACAAAGGATGTCTTTTATGATTCAGTAGAAAATACTCTTAATTTACTTGTATTAACCATTTGGAAAATGATTGTTGCTTTCAGTCCAGAAATATCTGAAGCCTTCTGAAGTACTTACGATATCCGCATTTTTATTCGTTTTCTGATTGGTCCAGGAATATTAATGTTTAATCTATAGTGTACGTAACATATGACTCTGTTATTACGTAAGCCCAGTTTTGATCATCATAAAAATGATAGTTTATTTCCCTTTACTTTCAACATGTATACAATATTCTGTTAGCACACTGGCAACATTATTAAAATCTTCACAAAAATTAATAACTCTAAAGAGATTGAGATGCAGCTTTTAAACAGATTCCATTTAAAAGTACATTTTTGCCCCTATACGACGGTTTAAAAATTCAAAATGCGCGATGCTTTAAAGCTTGAAAATTTGCAGTACCGAAAATTGTATAGCGGAAACTTCATTTAAAAATTGACAGTGATGCCATTCGCCGACGGACGTATACGTTAAGCACATACATGTTTGTTCTTTAAAATATAGGCAGATAGATATATCTATATAAGAAATTGCATGAATTGCGAAAGGAAGAAACACTATCACCTCTTTATTTTGTTTAAAAAAAAAAAAAAAAAAAAAAAAAAAAAAAAAAAAAAAAAAAAAAAAACTTTTTTTAGTAAAATGATTGTATAAATTATAATCTTTTTGAGGTGTTTCAAATTCATTAAACTTTAACCTTCCCAGTCCTTATGTTTCTTGTAGGAGACACTAAATAACATCTTTTACATTAATTTAATTACTTCTAAAATTGTTAAAATAAATTCTAAACTTCATAAATAAATGCATGCATATTATAAGAACTGATATATCTGCTGATACATCTTTGGAGATATTTTATAGTAATTATAAACTCGTTTTTGTGGCCTTTGGTGATATCTGTCTCATAATCTAAGAACCGACCGCCAAAACCCTAAGCCATCGAACACAAGAAAAATTACTTTAATTTACGGAAAATTAGTAATACGGATATCTAATAATACATGTCTGCCGGAAGCGAAGTAATGCATAAACCAAAAATTGATATTACAAGTAGTTCACTCGTAGACTTAGCATTAATGTTTTCCTGCACCCAATTTTCCATGTTTTCATACTTTTTACTGCACGGCAAACACAGTGTTAAACGTACGTGTGGACCATTAGTGGTATCGATTTTTTGTTTTATGCACCACTTCGCTTCCGGAAGACATGGATAATTAAATTCCCCTATTACTACTCTTCCATAAAATAAAAGATTATTTCTTGTGCTCGATGACATAAGGTTTTGTGCTGTCAGCTCTTGGTCTATCAGGACTAAAGAGAAAAAATGTAAAATAAACCTGTATTGTTTACAAAAAGTGATGGACTTTTTTTAAAACATAGAATACATTTAGAAGTCTTAAATTTTAGTCTCTGAAGAAATCATTTTCTAAATGGCTATTGTAATTTGTTAAATTAATTTTTTTTAACTTTTTATGAGTACTAAGCTTTATGCACATGTGCACATGATACATGAAACAATAAAGAGCAATTGTTGATAAAAATCCTTGGTAAATCCGCAAAAACGAATTTTCCCATTCTAAAATAGTCTAAGATCTAAATAACAATTTTTAATCAAATTTCTTCATTAATATTTCTAATAAAAATGTAAAAGAATTTTAAAAGTGTACATTTTAAATTAAATCTTTTAACAAAAGAAATCTTTTGAATGAAGACATTGTAATACCTACACTGAATTTGTTATGAGAAAATGAAAATGTACGTAAAATGTGACCAAAAACTCAATTCAATGTATTTGACTGAGAACTAGCGAAAATTTACAGTATAATTTTCGCTATTGTCTCTTTTTTCTGTATTTTGAAAGAAATTTTTAGCAGCATATATCAAAGTAAGACCTGAGTTCTTCTCCAAAATTTATTTTTTTACGAACCATTATTAAATAATTTAAGACATATCTCTTACACAGATCAGCTTGGTACTCTTTTTTTTTACATTTTAGGGTTTTCCAAAACACGTAAAAACTGATTCTACCTTAACTTTCAAAAAAAATTTCTCATTATTATAAATTTTTTATACCTAAATACCTTTATAAATTAAGCATGGGAAGCATTAATCTGGCACACATACTTGATGCTATCATTAGTTTCAAAGCTAACTTCGCTTTTTAACCAAAACAAAATATAACGGCCCAGTTCACAGTCGTATATTTAGACGTTGATAAACCGATGTACAAAAGTAAAAGTCAAAGAATGCGACGTATATATATGTGTATGTATGCGTGTGCTTTTTCTTGTATTAAGTATTTGTTTAGTTACATGAATGTACGTGTATATAGTAATATACAGATATGATGTATTTTCCATAGAAAAATCAGTATCTCACATACTCTCGTGTAATATATGAATGTACAAGCATATAAAATTATACACATATGATATAACTTTTATGGAAAAATCAATACTCCACATACGCTACCAAAAACTTTCTATCAAACGAAAGAACTATTTTTCCTGTAAAAAGATTAAAAACTGCACCATAGAAATTATAAAGTACCGATACAATGTAATATAAAATCTTGAACATTTCAAATGCAAAATGTCTCTCGATAAAATTTATACTGAATATTTTACTGGATGTTACCTAAATTTATGATCTAATTCCAGAAGATATCCCAAAACTATTTAGAGTCACACAGACTCTCCTTGTTTTTAAACAAAATCAAACCATTCAATTTATTGTGATTAACTTTGAAAAACTGAAGATATTATGAGAATCAAGTAGATTTTTAGTATAATTTTAAATTTTTAATTATTTTGTGGAATATAATAAGGTTTTAAATAAAAATTTAAAGCATACTTCAAGTAATTTAAAAATTTCGTCAATATAAAGCTATTCGTTAAGAGCCCACACTAGTCACACGTCAAGTCAAATCAAGATGGCCGACTCTCTTTTTCAGTTCATTCAAAGGATGGGCTAAAATTGAAATGATTGACATGTAATCATCCAATTAGGAAATAGAATTTTCTTAACCAATCATCTGTGACGATTTTTTTCCTCAAAGGCGTGTTTTCTAGCGGTTTCTTCACTAAAGGATTTTTTCAACAGTCTTCCCATTACTTTGACTACATTCGATGATTTCAAGTTTATAAAAGTTGTAAAAGAATTTCAATCTGTTTAGTTTTAACGTCCCAAAATTAAACGGTTTGATTTTCAGAAAATAAATGAGTTATAAATTTAGATAGATTGCTGTAAAATAAAAACTGTTTTAGTTATTTAACGCAATTACAAAAATAAATAAATAAATAAAATAAAAATTAATAAATATTGAATGGGGGAGGGACATCAGGTACAAGTACTTTAAATAACTATTTTTTTTTTTTTTGGGGGGGGGGGGATTGTTTTTAGAATACGAAACTTATCAAGAGACTAATGTAAGATAAATAGCACTGAAGGTTAAAAATAAGATCTTTATAAAATTATGAGTAAAATATTTAGACAAATTTAAATACTTTAAACATTTGTATATTTTTGCGTAAAAGGAAACAGCAAGGGAGAACGGGAAATAGAAATTTTGAGGAAAGGAGGTATAGGTGTTAATCCCAGCCTAGTCGTCCTTTATAGACATAACACACAATTTCCTATTGTTAGTAGTAACAAATGTGACAGAAAAAGCGTTGCAAATTTTAAAAAAATGTGTGACGTTAGGTCAGTAGGGCAAATATTTTGTCAAAATTTCAGGTGGAAGGATATTTAGATTTTTGATGATTTTTACAAGCATTACATAAATACCGCAAGGAGCTCTAACAAATTTTGAGTCCTGTGAAGGGAGGATGCAGGGAGTTTATAAGATGACTTGTCTTATTTACACGACTAAATATTAAAAAATAATATTAGAAATTAATAAACAGGAAGACGAATTTTTGTATGCTTTGCAAGTAAAGATATAAATAAAACGTCAATTTTGGTGGGTGAAGAGTAAAATTATATGATTGATTATTTATTATTACAATAAAAATTTTAGAAAAATCGGAGACTTTTAAGGTTTAAAATTTGAAAGGCTGAGGGAAAAAAGAAATAAGCACATTATTTATTTATTTATTTATTTTCGTGTGTGTGTGGAGGGAGAGATGTTTATCATATGACTTATTATTTATTTTCCTTTCAAAATATTTATAAATCGGTTTAAAAAATAATAAAAATGGAAATATTTAAAGAACTAAATTTTCTGCACTTAATAAAAGGAAGGGAGTGATAAAACCCAATTTCATTCGTGGGGGGAGAGGAATTTTTGTTATTGATTTTTTATTGTTACAATAAAGTGACTTATAAGCTACAAATATGGGTATTGTGGGATAGGGTACAAAACGACGAAGTGATATTTTCGAAAAGTGCAATTTAAAAGACTGTGGCAGGTTAAAATGCGAAGCGAAATTTTGATATAAAGGAAGGCTAAGAGCTTATCTGGAGAGTCCTCAAGTGGGGGGGGGCGATTTTAGAAATTTGGGAACTCCAGTCTGATGCATGGGTCGGACTCAGTTTTTTAATGCGGTCGTGTTACGTCTACTTTTTTGCTGTGGGACGGGTTTGGGTCCGGTTGGCTTAAATTTTTATCTCCTTGCCGAGTTAATTTCTACTTGGGTCGGGTTGACTTGTACTCTTTGCTGCTGTTAGAGTTAATTTCTGATTTTTTGCAATTTGGTCGGGTTTGGGTCTGGAAGACTGCTACATTTTCTGATTGGTCGGGTTAACTTTTACTTTTTCACTGTGCTTAGAGCATTTGGGGCAGTTTAGGATTTGGTTTTAATTTTGCGAGAAGGTTTCGGGTTGACCCAAATCGATTGGGGTTAGTCCTTTGATAAAATTTTCGTTCTTTTTCGCAATTTTTGAACGAAATGTGCGTGTGTTTCATGATCCTTTGAAGAAATTCGTGTTTTCTCCGCTATCATTTCACAAAATTTGATGTCCGTTTCGCTTCAATTTTTAGCTGCTGGTCGGATTAATTTTTACTTTTTGTTGTGGGTCGCGTTTGGATCCGGTTAGCTTCTACTGTTTTCGGCGGATCAAGTTAATTTCTGATTTTTTGCGTCGGGTCGGGTCTGGGTCCGGTTAACAACTCTATTTTGCAAATGGTCGGCTTGACTTTTACTTTTTAGCTGCGCTTAGCTCATCGGGCCAAATTGTCTTAACATTTTGGATTTAAGTCAGTTACAGATTCGGTACAGATTCACTCTTGCGGATTGAGCCCAGTAAATGATTGACTTCAGTTTTGATCGCGATCCTTTGAAAAAATTTGCGTTTTTCCGTGATCGTTTAACGAAATTCGCTTTTATGCGTGAACGGGATACTTTGAAGAAATTCACCGTTATCACCGTGATACCTTCGCAAAACTTGAGGGTTTTTTGCGACCATTTGATAAAATGCGTGTTTCTTTTGCAGCCTTTAACAAAATTCGCATTTCTTTAATGAAGTTTGCCCTTATTTGCAGCTATATGATGAATTTCGCGTTTTCTCTATTTTATAATTTATACGGTTAACAAGTAAAAATGTTTTCAATCCAATTTAGGCTCGTGGGAAAAAAATTTGAGAAGTGTACGGCTCGCTTTCAAGCCAGTAATGTTTATCATACTATCTAAATGAGAGTTGTACCGAAAGTTTATCTCCTCGGGTTGAGGTCGGGACAGTAATGTTTATCATACTCCCTAGATAAGAGACGGACCGAATATTTAGCTTTTATCCCGGGACGAGCCACGACCTGGAAATTTTGTTCAATGCAAACTTCTAAGAAAAATGATATCCAGACCAGGCTCGGTCTGGAAGAAAAAGAAGCCTGTCACCACCCGAATCTCCAAAAAAAAAAGGAAGATCAGGACAGGAACCGATTCAAAATGAGAGAAAACCTTACCCAGTCCAAGTCTCGTGGACTTTAACTGGCGCGACCTGTGCCAGGCCGTGACGGGCTCGAACTTCGCCCCAAGTTATTTCTCGTGAGAATGCATAATGTTACATTGTAAACCCTTTATTAGCCCAAGGGGAGGGGACTTCGCGCTTTTCCCTCACCCCTTAGAACCGCCACAGCATTCGGGCTGTGTCGATCCCAGATCGACCGTTTAGACTTTATACCAGATGCAGCCTGGGCTTAAAAAAATTTTCCCGTGTATACCTCTAGTGGGAAGGAAGTCCACGCCAGACCCAACCTGGAAAAAACAGTGTGGCTCGATCCAGCTCTGCAGCAAAAAATAAGCCCCGTCCCGACCTGGTTTTGAAAGTGCGAAAACCTGACCTTCTCCCAGTATAATAAATTAAAGTTGGCGCCACCCGACCGGGGTCGCACCGGTCTAGAGTTTAGGACACAACAATTTTTCTGTACGGGCATCTAATGTCGTTCTGCAGATCATTTATTGGGACGTTAGGCCCTGCTCGATATTCCTGGAAAAAATATGGCCCGAAATCGGCCCGAAAACATTAGTGACTAGGCCCGGCCCGAATCACAAATAAAGATCTAGCTCGGACCAGCCCGAATGCCGTTAATGGAAATCGGCGCGAACCCGGCCCGCGGGACGTGCTCAGGCTTCACACCGAGGCCTGCCCCGTTCAGATCTCTAAAGTGAGTACAAAGGAGGAAGGTAAAAAAAAATATAGAACATTCTGCCTATCTGATTAGCCGTTTTAGATAAGAACCAGAAATTCAGGATACCAAACTTCTTAAAAATATAATTAAATAGTTATTATAGCGGCTTTAGAAATTCCTTCCCTAAGAAATAAATGTGTGTGTGTAGGGGGGAAGGGTGAAAATTGTAACACATTTTGTCATACCAACAGCACTTTTAAGTATAAACAGGAAAATAAGAATAATAAAGCAACTAAAAATATATTTCAATTTAATATTTCAGTGATTTTATTCCTTTTGTGTCTATTAAATCATCAACATCGACTTTGAACTGGATAACGTAAGATTATACGAATAAGGCTGCAATTATGGTTATATGATTAGATATTTAAGAAAATGTTTATTTTATTTCACATTTGCTAGATATATTTCGTTGGATTTGCGATTCTTTAGAAAAACCGACCCAGCGTAACGGGTGAGGGCTACTAGTTGGCTTTTACGGCCTTTAAAAAGAATAGTAAACTTAACGCTCCATTAATTACTTATGCAATTTATTATACCAAATTAAATTTCTGAAGATTGCCATAAATATACACAGTCTATTATTTTCACAAAAATATTCCTCTTGGATATGGTGTGTGTATTTGGTGTATTTTTTGTCGTCCGATTATCTGCACTAGGGATATAGGACCAGGGGGAGTGCCCTTCGTGGGGGTCTTTCTAAGGGAACCTAACCCGTATTCAAGCAAAGTTCGAAGAAAACCACGAAAACTCTGAACGGTTAGGCCGACAGCCGCGATTGGGTTCGAACCCAGCACCTGCCGTCTACCAGTTGAGAAGTCCGTACCTCTCGGCCACTGGTGGGGCTTTTGGACATGGACTGGAAAGAAATTTCTTGAATCTAGTGAAACAGTACGTCAAGGTTTCATTTGTGAAAATACTCTTCAATCATTTTTCAGTAGTAATTTATTGAAATTTAAAAAATAGATTATAGGAAAAATAAGTCAGCATTTGGAAATAAACCATATAAGCCCTTTACAATCGATGGACAAATATCTACAAATTTTTCGCATTGTAACACCGTAATGAAAAAGATTCTGTGTCATCCAACCAACCTACCAAGATTCGATATTTAAAGATAGCGCGGTCAGTTTCAAGAAAATAGGTTGACGTACGAGTGGAGACGAGATTAGAATCAATCGTAGAGTATTGGCCGTTATTGCTAAAATTTTTACCAAAATCTTTCGTAATTTTGGTCTTTCTAATTATGGTAAAACTATAAAAAGCATATTACTAGAAGTTTAATATCTGAGCTATTATTGTGCGTTTTTTTCCTTCTGAATTTTGCTAATATGGATTTCATTTGGCTGTAAAAGACACACACCTCGATCATTTTCCGAATGATTGAAAAATGACAAACGAACTCCTCCAATTAGCAAATGGAATATTCTTGTAGCGTGATTTTTTTTTCACGTTACGCAGTTAAAAGAAGAATTTTGAAAGAAGCGAAATTATTATGTACAAATATATTAAAATAACTGTATTTTGGAAAATTCTTTGCAGAACTCGAGATTTATCAAGAGAATTACATAAGCTAAATGATATTAAAGTATAAGATAGGACCTTCATGAAATGAGGAAAAAAATATTTAACAAATTAAACGATTTTAAACATTGCATATTTTATACTGTAGAATAAGCAGGAGGGGGGGGGGGTCGTCAAACGGGAAACATAAATTTCGAAGAAAGGAGGTGTAGATCGAAACCCCAGCATATTCATTTATGGGGCTGTTCATAAATGATGCCACACATTTGTCCAATATTTTTAACCCCCTCTCTCCCATTTGTCACATGTCACGCTATATTACGTATACATATACTTGTAGTTCAGGAACACAGCACTATGTTATAGATCGTATTTCAAATTTTGTTTAAAACAATGACTTTTACGTATATAACTATAAAAATAATTATAGTACGAAAGCAACCCATTTTCCATGTTTGTCGAACAATTTCTAACTTGTTTGATTATCAAACCCCAGTAGAAGGACAATCGAGAATCGGTGTCACATTGAAATTTTTTAAATGTTAGACCTGTAAAGAACATCACCATGATTATTTGATACTACCTGGTTTAGGTAGATTTTGTGAGAAATACTATGTATACTATATCGTAAGATATAAAAGGGGGGGAGGGAATAAAAAGCATTTTTTTTAAATTTATTTATTTTGAGGCCAATGGAAGAAATTTATTAGATGACTTACTTTACATGAGTAAAGATGAACAAATATGGCTAAAAACATAATAAAGAGATTTAAAGATTAAATTTTATATGCTTGGTAAGGAGAATAGAAAGAAAACATCATTTTTGGTGGGGTTGAGAGTAAAAATATATGTCTGATTATTTATTATTACAGTAAAAGTTTTAGAAAAATCAATGACTTTAAAAGTTTAAAATTTGCGAGTTGAGGGGGAAAAGGAAACAAGCAGATTTATTATTTATTTACTTCGGTGTGTGTTGGGGGGAGGGGAGAAGTTTATTAGATGACTTGTTATTTATTTGCCTTTCAAAACATTTACAAATACGTTTAAAAAAAGATTAAGATGTAAGAAAATTTTAATGAATATGTTTTAGGCACTTAGTAATAGAGTGAGAGGGATAAATCCCAATTTCAGTTAGAAAGAAGGAATGTTTGTGATCGATTGTTTATTGTTAGAACAAAGTGACTAAATTTTGTAAATATGGGTAAAGTGAGATAGACAGCAAAATGGCGAAGTGATACTTCTGGAAGGGGTAATATTGAAGGTTGTGATGAGAGCAAAAGAAGGGAACGAAATTTTGATAATAAGGGGAGGCAAGGGTTATATAGATTATTTTTTCTAAATCAAAATTTCGGAGAATTCAGATTTTCACCTTCAGTTAATAAATAATTAAGGACTTAGATATTTTTAAGGATTTTTTCAAATTCTGCATAAAACTAAGTTTTTTTAAGGAGCAAAAATTACTTTTGAAAAAGTAAATACGTTTTAAAAAATTCAAGAAACATAAGAAACGTGTAGGATCAATAAAAATTATTCCGCTACATTATGGTCTATGTGGACAAATCATTTGTGATGTTTTTAAGAGCGTCATCCTAATTTAAATGTAATGAAATTCATATAGGGTAGATGTGCCAGTAATGGAACACCTTCCAGTAATGGGCCACCTCGCACTTTTTGGTTTATAAAAAAAATAATAAATAACAGTTAAGCTTTTATTATTTTTTTCTGAACTCCACCTTGCATGCTTTATAAGCTGGATTAATATTTTACACTTTTTGTCAAGACAATTAGGAAGCAGAAAAGAAAGTTTCACAGTTTTTCTGTTTTTCACTGAAAATTTTAATGAACATGCTAAGAACTGACTTTACTTACTTAGTTTATATCTTTTTTATTTTTCCGTAAAAATTGAATGTTTCTGTTTGGTTAGGAATATAAAACATTGAATTTAATATACCAATGGCCATTTACAAAATTTTATTTATTTTTAAGATTTTAGGAGGGGTGGTCCATTACTGGATTGCTTATTTCAAGATTTTCCAGTAATGGACCACCCAAGTAACCAATACAAAAAGTGTAATTTCAGTAGAGATAAAATATTTTGATTTAATTGAAAAGCTAAATAATCAAATTTAATACTTGAATTTTACCTATTATAAAGGCAATTTCTTTATAAATAGTTGTTTTTAAAATGTCATCCAAAATTGGTACAAAAAACAAGCAGAAAATTTGACAAAATCTAGATGTGCCGTTACAAAAGAGGTTGTTTTAAGTTGGTTTAGGAATGGAAAATCATATTAGGAAGATGATATTATTAATATTTTCTTCCAAATTCTAAAGCATACAGAGAGAATTTTCAATGGCGTTAAAAGGGGATTTCTTTTGTGCTCTTAAAACAGGGAAAATTTTGAGACCAAAATCAATTAAAGATGTGTATTATGTAGTACCGAATAGCGAAAAAGAACAAATCACTGTTATGGGATGTTTTTCAGCAAATAGTGAGATTGTTCCATTGATAATATATCCATATAAGCATCTCTGAAGGGAAATTGTGGAATCAATCTGTGCTAAAATGATTGACTATATGATTATCTGAAAATGGTTGGGTAGTGCAAGAACATGTATCATTTTAAATGCATTCTAAAATTACATATTGAATAGTTTGGACTATCAGAAAGGGATGATAAAATTGAAGATTTGTTATTTATATTTCATATTTACACAGCACATCATTTAGATAATGATATGAATGAAGATTGGAGACCTTTTTTAATGCCTTATTTTATCTAAACTTGATTTCAGTAAAACATTGTCTTTATCGTATAAAGCCTTTAAATTTAAATACTTTGTTTTATATCTTAACAATATAAATCCTTTAATGTAATAAACAGTTAATAATATCATTAATATTTTGTTTTATATCCACATTATAAATAATTGATTATAATAAATTCATAACTTAAATTTAAATATTTTGTTTTATGTTTTTTTCAATATAAATCCTTTAATGTAATGAATTTATAACTTAAGTTTTAATATTTTGTTTTATTAGCATGCTTTCATTAAGTTCTGGAGCAAAATAGAATTGAAAAATCAATTATCTGTTATTTTTTATAGGGTGGCCCATTACTGGAACATAGGCGGTCCATTACTGGAACATAGGTGGTCCATTACTGGGCTTTTGGGTGTTTAGACATATTTCTATCATTTAAAATTAAATTTTTATTTCTATTGGGAAGTGTAACTATGGGATTAGTTAAATATTGTTGAAAGAGTAATATAATATGATAAAAATTGGAATACAAGAATTACAATTATTAATAAAAAATTACTTTTCAGAGAAATTCCTTAAGGGGGTCCATTACTGGCACATCTACCCTATACTACTGAGGTACTCTTGAAGATAGTTATTAAAAAACATCATAGGTATAGCACTTATAGTATACGCACAGAGGATCTCCATAGTAATCTATTACATTATAATCTAAAAATCTTTCGCGATGTATTGTTGTAATAATGTTACGCATTTACAAACAATTAAATTGATACAAACTTCTGAGATGGACTAAACAATGCTTGCGGTATAATATTTGGTGAAAAGCATTTACTCATTCAATTACAGAGTTACAAAAATGATTTCGGTTGTAAAATGCTCTTCGGAGAAAAACTGTTTCTAGCGTATTTAATTTATGTTCACTACTTCGAACATCAAATGCAATGAAATGCTGTTTCTTGTATACTCTCTGTTAAAAAAAAAAATCCATAAATACATTCTATTTGTATACTTAATCAAATTAAACTTGGTGAAATTGGTCATCTGTTCCCCGCCGCCCCCGCTTTTTTTATCACTTACAAAGTCTCTTCTTCTACACTGTTCGTTTTTTTTTTTCAAAGGAAGATACCGCACAGTCAATCTAGCTTTATCAATGTTACAGTGTTTTACGGTTAAGTTTTCTTTCTAATTTTATTATTCATTGCAGAAGAATGTAATAATTCCCACGAACCATCTGTCGACATAAAGTTGGCAAAAAAATTATTTGTACACGCTAAAATGTTTAATTTTTAACTAAATAAAAACAGATATTTTGTCAAAAATAGTTTTAATACAGTCTGTTTACCGTGCGTTTTAAAATACACAACAGATAATTTCGATAAAGATGTAAAATAATTTTATAATAGGAAAAGTTTAAAAATTTCTTGCAAAAAAGTATTTGTACATTTCTCCATCCTGATATGTACTGTGTTTTATAGTGTTTATGGTTCAAAGGACTACTTATACAGAAGCTGTTAATAATTTTTAACTTCATATTATATTTTTCTGACATTTAATCTAATTTGCTCTTGAAGTAATTGACAATAGAACCTAAAACTAGAGAGGTACCTCTATATATATGAAATCCTATTATTGAGCATAATAAAAATTGAAACTTGCAACAAGAATTTGTAAAAGCTATTAAATTACCATGTACAACTATTGGATGCATAGTGAGAAATTATGAATAAATTGGATGCATCGAAATTCAATGAAAACCAGGAGTTCTCAGCAAACGTTAGTTTGCTGAGAATGAAATGAATCAGGGAAATGAGGGAAAATGAATGAATGAGGGAAAAAAGGAGTTTTGTTAGAAAAGCTTTAAAAAATCCTATGCGTTCGGTTCAAAAATTTGCTGCAACATCTTCTCGCATCAGAGTAATACCTCAAACAATAAGAAATATTCTTCTCAATGCAGATTTAAAAGGAAGAACCCCAAGGAAAAATCCATTTATCAGCGAAACAAATAGGCGAAAACGCATAGTATTCGCTTTCGAATACAGATATAAATCATTGGATTTTTGGAAAACAGTAATTTTTTCTGATGAGGGAAAATTCGAAATTTTCTTACCACCAAGCATTCGAAAAAATTGGCGTAAAAATAAAACTGTTCTAGATCCAAAACGTATACTTCAAACTATCAAGCATGGTGGGGGGAATATTATGGTTTTGGGGTGTATAGCTTCTAATGGAGCAGGACATTTAAAATTTATTGACAATGGAAGGACAGCTTTAACATACATTGATGTGTCGCGGCATAATTTATTAAACCGTGCTAAGAAATTATGCGTAAAGGAAGCTTTTCTCTTTCTGCAGGATAACGACCAAAGCATACTGCTGTGATCACCAGCACATGGTTACTACAATACTGGAAGACGATTGGTAACTCCTCTAAAATCTCTAGACTTGAATCCAATAGAAATTTTGTGGGTGCTATTGGATGCAAAAATCCGAAAAAAAAATATGTATCAGTAAAAAACTGTTTCAAAGAAGCTCTTATTGTGTCCTGGAATAACATTAATCAAACCGCTACAAAAAAGTTGGTGGAATCAATGTCACCCCATCTAGAATTAGTCATAAACGCTAAATGAATTCACACAAAATAATAATTTGTATCATTTTACTAAATTTTCATTAATTATATTACATTAATATAGTGTACAAATACTTTTTTTGCATTATATTTTTGTATATTTGTTTATTATAATGTGAAAAATCGATTCGTTTAATTTTGGTTTTGCTTCTATAACATTATAATGCATTAAATTAATGTATTACAGTATTTTTTGCTTAAATCTTTTGTTTAATTTCATTATAATTTTAAAAAAAATGAAGTGTACAAATACTTTTTTTGCCAACTGTATAAAAAGCTAAAGTGTGATTCAATAGCAAGATTTCAATACGATGAATACCAGAAGTGATGGTGAGATCGCCCCCCCCCCCCTTTAAGCCTAATGAAGGGTCTGCAAAATGGTATTAGATGTCCACAGGATAAATGAATCGTATTTAAGATTGAGAAAGTGCGACCTGACCGAACTCGACCAAGCAGCCGCAGTCCGGATCGGGCCGCGCCAGTTTTAATTCATGAGACAAGGTTTGGGTCAGGTCTAGAGATCTGCACGGGCCGGACCAGGCTGGCAAAATATTTCCGAATTTTAAATTAGACCAGCAACAAAAAAAAAAAAAAAAAAAAAAAAATATGAGATGGCCATACGGGCCGGGTCGATAAAAAAAAAAAAAAAAAAAATAACGGGCCTGCCGTCCTATTATAAAGATTTCGGCAAAAACGCTAAAATGTGAACTATTTTCAATGAATATGGGTTTAACGAGCGTAAATCTGTGTCAGACTCGATACTAGTTTGACAAAATCAATACAGAAATGTAACTTTTATAGCGTAGAGATCGGCATCGGACAGTTACTTTTTTTTTTATAGGGGTTTAATAATTTTTTGGCAAACTGGAGCCGGGCCAAGGTCAGGCTTGCACTGTTTTTCTACATATAAGCGAGATGGGTCATAACTAGACTTAATTGTTCATGAAACGTGTTTGGCAGATAAGATGATTTGTAAAAAGTATTAGAAGGGAGAAAGAATTTCTGTTAACGTACCCTTTGGGAATATACTGCTTGGTGTTGCTTAAATTCATTACTCAACAACATGAAAGTTTGACACATTTTCTGACTAATTTTAACTGTAAAGGTACAAAATTGACAAGCCTGACTTTGAAGAGATTTGGAATCGAATAGTACATTTTATTTTTGTTAATTAAGATATTTGTATATAGGGTAACATCCCCAGTAATTGGCATGCACCAGTGATTGGCACATCCTACAAACATGTCCTAAAATAAGATTTATATCCAGTCTTTTAAAAATGCAAGATCATGTACCAGTTATATGCTCATTTACGTTAAAGATTATAACATTGATTTATGCTACTAGATGATAATAGTGCCTAGGAAAAAGAAACAATTATGGCTTGTATCAAATTAGCCATTTTTGTTGCAAATGCTTCTTCATTGACTTAAGGAGGGCATGCTTTTCAATTAATTATTATCTGATTTATAATGGATTTTAAATTTTAATTGACAACAGTTTTGTTTAGTTAAAAAGGGTTACTTTAATTGTGTAAAAGTATTTTCGACACAAATATTTGGATTTCTGAATTAATGATAGATGCCAATTAATGGTGCTTCAAATTTGCTAGTTCCAAGTAATTGGCACCTATTCCAATTACAAGGAATTAGCAAGTAATTTGAGATTAAAACACTTATTTTGTAAGTGCTTTTAAAGTTATAGACTAATTTTGTTTATCATTTGTTTTTATTTGAAAATGTGGAATATTATCAATAATTGGAATCCATTAAAGCTTCATATGACAATTACTGGGGACAGCATGACAATTACTGGGTATTAATATAAGTATATTGTATTGTTTTAAAGTGTTCACATTTCAGACTAATATGCTGATTTCTTACTCTCAAAAACCTGAAATATGGCATCTTCATCTACAGTAAATTCATTTAAAGCTATTGAACCCAATGCAAAATGTGAAGTTTTTTTTAAATATAAACATGTGCCAATTACTGGATCACAAGGTGTCATTCATTGGTGCTCTAGGTGCCAATTACTGGTGATTTCAGCAACTTTTTATAAATATATTTTTATAAAAATACTTAAAATTTTTTTTTTCCTTTTAGTGGGAAAAATAGATGCACAGATATGCATTCTTTGATTTAAAAATATTTCCAAGTAAATATCTTATTTCATTGTAAAGAAAATTGAAGTAAGTTTAAAGACAAATTCTTAATGTGCCAATTACTGGGGATGTCACCCTACTTGTTGACATATAAGAAATTCGTGTCACGTGATTTCAGATTTTTCTCCTTCTCAATGTTTTGCTTTCGGAAATTCTTTTCAAAACGCTAAATTTCACATTATTTTCTTAAATTGCTTGTATCAAAAAAAAAAAAAAAAAAAAAAAAAAAAAAAAAAAAAAAAAAGACAACGCCATCCCATTGCATTGTTTCTGAATAAAAGCACCTGTTAATCTCATGCGTTTCCGAAAAGAAATGAATATAGGAATGCATAAGAAAATAGCTCCTCTAGATTTGAGAAAATTTTTGATAAAATGATATAGAAGTATTTTCATAAATCAAGTTTTTATTACACAGCTTCAAAAAATATGATAATTTTAACTTTTTTTTTTATTTTATTCTAAACCATATTAATTTTTGAGTGCATCTTTATTTGAATGTTGAAAGTCTAAGAATCTAAGTGATCATAAGTGTATTTTCTGTAAAATCACCCCATAAATTTATAAGCAATAATCTTTAAAAAAAAATCTTAACTGTATGATAAAAATCTGAATCTTTTCGAAATAATAGAAATTATGTCGGGCCTGATCAGGCCGGGCTCGGACCGACTTTTGAATTTTATAACGGGGCGGGACAAAATAACATTTATTCGATCCGGGCCGAGACGAGACTGGAAATTTCAGCCCGTCCAGACCTCTAGTCAGGTCTTTAACCTTTAGGAAACCGTTCCGAGTTCGGATCTTACTATTTTATGCAAAACTTGACAAGACCTTTTTTCCCCTTCCATATCGGGGCTGACGTGGATTTTGTTCTTCTAGAGGTCCGCCCGGATTTAAATTTTCATGCCCAGGCTCCAAAAGCAATTCAATTTTAATCCAACCCAAACTCGCTAAAATTAAAAAAAATCTGCCCTAATACCGAATAACCTGATACAAAACAGACCTACAAATCCAAATTAAAACAAAATCAATCTATATTTAAAGGTAATTGGCCGTAAAATCGATCGATATTTAAAGGTAATTTAAAGGTAATCCCAGTTTATACCGGATCCAAATGCGTCAAAACCCAAAAGAAAAAAAATGTCCCGAATCCGAAACGTTTAAAGTCAACCCGACCCATAATGTATCAATCCGAACCCAAAAATTACATATTATGTCAAATCGAGCCTTTGCTCGAACACGGCACAAACATTTTTGTCGTTCTGAAACTGAAATGAAAAAATGAATTCATGTATTTCAATCCAATTATAAAATGTATTTTACAACTTTAACATGAATGTCATAATTTATATAGAAAAAAATCTAGTATATACACCTTAGTGAAAACCTATTCGTAAGTGAGCCTGCTCAAACACGGTCTGCAGCAAAAAAATATAAATCTACCGGCCTACTGAAAACAAGTGGAAATAGCCCGACTCGCAATTTAAAAGAAAAAAAAATCCCCTTACCAAACTTTTTAATTAACCCAGATCTCCACCTTGTTCTTGGCGCAACATATGTCTAATGTTGGAAAATATTCCGAACATTTAATTGGCGCGAGTTCTAAACCTCATCATTAAATTTTAGCTTTAGCTGTCTCAACATTTAATTCAGGTAAGCAAAAGGAATAAATAAATATTCTCTTACCTTTTGTAGATATCCAGTTCAGGTATACCGGCTAATCCAGGGATGTGGTGCACGATCTAGTTGTGGCATTTTTATTTAACAGTGTATATCCATTTGTTCTCGTTGAATGATGTTACGTGCCCCATTTCTTAATAAATCCGTGTAGCAGTCATGAAGAGGCAATCTTAATAATTACTACTAATTTTAAGAAAGAAATAAAGAATATTTAATATAGCATATTAGGCGGAGCAGCAAACACTTATGACCTCTCGGTGCGAGAGTCAAATATAGAGTAAGTAACATATGCTTAATTACATTACAAAACATTAACAACAAGCACACTTACACATTATGGTGCAATCAGCTAATTAATTTTAATGGGTTATTTTTTAAAGTCAAAGAATAAAGCATACTAAAAAAGTCTATCAGTTAGTAATATTGTTTATGTATAAAGTTCTGAAAACACTTTCTGATGACTGGAAATATTGCATATGTCTTCTGTAACTTCCACATGGCACGGAAAAACACGGAACTAAGTTTCGATAATCATTAGTGTGAATTCTAACTTAATGATGTTTTTCGTTCTTATCGCACCAGATGGGAGAGTTCGTTAAGTATCTTGATTCGGGGATTATTAGATCGGAAAATATATTTCAACATGTTCCCCCTTAAGCCCCTAATCAAGATTGTTTCGTAGTTTCAACCTTTATCTGTTTTCTTGAAACTGAAGTTTGGGTTCTGGTTTGGTTAGGATGTCCGCCAGCATCGATTTACTTGGACAGTAACACATTTCTATCTTTCCATTTTCTTTCATTTGCTTGATCAAGTGATATTTTAAATCAATATGTTTCGATTTATTAGTGTATTTTTCTGTTTGTATCATTTTTATGCATGATAAATTATCTTCGTAGACTGTTATAGGAAGATTTTGGGGTAAATGCAAGTCTTCCAACAGCTTTAATATCCACATTAGTTCTTGTATGGCACTCGCTGCTGCTACATACTCAGCTTCTGCTGAGGATTGTGCAATACATTTTTGACGTTTTGTTATCCACTGAATGAGAGTATTTCCTACAAGAAATAAATTCCCGGATGTTGATCTTCGAGTTTGTGTATCACCGGCCCAGTCGGCATCGGTGTACACTTCCAAAATTGGTGCATGTTCGGTGCTTATTACTAAATTCTGATCTTTGCTGTGATACAAATATCGGATCAAGCGTTTGACACCCTTCCAGTCCTTTTCGGTCGGGTTTTCGTTTTTCCTGCTCAAGACATTTACGGCCAATAATATGTCTGGCCTTGTAATCGTAGCAATGTATAATAACGCGCCGATCGCCTGACGATATTTTGTGTTATTTGGCATGGGATTCTCATCTTTATCTGATTTTAAGAAACCCGTTTCCATAGGTGTTCCGTAAGGTTTTGATTCTTCCAGATTAAAATTTTTCATGATTTCCAAAATTTTAGATGTTTGGTTAAGATTGAAGCCATTCGGTGTTCTCTTAATTTTTATCCCAAGATAATTAATGATTTCACCTAAATCTTCAAGTGCATACTGTTCCTTTAATTTATTTATGACATCATTAATTTGCACATTGTTTCCTGCTATGAGTATATCGTCTACATAGACAACTATGTAGACTGTGTTTTCCCCCTGTCCTCGGGTAAACAGGCAGGTGTCTGCCTTGCTTTGCGTAAAACTTAATTCTTTAAGAGATTCGCTAATTTTTGTGTACCAGGCCCGAGCTGCTTGTTTCAGCCCATATATTGCCTTCCGGAGTTTACAAACTTTTTCCCGTTCGCTTGCGTTCACATACCCTTCGGGTTGTGACACATACACCAATCAACCCGAATCCAACTCTCAGAAATTAAACCTTATCCCGGAACGGAACAGAACCGAATTTGAAAAAATGTAATTGAATTACATTTCTTTTAATTCCGTTCGTTGAATGAACTGACCCAAACCCGACCCACAGCAAAAAGGTCAAGGCGATTCGAACACGACTCACTGCAAAATTTAGAAATAATCCCCCCCCCCCCCAGCAATGAAAACCATTACCTCCCGCCCGAACCTCCAAATTTTTAAATCGCTTCCCCTTGAGGATTCTGCTCTTCCACCCTTGAATCAGAAAAGAGTGTTCTTCTAAGAATTGCACTTAAAACAACTTTATTTTTCAAATATTCGACTATAAAAATTTATTTGACCCCTGAGCATGTAGTATTGTCCTTCTTCCGATCTGGACCCAAAAATTTCATTGGAAATCAAACCAAAACACGACCAAAAAATTTTCGTTGATTTAGAACCGAAATGAAAGAAAAATAATCCATATTTTAATGAAACTATGAAATGTCGACATTTATATTTCTAATATCAATTTTATCCTTTATGTAGAAAATAAATATCTAATATACACTCGTTAATATTAAAATAACTGTAGATCCTCTAAAGAACGGAAGCAGCGAAATAAAGATGTCTAAATTGTTGAAAAGTGTTCGTTAAATAGAGGTATCTTGTATTCGAGACAATCCATGTGGAGATTTTAATGTAGGGGGAACTGGGGTACATTGATACAGTTTTTTTCTAAGATTTTTTTTGGTGTCAAGAAAGTAGAAAATTCAAGTTTTTTTTTCATGAGGTGACAGCAAAACTTGTGTAGTATGTTATAAAAATGTACAATCATTGTTTTATGTAGTATTTTTGCATGTAATTTTAAAAAAATCAAAAAAAGTCATTTGTATCAATGTGCCCCATCCCCGGGGCAGATTGATACGTTTAAGAAAAATGACGACAAAATAATACCAATGCATATTTTTCATAAAAAATGAGTTAGAAAACCATTTTATATTTATTTATAAAAATTCAAATCACCCATAATTTATTTTTAAGCAATATTAAAGCAATCAAAATTAAATATATTATGACTTGATGTTCTGTCTGTTTCTTGTCTGATTGTTGGCTGTGGTAACTTTGTCATATCTAGCACTTCAACCCCAGCATTATCTTCTTTCTTATGAAAGATGAAAAAATTACCAGTTTTTCTGTTTATAAATAGGTTCATAAACAGAAAATAAAGGATAATTATATTAAAAATTCTGTTTATAATATAAGTATCATTTTCTGTTCTGCAGTTTGTTTCTCTTACTTAACATTTCTCATGTCGAAAATACTTTTTTCTCCGGAGAATCGATATAAATTCGAGATTTGCCAGAATGCCGTCCTTTTCTTTTATTAGTTCTACTAGCACTAGATGCTGGGTAAGTTCCTACGTCTTCTGTTTTCAAAAATACTATAAAATGCTCTAATATAAAGAAATTAGAGCTATTTCACTTCAATAAAAACTAATATTAGAAATTTTTCGTGAAAAAAAGGTTGGATTAAGGAGTGTATGGTAAAAAAAATAATAAAAGATAATGAAAATATGAACTATTAAAGGATTTAGGCTGTATCAATGTGCCCCGTCATAAACTGTATCAATGTGCCCCATACAGCGATTCTGAATAAAATGAGTCTCAAATCCAACACTTCACAATATATCTAACAATAAATAATGAGGAACTGATAAAGAGTAGCAGTACTTACCAGGGAGAATATTCATTTTGGTTGAAAATACTGGAACAGTTGTATAATTGAATTTCAATTGTACAACTCAAATTTACTTTTGAACAACAAAAACAATAAATCACCCGTCCCATTTCATCAAACTGCTGAATCATTCCAAGATTTTCTGTATGTAGTTGAATACACTAGCATCACCTTTTGGAGCTGTTGTGAAACTTCCTGTAATGACCCTGTGAGCGGTAGAGGGGGTGTATCAATGTGCCCCATGTATCAATGTACCCCAGTTCCCCCTACATGTTAACACTTACGAATAGCAATTTTCAACGTAAAATCTTAAATATTCATAATTAATTTCATTCGAAGTGTCAGTTATGGCGTTTATATAGTTTCATTTTATAATGTCTTCGATATTTTCTTTTATAATACTTTTTTAAACTATTTTCCCCCATAACGAAGAAAATATTTAGACCTTTCATTTAAAATATCGGGTCGAACCGAATCCTTCTTGCGAGATTGTAAATCATGTATGAAACGGATCTGAATTTAAAATAATGTAAATTAATTTGACCCGAAAAAAAAAAATTGCAGAGAAAAGCAGATAAAATGTAGAATTCCACTCGGTCCGAAAGAAAAATGTTAAAATCAACTCGACCAGTAGTAAAAAAGTTACAAATCAACTTGACCGAAACCAAACCAACGTCAATAAAATAGTACTCAACCCAACCCCCCCCCCCCCTCCCACAAAAAAATAGAAATCAACCAGACCCAATACCAACCAGCAGCAATAAAGAAAGAGAACCGGACCCCAACCCAACCCGCAGCGGCAAAGTAGAATTGAATCTGACTCAAACACGACTCGCAGCGAAAAAAATTAGGATTTAACCAGAACAACGGCAAAAAAAAAAGAAAGTAAAGCGGAACGAAACCCGACCCGCAACAAAAAAAAAATTAGCCCCGACCCTACCCAGCATGAAAAAAATTGTCCCGACGCGAGCTGCAGGTGCCATTGGAATCTCAAAATTTCTGAAAAGTCCCCCCCCCCTTTTTGAGGAGTCTCCAGACAGGGCCATTGCTAAGACTTTTTATTGGTGAGGGAGAAGACCTTAAATTGCCAAGTCAAATTTTCATATTTGCCAACTTGTTTTATAATTTTGCAAAGTTACCACACTTAGAAAATGTAATACAGTTCTTATTTGTAAAAAGTTTAATAATATTCCCAATTAGAGTTGTAACTTTTGCAAGTTCTATCAAAAATAGGAAATATATTACAGTTTTTATTAAAATGTTATTTAAATTTGCCAAGTGTAAACAACATTAGCGAATGTTTGGGGGGGAGGCTCAACCCCCCCCCCCCTTGGCGAGGCCACTGTCTCCAGATCTGCCCTTGTACCAGGACAAACAAAAACTGCTAAAAACAGCAAAATCGTCTAAAAATTTTAAAATGTTGTATTGAGTTGTCACCCATTAAATATATACGAACTTGTACAGTTTGTAAATATCTCGACAAATCTTGTCCACGATACTTTGTATGATGTTTTGGAATATGCAAAAGTCTTCTGCTCGATAGATGCTGCATTAGTTGATCGTCGACAAAAAACTCCAAAGAAGGAACAATTCTGAAAAGTATTAGAGAATAAAATTTGCTGAATAGCATACTTTTAAAAAAGGCTATATTTTGCCTTACAGTTTCATTATTTTTACTTTTATATTATAGCTAGCGGCCCGCCCTCGCTTTTTTTCGGATAGAGCAAATCGCCCAGTCCCCTTCCACTACTGATACCGCAAATTGTTACTACCACTTCATCTCATTAAATTCAACTACTAGCCCCCTGACTGCCCAGCCAAAGGGTAATATTGTAATGTTGTTTTCTCTGTAACTTTTAAAAATATTAAAAAAAAAGATGTTTTTTCCAACCTGATACAAAATATGTTATTAGTATCGGTGTATAATCTTTGATAGCATCAATCCTAAATTAATTTTTGAGAACTGGGTTTTATTTGTGGAATTATACTAATTTAAATATTGCTTATGTTGTAGTGAAACCTGCAGCTTAGTGTGTGAAAAAATCAGCCGGCGGCAGTCAGGAGGCTAGAAACATTACCCTCCTTTTAGGTAGTCGGATAAAAAGTAACCTATATGTTAATCTGAGGTTCTAAGGTGTCATATACCTCCATACAAAAATTTCATAAAAATCGATCTATCCGTTCTTGAGTTATAAATGGTGTAACTAACACGACTTTGTTTTATGTATATAGATTATAGCAGCTCGTTCCGACTTCTCACGTGTATTAAAGAAAAATTTCCAGTTATAAATTTTTACACACACACTCATAACCTAATAATTAAAATGCCGTCTCTGACATTGACTGATAGTTCCCGTGCCCCAGTGACGCATACATCACATATTATATTGCAGCCTAGCCAAGCGGGGTGAACGACGACCACACGATTTTTTTCTTATACTTACGTTTTTAAATTCATGATAACTTTCGAATAGAAAGTCCGAATCGAATAATTTAAAAAGTCATATAAACGTATTAAATCAGTCTTGATTATGAAGTAATTTATTTTGATAAGGATTAATATGAAGGTAAAAATAGAGGGCTTTTACAGAGACGACATTTTAATTATTTTTTAAATAAAAAAAAACACTTATTGTGACGTAACTATAACAGTTAGACATATGCTGACGCGACATTTTTTGTAGATAATTATATGTTAGCAAAGTCGTAGTACATTATTTTGTTCTATAATCAACAGTATTCGCAGCGCACGCCATGTAAGGATTTTTTAAGGTCATTTTTATACACCTTGCGTTACATTGTTGACATTTTAGTATGGATCCCTTCATTTTTTTGGAAATATGATATAGCCTATGTTTATCGGAAATAGTGTAGCTTCCTAACGGAGAAAGAATTTTTCAAATCCGTCAAGTAGTTTCGGAGCCTATTCAATTCAAACAAACAAACAATCAATCAAATATTTCCTCTTTATAATTTTATGTTAAATTAAATAAGTAATATTTATTCCTGGACTTAGTGAAAAGTCCGCATTTGGAATGGTAGAAAACGTTACAATTTTAAATATTTGACCGCTCCCTTCCCCCCCCCCCCAAGAAAAAAAAAATCTCCCGCTTTATATTTGATGCGCACTACTCTTTAAAATATTTACTATGTGTTATAACTTTTTTTGAAAACTCAAAAACAATCGTTTTGTGATTTGTTTTTTTTTTATTTTAATTAATTCGCGTTTCAGCATTTCTTTTTCTTTTTTAATAATTGCTAAATAGTTTTAAAAATTAAAACACACGCTTTTATATCAGGTCGGACTAAAAAGTTTATTTATTTATTTATGTATTTTTTTTTGGGGGGGGGGAAGGTTACATAAATCATATGTGTTTCAGTTATTGTCATGTGTCTACGGTGTCAGGTAACTTTTAATTTCTCAAATTGCTTTTGATTCGCTTATACAGCGTTTTATTTTGATCCTATTAAGCGGCGACTACATCCTATGTTCACGGGAAATAGTGTAGCTTTCCAAAGGTGAAAGAATTTTTCAAATCCATCAAGAAGTTTCGGAGCCTATTCAATTCAAACAGACAAATAATCAAATCTTTCCTCTTCATAATATTAGTATAGATAAAAAATGATAAATTTTTGCAATTCCTTGTCTTTGCAAATATACATCTATGTTACATTAAAATAAATGTATCACGCAGGATAAATTTCCAATTTTTAACGACTGTTAAATGTGTATCTTTTTCCTTAAAAGTAATAAATATTAAAAAAATATTTCTTTAAAGTTTCAAACAAGTTGATCAATAATTTTAAAGTTACTAATCTTTAAAACTTTTCTGACTTTAATTTCTACTTATTTTTGATAAAAACTGTTTTTCGAACTTAAAATGCTAATTTGTCAAATATTTTATGCATGCATAGCAATAAGACATATATAACATAAACCAGTTCTACTATTTTTTGATTATGTAAATTTATTAATTGTTCTATTAACTGAAAAAATACGTAGAAAAGAAAGCCTTTTTTTTATTGTTTTACTTAATAATATTAGACTAAAATCGGGTGCCTAGTATCGTATAGTACCAAAAACAAGCCCGGAGGCATATGAAAAGAAAATTGCGCACGGGGCAAAGTTTCAATTTAGCGTCCTCTCCCCCAACTTTTTCTTGTAATGGCCAAAAAATGACGTTTATAGTGTAAATGTGGCGCCCTCTCCTCTTTCGGACAGCGCTGAATATGTCCCCTCCAAATGTACCCTCGCAGCGCCGTGTGAAAAGAAGGGGGAGGCAAAGGGGGCGGTTGCCCCGGCTGCGCAAATTTATGGGGCGCCAAATTTATACTACAAACGTCATTTTTAGTCTGTCACAAGAAAAAGTTCAGGGAATGGGACGCCAAATTGAAACTGCCCCGAGCGTAGTTTTCTCTTCGCACACCACTGCCCCCCCCCCGTTTCATATATTTTGCAGGTTGTATAAGGCAATTTTTAATTTTCAAATGTAGCCCCTTGTCCTTTTAAAGGTACCTATCTATTTCACAAAAGTTCCAATTATAAGCATCCTTTAAAATTATCAAAATTTCCTTTCTGCTAAAGGAGAACTTACTGTAATTTGTATCAAATCTATCTTCTTTTGTATGAACTTGAAAAAAATATATATATACAAATGAAATGTACTATTTTCTTCTTTGAAAGTTAGCTAAAACTTAAAAATAATATTAATTTATAAAAATTAAGAGTTTGAAATCGTCTTTTTTTTTTTTTTTTCAAGAATAATACTGTTAAATTTTATCAATAATCGTTGAAAAAATTAAATCCAATGTTTCAAAAGGAGGGTTTTATTTCAACGCATTACTATACTCCAATCACGACAAAAAACGCAATGAAAGGAAGTGATTTCCTTACATTTGCTAAACTGCATCGGTGTTAACCAATCAAAGTTTTAAAAGGGCGGGGATTTCAGATTCTTGGCGCAGGCGGGCCGCATATAATTAAAACACATTTTTCGTACCATATTCGATCAAAATCTTTTCGAATTTTGCTCAGCCTAATTGCAGTAGAAATATGGAAAGCATATCATTGGAAAGCTTAAGCCCTAATATTCCGTGAAGCGTTTTTAATTTTTTCTGAATTTTGCTGAAATGGATTTTATAAGAGTAAAAAGGGCACAACACCTCAAATTTCACTGAATCCAAAATTTAAAGTGTCCTCAAAATTAAACTACAACGAAAATCAGAAAAGTACAAACTAGCCCGGTAATAGAATGTCCTCAGCTATCCTGTGAAAAAAAAATCATTTAAAAATATTGAAAATTAAGCGAGATATTAGAAAAGATTGCGCCCATAGACTTTACATTAGCGCTCGGCTTTTACCGCGTGACTAGTGTGTGCTCTTAAACACACCATTAAATAAAAAAATGACAATTTAAATAAACACATTTCCAATCTTTCTGAAATAAAAATACATGCTCTATTAATTTAACGACAAATGTATCTGTCAAAGAAATTTGGACTCAGTCTTGAAAGCCAGCAACAAATTTTAATGCTCTCTAAATTCGTTAAGCATGATTCAAAGGCCATCAATACAGACAATAATACTCTAATGAATTTGAATGTGCTATTTATCCTGAATAAACTCGCAGTAGAATAATCTTTTAAATTCATTTCGAAGCATCAATACTATGCCCTTATTTAATTTCTTTCTTTGAAACATACAAATAAATGCTTGCCTATTAATCAAAGATATCTCGTGGCGCAAGTTTTGTTTAGGATTATACTTGTAACATTTAGAGAAATAAGGTACCCTGGGGTAATAACGCCACGTTAAGGTTCTACCAATTTTCACGGCTTAGTTTTAGATTGTATTTTTCAAACAAATATAGGATCTGATACAGCAACTCATTGACTATCTATATAAAATAAAATAATTTAACAGATATGTATTTGTAAAATGTAATGGCGTTTTTTCTTGACCAATGCTATTTCGCGTTAATACCCACCTATATGGGTAATAACGCCATGCAAACAAACCTGTAAAATAAGATAGAATAATGGCATGTAGATTGCCAAATTCTAAAAATACAAAATCTACAGCTCTAGAAATTGACAAATTGCAATCTAAGCTATTGAAAATGTACATTTTTTTGTGACTCTGAAAGAAAAAGAAAGCTGTGGTGGTGACGGGGGGGAGGAGGCAAAAGAATATCAGATTCTAAGCTACGTTTTGCTTAAAAATGACCATTTAAATAGAATTATTAGAAACATTGCACGGATTATTTCAATCAGTATTTATATTCCCATGTATGCATTCTATGCGATAGAAAATATTGATTTTTTTTGTGAAAGTGAAAGAAAAAGGAGAGAGGGGGAACTTCAACAGAATATAACACCCTGTGTCTCTCTTTGCTTAAAAAGTCTCGCTTAAATATTATTATAAGAAACATTGCACGGTTTTAACCATTCATAATGTAATATTTTAAACATGTGAAGTTTTATAATAACTAGAGTTATGTGTAATAAATATTTTTGTTAAACCTTAACTGCTGTTAGCGTCTCACATACCGCTGAATTTTTCAAGTTTCAGAGTTTAACTTGCAATTTTTAGTTTAACTATAGATACCGGGAAAATTTTGTTTCATTTGAAGTGCTATTACTATCTCTACAAACTTTTGAATAGCTGAATTTTATTTATAATTGTCCTGTATATAAGGTTCAATATAAAAATAATATTCTAAAAGTTAATTTAACATTTTATTCATCGTTAGATTAAGCGGTCTGACAGGCTGCTCACAGTAAGTTATGCGACAATTTTTGTCACAGCAGTTAAAGGTTAATACTAATAGTAATCTAGTAAATAGTTTTTAACCCATAACTCCACACTAATGTGGATTCTCCAAGCCTACAGTTAAATTGTCGACGTTTAAAAGAGCATGCTTTAATAAATTTTTAATAAATTGAATAAAATTTTTGATTAAAATATATTATCCCAAAGAGATCTCTTATTCAATTTTATACATAATTCATATGGTTATATATCATTATCTCTATATTAGCAACAAAATTAACCTTTAATTGCTGTTAGCAATCTGACTGAACACTGTACCCCCTCCCCCCTCCAAAAAAAATAGCGTTTAACTTGTATTTTCCAGTTCAACTATAGTTACAACTGAAATTCTCTTTCGTTTGGAGTTCTCGTAATATTATTAGAAATATTTGAATAAATTAAATTGAATTAGAATTAATTCTGTACAAAAAGTTTAGAGCAGGAACAGTATTCTATGATTTTTAATCATGGATCGCATTTTAACATTTAATTAATGTTACCGGTCTCGTAGACCACTATTTTTCTTTTAATTTTTTAGTTTAACTTGTAATTTTCAGTTTAACTGCAAACACTACCGAAATTTTGTTTCATTTGAAATTTTAGTACTATCACCAGAGACTAAATAGGTGAATATTAAGTATAATACACTTGTATAAAAAGTTTAGTTCAAAAACACAATCCTATGAGTTATTCCCGCCTTTTATTCATCTTTCAATTTTGTGGTCTCACAAACCGCATCACATTCATACGTTACAATTTCTGTCACATCAGTTAAAGGTTAAATTTATAAAGTTTTAAAAAACCGAACGCTGAGAAGGCGGACAGTTAAAATTTCGAACTCAATTGAACAATCGAGTGGAAATTTAATAGAAACCTGATTTTGAAGATGTTCGAATTTGAATCTCAAAAACATTTTGATATAGTTTTATTTAAAAGAGTTAAAAATTATTTTTTACATTAGTAAAAAAAAAAAAATAACAGTATAATAAAAAATAAAATATAGAGATTATTTTTAAGTATTGGGCACCCCTCCTTAATCTTACCATTTCAACAATGATGATAATGCTGTCCCATATTAATATATAAACCCCCTTCGGATATAGTTCGGCCACTGTTGGGAATCAACCGGGGTAATAACGCCAATCCCTGGCGTTATTACCTCGGGATACTTATTGCGCAGTAAATCCTTAACTACAAATTATCTCGAGAAGATATCCAAAATCTTCTAGAACAATTTGAAAGTACATGAAATACACTACAAATTTATGTAATAAACAAAGTATTTTTGGATAAAAAGTGTAGTCTTCAGATCAAAAACCTTATCTCGCAAATTTTAGATCAAGCGTTAATTTTAGTTGCTTGTAAAAACAATAAGATTTAAAAATGAAACAAATTAACTTGAAGCTGTTTTTTGCGATTTATATGACTCAAAACCCTTCTGCGCAGACCACATGGGTGTCATTTACCTGATTATTTCATAATTATGCAAAATATAAGCACTTGGCGTTATTACCCCGCCTGGCGTTATTACCCCAGGGTACCTTATATCATTAATTTCTATGAAAACATTTTTAAAAGACTTAAATTTCTACACATTAGCATTTTAAAAATAACTTTTATATTTCAGAAATAAAAGGAAAATAGTAAGTATTTATAATTAGACTTCTTGAAGAATAGCATGGCTGGATTTTTACATTTTACACGCTTTTAAAATTACGTTGAAAGAAACTTTTCACAAATTCGAAATATTTGAAACTTTATTCTCCTGAATTTGATTACTAGCAAAATGCGTGTTTTTGTTTCTGGTGTTTTAGCTGTTGACAAATTACAACAGGAGTTTTCAACAGTAAAATAAATGGAAGAAACCCAAAAAGTAAAATCGTAATAAACATGGTTAAATTGTGTAAATACTTTAAATCTACTATAATTTTCGAAAACAATTATTTCAATTTTTTTAGTCAAAGCATGCATTATGTTATCTTAAAATTGGAAAACAGTTAAAAAAATATTTAAGATCACTCTGTGCTAAACATTGAATATTTTTTTTAAATATTCCATACGTTTCTGATAAATTATTAAAAAGACCACGTGAGATAACTGGGCCATCATTTAGCAATAACAGTCTGAAAATTCTGACGATTTAGCTTCCTAAAGCTAACATTCAATGAATTAAAGTCCGAATCTTTGTAAATATGTTCAATCAGATTCAATTTATCAGACACAATTTTTAAAAATTACTTGTTAATATCGAAAAATAATATGTGTTTACTGTGCCGCCCTTGGCAAAAAGTTTGGTCTCCCTTGAATGTATACTAAGCATTAAATCATATTGCTTTTATTCATAATTTATTAATTGCTCATTTTTTTGTCAAATTAGAAGATTCTGTAAGAGAAATAGACACATATGCCATATGCTTACAATATTGGCGCGATTGCAACAAAATGACAATTATATGAGCCTCACATGGTAACCCGGCTATTGTTACTTATTTATTAATAAATTGTTTGTTTGCTTTTATTTTCTTTTTTAAAATGACACAAATTGTTTTATTCTATAAATATTAACTAAACTGATTTTAGTTATTATTTCCTTTTTTAAATAATAGGAATTAGTTTTAAAATATGTATGTAACTGTATGTATGGCACAACAAACACAATAATAATCCTACGACTCAACCTCTAGTGGCATTACTTTTAGGCTTATGCAACCTTTCACTTGCGGTAGACATGGATCACTGCATTCCCCTATTACTACTTTTCTATAAAATAAAGGTCTCGATACTTCTTGGTCCAAGGCCACGATAGGCCCTTGGACTATATTTGGTACAAGCAAGACTTTAACTTTTTTTCTGTTATCGACAATATTACTTATCGTGCTTTAGGAATCAATTAACTGTGACTTTCAAAACATTTTTCTATATCTGAATAAGATTTTTTTTGTTGTTTCTTTGTTAAGAACAAAAACATACCCTTTCACCTATCACTACTATAATTTGTCAATTTACTTGTAAACAAAATTCTGACGTTGGAAACAATAATTTACACCTTCAAAAATAAAACAGCAATTAAAGTTTTTTTCCCGAAAAAAAACAGTAGCAGCAAATCGAAATTGTCTAAAAACAAATGTGCGAACAATGCATGTATTTGCAATAAAATCTTGTTTATGAATAACAATCTAAACGTTAAAGGATTTTAAAATGTATTATATTTACATTTAATTTCAAAATTAAATATTTTCATATTTTTGCAAAATGCACACCATTACAAATTTTATGCAATAATAAAAATAAGTAAAAATTGTAAAACCTAGTATTGTATTGTTGTAAAATAATAATCCGATTACCATTTTAAATGTTTCATAGCATAAAAAACAATTATATCAATGATGTTTAGTATATATTTTGAATTTTTGTATTTCAAATATGCGTTATATCATTTTCTAGTGACGACGTACATAAAAACAAATTACAAGAAACGGAATGTTGATTTTGAATAATTCATTTTAAAATTTTCTAAATTAAATGTTCAAACATATTTAGCTTTAAGTCAAATTATTTTTACTCTATTTAATATGCAAAAATTATATTTAGATAAAATTGAAAACAAAATATTTTTCTATGGAAAGTGTCATTCAATAAAAAGTAACATTTAAAATTATTTTGTAATTTTACGGTAAAGCAGTTAATTTCCATTAATTTTTTTTTTTTATTATTGAAACTGAAACAATTCCATATTCGACTATGCATTATGAATTTTTAATCAAATCACCCTTTACTTTTTTAGCCCTGACAAAAAAAAAAAAAAAAAAAAAAAAAAAAATAGAAAATTCAATGTATTAATTTTGAACTTTGGCCGAACATAAATGTTCAATTTCTCAAAAAGGTATCTTGATTTTATTTAAAATAAACAAACTGTATATTTAAAGATTAATTCCTTGTTCAAAACAAAATTGTATTGCGATTAAATAAATTAGGTTCGGTTAATTAAATAATTTTATATTGTTCACCAAAAAAATGATATTAACTGATTCTCAGTTTTTTCAAAGCTATTTCAGTCAAACTGTGTTTCCTAAAATAGGAAAATTTGCAATATACCCAATGAAAAAACATGTCTACATGGCATGTTCAAATTTTCGGTGCACAACTGTGGCAAGCCGAGCGGTTGGAGTGGATATGCGCACCGCCCTACGGTGCAGTTTTCTCACCATGGCGTCTGTCACTGCCGAGTACAAGACATCGATTTGTGTTCAGATGCAGACCACGTATTACATAAGTCATGATTGATTTTCCCGCCAAGTGTGTCTATATTCTCAGACATCACTTTAATTGTGGCGAGGCTTTCGCAACAAAAGAAAAGATATGTTTCTTAAATTTGTAATTATTATGGTAGGTAATAACGCACGACCGCATATTACTGTGTTTCCAAAAGCTTCTTTCACATTTCCGGAACTAAATTATCGCGTACAGCCCAGATCTGGCACAGAGTGACTTTCACATTTCTCAAGAGTTGAAGAGAGGTGTGGGAGGACAGCGTTTATCTAATTTTCAATACGAAGTGCAAACTTTTCTCAAAACGTTTTTTTGTTGGAAACCTACTGTGAAATGGATATTTGAAAATGCATCCACTGGTGTGATAGATATCTCCATACTAACAGTGACTTTATAGAAAAGTAATTTTTTTATAATGCTCTTCTAGCAATAAAATCATATGAATATTCACTCTGTCTTTGCTTTTCGCTCCATCAGAGGTTTAAAACATATATATATACATATATAATGGTATTTATATATATATATATATATATATATATATATATGTATCGTACAATGATACACATTTATCTTCAGCGAACTATACTAAGATTTCTGTTAGAAAAATGTCCATAAATTAGAAATAATCGAATGTAACAAATTACAACAACCATTTAGAAAATGATTTTTTCTAAGACTAAAATTTCTGACATGTAAATAAATTCTATGTTAATATATATATATTATATATGTGACGATTTAAAAGTTAGGAGCCAGAGACATCAACGTCGGGTTTCCCTTTCACCGCACAGAAGTCATGGCCACCGAGTAAAATAAATAAATAGATGTAGAGGATCCAATAAATTACTCATTGACTGCTGTAAGTTCATTTATTTAATCCGTAGTCATGAGAAAGGGAAAAGCCCCTTTTGCAAACTGTCTTTTACCGAAACATTCCATCATTAATTCAGCGAGCCGTACTCATCGAAGAAAAAAACCCAAGAATCCTCCTTCTCAGCACGAGGCTTCCCCTCTTAAATCTAAAAAGAAAATTCTAGAGCATTCTGTAACCTCAAACCATCATTCTTTTATGTAAACAGAATTCTTGTCTAGCTTCGAGATTAAACACTTCATTCAGACGATAGTTTTATTTTAAAAAAAATTATTTAACCATTTTATAATCGACTCAGGATTTCTTAAGCAGAGGATTTTTAGAGATGATTAATTTTAAGAGAAAAAGAAAAGAAATGAATTTATTAATATGCACACTATCAAAGGTTGACGGAGGAAAAATAAATAAATAGATAAAATAAAATAATGATATTTTTGAAAGGTATGGTTTTGGAATAAATTTAATAAGACTTTCTTAAAAAGGGTTGATAAAAACATAGAAGGAATGAGTTTTATTTGGAATATTAAGAAATAAAGTTTAATTAAGAATATTTTTAATTTAGAGCCATCTTTTTATATTTACGCATACTGGAATAATGTTTTTTAAGACAAATTAAGAATTTATATCGTCTACATAAAGATTAACAAATTAGATCTAGAAATAAGATTTTAATTTAATAATTTGTAGTAAGTACGGAATATTATTATAAGAAAATTAAGATAGTATAAAGGTTAGTTTTGGCGAAAAAAATGTAAAATTTGTAATATATATATATATGTGTGTGTGTGTGTGTGTGTGTGTGTGTGTGTGTGTGTGTGTGTGTTTAAAATGTCATATATGACATTTTAAAGTGAGAAGTTGAAAACATCTTCACCAGTCCCTTTTTTTAAAAAACATACAGTCGTGGGACGCGAGGAAAAAAAAATGAATAAAATAAATGTAGACTCTTCATTGACCTCACATTGGTTGCTGCAAAAAAGTTTATTCAAGTGCAGCCATATATAGCAAAAAATGCTCTCTTGCAAGCCGTCTTGAACAGAATCCACGAAGGAAAAAGAATATTCCATTATAAAAACATTAATACGCCGTTCGTTCTCACAAAATCATCGAAAGAAAAAAAGAATATCTCTCCGTCATCACCTCTCAGCTTCCTTCTTAAATCTAAAAACAAAACTTCTAGAATATTCTGTAGCCTCTAACCATGATTTTCACATGTAAACAGAATTCATATCCAGCGTCGAGATTAATTTCATTCAGACGATAATTTTTATTTTAAAAAAATATTATTTAACTACTTTGTAATCGAACGCTGAATTCGATATCCTGCAGACGATACTTTAAAACAAAAAAGAAAAGAAATGAATATATTGATACGCACAAATACCAAACGTTGAAGGGGGAAAGATAAATAAATAAATAAATAAAAAGAATGATATTTTTTGAAAAGTATGGCTTTGGAATAAATTTAATAAGACTTTCTTAAAAAGCGTTGATAAAAACAGGGAAAAAATGAATTTTATTTGGAATATTAAGAAATAAAGTTTAATTAAGAATATTTTTAATTTAGAGCCATTTTTTAAAATTTACGCATATTGGAATAAATGTTTTTTTAAGGCGAATTAAAAAAATATATCGTTATCATAAAGATTAATATATTAGATCTAGTAACAAGATTTTAATTTAATAAGTTGGACTAAGTATATATATATATATATATATATATATATATATATATATATATATATCACTTTTTGGGAACAAGACATGTTTATTTCATAGTTAAAATTAAATAAAGGTAAAATATCTCGAAAATATTATCACTTATACAGTCATTTTCCTCCTAAAAGATTTATTAATTTTTGAAAAACAAAATAAAAATGTGACAGTGTTTCTTCCTTTTTTGCACTCATTCAATTACCTATATTGTTATTTCTACTTTATCTCTGTATATTTATATTATGAAGGACAAACATAACTGTGCTTAACTCTGAAGTCCTTTTGCGGTTTGCAAAACTTTCAAATCTTTAATGAAATTTCAGTTTTATGTAGCTTTCACTACAAAAAGTAAAAAGCTACCTATTGCAGCCGTCCGGAGGAAAGCACTTCCAGAAAATGTTGGTATATTTTCACCGATCATGACCCCCAGACCCCAAAAACACCCTCCGTTCAAATGTTGACATATATATATATACATATATATATCTGATTTTTGTCATGCGATAACTATCGTATTTATGAACCGATTTGAATGAAACTTGGAATGTACATAGTACATACAAATGTCAAGGCCGAGTTTGTTGGCCAGCATCATCCGCCATTTTGTTTCAAAATGGCGGCCATTTTAAATTAAAAAAAATTTTAAATTTAAAATTAAATGCGAAAAAACTAAAAGTTGGAAAATATTTTTCTTTTATGTGTAAGAACATAAAACAACGATTCCAGAACACTTTTTATTTTGTCTATATCTTAAAAAATGATTGAGTTATAGGACTTTGAATTTTTCTTGTGGCTGACATTTTGAAACGATCTGATTTTTGTCACCTGATAACACGCGTATTTATGAATCGATTTGGATGCAACGTCGTGTGTACATAGTACATAATGAAGCCTGTAACGAGTTCGTTAGCCAGTTCCATCCGCCATCTTGTTTCAAAATGGCAGCCATTTAATTTTTTTTTTTAATTTAGAATTTAAAATTAGTTACAATAAAGGAAGAAATTGAAAAAGATTTTTCTTTTTTGCATTTGACTTTGATACAAAGATACCAGAGCATTTTTTGTTTCGTTTGTATCTTAAAAAATGGCTGAGTTTTATTACTTTTAATTTCTAGTGTTGCTCACATTTAGGTAGCTTTCATTACAAAAAGTAAAAAGCTACCTATTGCAGCCGTCCGGAGGAAAGCACTTCCAGAAATATATATATATATATATATATATATATATATATGTATATATCTGATTTTTGTCATGCAATAACTAACGTATTTATAAACCGATTCGAATGAAACTTGGAATGTATATAGTACATACAAATATCTCAACCGATTTCGTTGGCCAGCATCATCCGCCATCTTGATTCAAAATGGCGGCCATTTAAATTTTTTAAAAAAATTAAAAATTAAAAATTAAATGCGAAAAAATTAAAAGTTGAAAAATATTTTTATTTTATGTGTTAGAGCTTAACACACCAATTCCAGAACATTTTTTATTTTGTCTATATCTTAAAAAATGATTGAGTTATAGCACTTTGAATTTTTCTTATGGCTGACATTTTGAAACGATCTGATTTTTGTCATGCTATAACTAACGAATTTATGAACCGATTTGAGTGAAACTGGGTATGTACATAGTACATACAAATATCTCGACCGAGTTCGTTGGCCAGCATCATCTACCATCTTGTTTCAAAATAGCGGCCATTTAAAAAAAATTTTAAAAATTTTAATTTAAAATTAAATGCGAAAAAATTAAAAGTTGAAAAATATTTTTATTTTAAGTGTTAGATTTTAAAACACTATATCCAGAACACTTCTTACTTTGTCTATATCTTAAAAAATGATTGAGTTATAGCACTTTGAATTTTTCTTATGGCTGACATTTTGAAACGATCTGATATTTGTCATGCTATAACTAACGTATTTAAGAACCGATTTGAATGGATCTTACTATGCACATAGTACATACAAATATCTCGACTGAGTTCGTTGGCTAGCTCCTCCGCCATCTTTTTTCAAAATGGCGGCCATTTAATTTTTTTTATTTAAAATTTAAAAATAAATGCGAAAAAATTAAAAGTTGAAAAATATTTTTATTTTGTGTATTAGATCCCAAAATGCCGATTCTAGAACACTTTTTACTTTATCTATGTCTTAAAAAATGATTGAGTTATATTTTGTTATGGGATAACACTCGTATTTATAAATCGATTTGGATGTAACCTGGTGTGTACATAGTACATAGAAAAGCCTGGACCGAGTTCGTTAACCAGTTCCATCCGCCATCTTGTTTCAAAATAGCGGCCATTTAAATATTTTTTAATTAAAATTTGAAATTAGGTACAAAAAAGTGAGAAGTTGAAAAAGATTTTTCTTTTATGCATTTGACCTTGATACAAAGATTTAAAAGCATTTTTTGTTCCGTCTGTATCTTAAAAAATGTCTGAGTTATAGTACTTTTAATTTCTAGTGTTGCTCACATTTTGAAATGATCTGGTTTTCGTCACGTGATAACACGCATATTTATACACCGATTTGGATGAAACTTGGTGTGTAGATAGGACATACTGATTCCTGGACCGAGTTCGTTGGCCAGTTCCAACCGCCGTCTAGTTTTAAAATGGCGGAATATTATTATTATTATTTTAATTTTAAAATTAGGTGCAAAAAAGTAAGAAATTGAAAAAGATTTTTCTTTTGTGTTTTGACCTTGATACAAAGATTACAGAGCATTTTTTGTTTCATCTATATCTTTAAAAATGGCTGAGTTTTAGCAGTTTCAATATCCAGTGAGATTGACATTTTGAAACGGTCTGAAATTTGTCACGCGTTAATATGCATATTTATAAACTGATTTCGATATAATTCCGTGTGTTCATGGTACATACCAATATCTTGACCGAATTCACGGGCCAACTTTATCCGCCATCTTGTTTCAAAATGGCAGCCATTTAAATTTGCCAAAAATCTTTTAAATGTATAATGATGTATAAACAAAAAATTAGAAATTGAAAAAAGGTTCTTTCTAAACTATTTATCTTAAAAATGAATTCCGGAGTATTTTTTCTTTGTCTTTAACTTCAAAAAAGTCTGAGATATAGCAGTTTGAATTTCTAATGTGGGTGACATTTTTTTTTAAAGTCAATTTGCCCGCGACAGCACTCGTATATATTAATCGATTTCGATGTGAGTGTGCATGTTCACATGAATTAAGATTTCGATCAAGCTCATTGGTTTGTTTTATCCATCACGTTGCTTCAAAATGGAATACACTTGATGATATCGTCTAATTTGGTGACCCTATAAATCTCTTAAAATAAAACCAGGTTGAATAAGAGATGACTAATTTCTAAAAATTCCTATTAAAATTCAGTATTGACAAAAACTGGTATTCAATCTTATATAATCGTGTTCTACTATTTTGAACTTCGTATATTTGATTCATATAACTTAATTTAAAATAAATAAATAATTATATGAAAGCTACCTCTTCCTCTCGGCATTGCCGGAAGAACTTTTACAATTTTTGGTACTGCAAATTTTTAAACTTTTAAACGTCGAGGATTTTCTATTTTAACACCGCCATATAGGGAAAAAATTTACTTTTAGATGCAGTTTGTTTGTAAGCTATATCTGAATTTGTTTTTGAGATATGAAATTTTTGTAGTCTTTGATACTTTTTTGGTCATTGTGGCAACAGACATATTTCATTAAAAATCAGTGATAAAAACATCATTTTTATGATGATTATTATGATTATTATGATTATTATTTACCTTGGAATACACACTGTAAATGCATGGAGTTTATTTTATACCATTGTTCTGTAATTACTTTATAATCCATTTAATAGATATGATTTATTTTTAGTTACACATCTGTTTAAAATAAAATTCAGATTATGTCATGTGTGTGAGAAACAAATTGACTTTGATAATACGTTCTAATTCTAGCCAATACAATTAATGTAGGTTCGTGTAATCTTCAAAGTGATTTCATGTCTAAGTTACCAGAATTTAATTTGATCTTTCGACATTTATACAGTAAATTAAATGAAAAATTAATGTATATCGAATTTGTTTAAATTAAAATCATTCGTAAGATATATCACTGATAAAATAACTATTAACATTCTTAGCTATTACGTTGCATTTGCGTGTAATTTAATATGTCGGTTTCTACTAATCCTAAGGGATGTTAATTTATTTTAACACAACATCGTTAAAATTAATATCAATAAATACATGATGCTGAAATTTATGGTCATCACGAAATTCCTCAAGCTTGGGAATTTTGCTCATAAAAGAGGCATGCCGATTGTTGACACTTCCCATTTATTAGAATTTCCAGTAAGAGTTAATCATTATCATGCTACTCTCAAATTGATTACAAACATTTGTCGTAAATTAAAATGATATATTTAGCTTTAACACTTTAATTTGGTTATTTTGCACCAATAGTTCATTAATGAATGTTTTTTTTTCATTTTTGAAATGAGAAAACAATTTATACTTATACTGTTCTCTTCTGTTCTTATATCCAAGACACATGAAAGATATTTAAAAGAATACATAAATATATTACACATGGGTCTGTAGATATAAAACTATCAACTCTTAGGGAATTTTAAACCACATGTTCCCCCTTTCAAAATCGCATGTTATAATTCCACAAATTTCCCTCCTTATTAATGATATCGTTATCAACAGTGTCTAGAAATGTATTTTAGTTTTACAATGTTTTCCTTCTTTTTCTTTTCATAGTTTGTAAACATATATATTTATTATTCACATAATTATGTAAATGACGAGTAGTCAATAAAATATTACTATTATACATGAAATATTTTTACGCCACCCTATAAGAAATATTTTTACCCTTTATGTCAAACTATTAAATGGCCATTAATAATAGATTTTTGTTGTATAATTTATTCACTAGTAATATACTTCTCATGCACTTGTCTACACTACGTTGAGGAAATAAACATAATTTCTTATTAAAAAAAAACAAGTAGCCAACATTCTTCCAAATACAGTGTCTCACATAAGTGATGGGACACTTGTCTTTACAAAAGGGAACTAATCAAATAAATTAAAAAAACATGTACACATTTTTTTGTGGGTGTGTTTCATACTTAAATTTAGTAAAGATTATTACATAACATACATTTTGTCAAAATATTAAAATATTAATTTAATAAAAATACAAATGTTTAAAACGGAGCAAAAAATAGCTCACATAAGTGATGGGACACCATTATACAGGGTGTTTCGCTACCAGACCGACAAACTTTCAGGGGTGATAGTAGACATAAAGACAAACATTATTTTAAAAAAAACCATGGGGCGGAAACGTCTTCTGTAGGAGCTAGGAGCCATTAAAGTTTAAGGTCCAAAAAGTCAAACGCTGATAAAAATTAGAAAAAAGGGGCGATTTGTTTGCGGTTTTCTCTAAAATCATTCTTTATATCACGAATTTTTATTTTTTTAATTTTAAAGCTTAAGTTCAAAAACTTTAGATAGAGGGCGCTTTAGACTTTAAAGTAACGAAAAAATACTTTTTGCCGTTCTTTTATGCATGGGGTTGAAATTATTCTAAAGTTTAGACTTTAACTTAAATTTTAAGCCCAAAATCAAAAACATGGTGATCGGTTAACTAGCGAAAATTTAACTGTGAACTGAGGGAGAGATTTTAAACGCTCATAAACATTGGACAAACTAATCGATTTTGTTGCGGTTTGCGTGTAGGTCATTCCCTTGGTAATTATTTTATTCAAAATGACGTACAGCTTTCATGTCCTCATTTTTTGATAGAGGGCGCTTCCGACACATGTCCGATATTTCAATGATATTACACCTGGGTTTTTTACTACCAGACCACCATACTTCCAGGAAGTGTAAGGGATGCAAAGACGATTCGAAATCACAGGAATGTAGCATTGAAAATTGCTTTTTTGCATGTTACGTTTAAAAAAAAGCAGATAAAAAAATACAGAAACAAAGAGAGAAACAGCAATATGTTAAAGTGACAGAACTAAGTTTATTTAAAGGTTTTACTGCAAAAAGTGTTCGAAATTACGATCAGAATAGATGGCGCTGCGATTTTCTTGCGCTAGATGGCGCTGAACGGAAATGCGCGTGAAAGTTTCTCTCTCGTTGTGCAGCTCTATGTGTTTCTAGCACGATCGGGCTCTTCCACATTTTACCAATGATGTTCACCGATACCTCAACGTAACATATGGACAGCGATGGATAGGTCGTGATGGCCCGGTTTATTCGCCTGCCAGTTCAACGGAACTATCAAGTATGAGCTTCTTCTGCTGGGGTCACATGAAAAGTTGGGTGTATGAGAATCCCGTACTCTTAAATTAAGACTTAGCAGCTCGTATTTCTGTAGCTTCCGGAAAGGCATCTATAGATTCCAAGAATCTTTCAAAGCGTGAGGAATTAAATGCGACGCCGCTGTCAAGCATGTCGAATTACTTTTGGTCGTACTTTAGAACATCTTTTCTAGTAAAACCTTTAAATAAACTCTTTTATGTCATAATAACGTGTTGCTGTTTCTCTGCTTGTTTCTGTTGTTTTTTTCTCTGCTTCCTTTAACCATAACTTGCAAAAAAGACATTTTCAACGTTACATTCCTATATGATTCCGTGTCGCTTTCGCATCCTTAGAACTTCCTGGAAGTATGGAAGTCTGGTAGTAAAACACCCAGGAGTAATGCCATTGAAATGTCGGAGATTTGTCGGAAGCGCCCTCTATGAAAAAATGAGAACACCACAGCTGTACGTCATTTTTAATAAAATAATTACCAAGGGAATGACCTACACGCAAACCGCAACAAAATCGAATAGTTTGTCTAATGTTTATGAGCGTTTAAAATCTCCCCCTCGGTTCCCAGTTAAATTTTCGCGAGTTAACCGATCACCATGTTTCCGATTTTGGGCTTAAAATTTAAGTTAAAGTCTAAACTTTAGAATAACTTCAACCCCATGCACAAAAGAACGGCAAAAAGTATTTGTTCGTTACTCTAAAGTCTAAAGCGCCCTCTATCTACAATTTTCGAACCTAACCTTTAAAATTAAAAAAATTAAAAACCGTGATATAAAGAATAATTTTAGAGAAAACCGCAAACAAATCGATCCTTTTTTCTAATTTTTATCAGCGTTTGAATTTTCGGACCTTAAACTTTAATGGCCCCTAGCTCCTACAGAAATCGTTTGCGCCCCATGGTTTCCTATTTAATAATGTTTGTCTTTATGTCTACTATCACCCTTTAAAGTTTGTCGATCTGGTAGCGAAACACCCTGTATATGCAACAAAAATCGTCTGAAATAAGCAATAAAAATATTTTTGGGGGTTTTATTTTTACTTAAAAGCAATTGGCAATAATTTATAAAATCGTCTGCAGTATTTCTCTCCAGTTTGTTTTGGAATTTTTGTGTTTTTTAGCTCTGTGTAGCCATGAATGCTAAACGAAAAGAAACTTCGCCTGAAATTTGAAAATTAGTTATTAATTTGCATATTGAACGTGCAAAATCTATTAGAAAAACTGCTGAAACAGCTAACTTGAGTTGAGTCTTTCAACAGTTTTCAATATCATTAAACGATATAAAAAGAATCATATGATTCAGGATAAAAGAAGACCTGGCCGACCATCAAAGCTATCCAATGGAATAAAGCGAATTATCGTTCGAAATATTAAAAAAAAATCCAAGAAAGAGTGCTTCAAAAGTTGCTGCTGAATTACAAGCATTATATGGAATAATTGTTAATCCTGGGACTATTAGAAGGGTAATTCGTCTGATGGATATCACGGTAGAGTAGCCAGGAAAAAATTCTTCTTAAGTGAAAAGAATAGAAAACTCAGACTAGCTTTCGCAAAATCCAACATAAATAAGAATTCTGATTACTGTAATAAAGTTATATTTGCTGATGAGAATAAATTTAATATATTTGGTTCTGACGGTAGAATCTTGGTGTGGAGAAAACCCAGGGAAGAATTTCGCAAACAGAACTTGGTACCAACAGTAAAACATGGTGGAGGAGGAGTTATGGTATGGGAGTGTATGTCGTCCGCTGGAGTTGGTAATCTTGTTTTTATTGACAGTAAAATGGATCAGTACAAGTATATTGATATTTTAAAGCAAAATTTGAAATCTTCAGCACGAAAATAGAACCTTCATAACGATTTTAAATTCTACCAGGACAATGACCCCCCAAGCACACTGCTCTGAACGTTAGACTCTGGCTGCTATATAACTGTCCTGAAATAATAAAACCACCACCACAATCTCCAGACTTAAATCCCATAGAGAATATTTGACAAGAATTGGAATCAAGAATTCGCAAATACACCATTTCTTCAAAACAACAACTAAAATCGGTGCTTCAAGAAGTATGGGGTAAAATCACTCCAGAAATCACAAAAAAATTAGTCGAATCCATCCCAAAAAGATTAAATCATGTTTTAAAAGTAAAAGGAAATCCAACAAAATATTAAAACCTTTTAAAAAGTAAAATTTTTGGATAAATATTTGATGGAAAAGTAAGTGTCCCATCACTTATGTGAGCCATTTTTTGCTCCGTTCTGAGCAATTGTATTTTTACTAAATTAATATTTTAATATTTTGACAAAATGTATGTTATGTAATAATTGTTACTAACTTTAAATATGAAACACACCCAAAAAATTTTTGCACATGTTTGTTTATTTATTTTATTGCAGTTTCTTTTTATAAAGCACAAGTGTCCCATCACTTTTGTGAGACACTGTATTTTTATAAAGTAACAAGTACGATTTTGAACCTGATTTTGCTAAACACACTTTAAATGACCATATGATAAAATAATAGGAATGTAAAAATGTAAAATATTCCTCATTTTGAAATAAAATGATTTTATAATTATTTAATAATTTTAATAAGAACTTTATAATTTAATAAAAATAGGTAGCAGACTAAGAAAAAGTTAATAAACTATTATGATCCAAAAAAGGAGAAAATTTTGGTTGAATGAAAAATGATAACGCTAACAAAAGATAAACCCGCTTCTTTACCCTAGACATATCTTACAATGTGAAGTGCCAGACTCTTTTCTCCTTTAAAGTGATCTCGTTACTCTTAGAAATACAAGGTGTTTATAAAGTCCCGGACCCATTTTGATGTTTAATAACTCATAAAATAATGAAGATATAAAGAAACTTATTGCATTTATTGGTGGAATAACTCATATATTTTCCTTTTCATGTTTGAATATCTTTACTTTTGTAAATATCGTCTGCGCTTGTGGTTAATTTCAGATCATTCCTTTTTCCCGTCTAGATATCTGTACTTTTCTAATTATCATCTGCTTATTAATTGCATTTTTCTCTCTTTTGTTTTTGGCAACTATTGCAATGTTATGTTTACTTTTGATGTGTTTGTTCTATGTTACTTTTGTATGTAATGTTTTATTCGAGCGGATATTAAGGAGAATGCATACACCACAAGAGAAAGCACAAATTTTATGGTGGTTCATAGAAACAAAATCGATAGTGCAAGCACAGAGAGATGGTGCACCACCTCATTGGGGTACATTGTTCGTACTTCTATGAATGCTCATTTTCCAGGAAGATGGATTGGGCGAGGAGGTCCAATTCCTTTGCCATCCAAATCACCTGATATAACGCCGCTGGACTTTTTCCTTTCGGAATTTGTAAAGGACAATGTTTACAGGAGGAGAGTGTCGAACATTGATGACTTAAAAGCCATTATTACAACCGCAATAGCCTCTGTGGATGCCGAAATGCTTGCCGATACCTGGCGTGAAATTGACTATCGACTTGATACTCTCCGTGCAACGAAGGGGGCACACGTGAGAGTTTATTGACAAGGATAATGAAACTTTTTGAGTCTATCTAACCATTTATGTTATTAATTTTAATCTATCTTTATTATTTTATGAGTTATTAAACATCCAACTGGGTCCGGGACTTTATAAACACGCTGTATTTTTATCAATTCTTTTTTTCACTAGAAATTTCATAATAGCAGTGCTTCGAGAATTTTTTTTCCGTTAAATGATGAATATCCGTTCTTTTTTTTCCTCTGTTACAAATAGGAAAATATCCTTCAATTAAAGAAAATTCCAAAACAAAATTAGCTGAGCTTGGATTCGAAACAGCGCTACGAAACGACCGCGATAACCACGGGGCTACAGTTGTATAGCAGCAAAAATTTTGAAGTAAACATGTTTGCTTCAGGTAGGTAGACTACATCAATTTCTTAAAAAAAGCTTTTCATTTTACAGTTAGCTTCTGGAAGAATTCGTCTTTAATGAGATTATGGCTGCCTTTTTAATGCTTTAGTATTATTACAAGATAGACATGTGAATGAGAGGTATATTTATGTATTTTTTTTATCTAAAATATTAATAATATATTTTTATTCGATAATTTTTTTTAGTATTATCAATTATTTTTCCTCTATTTAATATTTTAATTAAAATATCTTTAAAATTCATTCTTTAAAATACATTTTAAATGCGAATATTTAGTTATAAATAACTTTATAAATTCAATTTTATTTAACTTTATTCAACTTAAAATAATAAATTGCGAATTCTTTCAAATAGGCGAGAAAAATAACTGTTATTTACAGGAGTAGCCAAATTATTAATTACACCACAATTTTTTTTATTGGCAGTCCTGATTTATGTTTTTGTGCTGAAAAAACTGACAGGTGTAGTCAATGCGTTATGGATTCTTGGTGCATAATGGGCATTATTTTAAAGGTTAATTTCAATTGTTTATGATAATTCTCAAGAATTCAAATTTCTCCAAAATATGTCAAAAAAAAGGCAAACCAAAGAAGTTTGATAGAAATCGTGAATTTATGGTTTGGCTCTATGATGAATCTGTCTGCAGATTTATCGACCATTATTTCACGAAATTTCTGGTGCTAAAATACCTAAAGTTTTCTGAATCCCTTGATGCGTATAGAGACCCTGGATATGTATTATTTATGACACAATTTTCTGCAGTTGTGATTTCAGCAACAATTGTGAATGTTAAGTACGTAAAAACGACAGTTTATGTAATGCAAAGCTCCCATTGGTCCACTTTTTTAAACCAGTAATTTTTTTAAATAAATTAATAAAACGTTTCTGCAAAAATGCCAGGAAAAACACTATGGCTGTTATGTTTCCACACAATTTATAAATATATTTTTTTTTAAATAAAAATCGTGTTCAAAAAGATTACTAATGGGAGCCTATGGTTATTACTAATGTGTAAAGTCTTATGCAACAACTTCAGACACTAGAGTTGTTGCAAACCGCACATATTCGTTACCAAAAAAGAGTACTTTCTAAGATATAAATCACCGTATTGTTACTCACAAATACCACTCTTTAGTCATTACCGGAGGCGTGCGAAGAGAAAACTGTGCCCGGGGCGAAATTTCAATTTGGCGTCCCCTTCTCCCCCATCTTGATGCTTACCCCTCTCAAAAAAAATGACGGTGGTTGTATAAACTTAACACCCCGTAAATTTCTGCAACCGGGGCAATCGCCTCCTTCGATCCTCTCTTTCGTATGGAACTGGTTTTTACAGTACCAATACGCAGCCGAACAAAGTGAAACAAAATTCAAATGCTGCTTACGTTCATATGATTCATGAATGCGGCCAGAAGTTGTATGCGGTATAAGATACGAAATAGTGTTCAGACTCTTACATGGCGCCAGTTTCAGTTATTTCCTTATCCAGTGTATGCGTATTATTCTGATTGTATCAGTTATTTTCAAATATCAAATGATCTGGATGGCAGGGTGTAGAATGGGTCCTGGAATTTCACGACCGGAAAATTTATTGTACCAGGATTTTCTCATAGAAAATGTATTATTAACCAAGATGAAATTTCGCGCACTTGAACTAGATTTATTTTTTTAATAAAAAAAATACTGATATTTCACCTAGAAAATAAGAAGTGCGCCTGGAAAATAAAAATGGTAGTCAGTATCAATAACAATATCCGTACGGACCATGTATGGGCATTGTTGATTCATTTATCTCTTTTATTATGGGAAAAAAAGAAGCAAAGCATGGACATATTTTTCTGTAGTGTCAAATGACAAACAAATTGTGATTTATATTTATTCCAAGCAAAGTATTCAGTTAAAGAATGTTCAACAACGAATTAAAAAAAAATACTGCTAAAGCATCATCCATCATCTGCAAAGGCAGATTCAATCCACAATTCAGAGAGGGGGGGGGGCATGGCATATTTTATTTGAGAGGGGTTCGGGTCATATCATTTCATGACAATTATTATACTGAAGGTTATTCTTAAATTAAAAGTGGCGATTTTTCTGATTCTTTTGCTAATTCATTTTCATTCATAAATACAAAAAAACTGCATTGTACTGAGGGAGCAATTAGCAGTTGAATCCGGAAATTTAGTTTGGAATACTGAATTTCATGGAATTTTTTGAAAGTTTAATCTAAAAATTTGCTTTTATTTAAAAATGGAAAAGACTTTTTAATCACGTAGTTTCCGTACACTTGCAAATATTCCGAGATTAAAAATGCTTTTACAAATGTTCAAAAAGCATCTAATTTTGATTTGAGTAGATCTTTACAGAATAAGAAAAGCTGGAATTTTTGACCGGGGGGGGATAAGGATTTAAGGTATATTTAATTTTTAAAATATTTTTTAGAATATTTCTGCCGTTCATGGCAGCATCGTGCGAAAGGGAGGGTCGCCAAGGACGCGGAAATTTACAGGGCACCAAAGTTATACTATGAACGTCTTCCTGGTGGGGGTGCGCCAAATTGAAACTTTGCCCCGGGCGCAGTTTTCTTTTCGTACACCCCTGGTTCAAGGGGGGGGTCATGACCTCTGTGACCTCACCGTTGAATCCGCAATTGATCATACGATAGTTTCCCAGAGCTTGCAGATTTAGCAAAAAGTATCGATCAGTGATACCTTCATCAGTATCATCTGATATTTTTTTCAAAATTAGGTTACATATTATCTGAACGGTCCGCTTCATTAAAACCAAAAAGAATGAAAAAAATAATATTTTAACTTTAATCAAAGAAATCTAAAATAATAATGCGAGTGATGTATACTGTTGCTTTTAAGTTGCTAAAGTCTAAAACGAAACACATTTCTTTTAAATGTTTTGAAAATATTCAAACAATTCGTTTGCATTTTTTAAATAAAACTTTGAAACTTCATTAAATGTTAGTTATACCTATAGATAGCAGCACATAATACATGCGAATTCTTCTAAAGACGTTTTTGTACGGTATAAATAGTTTTGTAGCACGTACGATGATAGCTAATGTACCTGATTCTGAACAGTAAGGAAAGTAACGAGTAACGATAACTTTCTAACGGGTAGCGAGTCCCCAAAAAACGATATCATACGAATATTCCTTTTGTCGTTATTTTTATAGCATTATTAGACAGATTGATGAGTGGTCGGCGAAAAACACAGTCAAAAAAAGAGGAACTACTTGTATTTTCTAACAGAAAATACTTCAAATAATGTAAAACGATTAAAGAAGGCGAATTTCTCTTTCACAAAATATTGGTTTTTAACATTTTTTTAACTATTTTTTTCTCTGATCATTCGCTACATTATGAAATGTTCTCAAAAAAGCCTCACTTTAGCTTCGAGCATTCTTCATCAAACAAGAAATGAATTCGACTATCGTCTGGATTTTATCCATGTTGATGGATGGAGGTTCAACAAAGATCTATGAAGATTAATCTGAGCATAACAAAATGGAATTTATATCATTTACATATGCATAGTTTATGAAACAAAGCCATATAAAATATATTCATAATTTTGAAGCATATGGTTTAATTCAAAATAAAATATACAGCCCTAAAATAAACTTACATCCATGTTCTCTAATTGTTATTTTATCTTTTCTGAAAAAAGAAAATTATGTAATTAAGTAACTTAAGTAAACATATTCTACATGGATTTAAATGAAATTACTAATTTACTTTTTAACCACAAAGAGTTATTCCTTCTTTTACAATAAACAAAACCATTTTTCAAATTTAAGCTATCAAAGACTACATTCACACAAATTTATCTTTCGCAACAATTTATTGATATATATATATATACTACCATTATGATGCTTTTTTTGAAAGCCATGAAAATACCGAGAATGTTGGGAATATGTCTGTAAAATATTTTTCTTATACCTTTTACAAACGTAAACATCTAAAGCAATAGATATTCAGTTGAAATATATTGCACCTATCAGATGTTTTGAAAACTTCAGTCCATAAATAAAAATGATATGTGAAAGTGGAGAAATTGCATTCCGGATCTCTTTCAGAAGTTTTATTTTATTCAAACTACTTTGAAAATATTTATTTGAAAAATAAGGATTGAAAGTTTAAATTTCTTCAGAAAAACTATTTTATTTGAAGAAGGCAATATAATAAATTTCCAACTAAAGAAACTATAAAAGTATTTCTATAAATTTCCGTTGTGATCAAAAACGCATTTTATGTTCATCATTTTGAGAACTTATGAGTTCACTTTAATACTTTTCATGCTATAGTCTGGATTACCTTTTATTGAGTGTGTATTTTAAGTTTACATACTTCATTATTTAGAAAAATGACTGTTTGAGTTACATACTAGAAATATCAGAAGTATAATGGAACATTTCGGTAACATAAAAGACAATATATAAAATTTAGTTTCGGAATTTCAAAATTACAAAAAGTCCATTTATTTTAAAGATTGAAGTATAAATTACTAAATATAATAAAATAAATAAAAATACTAAGTATTTTTTTCAATCCGTTATAGAGTACGTTTTTTTTTTAATTCTTAAATAACATGAAATTAAATAACTGGAATATTTTATTTAATCTAAATAAATTACGGACAATCCCATTATTTGGGATTTCAAGTCATTTTTTGGAAATTCTTAAAAAAATTAAATTTAGTAATTTTCCAATTTCTTTAATTCTGTATTTTTTGTATGTTTTATCACTAGTTTGTCAAATAAACAATTTAGTGTTATTTAGCCAAAAAAATGTCCTGTGTAAAAGCAAGCAATTTATTTTAGTAAATTGCTTGGAAGTTTGCTTTAAATTAATAATTTAAAGCAATTTTATTTTGTTTATTATAACTAGTAGAAGCAATTAAGGATTTTGAATACTTTTTGCGTTTCATATACGTGACTCTCGGTGCGATGCGATTTACCCATTTTAGTTGTTTCGGAAAACAGAAAATTTGCTCATATCACCCACAAACACACACACACAATAAATAAATAAATGTATCAAAATGTATCGAGAAACCTAAAAACCAAATGACATAAGTAAATAAAAATCCTATTTTTTTTAGCTGAATAACGTACATACATGATAAACATATATAAGAGAAGCGTGTCTAACACTTTTTCATAAAAATCAGCCTTTTATTTAACACTACAATTACCGTGTTATTTGTATACATAGAACGACAGAAGTGAGTAATAGCTGACCCATGGTCTTGAGGGATATTATTATTGATTTGTATGAGAAAAATCGACATGCAATAGAGTTTGATGATTAATACCATGAATATTTATTAAGAATTAATACAGTTTAGCTACTAGAGATATACATAATGTGAAATTTGGTGAATAGATACCACCGAAGAAAATTTTGATTTCTAATTTCAGAATAGATACTTGGAGATATTGACGGTTCTTTCAAATTATATATATACATTAATTTTTAAATTAAATTTTGTAATAATTTTCCTTCACATTAATAAGCTATTAAAAGACAACAAATTTAAATCTTATATATATCGGGGATTTTTTGAACTTCCATTGTACAGTTCTTTCATCTAATCAGTTCATACAAATACTATGGAATTTGTTTCTTTTTTCTCCTGTTCTTATATAATTCACGTGCAAATTATAACAGAACAGTTTTTATGAGCATCACCAATTCCATTGTTTTAACGTTACTTTATCTGGCTACATTATGATTTGTTTGGATTTTCTTGGGTAGTGCGTGGACAGGTAATTTCAGTTTTTTGTTAAATTTATTTCTTTCAAAATTACACTGCTAATTTTATTTATAGACTTTCCTGCTGTTAGAACTTCTTGAATATTTAAAAACTATTCAAATACTTATCACCGCTAGATCTTGAACCATATCTTCTGTATAAAATCTTGCACCAGAATTTCCGTCTAGATCAATCTTTCAATTATTTGAAAAAACTTTGAAAGGATAAATTATTTTGTACCTTTCCCTGTTTTTCTTTTTTTATTTTTCTAAAATTCTTTTTTTTTTCTTTTTTTCTTTTTTGGAATTTTTTTCAAAACACTTACAATTTATTGGTTTTGAAGAGTTCCTCCACGCCATTTTTTACCTATTTTCATTCAGCTCCCTAATTCGGAAACGAGATTTTATAAGAATTTTTACCAAATTTTAGTTTTTTTATGTCAAAATGGTTATTATTGTCAGATGCATTTTTGTCACTGCAATCATTTTCTGAACGATCGCTTATCAATTCTATAAATACCTTATTCGAATAATCTCTGCCCGTTGCGAATGTATCACTATAAATGTGCGAAACAGTATACTACTAATGGACACTTTTTTTTTTACATTTTTATTTATTTATTGACCTCGTGCTGTTTGCAACAGTCAAAGCAATCTTTTTTATTTAGTTTCTAAGGTATTAGAGAAAAAAAGTTCGTCTACTTTCTCATTCCAATAAAAAATGAAATCATATAAATATTACAAATTCACCTGGAAGTTGCATGGCATATGTATGATCATGCCCCCCCCCCCCCCCAATCACTGCCTCTTTTTTGTGAAAAGCAAGTGCAGTAAATTTCCTTACATTATTCAATTATTTTTTAAAATTATAGTCTTGAAAGGTCTCTTAAAACGAAAGAAATGTTCAGTATTTTTACGGGTCAGCGATGACCCAGCGCGGTAATTCTAGGTATATAGACCTGTATATAAAAAAGTTTTCATTGGAATTCAGCTAAAAATGTTTTCAGGCATTACAGTGAATATTTAGGAAAAGTCAAAAAGTTTAAAAGTTTTATTTTGAAAAACAACAGAGTTGCGAGCAAAAGATCACGTCTCGTGTCAAAGATGACCCGCCTCGGTAATTCTAGTGTTAATATGTTTAAAATCCAAAAAATAGTTATTGAAATTACTATTTAAAATATTTCAATAATAATTTTGATAATTCATAATAAAGCTTTAATAATAATAGTAATTATTTTATGAGCGGTTCAAACTTTAATTGAAATAAATATTAACTTTTGGAAGTTGAATTGCCAGTATCTCCATGGCCGCATTGTAAAATCATGGCTCAGTTGCCCCATGTAGCCCTATACTATAAGAAAATTTTAAGAATTAATACACATTAAAACAATGTAAATAGCATCTATACTTCTTAAAATATTTCGCATTTTTAAAATTTATTCATACTTTTGCATATTTGAAACTTCGTTGCTTTAAGAAATAGTTATGACTGAAAAGAAATATAGTTGTAGTTTAATACTTAATTATAAATATACTTATGAATAGTTAAAGTTAAACAATATAAATATTGTATAGCTGATTTATATCCGAATTCTGTAGTTAAAGCTATGCAATAAAAAAATTAAATTTTATTCTTAAAAATATTATATAATAAAGAAAGATAAATAGCGTGGTAGTTGCGTTTGCAGATAACAAAATTACGTACGTAAATTAATATAGCTTAAGTTTTCCGTTTTTTTCTTTTAATTTGTGATGGTAATGAGAGAAATAAGATGATAACGCTCCTTCATGAAAAATAATCCTGTAAACTGAACTTAAAAATCATTTATTTAAATTCTGCCATATTAAAAAAAATAAATGGCCAGTTTCTTAAAGCAAGTGTCCAGTATGCATAAATTAAACATATTTATTCATTAAAAATAATGCATTTAGTTTATGATTATATAAATTACAAAAGCTTTTGATATTTCAATTTTAGGGCCTGACTTTTTTTCTTCTCTTTTATTTGTTTGTTTCTCATTTTAAGAAGTATGATTTAGTTCCACTTCTTACTACTCAAATTTCTTTTTCAAGCATTAATTTTTTTAATTTTTTCGTATTTACTTTTCAAATAAAAAAAAAATAAAAAAAAAACAAGTTTAATGTAAATTTTGCCATTGCAGAATTCAGTTTCGCCTCCGATTTATAAAAAAAAAAAAAAAAAAAAAAAAAAAACCAATAGAGGTTTTTTAGAAGGGCGACCCCGTTTAGAATGCCGTTTAGAATGAACCAACTTCATTTTTGTTGTGTTTATCAATATAATAGCAAACAGAACGGCTAGACGTGCTACTTCTTCATTGACTAGATTCCTTAGAAATGGATTTTTTCTTTAGTTTAAACGCTTTTTTATAGACTCTGAGAAAAAGAAAATGCATTTTAACAATAAAACGAGTGGAATCCCGTCGAATTCGACGAATGAAATGTTTAAAAAACTCGGTCGATTTGGTTGAAAAAAAAGCAAAATTAATTACAATATTGAATCAATATATAGTAAATGTATTTCCAAACTTAATGTCAAGTTTGCCAGTTACAATATTCGCACATCTTCAGCTAAAATTTTAATCTGAGTTCCGGCGAAATCCAGAAATTTTATTTTATATGCACCCACAGAAAAATAATTTTATTAAAAAAAAAAAACTAATTTTATTTTTATTGTGACATTATTTTAACTAACTGAAGTCATCTGAAAGTAAAATCTCAATCTCAGTGTCCATAATGAAAAGAAATATTGAAATGTAACATCGTTATGCGTAAAAATGCGATGTTTTAAATAGTGACGTCATCCTCTCTTCAAATGTTTTTTAAAAGTTACTGTTATTAGTAATATGAAAAAGGCATCCGTAATAATATTGTAATTCCCATTTATCTGGTTGCTGAATGACACAATTTCCTCATTTGAAATTTTTCTTATTTTGCTTTAGACATTAATTTTTATTATGAATTATTTTCTGTTATTTTATTTACATTATTAATATTATTTCTCAGTAAATATATTTTTTTACCTCAATTCTCTTTCAAGTGCATAATTATACGCAATCATTTTGGAAAATAAATTTTTATTATCGAGAGAAAAGCTAAACTGTGTTGCCACGATTTTGAAGAAATATCTTAAAAAGCATTTAAAATTAAAAATAAAATATAAAAATGGAAATAAACCAAAAAATAGCTATAATGAGCACAACTTCCAATAAATAGCTTTCATTTAAAAAAATAATTATCAAAATCGGTTCAGTGGAAAATTCAGGGCTGATGACACGACATTTTTTAGCTTGTCTGAAAAAAATAGCATCGAAGGCTAAAAAAAAAAAAAAAAAAAAAAAAAAAAGAATCTGAATTTTAGAAATTTTTTGTAATCGCATCATATTGTAGCTTATGTTTTTTCAATTATTAATTTATATTATCTTTTAAACTCTTTAGTCAACCAGCTTATCTATGATCCCAGAAATTTACATTATAATGTTCTTTTGTTGCTTATTTAACGGTCATATCTCGGATAAAAAAGCTAAAACTAAGACCGGATAAATTATTAGATATGCACACTGTTTAAAAAATTCTCAAATTCACGAATATTTTTTCCTGAATTTCACAGAAAAATTCCCTTTTCATAAGAAAATGGCATTTTCTGTTAAAAATCAGAAAATTCTGCCATATTTCCTGAAAATAACGAAACGGATGGAAATAAAACAAAAAACGGAGAGACGGCGTTGTGTGGGAAGCTCCATGTCCGAGTGGTCAAGGCACCAACACCGCTACTTGCCTACGCGCGTAAATTGTGAGTTTGGATCCCACTGGCGCCATGAACTAATTAAAACATAAAAAATCCCTTTTAAATTACATTTTTTCTGTTTATTTTTCTCTTATTTCTTATTAAAAAATATTTTAATTAATTAGCCAAAAAATAAATTAAAAAATAGTGTACGACAATTTCAAAAAATTGTCTATAACGTTATTTTTGTAAAAAAAAAAATGAATAAAAAGTGTTTTTCATTCATTCAAAGAAAAAAAAAAAAAAAAAAAAAAAAAACTAGGGATTTTAAACAGTGATTTATTTTTAATTTAAACTATTTAAAAATTAAAATTGATTTTAAAAAATAATGAGCATTATGCATCAGTCTAAAATAAAATAAAATAAGCCGATTACAAATATTCTAAGGAATATATTTGAAAGGAAATCTTTAAAAAGCACAACAGGTTTTTCCACTAACCCATAAAAGACATACTTTGTACAAACCGGCATCAGCAGCTTTGGCTCAGTAAGGATTTGTTCCGCTGTCAAAAGGTCCCGAGTTCAATCCTCTGGAGGGCGTGTAGTAAATTATACAAAATAATAATTATTATTAAGTAAAATAATTTAGCAACTTAAAATCACTCGGTCTTTCGAACTCTTTGACGATTAATCGATTCATTAATTTAAAAAATTATATTAAATTATTAACATTAAAAATCAAACTTTGTAACAGAAAGTTTACAGCTTTGTTTGAAGAAGTTTGAAGAAACCGCTTTTTCAAACGGAGTTTTCCTTTCTTGTATTTCCCACAACGGAACGGTAAAAGTCCGGCTACTTTGCTGCCAGTAGTTTCACCGTAAATTCATAGATTTATTTTTAACAGTGCAGGCAAACAGTAATATAATAACAGAGATGTTAGGTAGATCGCTTCAGTAACCCAACTTTCACTCTAAAATATAAGTGCAATATCGGCAAGGGAGACTGAAATTCGCTGCATGCACTTATATGCATTAAAAATGCGCAAAAATGTACAAGACTAGTTTTTACACTACTATACAACAGGACTGCCTAAAACTTTTCGAAGGATTTTTTAGCGTCCTTTCGTTTATCACTAAGCTTTTATGGGAAAACAAAACATTTTAAAGAATGCTTTATTTTTTAAATAAATAATATTTGCACAGCAGTTTAGGTCCATCGTTGCTTCATCAACAAAATCTTTTGCAGAGCTCTTTTTCTTCTCTTGGTTTCAAACATTGCCATCCTAAATTGACTATAATTCAAATTATCTTTTCAAATTATTTTTGCACAAAATTTCTGAATTGTAGCGACCATATGGTAAGTTCTGTGATATATATATGTATCATATAAAACTTGTGTGACGTATAAAGCTTCCACAATCCACGCTTTCGTTAGAGAAGGGGCAAACGTGCAACAGCATTTACGAATAATAAATTTTTCTCATACTTATCACCAAATTTCTGCATTTAAATAAGGCAATGATTATTATACAAAAATACTGGTGAAATATAAAAACAATGTGGCAATTAAGCTCTGCCACTACAATAGTGAAGTAATATTGTTGCATGTTTTAAATTATGTGGCTAACAGCGCTCTACATTTGCTTGAATCTAGAGAGCGGCGCCTTGGTTTCCTGAAAGATTGCGCAAGCTTGCTATACACCATTTAATTATATAAAGAGAAATAAATTCAATATTCTAGTATAATCTCTAAAACCTATATTTCATCACTGTATACATGGGCAGGAATTTTACTATGTTCTTTGCATACAAATGCAGAAAAAAGTTTAATTATTATAGAAACAATAAATGAGTGAGATATGCAAATCATAACATATACTAACGTGTCTATTAGAGTTTGAATAGAAAATAATGAGTGAAGTGCTTCTACAAACAAAAATAATTCTTTTACTAAATAACTAAGAAAGCAAATCAAACGATTCACGAACAATATTCACATTGTATAAAACAAAGGATCCTGTTGAAAAAACAATGATATGTGTCAACAGAGCAAAAAAATAGAGTAAATATAAATTTGTTATCTTCTAAAAATTTCATACAATCCGCGATACGTTGCAGAACTGTTCTGTCAACCAGGTAAGTCAAAGTCAGCCAGACATAAGTGTCATCCGTTGTGAGTTTTTAAAGTGGAAGTGAAATGCTAGTGAGATATTAGAACTATATTACAGAAGGAAGCCTTGAAGGCAATTTGTTTTGTGCTAAATGTGGTAATAATGTATTCAAAGGTTCCAAATGATCCGCCAAATAAATACGACTATATTTTAACATGCAAATTCATGGTAGATGTCTACAGTATTTTCGTTAAAAATACCATCCAAACGCAATTTGGGCAAAATTTCAAAAAATAGTTTAAAAAAATTTCTAGAAAATCATTATGGTAAGATAAATATTTAAAACATTCTGCTAAAGGTGAAATTGAAAAAAAAATCTAAAAAGAAAAATTTTTTAAGAAAACATTCTGGTAAGATAAACCTGGTAAAACTTTCTATAAGAAAACACACGGGTATTCAAAAAGTAGACCATTTGAGAACCCTGTAAATTAAATTTGGAAAAGAGCATTAGTAAAAATGTTATTGAATATGTCCATTGTTAATCAGAATGACATAAATTGATATATTTATACTTACATCTCAATTAAAGCAGAGTATAGCTCATTTTAATCTCATTCATATATGATAGGTATAATATTGCCTATTTTCAAAGGATCAGCAGATGATGATTTGAACATGCATAAAATTTCATCAAAACTTTTCTTTGAGCAGCTCTCAACATTGCAGGGGTTATGACTTCGATTTGATTAAACAAAGTTAAAATTACTATTCGAGTATTATCGAATTTAAACGTAGAAACCGTTAGGGGTCTGATCCACCGCCCCCCCCCCCAAAAAAAAAAAAGTACTGTAAAGAATTTAGTAGCGCAAAGTTAAATTTTAAAAATGGCTTTCAACAAAAAGTAAACCTTATCCGAAACAAATACGACAAAGACATTGTCTGTTTAAAAGTTGTCTTTTCTTCCGCAAGGATTCAGTTTTAAAATCACTTGGTAAGGGCCTTCAAAAAAAAAAAGAGCCTATGTGTATATTAAGATTTAAAAAGTAAATTTCAAAATTTCAACATAAATCTAACATCGACTCTATAAATTGACGAAATATATACTTTTATTTGATGTCTTGAAACCTCCTTTAGCTTAATAAAATTCTAGAATTATAAATGCATTTGTATTCAGGGTGATTCAAAATAACGTGGACAAAATGATATGACAAATCAAGCATACAAAAAGGATAAAAAATCGCATAGGAACATAGGATCGCAAACTATTTATTGAGTCACAAATACAGGGTGTTTCATTCTAGCTACACCCGGTTTCAAAGTAATAATTTCGAGGAAAATATAAATAATGCAATGAAAATGCAATTATATATACCTTATTTTGTGTGAAATGTGATAACGTTACGAAAAGATCTGGAAAAAAATTGCTCAAGCAATTGATGATACCGTATAAACTGATTATCAGAGTCCAAAATGTGAGATGCCAAGTGCATATTGCTTGTGCGCATAATGAAAATTTCTTACGCTTTTGTTTGGTGTTATCACATTTTAAACAAAGATGTCTGTTAAAACAAAATGTCTGTTAAATGTTTTATTATAATATACTTCAGTTTTTTGAAATTTATCACCTCCAACCCAAATTGAGTTAGTATGAAACACCCTGTATTTGCGACTCAATAAGTGGTTTGCGGCCCTATGTTCCTATGTGATTTTTTATCCTTGTTGTATGCCTCATTTGTCATATCATTTTGTCAACGTTTTTTAAATCACCCTGTATATTTTTTCATTTAGAATATATTTTACGAATTTTATTAAATATTTATTCATTAGGGAAATGATTTTATCTATGTGAACAAAAATTTTACAAATCTGAAATATACGGCGAGGTATAAAATTCCATATATATTTTTGCAAAATATAACATTTGGTCCCAGCTGCAGAATGTGTTAAAGCTTTGAGTAAAATTTATTTGAGTTATAAGCTCTTGCATATTGTGAAAAACAAACATCCCAGAAATACGTCAAAATCTTAGAAATGGTGATATATGTAAACAATGAATTTGGGGCATTTACATTTTCGTTCAGAAATAGTTAAAACTATCTAGTATTTAAAAAACTATGATTTATGGCAATTCGTATTTCAGAAATAGAACTAAAGATTTAACTGATTTATTTTCGTATTTCTCATGTATGATCCTATCAGTTTTTTTTAAATTGGTAAAACTCAATAATAGTTCTTTCACATTTTTTAAGGTTAAGTAAGGTTAAGTTTGTTTAAGGTATTCAAAGCAGTTAATTTTAGGTAACTCAGTTATTTTACTGTGAAGGTTTTTTTGTATAAGTATTTCCCAGTGAAAGAAAATACAATATTCATTGAGTAAATAAGTAGGCAAACTGCATAAATCTCTAAATTATCAGAATAACAAGAAATTTGTAAAAAAAAATAAATATACAATCTCAAAAAATTGCAATATACAAGCTAAAATATTTATGAAACCCTGATATCTTTATTTACAAAGACCAAATAGTCTGTACCTCATGATTACTTTGTATACAGTCACCGAAAAAAAAAAAAAAAAATCTTGACGCTTGCGATTTTAGATGTTTTGTTAAATATCTAGAAATATACATAAGGAATTATTCTGAAACTCCAGATGCGTAAACAAAATAGTACATCTCATATATTTTCGTGAAGAGTTTTCTCCGAAATCCAACAGGGGACCGTCAACAAATTGAAAAAGAAAGATCTTTTCGAACACCCTGTCAAAACTAATGAAGCAAAAGAGTTCAAACTGCAGATTATTATTAAATGGCTTATTTTAATAAACTGTGTTCATTTTTATGAATATAGCATGTAAACTCTTAGAGAAATTAAGGTTTTTATAAAAACTGTCCCAAATTTTTCCAAGTTTTTTGCTTATAATTTGCAGAGTTCTTAATATAAAATAATGTTCTTTTCTGAAAAAATGACAAACAACATTGTACACAATACCTTGCCACCAGAATTTAAAAATAATAAAAATTGTATGAAAAATGAGTAGGTTTATTAAATAAGTTTTTACTGCGCATGCGTCAATGCTATTAAAATTTCATTTGCATATTGTGTTAGTTAAATGTATAGAGCAACTTTTGTGAAAGTCTCAAAAACATATCTTAAATGTTCTGAAAATTATCGTCAATAGAATGAGATCAAAATCCGTCATTTCCTAAATGAAGCAAAAAGATGAGGGGCTGTATCCATATTCCTTTGATTAGTGCCTACTCAATATTGCACGTATAACTATATGTGGATAAAAACCCTGATTTTTTTGCTTCCTTTCGGGAATAACGGATTTTGAGTTGATTCTATAGACAATCATTTTCAAAATTTTCAAGCTATGTTTTTGAAACTTTTACAGAAATTTTTCTATACATTTAGCTAACACAGTATGCAAATGAAATTTTGATATCGTTGACGCATGCGCAATGAAAAATTATTTACTAAACCTACTCATTTTTCATACAATTTTAATTATTTTTAAATTCTGATGGCAGGGTATTGTGTACAATGTTGTTTGTCAAATTTTCAGAAAAGAACATTATTTTATATTATAAGCAAAAAAACTTGGAAAAATTTAGGACTGTTTTAATAAAAACTTGAATTTCTCTACGAGTATACATGCTATTCTTACAAAAATAAACGCAGTATAATACAATAAGCCACTTAATCATAATGTGCAGTTTGAACGCTTTTGCTACGTTAGTTTTGACAGGGTTATCCAAAAGATCTTCGTTTTTTTTCAATTTGTTGACGGTCCCCTGGTGGATTTCGGGGAAAACTCTTCGCGAAAATAGATGACGCGTAATATTTTGTTTGCACACCTGTAGTGTCAGAATAATTCCTTATATATATTTCTAGATATTTATCAAAATGTCTAAAATCGTAAGTGTCAAGGTTTTTTTTGCGGTGACTGTACTTATTCAAGTTTGTCGAAACATATTTTCGTAAATGCAAAATAGACCCTTTCACATTGCATAAAGATTTTTATAAATGTGTTTCGCGATATTTTTTTTTTTTTTTTTTTTTTTTTTTGAAAAGATTAATGGGACAAGTACACTGGCCTCCAAAAGTTAAGGTAAAACCGGTTTTTTTTTCGTCTAATTTGCAAATAAATGAATAGAAAAAAAAATTGGAGGAAATGTGCAATAAACTGCTGTTTATTAAATGCGGCATAGAAATTTACTTAACTTAAAAGAATAAATGAAATTACAACAAAAAAAAACACTCATGGTGTAAAATTCCATTATGCAGTAAAATGTGACAGAAACATTAAAAAACTGGTTCTAATACGGAATATGTCGCGCTCACCGGACACGGGGTAAACCTTGTTCCAGCCCATTTATATTAATTGGAGGAGGACTTAAAGACGCAATCTGTCTTCCAAGATAGTCCCAAAAGATGTTCTATCGAATTCAAGTCTGGAGAGTGAGCTCACCATTCATATCTCCAAACCGTGATCCTCAAGATAATCCTCAACAGCCACAGCTCGGTGTGGTCTTGCATTATCATCCATTGGAATGAAGCCACACTGTAAAAAATTTTTTTTTTGCTGCATTGTCAAAACCCCCGCTTTTATAGAATATCTCTCTTTTGACTCATGAGAATGTTCCATAATAGGCTGATGTAATCGTTTTCTATAAAAGCGGTTGAGTAACGATGCAGCAAAAGAGTCAAATTTTTTAGAGTGCATTGCCAACAGCACCGACATATGAATCAAAAATCACATCCCTATATACCGCACCAGTGTGAGTTCCTCCATTTAACACATGCAGGTAAGTGTGGCCATCGAGTGAGATCCCTTCCCAAACCATAATTCCACCGTTTCTGTACCTGTGTGTTTCGACAGTGTTTGATTGATGGTATAAAGTGCATTGTTCTCTCCAGACCAGAAGACGTCCTGAATCACTCTCCAGTGTGAATCTGGACTCGTCTATAAAGAGTACTGAAGCCCACAGTTGTCTGGTCCAGGAAACATGTTCTCTTGCAACATAAGCGGGCCCTTATCGGTCGTCTTTTGAGAGGAACACACACAACTGGTCACCTTGCATTGAGACCTGCATTGTGAAGGCGTCTTCGCACCGTAGCTGCGGAGATTCTTCTCCCTGATGCTGCAAAGTGGTGTACAATAAGCTGCGGCACAGTAGTTCGTCTTCTCCTTCGGGCTGAAAGAGCTAGAAACCAATCTTCTGCAAATGCTGTAACACATATAACACGTGTTGTAACACCTGGCTATGTCTTCTGGACACATAATCTTCAGATTCATACTGATCCCAGAGTCGTACGAATGCGAGCTGTCCAGCAGTATCGGCTTGTGACAAACCCATTTCCCTCATTTCTACAGTCCGCCACCTTAATGAATTGGGCAAATTACTTCTTCTAGACATTTCTAGACTCTACTGGTTTTTGTGGACAAAACTGTCATACGGCGCTTTCAATTTATAAAAATGTGCATGATTTTCTTCTTTTGAAAACAAAAAAATTATATGAAATAATTATCCAGAAATATCTTTTCTGCTACCAAAAAATGGTAACATTAGATGGATATTTATTTTCTTAAATGAAGGTTTTTCTAGGATTTCATAGGTTTTTCATTTTTCAAGATAGTAAAACGTAAAAAGAAGGCCTTTTGTTATTTAAGTTTTAAAACTTTGTCAAATGTACTTTTTCTACTCTGTATTACTCCATACACTTATAAACGTTTGCAATTCATAATACCAAAAAAATCTCTTCTGAATGTTTTTTTTTTTTTTTTTTTTTTTTTTTTTTTTTTTTTTTTTTAATTAAGAATGTAGACATCTAAAATATGTCAAAATGGATTACTTCCTTTTTTCAGAAAATTTTTAAATTAAGAAATTATCTAAAATGAGGAGAAAAATTTCCAAAAAAAATTTTTTGAAAATTTATATGAAAGGCATACTTTTAAAAAACTTATAAAAGATTTGCATAATCTCATTTGTTTGAAGCACTCTATAAAAAAAGAAATACACTGTAAAAATTGAAGACCCAAATTGGGTTCAAAGATTTCTGGGTATAGTAATGTTCCTAAAATGGTACAGTAAGGATTCCAAAATGGAAGAGTATTGTTCCCAAAATAGATAACCCAAAATGGTTCAAAACAGAGCAGATCTTCATTAACAATAAATTAATCAAAATTTCTGAGGTATAATGTATATACTATCTAAGATATTTTAATTGTTTTAATGTCATTAAAAATCAGACTTTTTTAAAACGATTTTATGCTACAAACTGAACTTTCCAAATTGGAACAATACTGTACCCAAAAATCTTTCAACCCAATTTGGGTATTTTATTTTTACAGTGTATATCTATTTTAGAAATAAGTATTGGTTTGAAATATACGAATCTTTTATTCATATTGAATATAAAGAAAAATATTGCTGACTATAGTTTTAAAGCATGTAAATCAGGACATTCATTTCAGGTTTCCTCTGCTTATTTCTCAAAATGCGTACATATTACTGTAAATTACTACATTCCGTTTACTGCTTCATCCTGATGTTTTATTCTTTCAGATTCTTTTAATAAAATAAAATTTTTTGGTGTATAAATTTCTTCAGAGATTTCTCCTAGAGATACTGATCAAATAACATGCATACGAAAATACTATCATCTGTTTTTTGTATAAGTGGTCGTTTGTATTCTTAGCATAAAATTATGCAGCTTTTCACTGCATATTTTAAATTTTATTTAAGGTTTCTATATCTTCTACTCAAAATGTCCTGTGATTAAACCATTTACGTGGCGCTTTGAAAATTAATAAATTTGTATGATTTTCTTCTTCTTTAAAACTTAAAAACTAAGAATAATTGTTGAACTTTTAATTTTTGAATGTCCTCTTCGTTATTTATGCTAAATAATTGACAAACATGACCAAAAAGCACTTTACCGATATAAAAATCTAAAGAATAACGAATATTCGGAAATATTTGCACACGTGCATTTCGAATTCTTTTCCTTTGCATGTAGTATCTTCAGTATCTAATGAAATCAATTATGTGGTCAGAGGAAAATCGCATAATCGTAAATTTAGAGCGATTTCGCTTCTTCTTCGCTGAAATGTTCTGGCAAACAAATCAAAGAAACTAACTGGTCAGAAACATTTGACCGCCACTGTATATTAAATTCTAATAATACAGAAGTAGTAATTCTAGTACGGAAATAATATAACTCTAATTTAAATACGATGTAATCAGTGTAGCAACCTAAAATCATTGTTCACCATGAGATATCATTTACTATATTACTGTAATAAGATTTACAAGAATAATTATCGTGGTAATCTAGAATCATTACCTGTCACAGGATATCATTGAATTAATTATGCATAATAGAATTCAATATAATGTAGAAAACTTTTATTGTTATACTTTTAAGTTTTCATAAAATTTTAAAATGAATAAACACAATTCTGCAACAATTAAATATATTAAATTTTAAATAATTCGATTAAATAATTTTTGTGCAAATATGTATGCATAGACAGAAAGATCAGCCGGCGTACATAAGACAACTATACACGCTACCTATATAAATACGAACGCACCTAAAAAGGGAAGATGTATTGCCAAAATCGAAGAATACTTTAAAAATTTGTGTTTAAGGCATACATTAAAAAAACTTAAAATATATTTGCCTAATTTCATTCGTTTGAAGTACGCTATAAAAAAGAAATGTATCTACTTTAGAAATAAGTATTTGTTTGAAATATACAAATGTTTTATTCATTTAGAACATAAAGAGTAAATATTGCTGACGATAGTTTTAAAGAAAGTAAATCAGGACATTCATTTCAGGTTTTCGCTGCTTATTTCTCAAAATGCGTACATATACTGTAAATTACGACATTCCCTTTACTGCTTCATCCTGATGTATTATTCATTCAGTTTCTTATAATAAAATAAAATTTTTTGGTGTATGAATTTTTTCAGAGATTTGTTCTAGAGATACTAATCAAATAACATGCACAAAAACATGCTATTAATTGGATTCTGTATAAATGATCATTTGAATTTTTAGCATAAAATTCTGCAACCTTTCACTGTACGTTTTAAATTTTCCTTAAGGACTCCATATCTTCTATTCAAAATGACCTATCATTAACCCATTTATAAGGGCCACTTCAAATTTTAATAAATTTGTATAATTTTCTTCTTTTTTAAAACATAAAAACCAAGCATAACTGTTGAACGTTTTATTTTTGAATTTCATCTTCGTTATTCATGTTAATTAATTAACAGTCATAGCCAAAACAAAAACTTTACCAATAGCAAAAACTAAAGATTAACGAATGATTAAATTCTAAGAATACGGAAGTAATCATACTAGTAGTTCGGAAATAGTATGGTTTCATTTTAAATACGATATAATTAATGTGGCAACTCATCATCAATGTGGCAACTTCATCATGAGATATCATTGAATATATAATATATAATAAGATTTACAAGAATAATTATCGTGGTAATCTAGAATCATTACCTGTCACAAGATATCATTGAATTAATTATGTATGATAGTATTCAACGTAATGAAGAAAAGTTTTATTACTATACTTTTATGTTTTGATCCAATTTCCATAAAACTGGAAATGGCTAAACAAAATTCTACTTATATTAAATTTCAAACAATTGAATTGAATAGTTTTAATGCGGTTATTTACGCATAGACGGGCAGATCAGCCGACGACTATACATATGCTACGTATATAAATACGAATGCAACTAATAGGGGTAGAAATTCGAAGAATATCTTGAAAAAATTTTTGAAAAGGCATATTTTTAAAAAGCTTATAAAGGATTTGCATAATCTCATTCGTTTGAAGTACGCTTTAAAAAAGAAATGTATTTATTTTAGAATTAGGTATTGGTCTGAAAATACAAATCTTTTATTCATATTGAATATAAAGAGTAAATATTGCTGACGATAGTTTTAAAGCATGTAAATCAGGACAAGCAGGTTTCCCCTGCTTATTTCACAAAATGCGTACACATACTGTCAATTACCACATTCCCTTTGCTGCTTCATCCTGATGTTTTATTTATTCAGTTTCTTTTAATAAAATAATTTTTTTTGGTGTATGAATTTCTTAAGAAATTTGTTCTAGAATTATTGATCAAATAACATACATATGAAAATACTATCAACTAATTTTGTATAAATGATCGTTTGTATTCTTAGCATAAAATTCTGCAGACTTTCACTGTATATTTTAAATTTTTCTTAAGGGCTATATACCTTCTATTTAAAATGGTCTATCATTAACCGTTTTATACGGCACTTTAAATTTTAATAAATTTCCATGATTTTCTTCTTTTTAAAACAAAAAAATTATATGGAATAATTATCCAGAAATAGCTTTATCTGTTACCGAAAGATGGTAACATTAGACGGATATTTATTTTCTTAAATGAAGATTTTTCTAGGATTTCATAGATTTTTCATTTTTTCAAGGTGGTAAAACGTAAAAAGAAGGCCTTTTGTTAGTTAAATTTTAAACCTTTGTCAAATGTACTTTTTCTACTTATGTATTACTCCATACACTTATAAATGTTTGCAATTCATAATATCGAAAAAAATCTCTTCTGAATGTCTTTTATTTTTAATCAAGAAAGTAGACATCTAAAATATGTCAAAATGGACTACCTCTTTTTTTCAGCAAATTCTTAAATTAAGAAATTACTTAAATGAGGAGAAAAATTGCCAAAATAAAAAAAAATGTTGAAAATTTATATGAAAGGCATACTTTTAAAAAATTTATAAACGATCTGCATAATCTCATTTGTTTGAAGTACGCTATAAAAAAAGAAATATATCTACTTTAGAAATAAGTATTGGTTTGATATATACGAATCTTTTATTCATATTGAATATAAAGAAAAAATATTGCTGAAGATAGTTTTAAAGCATGTAAATCAGGACGTTCATTTCAGTTTTTCTCTGCTTATATCTCAAAATGCGTACATATTACTGTAAATTGCCACATTCCCTTTAATGCTTCATCCTGATGTTTTATTCATTCAGTTTCTTTTAATAAAATAAAAATTTTTTGGTGTATGAATTTCTTCAGAGATTTGTTCTAGAGATACTGATCAAATAACATGCATTTCGAAATACTATCAAGTGGATTTTGTGTAAATGGTCTTTTGTATTCTTAGCATAAAATTCTGCAGCCTTTCGCTGTATATTTTTAATTTTCCTTAAGGGCTCCATATCTTTTATTCAAAATGTCCTCTCATTAACCCATTTATAGGGCTCTTCGAATTTTAATAAATTTGTATGATTCTCTTCTTCTTTAAAACATAAAAACCAAAAATAATTGTTGAACTTGTTATTTTTTAATTTCATCTTAATTATTCATGTTAAATTATTAAAAAACATTCCCCCCTTCAAAAAAAAAAAAAAAAACTTTACCGATAGAAAAATCTAAAGAATAACGGATAATTGGAAATATTTGCACACGTGCTTTCGAATTCCTTCCCTTTGCATGTGATATCTTCAGTACCCAATGAAACTAATCATGTGGTCAGAGATAATTTGCATAATCCTAACTTTTGGAGCAACTGAGGTTCTTCGCTGAAACGTTCTGTTAAACAAATCAAAGAAACTAACTAGCCCGAAACTTTTGACCGCCACTCTTTATTAAATTTGAATAATACGGAAGTAATAATTGTAGTAATACAGAAATAATATGGCTCCATTTTAAATACTATATAATGAATGTGGCAGCCTAGAATCATTATTTATCATGAGCTATCATTGAAAATGTAATATATAATAAGATTTAAAAAGCCGTAATCCAAAATCATTACCTGTCACAGGATATAATAGAGTTAATTATGTATTATAGAATTCAATATAATGAAGAAAACGTCTATTATTATACTTTTAAGTTTTGATCCGATTTTCACAAAATTTGAAATGGCTAAACAAAATTCAGCAACAATTAAATATATTAAATTTCAAATAATTCGATTAAATAGTTCTTGCGCGGTTATTTACGAATAGATCAGCCGACGCTTATACATGCAATGTACATAAATACGAACGCACCTAAAAAGGGCAGATGAATTGCCAAAATTGAAGAATACTTTAAAAATTTATGTGTAAGGCATACTTTTAAAAACTTATAAAGTATTTGCATTATCTCATTTGTTTGAAATATGCTATAAAAAAGAAATGTATCTACTTTACAAATAAGCATTGGTTTGAAATATACTGTTGCGGCGTATATAGGGTTCTTTTGATCTTATGGTTAGACAACTTCAAACTCTTGCTTATAGAAAAGTAGAAAATAATTTATTTACAGAACTTCAGAACAACAGAGTCTTCGAAACTCACAAATATTACTGGATATTTAAAAATAATTGCTCAAATCTATCGTACAATTACAGCTTTAGACCCCAGAGACTCTTTATATAACGTCTCAACACTTAATAACCTTCAAAATAACATAGATGAAACTCAAGCAAACTTGCTTACGCCTTGTTCACTCAATGACTGACTGGTAAATAATAATAATAATAACAGCTCGTATCGCTCTCCTTATATATAGTCTCGCCGCATGCGGTAGAAATTTCTACAAACTTCTAGAAAAAACTGGAAAACCACGGAACAACATTCAATGTATCAGTAGACCTAAGGGAGGGGGGTTACCACAAATAGGGAAGAGTTACCATCGCCAACAATCGCCAAGTTTGTCACCAACTTGGCGATATATCGCCAAATTTGGCGACCAAAATTAGTTGCCAAAAGTGACGCCAACTTGGCGATATCTCTAATATTTCGTTAATCTGCCGTAGACATACACTGAAAATAATAGACAAGTTTGCTTGATAACAGAGACAACGTAACAAAAACTAATATTAGTAAAGAAATGGAGCTTAATAAGATTATTTACATCATTTTACAGTACAAACACTAACTATTTACAAAATTCGTAACACTACCCCCTCCTCAAAGACTGCACGTCCCGGGCAGTGCAATCCTTGAGTTAGAGGAAAACACTTAAAATAAATAAACAAATAAATAAATAAATAAATAAATAATAACAATAATAATAAAATTTACATAAATAAGAACTAATTACTATTTACATATTTACAAAAAGTGACTTTCATGACCATGGTCTGGGTTTGGTGTGTGGCGATTTTCGTATGCGTACGACGACGTCATTCAGCCTGTTGACGACTGTGTAAGGACCGTCCCAGTTTCTTTGTAGTTTTGGCGACAGTCCCTTACGACGTATCGGATTCCACAACCAAACTTTGTCACCTTCGTTGAACTCATGTAAAGTTGCCTTTGTGTCGTACCGTGTCTTCATCTTTTCTGATGCCAGTCCAATTCGGTTCCTCGCTAGACAATGAATCTCCTCAATCCGTGCCTGGAGTTCATCGACATATTCCTCAGGCGATGAAGGAGCATCAGGAGGACGGCCAAACAAAAGATCAGCAGGCAGACGAAGATCACGACCAAAGAGCATTTGAGAAGGGGAGTAACCAGTGGCCTCATGAGTGGCACTCCTGTAGGCAAGCAGGAAAAGAGGCAATTTCTTGTCCCAGTCCTGTTGGTCTCTAGACACCAGGAGAGAGAGGCTATTTAGGATGGTACGATTGAACCGCTCCACCATGCCGTCCGATTGAGGATGTAGAGGTGTAGTTCGAGTTTTGTCCATGCCGAGTAGTCCGCACATTTCCTTAAACACAGCCGAATCAAAGTTTCTTCCTTGATCGGAATGGATTTGAAGAGCAACTCCATATCTGGAAACCCAGTGTTGAACCAGTACGTCTGCTACGGTTACTGCCTCTTGATTAGGAATGGCGCAGGCTTCAGGCCCCTTAGTGAAATAGTCCATGACAACGAGGATGTACTTATTGCCATCAGATGTTCTAGGAAGTGGACCCATGATGTCTAAAGCAATTCGTTCGAAAGGAGCTCCTACATTATAACGTTGCAATCGTCCACGGGTGCGCCTCTTTGGACCTTTACGTGCTACACAGGTGTCACAAGTTCGACACCACTTCTCCACGTCACTGCGAACATTATTCCAGTAGAAACGCTCTCGAACCTTTTGCAGGGTCTTCATTACACCAAAATGACCTCCTGTGGGAGCCTGACCTCCCATGCAGTTCTTGAAGGACCATAGAAATTCTCGACTTAGGGAGTAGAAGTTGCCATCTACATGTCTTTCCATCGTTAGACTCCCATTTTCGGTACAAGATGCCGTTCTTCAAATGTAAGGAATCCCAGAGAGCCCAATAACGTTTAGTCGTAGGATGGTAATGGGCCATGTCTTGCCAGCTGGGCTTACTGTTGGACTCCTCTTTCAGCTCTAGAATTGGCTTAATTTCAGGATCAGCAAGTTGATCTTTACGCAGGCTCTCGTCACTCCACGGATCTTGCGATGATGTAGACCCAGTTGCAACTTGTCTTACTATAGGACCTTTGACATTAAATTTCTTCTCAACCCGGTCGCAGTATCTACAATTCTCTGAGCAGGGTCTTCTTGAGAGAGCATCTGCATTTCCATGTGATGAGCCTTTTCGATGGCGTATCTCCATATCGTACTCTTGAAGCTTTTGTATCCACCTGGCTATCTGGCCTTCTGAGTTCTTAAAATTCAATAGCCAAGTTAGAGAAGCATGATCAGTTCGGATCAGGAATTTTCGACCGTAAAGATAGTGATGAAAATGGTCTATGGCTTTCACTACAGCAAGAAGCTCTTTTCTTGTTACGCAGTAGTTTCGCTCTGCCTTTGATAAGCACTTGCTGAAATAGGCGATAACACGCTCCTGGCCGTCAATTTCCTGGGACAGTACAGCGCCAATGCTTTCGTTACTTGCATCCGTATCAAGTATAAACTGTTTATCGATTTGAGGATATGACAGAATTGGAGTGGATGTTAAGGCCTCCTTAAGCTTTTCAAAAGCAGCGTCCCATTCCTGTGTCCATATAAATTTTTGATTGGCTTCTGTTAGTTTATGAAGTGGTCTTGCAATCATCGAAAAGCCTTTGACGAATTTTCTGTAATAGGTGCATAATCCTAGAAAACTTCGAAGTTGGTGAACATCTGCTGGACGATTCTGATTTTTCACGGCCGATATCTTCTCCGGATCAGTCCTATCTCCTTCCGACGAAATGATGTGTCCAAGGTAGGCGACTTCATTACGAAATAAGCTGCACTTCGAAGGGCTTAATTTCAAATTAGCTTCCTTCAATTTTTGTAGCACCCGCCTGAGATTGTTCAGATGTTCATCAAAAGATTTTCCTATGATTATGATATCATCTAAATAAACAAGACATGCTTCATATGACAGCCCCCGGAGAACCGTTTCCATAAGCCGTTCGAAAGTTGCAGGTGCGTTACATAGACCAAAAGGCATTACCTTGAACTGCCATAATCCTTGTCCCGTTGTAAAGGCAGTCTTGTCACGGTCGTCCGGATGGATCTCTACCTGCCAGTAACCACTCTTCAGATCCAGAGTCGAGAACCAAGTGTTGCCCGCAAGTGTTTCGAGAGTGTCGCCGATCCTTGGCAGAGGGTAACTATCCTTTTTAGTGACATCATTCAGTCGGCGGTAATCTACACAAAATCTTGTAGAACCATCCTTCTTTCTTACTAATACAATGGGAGACGCCCATGGACTTGTCTATGGTTCGATGACGTCATTTTCTTCCATATCCTTAATTAAATTCTGCACCTCTTCTTGCTTGGCAAAAGGTAATCGTCTAGGGTGCTGTTTAATAGGAGAGTGATCTCCCGTGTCAATTCGGTGTTGTGCCATTTTAGTTCGTCCAAAGTCTTCAGATGTTTGGGAAAATAAACTTTGGAATTCTCTAATTAAATTTTCCGCAGCTTCCATCTGTTTTGGATCTAAGTGTGTATTTTGTAACAAATCCTTGACTAAATTATCTGAAGATTTCTCAGAGTGTCTGGAATTTTGACTTATGCACGTCACAGGATCACATGACGCTATCACCTCTCCTTTCTTGATAGTCCTCGTCTTATCACTGATGTTAGCAATTCTGACTGGAATGGTCTTCTTCGAGAGGTCCACCACAGATGAAGCCACCAATACTCCTGCTTGTTTACTATTGTCCTCGGGATAATCAATATGGCCAAATCGATAATTAGTTTCATTGTTAATTACAGCTGGAACCAAAAATTCTGTTCTTGGATCTAGATGGATGTCTTCTTTGGCTGTTACTATTTGTTTACATTCAATTTCGTTATTTAATCCAAAAAGACTTATTTCTTCAAATTTAGAGAGCATTTTATTATTTTTGAAATCAAGTTTGAAGCCAAATTTCTTCAGAAAATCTAGTCCGATTAAGCAAGGATCTGTTATGTCAGCCACATATGCCGTATGGTAATATTTCGTTCCTCCAAAGTTGATAGTTAAATTTGCCTTTCCATATATGCCTATTTTGTCGCCGGTTACAGTTTGCAGGGTAACGCATGGAGGATTCCAGATGAGTTTACATTTCAATTTTCGAGCCAAATCTTCTCTTATTATTGTAACATTGGCTCCTGTATCGACAATCATACGGCACTGAATTCCGTTAATAAAGCCTATCACATATAATTCATTATCGCCGCCACTCATTTTCGATATTTGAAGGATCTTCAGGTGGGGTTTTTTATTCTCTGGTCTTGAATTCATCTCACGTTCGTGGACTTTGGGGCAGTTTTTTCGGAGATGTCCTGTATCACCGCATCCCCAGCACCTGAGATTCTGTCTTCTTGAGCTTGTTCTTCCATATTTTAAAGCTTCCAGCTCTTGATTTATTTTCCTAATTTCTTTCAAGACGTCGCTCTCAGTGTCTGAGCTTTTGTTCACCGTTGACCCTCGGACTGAATGACGATCTCTTCGGCTGGCTTGTGTAGCTGCTTCCAACTTTAAGGCATATAGTAATGCAGCTTTTAAATCCTGTACATCTGCCATTCGTACCACTCTCTGCACTTCTGGATCTTTTATTCCGTCTACGAAATATTGCAGTGAGAGCATTTCCCGTACATTTGTTGGTCAGTCAATGAATGCTAAATTTGCAAGCCGTTCAATTTCCGAGGCAAACTCTTGAAGGGTTTCACTCGATTTTTGATGGCGGCTCTTCATTTGTATTCTCGTATAATCCTTGAAGAATTTTTCGCCGAATCTCATTTCAAGTGCACAACTTAGAGTCTCTAAATTGAGTTGCGTGATATCGGGCAATGTTTGCAGCACGTCCGCGGCTTCTCCTCTTAAAGATGCTGCCAGTTGACAAGCTTTCACCTCGTCACTCCATTTGTTCGCTTCGGCTACAATGGTGAATTGGGTCTTGTAAACTTGCCAGGAACTCTTTCCGTCGTATGTCGACAGCTTGATGTGCATGGGAGAAGCAGGCGGATTCCTAAATTCTTCATAATTACCACTGGACGCTAAAAGCTTCTTCTCAAGATCTTGTACTTTTTTATTTAGCTTTTCATCTACTTTATATAGTATTTTCTCTTCAACGTTACTGATTTTCTCTTCAACGTCCGCCATTTTCCTTTCCATTTTCTGTTCAACATTACTAACTTCATTCTGAATTTTCTCTTCTACTTCCTCTATTTTCTCTTCTACAGAGCCTATTCTTCTCTCTACCGACGAGAACTTTTCTTCTAAAGTTTTCTTCATTTCTTCTTGGCCTTTATTAATCTTTTCAGTCACATCTTCTTGGCATTTGTCAATTTTATTTGTCAACTGTTCCATTCTTTCTTCGTTTTTATTCATTTTTTCCGCCAACTCTTCTTGGCCTACATTAATCTTTTCGGTCACTTCTTCTTGGCATTTGTCAATTTTGTTTGTCAACTGTTCCATTCTTTCTTCGTTTTTATTCATTTTATCCGCCAACTCTTCTTGGCCTTTATTCATTTTATCCGCCAACTGTTCTTGGCCTTTATCAATTTTATAGGTCAGCTCTGTTCTTAATCCGTTAATAGCTTCTAACAGTTCTTTTAGCTGTCCGTCCATTATTCTTGTTTTCGCCATAAGATCCCGACTTCTGACACCAAATGTTGCGGCGTATATAGGGTTCTTTTGATCTTATGGTTAGACAACTTCAAACTCTTGCTTATAGAAAAGTAGAAAATAATTTATTTACAGAACTTCAGAACAACAGAGTCTTCGAAACTCACAAATATTACTGGATATTTAAAAATAATTGCTCAAATCTATCGTACAATTACAGCTTTAGACCCCAGAGACTCTTTATACAACGTCTCAACACTTAATAACCTTCAAAATAACATAGATGAAACTCAAGCAAACTTGCTTACGCCTTGTTCACTCAATGACTGACTGGTAAATAATAATAATAATAACAGCTCGTATCGCTCTCCTTATATATAGTCTCGCCGCATGCGGTAGAAATTTCTACAAACTTCTAGAAAAAACTGGAAAACCACGGAACAACATTCAATGTTTCAGTAGACCTAAGGGAGGGGTGTTACCACAAATAGGGAAGGGTTACCATCGCCAACAATCGCCAAGTTTGTCGCCAACTTGGCGATATATCGCCAAATTTGGCGACCAAAATTAGTTGCCAAAAGTGACGCCAACTTGGCGATATCTCTAATATTTCGTTAATCTGCCGTAGACATACACTGAAAATAATAGACAAGTTTGCTTGATAACAGAGACAATGTAACAAAAACTAATATTAGTAAAGAAATGGAGCTTAATAAGATTATTTACATCATTTTACAGTACAAACACTAACTATTTACAAAATTCGTAACAATACGAATCTTTTATTGATGTTGAATATAAATAGTAAATGTTGCTGACGATAGTTTTAAAGCATGTAAATCAGGAAATCATTTCAGGTTTCCTCTGCTTATTTCACAAAATGCGTACTAAGGTACCCTGGGGTAATAACGCCAGACGGGGTAATAACGCCAAGTGCTAATATTTTGCACAATTATGAAATAATCTGGTAAATGACACCCATGTGTTCTGCGCAGAAAGGTTTTTAGTCATATAAATCGCAAAAAGCAGCTTCAAGTTAATTTGTTTCATTTTTAGGTCTTATTGTTTTTACAAGCAGCTAAAATTAACGTTTGATCTAAAATTTGCGAGATACGTTTTGTGATGTGAAGACTACTTTTTTATCCGGAAATACTTTGTTAATTACATAAATTTGTAGTACATTTCATGGCCTTTCAAAATGTTGTTGAAGATTTTGGATATCTTCTCGAGATAATTTTTAATTTAAAATGTACAACGCAATAACTATAACGGGGTAATAACGCCGATCCTTGCAATTTTTACCCCGGTTGATTCCCTACAGTGGCAGAGCTACATCCTAAATACTGATTCAAATAAACACAGTTAAAACTGTGCAATGTTTCTAATAATTCTATTTAAACGCTCCTTTTTAAGCAAAAAGAAGCTCACGGTCTGATATTTTTTTGCCTTATCCTCCCCTCCCCACACCACACCTTTATTTTTTTTTACACTTTCACGAAAAAATGAACATTTTCAATAGCTTAGGATGCAATTTGTCAATTTCTAGAGCTGAGAGTTTGTATTTTTAGAATTGGGCAATCTACATGCAATTAATCCAACTTATTTCATTGTTTTGTTTGCATGGCGTTATTACCCACCTATATGGGTAATAACGCCAAATAGCATTGGTCAAGAAATCACGCCATTACATTTTATGTATTCATATCTGTTAAATTATTTTTTATATAAGATAGTCAATGAGTTCCTGTATCAAATCATATATTTGTTTGAAATATACAAACTAAAACTGAGCCGTGAAAATTGCTAGAACCTTAACGTGGCGTTATTACCCCAGGGTACCTTATATACTGTAAATTACCACATTCCCTTTACTGCTTCATCCTGATGTTTTATTCATTTGGTTTTTTTTAATAATTTCTTTTTCTTTTTTTGGTTTATGAATTTCTTTAGAGATTTCTTCTAGAGATATTGATCAAATAACAAACATACCAAAATACTATGAACTGGATTTTGTCTAAATGGTTGTTTGTATTCCTAGCATAAAATTCTACAGTCTTTTGCTGTATATTTTAAATTTTCCTTAAGGGCTCTATATCTTCTATTCAAAATGTCCTATCATTAACCCATTTATACTGCGCACAGTGCGGTATTTTGCTGAAAAACCTGGCGAAAATTATTTAAAGTTGTTTTGTGTACTCTATAGCAGAAAAAATGCTTTAATAAAACGTAAAATATATTATTATGCTAGAAACAAATCATTTTTCGAACAATTTATGCAAATTAGTGTCCTACTGCCTATCATTCTTTCGAGCATATTCTTCCATGTAGTCCTCTTCAAAATCATTCGAAATCTAGATTCTCGCAATAACAACTGTAATGACTCAGCAGAAGTTTTTATATGTATTGTGGAGTTATTTCGCATACTGAAACTTAAATAAAGATGGAGAAAAAAAAGTAAGCTATTAAGTGCATTTTAATTGCAGTCTATGAGCAAGTCTTTTCTTGAAAAGTTTTGACTATATAAACGAAAATGCATGTTGCGGGCTTCAACCGCCATTTGTGATAGCTGCCCAATTGGGTGGTATATATGTTCTTTAATAATAGCTCCGTGATTTAAAATTTTGTGTAATGTATGTGATACTGGATGCCAATAGTAAAGATTTGCATAAAAGTTAGAAGCATCATTCGCAATTTCTTGAAATTTTTTTATATCTTTTTCATAACCAATAGATAGCATTTCTAGAATAGCTTTTAGATAGGGCATTAATATTAGTGTTAATAATAGTAATAATAGCGTTTAAGAAGCCAGCTTTTGTAACGTGTAGGGGGAAGTGGGGCACATTGATACAGCTTTTTGCTAAAAAAACTTTTGGTGTCTAGAAAGCAGAAATTTCAAGTTATTTTTCTATGTGATGTCAGCAAAACCTGTGTAGTGTGTTATAAAAATCTACAATCGTTGTTTTATTCATTATTTTTGCATGTAATTTTAAAAAAAAATCAAAAAAGTAATTTGTATCAATGTGCCCCATCCCCGAGGCAGATTGATACACTTTGATACGTCTGGAAAAAATGGAGACAAAATAACACCAATGCATATTTTTCATAGAAAAATAGTTAACAAACCATTTTATGTTATTTATAAAAATTCAAACCACCCACACTTTATTTGTAAGCAATATTAAAGCAATCAAAATGAAATGTGTAATGACCTGATGTTCTGGATGTTCCTTGTCTGATTGTTGGCTATGGTAATTTTGTCATATCTGGTACTTCAACCCCAGCATTATTTTCTTTCTTAGGAAAGATGAAAAATTACCAAGTTTTCTGTTTATAAATCGGTTTATAAACAGAAAATAGAGGATAATTATATTAAAAATTCTGTTTTTATTATAATTGTCCTGTGCTGTTCTGCAGCTTGTTTTTCGTACGTAACACTTTTTATGTAGAAAATACTTTTTTCTCAGGTGAATTGATATAAATTTGAGATTTTCCAGGCTGCCGCCCTTTTCTTTAATTAGTTATACTAGTCCTAGATGTTGGGTAAGTTCGTACGTCTTCTCTTTGCAAAAATACTATAAAATGTTCTAATATAAAGAAATTAAAGCTATTTCACTTCAATAAAAACTAATATTAGAAATATTTAGTGAAAAATAGTTGCATTAAGGAGTGCATTGTAAAAAATAATAATAATAAAAGGTAATGAAAAAATGAACTACAAAAGGATTTAGGTTGTATCAATGTGCCCCGACAAAGACTGTATCAATGTGTATCATACAGTCATTTTGAATAAAATGAGTCTCAAATCCAATACTTCATAATTTATCTAACAAAAAAGAATGAAAAACTGATAAAGAGTAGTTTTATTGCCATGGAGAGTATTCCTTTCTGTTGAAAATACAGGAACAGTTGTATAAATACCATTTCAAATATACAACTCAAATTTACTTTTGACCTACAAAAACAATAAATCACCCATCCCGTTTCATCAAACTACTGAATCATTCCAAGACTTTCTGTATATAGTTGAGTGCACTAGCATCACCTTTTGGAGCTGTTGTGAAACTTCCTGTAATGACCCTGTGACCTAATGAGCCTGTGTGTAATGGCCCTGTGAGCCTGTAGAGGGGGTGTATCAATGTGCCCCAGTTCCCTCTACCAGTATCGCAACTCAGTTTAAAACATGCTTTGCGTGAGATTTTTTTCTTTTATTGACAATCTTTCTCATTATTACTTCTTGCTTATCATTTTTTATTTTTAGAAGTAATATGTAAAATTGACTCGAAAAATCTCATTTTAATATGGAATATTGAAAGATCGAATTTCAAAGAATCAGGATCAATGCCTTTAATTATTTTTAACTTATTAAAATCTTTTTGATGATTCTTTGCAAATATAGTATCGCATTGATGAATTGATCGCTAGTAATAGCATTGCAAAATTTAGCATCGACACTAGTCAGCACTGTAACATGAATTGAACTTGTAATAAACCATAAACTGTGAATATCTCTGTGTTTATTAAATTTTTCGTGTTTGCTCTTCAATGTATTTTACTTCCTCTTGGATTATGTTATTATTTTCATGAATAAATCTTATTAGTATGAGAAGGCAAAAGCGTGGATATGAAAGTACAGGGTTCTTAAACCATACTTTTGAAATCCATTTATTTGCTTATTAATCTAAAAGAAGCTAAAGAGTTTTGGAAAATGTTTGAGTCAAAGGAATTTTCAGACTTTTGTTTAAATATTTGTTGTGGAAAGCTGTCACAGCCCCATTTGCACAGGGGTTCTAAACTTATCAATTCTGCTTCACTTGCTGTTGTGAAAACCTTTTCTATGTATTTACAGTCTTTGAGTAAAGTGATCTAAAAGATTTTGAAGTTTTACTTCCGCCAATGTTTTCAGTAATATAGTTATCTTTTTGATAATATTGTTCTTTAGCTCTCGAAAGAAGCATATACAGATGACATACATATTTATTAGATGTTCGTGTGACATTACATAGACTGTATGTAAAATCTGCTGCAACAAATATGGCCAAAGACCCAGTCGGTGATAAGTTCAATGTACTTAGATTTGACGTCCAAGGCAAATAATTAATTTTTTTCGATATTTTCTCCCTTGTTGGCCTTTTTGCAATGTCTTTAATAATCTTTGAAACATCTGCATGTCCTGCAGCTTTTTTGCTCGGTTGAACTGCAATTGTTCTTGGCTAATTCCAGATTTTAATTGTTTCTTTTTATATCTCTTATTTTGCCAATACAATTTGAAAATTATTTTGCTGGGTGACCGAGTTTCTCTACTATCCTTAAACTAAAAAAAACGTTCCTTTCAGTCATTCCTCATTCATTTCACGAAAACATTGTTCCGTGAATCCCAAAGAAGCTCATTTTTGTTTATGACTATATATGACAGATTTTATTTTCTTTTATACAGTACTTTTACTACATCACTCATATATTTTTTTTTCTACTGATTTTTTTAATCAATAGAATAATGAAAATAATATTTGTATGTCTAGTAAATTTCTTCTTAATAATATAAAACTTTCTTACCTTGTTAGTGAATAAAGAACACAATTCCATTATGGTTGATTTAAAATATATTTTTCAAATAGATAACAGATAATTCACTTATTACAAAAACTTGGTACAAAACCAAAATTTTAGATTATTTAAAAAGAATCAGTTAGTCCACGTTATGGATGTACGATCAAAAAAGTCTTACTTAAAAAAAAAAAAACATGCAATTACTTAAAAAAAAAAAAAAAAAAAAAAAAAAAAAAAAAAAAAAAAAGAATTTTTGCCGTTCAATTTGTGGGTTTGTCATCTTCACACGAAAAAATATCCAATAGGAAGTAAAAAACTACCGCTTATATTAAATGTAAACAGTTAATAAATTAAAAATATTAATAAAGTAAAAAAAACTGCTTTTCAGAAACATTTTTTTCAAATTTTGTTTTACTTATTAAAAAAATGGAAGGAAAATCGGGGTGAATTTTATTTCATATCTTTTAATTAGAAAGCCTATACATTATGAAAACACAAGAGTTCTTACTGAACTAAGTTTAACTCCCTATTAAAATTATAATTTTATCTAAAATATTTAACCTGAAAAAATCTATGGATTCAAATTTGAATATCATAAATAAAAATTACTGTATTTACAAAAATATTTATGTAAAAGAGTATATACCTTCGTCTTTAAAAACTGTAAAATGTTTCTGAAGCTCGACTAAAAAAAGTTTTTTAGACGTTCTGTAAAATGATGCATAGATCAGAAGCATAAAATGAGAAATGAAAAAACCATGAATTCCAATTAAATTACCAGACAATTGGAGAGTCTACAGAAAGAAATAAACCCTTTATCATATGGACAGGATAGTCCTCTTATACCAACCAGAAAATTATCAACTAAATACGAAATTTAAAATTCCGCCTTTGGTCAACTTTTTCAACGAAATACCACACTGTGGAGCGGTGCTTCGAATTGTAATAAATTTGAAAGATTTTCCTCTTTTTTAATACATAAATGTTGTATGAAATAATTAGCTAGAAATATCTTTATCTGTTACCGAAAGATGGCTGCATTAGATGGATGTTTATTTGCTTAACCCTTTCCGGCACACTTTGCCCGTTCTGGGGTACCTAATTTTAATTCCAAACTTGCAAATAGCACCAATAATATTTTAGTAAGATTTTGCTTTTACAACAAAAGCTTATATTAAGGAATTCAAAGTATCTATAAAATTCGTTTGTGAATTCTGGTGTCAGTCGATAATTTCTCGTTTTACTACAGATTTTGCCCTTGCCAGAAAGGGTTAAGTGAAGATTTTTCTGGGACTTTATAGATTTTTCATTTTTCAAGATGGTGAAATGTAAAAAGCAAGCTCGTTTGTATTTTTCAGACAAGGGTCAATAAATGACTCATAATCTTAATTGGTAGACTCTTTTGAAATACTATGTAATTTTACGTCCAGGCTTATTTTTATGCATTTTTCGGGTAACATACAAAGTATAGGACTCGAGGCACGACTGGGTACACAATTTTATTAGAAACATTAGTTTTTAAATTGGCCCTTTCAACATCATTATCAAATTATTTTAAGACTCAAATGCGATTATTCTTAGTTCATTTTTACTAATACTTATAATATTATTGGTCTTTGTAAAGGAATAAATATAATTTTTCAATAGTTTATAAACATACTAATTAGAATACATTATATACAATTCAAAAGCTTATTTTATATACATTTAGACAAAAGATTTAATTATGATTATTTGTCTGTTACAAATATTTTCTATATTTCCATATTTAATAACTTTACATTTTATCAAATACATATAAAAAAATTATATTAGCGTAATCTTTTATAAGATTCTTTCTGTCCATTCTGCAGCAATTTAAAATCATTTTTGCAAATGGATTCAGAGATATAAAAACTCTCAAAGCTTCAAAATTTTTTTAATTTTATTTTATTTCATTTATATTTATATTACAGTGTTTCATTTTTCCATGGATTTATATTTAATGGATATTATAAAGCACAAATGTGATCCGGTGGTATTGTAGAGGATTTTAACTCGCGAAACCGGCCAGAATGTTTTTTTTTAATTTATTCTCATTTATGATTTGTAAGTGTGCCGAATTTCAGGTCACAAATTTAATCCGAAGTACGTAAAATCAGAGTTGCAATATTCCAAGCATATAAGCATACAAACAAAACGAGTTAAATAAAATGTAAAAACTAATTACATAGCTTAGAAGTTTCGAATTAACTGTTCTATTAAACAGGCAAGTCATTATGTTTATTTAATTTTAGTATAGTTCTATAGCTATTAAATCTAAGTGAACTTTTTTACACTTTTAATATACCATTGAAAACGATAGATACTAATCCGCAAGCTGTGACAAAAACCATAAGAATGCATCCGACATACAGTTTCAAATAATTTACTAATAGATAATCTGCATGTGACGTCACGCATCCGAAAGAGACAACTTGTCGTAGACAGAAAGTAACATTTTTCGCAGATTTGTTATTTTTAACGTATTATTTCCTACATATAATGCAATAGATTATAACTGCGTAAAAATTACGAGCATTTTAGCATAATTGTAAACAATTTAGTTCGAATTTTTGCTTACAGGAAGAGTATTGTCAGGCAACAAACCTGTTTGATGACAAAGATGTAAATTATTTATTACTACGTTCGCAGTGAGATGGTTGAGCCACTTCACTTAAAGTTTTTGGACGTGGACGTACCTGGTATCAAGATTTCGATATGAGCAAGAATCTGAATCTCACTTAAATTTTTACATTTTTTTAACTATGAGTTGAGTGAAAATCCACTCGCTGATTTTTCTTTTTCTTATTTGAATTTTTTTTCAAATTAGATTTGAATTCTGCATTAATTTTCAGCCTTTTCAAATGATCTTTTGAATCGTTTATTAAATTAACATTAGTTATTATTTATTAATTTTAATTTTAGTTAACATTAGTTTAACATTAAATTAACATTAATTAACAAAGAATAAAAACAATACTGTGTGTAGTTGGAAGCGTAAAGTTGTAAAGTGTAGTTTGAACTATGTGTATAGGAAGTGAGAAAGGGTTTCATAATCTATGCCGTTCGCATGATATTTCGTTCTTGTTTTTCTTATTGATATATACATACAAATGGGAATAACTTTTAAATAGTTGACTCGGATAATTACTATTCTGAAATCGCGTCTGATTAGCTATGAACTTCTCGTTTCAACTTGAAATTGCTGAGTTTTTAAATTATATTTTTAGCGTTTCGTATATTATATATTTACATATTATTTATATATTATATCAATATTTTTTAATAATATATCAATAGTTATGATAGAATGCTCCTCAATAAGTACATTATATTTTTTTATATTCTTCATTATAATTAAAAGAGACATTTAAATTTGATATATAATTATAGAACTTTGAGTTTCTTTTAAATTTAACATTGGAAAAAAGTTTTAAAATTAAATTTTTTAAGCGCAATTATCATAACTAATAACAATACAATTTTTTTGTAAAATTATATTTAATTGAAAAATAAATATCCTGGTAAATACCCAAACTTGGTGTTTACCTTTAAACATAAATATCTGAGTAATGTACATCACTGTATTCATGTAGATTTGTTTATGTTTATGATAATATTACAAAACAATTGAACGTTTATAAATATTTATGTACACAGGCAAAAGTCTATTTCTCTATATTTTTAAAAATTAAATTAACATAGTAAACTTTAAAAACTGGCAAAATATATTAGAAAATAAAATATTAGAGACTATCGGTTCGTTGTTATTTTGAGTTGATAAGCTTAACATCTAAAGTATCTTAAATAAATAAAATAAAAAATTGTACCTATTAAAAGTATTGATGTATTATAAAAATGATATAAAAAAGACAAATCCTGCTGAGTAGATTAAAATATATGTCAAAAATTTAAGCCTTTTGAAACTTTCTCTCGAAAAAGCAATTTATCTTCAAGTGATGCCGGAAATAAGGGCGAACTTTTATCGATAAAGGAAACAATGCTATTGACTCTAGAGCGTGGCATAACATCAATAAATCACAGTAGCTGAGAACTTTGACTCGCTTTAGGTCATGAAAATACATAGCGTTCATTAAATTTTAAACTCGTGTCCCATGAGATACTTTCTTGTTTAAAATATTGACTTTAAAATAATAGGGATTTTTGCATATAATATTACTTTAATAAGTGATGAAGGGTTATCGAAGTTCTGAAGTTTGTATTTTAATTTTGAAACTTACTATGTTTTGTGTAATAGACTTTCTTTATGATTATATCTACATTAGTTTTATTAATATGTTATCTTCTGCATTTAAGATAATTATTTTTAAAATAAATTTGACTAAAGTTATGATACATTCTTCATTTATTATTCTTTAAAATTTACCAAACTATTCAAAATGGAAAAAGATTTTATTAAAATATTTATTACAAATTTAATCGTTACATTTATTTCTTTAAGGGCATTCATATATAAAACATTTTAAAAGTTAAATTAATGTAGAATATTATACAATTATTGAAAATGATTGTTAATAAGTTTTTTATTGCCAATATGCCATAAAAAAAGCATGTAAATGGTACACAATCTGACATCGACACATGCAAAATGAACTCATATACACTACGTACTTTTACACAATCAAAAGATTTATTAGTGTCGAGACTGGCCAAATGGCAAAAAGGCTTATATCGTACATCATTGCATTTTTGGTAAGCCAATGTCAACTCACGACAATCGTATACAACATACATTTCAAATACGCGTCCCGAAATGATTTTGACAATTTACCCATGCTTAATTCACTTATTCAAACGATCAGGTAAAAATATACAGGGCTACATTAAAAGTACCGCTATACATTACGTTATACATACTAACGCTATACATTAAGCATAAAAAATATGAGTAATATATTAAAAAACCACAAACTCACCAAGTCTGTACTGTGTGCAGCAAGCGGCAGCATGAGGTCAGTATCTTTCAGTATATCCCAAGATGGAGGCAAAGCAATAAAATATATAAGGGATTTTGTTTGCCAACAGAGGTACAGGACGGGACATAACCTTACTGGAGCATTCAATTTCGTCGATATCTGAACTTCGGCATTGCAGGATTGGGTGTGTTGGTAAAAATGACAGAACGTCGAATCACTTTGTTCCCCCCCCCCCCAGATCACCTGATTTAACACCTTGAAATTTATTCCTTTGGTACACATTAGGGGACTTGTTAAGTACCCGCACTACAAAAAACATTAGAAGAGCTCAGGGAACTGTTAAATGCTGCAATAATAACCATTGACAGGATGACTCTACAAAATGCGTAAGCTTTTTTTTTTTTTTTTTTTTTTTTTTTTTTTTTTTTTTGATAATTCAAAGAAGCACCGGTCCCAATCAGCTGAGATAAAAGGGCTTCTACTGTATTTGTAAGTTTGATTCCTTTTAATATATAGGCTTTTTAAAATGATCTTTTATAGCAATCCTGCATTTGCACTGACCGTGGGCTAAGAAATGGCATGCAAAAGAAGCCAGTCGGAACGCTACAAGTGGTGGGAATTTGAATCTTAAAATGTTAAATATTGCTCATTTTTTATGAATAATTATGTGCTTTACATTGAAACTATTAAACTATTATTTTATTTTAATATATTTAAATTTTATATTAACTTAAAAATGATTAACAGATTTTATTTATTATTTTTAACAATGTCTAGAAAAAAAAATACACGCTAATTAAAGATATTTAAAATTTTAAAAATATAAAATTAAAAATAGTAAATGAAATATTTTATTAAATAGGTAACTTTTGAACTGACACGAAATTTCATGTTGTTTTCGTCCAAGAAAAAAATTGAAAATGTTAACTTGGATCTTAAATTGGCTTTTATCTAATTTCAACACGGGGATTTGAATTTAAGATCTTTCATTACCATATGTATACTCGTGTATAAGTTGAGAAATTTTAGACACAATTTAGGAGTTGAAAATGGGGGGTCGACTTATATCCAAAACAATAAAATAAAATCTCTGATAATTAACAAATGGGTAAGTCTTTTAAGTAATCACATATGGGTCAAGGTTGGAGAGGGAGAGATAAAATAGGACAATGGTAATTTCTGTGTAAGTGACAAAAAACTCAACAATAATGCTTTTGTAATTGTTCTACATTAATTTTCTCTTAGAACAAAATGCCCTTCAGTACAGGGGCATTCCTTTCAACATTTTATTCTCCCTTTTTAAAAAAAGAATTCAATTTAAGAATGATTTTAGATATCTCTACAATACAAATAAGTACTATATTTTAGTAGCCTAATAAGAAGTTGATTACTTTTTGTAAATAAGGCTTAAATAGATTTTTCAAAGATTTTTTTTCTTTTTTAAGTATCATTAAATTGATGTGAGTAGGTTTCAAAAAAAATATAAACTTCTTCCCTTTTACATAATTATGCAGTTTTAAAACGTTGAATTAAAATAAAAAGTGATTAGAAACGTAAAAAAAAAAAAAAAACTTATTTAATTTTAAAATATTATCTCTTTTTTATCCTCGATAGCAAATCATTTTACAACATACTCCCGAAAAGGTGGTTCGACTTATGCACAAAAATGGAATTTTTTCAAGATTTTGTCTAAAAATTGTGGGGTTTGACTTACACACGAATCGACTTACACGCAAGTATATACAGTATATACGGTATATTCATTATTATTAATTCTAGTAAAAGTATCATTTTTAATTAACCCTATATTATCTTTATTCCTTTTATTTCATTTTTACCATAATATTCGCATACACATATGCATTTTACGATTCATTAAAAAATATATTAGAGCTCTTTGCCAATATGAGAAAATACGATTAATTTCAGATGAATATCACATATTGAAAAAATCAATTTACACTAATTTTATAACAAAACTAAGGGGTTGGAAAACTAGAAAAGAGAAAAGTAGGTTCTCGGGACATTTTTTAATGACAAAATTTACAACCAAGCAATATCGATGATTGTCCTTTTTCCCTATCAGAAAATGTTTCCTTTATAATATTTTTCCACATATGTTGAACTACTGCATGCTATATTTCGTTTTATTCAACTGTGACGCTTTTTATTTAGGCAAGACTGAATTAAATGTAACAAATTTTGAAACTTTTGAATGTTTAACAGATTATATCTCCTAATAGCAATCATATCCGAGTACAATTCTATGTTATTTAGCTAGTCCTAGTAATAAACTTTCATATTCTTTAAGAAAAAGTTTGGATTACAATTGCTTAAATAAGATAATAAGTGCAGAAAACGGACAGAAACGTCATTTTGTTTGTATTTAGTGGCAGCATAACATTGTAAAGTAACAATGCCCATAGAAGGAAAGAAATTTTAATAATAAGGTAGTGTTACTAATATTAGTAAATAGTTATAATTAGTAATTAGTAATAATTATAATTAGTAAATACTAAAAGTTTAAGCTAGAAGAATTTTGGTATATTGTTACTTTCCAGAGATATAGCACTCCAAATATTGGCATTTCACTTTCCATGAAAAATGGCATTCACAACCTTGAAATTTGACATTTTGTATAGGAAAGATTAAACTTTTCCAGGGCTTCAAAATTCCTCATTATTCATTACATATGATCTATTTCAAACCTACAAAATCAAGCCAAACAAAACAAAAATACAACTAACGCAATTTGTCTGATTTTCAAAATAATGGTTATTAAGAAACACGTTTTATTTCACAGTGTAGACGAAAGTAAAAATGGCTGGCACTTTCGAAAAAAAAATTGTAGTATTTTATTTCAACTTTGAAATGAATACCTTTTTTTCTCTAACCCTGTGTAATAAGTCTATTATGATTTTTATATAACAGTTGGAAGTTTCACATATTTCTTGAAGTCAAATTCATTTTATTTCAGGAACGAATTCTCTCTGCAACTCATTTAAAATGTAGCCATCGTGCTAGATTTTATTTAGTAACAAAACAGTTTGAATTTATAATTTGCATTTCATTTCATATTTAAACTATTGTATTCATGAAAACTTATCAAGAATTCATTATATTACATTTTTAAAACTTTTTTATCTGGAAATATGTACCAAAGAGAATGTAGAAATTGCTTTCAAACAAAATGAAGTAATATAAATGTTAAATTACATTCCAAATGGCCTGGGAACACGATTAATAGAGATGTTCCAAAATATCATAAGATAAATATTATAAAAAAAAATAAAAATAACAAGTGAAATGGAAAAAAACACAAAAATTTTCTTAGAAAAAGTAAATGTGCTTTTGATTCATATAAAGTAATGTTTTGTTATAATGAAAAAAAAACTGTCTAATTTATTTTAACATTTCTGAACAAAGTTGAAAAGTGTTAATGCATTCGGTTTGTCTGGCCATTTTGGCCCCGTTTTAACTCCTGTAAATATACTCCGATTTTCATGTAATGTATAAAGGTTATTTAGAGTGACCAAAGCACGTTTGATATTGTAAAAAAGTATGTAGAATTAATAGTTTATTTACAAAAACATTAAATCGAATTTCATTACATTGCTTTATATTTGGAAAAATTGTTTGAAGAGTATTTAAATGACATCATGCATTTCATATTTATTGCTAATTACATAAATCATTGTATTTTACTACGATTACGTTTGAAGAGGGCATTTATAGTATTTTTTATTCTTTCACATGGCCGTACAAAAGCAAACGGTTACAGTGCTGTCTTTGAGCAGTAATTGTTATAGTGTGCGTTTTAAAATTCTTTTGAACTTTTAAATTTAACTCTTTTTTCATGTTATTCATTATATTTAAATTTTAGGGAAAGTGGGGGCTAATGAGACTTTTTTTTATTTTAAGCTAGTATAAAAACAAAAATGAACATTTTATAATTATTTCTTTATTCCAATTTCTTTTACAGTTAAATATATAAAAACGTTCTAAGGAAGTAAAACTTATACCAATGTTTGTGTTATATCAACTTTTGTACTTTATTATAATTGTCCCATTAGACTCCATACTTGGGGTCTATTGGAACACAGTGCAGGGCTATTGGGACATGCAGTGTAAGTTCAAAAAAAAAGATCCCATAATGAATGTCAAATGCATTTTTTATTAACAAACGGTATGCTACACATGTGAAAATTGTTGTGCATCAAATTTAAGCATAGGGCATCTCTATTCGACTAAGTCTTTTGACATTTTTAGCTTCAAAAGAATGTCATCCACAATCACAAAACATCGGTCACAGAATCTACCCAATTTAAAAAATGAAAATATATTATTTTAGTTTTTATGTACTGTGTTAATATTCCTAACACTTTAATTGAATGATACACAAAGTGAAGACAAACAAACTATTACAACGTTATTTTAAAGAAATATCGTGTCATGTAGGTTATCATTAAGTTGTTCCATTAGCCTCCAGAAGAAATGTCCCATTACACCCTATTATACGCAAATTTGTAAGTTGAGAAATAATTATTTACATTTTTAATTCATTTCAGTAATATTTTCTGCTTAACTATTATTTGCAGTATCTATAAATGTATTTAATAGATATATAAGTATCAGGAGTTGTTTATAAAAAAAATCAATCGCAAAAAATAGAATTTATTTTGTCTTGTTCGAAATAAAACATGATTTTTTCTAAACAGCAGTCAACTGTCATGGCTGACCTCTCGTGCTGAAAATGCGTGTTAGATCTCTTGCCATGCAATGATATATAAATCTTCACTAAAATGTTTGTCGTTTAATATATATATATATATATATATATATATATATATATATATATATATATTATTTGTTTCATTAGCCATGCGTCCCATTAGCCACCACATTCCCCTACACTTTATATACACACATGCACAAAAGTATTCACGTGCCATTCTACTTATAGGGGGAAATAGCTAAAGGGGAATTTTTCAACTGAAGTATTATATGTATTCCTTAAGTGAACTAAATTTTGTCATGCATGTAATTATTAGATACAAGTCTTTATTTCATATTCAGGGCTCCTGAAAAAAATTCGGATAACTTCCGATTATAGATGAGAAATTGGGTTTTTAAATGTGTTATGTGTTTCCATATGGTTGTATTAGATGCAATATTTCAGTTTTAAAATGGTGCAGTTTTTTAATAATTCTAAATGTGTTAAAAAGTGTTTAATAATATATGTTTGGCGCATGATTTTTTTTCTTTCTTGTTTTAATTTTTATGTTATCAAAATATATTTCTATTCTCTAATAATAAAAATAACAACTATTTATTGATTTCAAATGCCTGTAGATGGTCTATCATTTATGACAAAAGAATAAAGGTCATTTAAAATTTCTTTCTGTCGTAGTACAAAGATTAGATGAATTAACTTTATTTTAAGAAAACGACCACAAATTTTGGATAATATCCATAAAGTCACTTCTATAAACCCTTTTATTTAAACATCACAAACGCTCATTTAATTCTAGGTCATTGACTTTGTTAACAGAAGGTCCACACAATTGTTTAATGTGTAAAGGTGATCACATTTTAATGAAATGCTCACAATTATTAAATTTACTCGCTATAAAATGTTCAATATTATTAAAATATAAAGATTATGCTACAATTATTTATCGATGGTTCATAACATTAGTCAATGCAAATGTTCAAATACGTGTAAAAAATGTATCTAGCGTCATCACAGCTTAATTCACCTAGAAGCGGAGAAGAAGGTTATTAATTCTCTTTATTTATCATCATATATATTATAAAGCAGAAGTTCTGAAACTTCCAAACGAGTGTTTTCAAAAACTACCCGATGGATATTTTTGCAGATTATATCATTCGATAGAAAATATTTTTGCGGAGGTTTATAATACAAATATACAGGAATAACTCTGATTTTTCGTACTAAATTTCGTATTTTTCGGGTATTTTTGACGGAAGGGTTGCAACAACTAATTTTTTGGTGATAATTATATTTCAAAAAAGAAATGAAATGCTTTCTCTAATGGAAAATAATATAAACATTTCGAAAAAAAACCTGTTAAATCATTGATTTAAAATAAATAATGATAAAAAGAAAAAAATCCGTTTAATGCAAAATAATATTATGAAAGGAAAAAAATTATCTTTAACGAAAAAAAAAATATTTATAATATTTAAAAAGTAACTCAATGTAAAAGAAAGTTTTGAAGTGACACAATATTTGGCTATTTATTTCTTTCGAGCCAGATTAAAAGAAAACAACATCTCAAAAATTTCATTAGGTAAAACATAAATATTTTTTTTTCTTTCTTTTTCTAAAAATATTTTTAGATCTAATACAGAAGAAACTCGCAAAATTAATTTTTTTAAAAAAAAGGGCTCTAATTGTTATTTGTATGTTGTTTCTTCAATTGGGTGTTTCAATCTACTTTTGTCGCCAATCAATGCTATTCTAAACCAAGAAAAAAAACACAAGACGGAGCGATGTTCGCAAGAACTATTCTCTCTCTCTCTCTCTCTTTTAATGAGTGAGAGCATTTTTAGAAAAAAAATTTACATTTAACTTAAATACATATATAGCAGTTAATACCACAAAAATGAATAATATTTAAATTTTAGGGTAAATGTCTTTCCATATACATAGATATTGTAAAATATTTTAACTGCAACTTAAAAAAAAAATTTTGGCACAGATATCTCATACGCACTACATTGGTGCGATTTGTCTCTTACGTCAATACCATATATACATCTGGGTTATTAATTGACGCCAAAGTGTCATTATTTTGCTTGATATGGCAACCCAGATGTTATTGTCTATTTATTAATAAATTGTCTATTTACAATTTTTTTCTTTTTTTTCCAATTATATAAACTATTTTAATCTAGGCACATTTGTCATATATGCGCCACATTTGCGCGACTGCAATAAAATGGCGATTTTATGCCTCACTTGGTAACCTGGCTGTTGTTTATTTATTAATAAATTTTTATTTTATTTTATTTTATTTTTAAAAGGATATAAATAGTTTTGTTTTATAATTATTAACTAAACTTTTTAAAATGTATTGTTATTTTCTATTTAAAATAAAGAAAATAATTGTAAACTATATATGTAACTGGTATTTGAAAACAAAATTTTCTCCGAATCGGCTTTAGAAGGAAAAAAAACGCGCCAATGAGGTGCGTATATGTTATGTATACATTTTTTTCACTATACTACAGTATTTAAACATGCTGTATAAATAATGATTATTGTTTTTTCCAAACATGTTTGGCACAGATATTATATACACATTGAAGTATCTGACTCTCGCCAAAACGGTGTTATTTTGCCTGATATGGTAACCCAGCAATAGTTGTTTCTGTATTAATAAATTGTTTATTTACTTTCAATTTCTTTTTAGAAATTCTATAAATTGTTTTGTGCTATAGTAATTTTTTATTTATTATTATTTTCGTTTTAAAATAATGAAAATAATTTTTAAAAATGCACATTTCTCCGCTATTCTAAAACGAGGATTTTGCCGCATTGGTATTGGAAGGAAATCTTACAAATCCGGGTTTGTGCCGGAATTTTTTGTGAAGTATGATATTTTCAAATGTAAATTGAGTGCTACTTGATTAACGCGTCGGCCAGTTTCGCCAAACTATTCAAATTTACATAAATTCATTTTAAATAACGAAAGAACAATAAACATAAATAAAAAATACAAATTAAAAGTCGAATTAAAAAGCACTTATGACGTAAAAAAATACGTGTATCACGTGTAATGTCAATTGCTATCATACTTACGATCATCGATCATTGACATTTATTGCTATAATCTGCTATTAATTTTTTTCTCGACAGAATAATCAAGTAGTACCGTACATTGTACAAACTCCAGTTAATATTACAAAAATAGAGCTAAATAACTAAATTTAGATGCAAATGCACACACCCATGTTGTAAGAAAGAGGCACAAATGTCATATATGCACCACGTTGGGGTGATACATTTCTGGCGCTACTTTAACGGAAACTTCGTTTTCAAATGACAGATACATTTCTATTTTCTATTTTACTTTGTATAGAACATAACATTTTGTATCATTTTAAAATGCAAATGAAAGTAAATAAATAGTTCATTAATAAATTAAAAACAGAGCTGGATTACCATAAGAGGCATAAAATGTTCATTTTGTTTCAATCGCGCCAACGTGATGCGTATATGACATCTGTATCAAAAAATGAATTTCACACATTCAAAAAACATTCACCTTATTTTTCTAAGGAGAACTTTATTTAACTTTATTTATTCTGCTGCATTCCAAAAACGGTACACTGTAATAGATTTGTCAAGAGCAGATGTACGTTGCGAAATATAATATTGATAGGGGATGTATTAAGGTTTCCATAGATACCCATATCCTCAAGTTGAGAAGTTTAGAGTTCAAAAACTATCAAATGAAAATGAATCACTTGAAAATTGTTTAAATTCAATGGTCAATCTCTGCTATCATAATGCTCGCTATTTTAGAAGTATGGTGAATAGACAATATTTAAATTGCTCTTTTCATAATTGCCTCATTTATCTATCAAACTCTACAATAAATGGTCAACTGAAATATTTTTTTCTTAAAAGCCCGAATTTTATCGAATGCATAAGCTGATACAACAACATAATATTTTATTATTATTTTAATATATTTTGGCGTCAACGGGCATTGATTCTATTGTTGTTGTTTTTATTTTTGGCTCAGTTTTGTTTTTTCTAGCTCGCTGAGTTTTGCCCTGATGAAGAATCTCGACAGTAGATTCGAAACAGCTGTTTGCTAACTTTTAATGCATTTTTGGTGCATTTATAATCGTTGATCTTCTATCTTTAAATACAATGGCGTTTTGTATGATTTTCAGAAATGTGAAAGAGCATTCGAGGTGAAGTTGCTTTAAAAAACACAATCATATTCAATATTTTGTTTGATTCATGTTTTGTTTTGAAAAATAGACCAGCGCAGCGTGCTTAGCCTGCTAGTATTTTTATAAAAAATAGTTAAGTGAAGAAACGTTAATTTTGCCAACATCATATACCTTTATTCTGCATTCAAGGGTATCTATAGAAAAGGGCATGGAAATTCATCTCACACCAATGTCAAGTTGAAAAGGGGTTTTTTAGTACTGAAGAGCTACTTCAGTCACCTGGAAAGATTTGCTCACAAATACTAACCCTATGAAAAAATTAAGATGTTTCGTTTGCATTTTAATATTTTCATTTTTATTTATTTATTAATTCATTTATTTTGCATTTTATAGCTCAGATTGATCTCTGCACCTGTCATTTTTTATTCTTTTGATTATATTTGCAGATTTTTTACCAAGAGAATGCCTTTACCCTCGAAACCAATTCCGAAAATTAAAGTGTCCTAATTAAAAAATCTGTAAAAAAATCGCAAAAGTAAAAAAAATACCATTTTTACAGATTGATCTCAGCTAGACAATACCAAAAGAATTGTTAAAAAATACTGAAATGTAAAGGAAATATCTTTAAAAATATCTTATACTAGCTGACCCGTCCAGCGTTGCCCGGATCCGTAATAATAATATCAAACGAACTTGAAATTTGTATGATTTTCTCTTGAAATATATATAAAATATTTAAATATTTAACCCAAAATATATAGAAATGCATTGTCTGAAATACGTGGCTACTGACTGTGTGAGAAGTTGTTAAAAAAAACTATATTTAGCCATTAATTATAAATAGAAGTTTTCATGTACGTCCATTAAAAACATTTCAAAAATATGCATTAAAGTATTTAATTGCTATAAAGGACGTTAAATACTAATAAAAACATTAAAAGATCTTAATAATTTTACATGTTTCGATTGAATTTACTCAATCATCATCAGAAAAAAGAAAATACAAATCCATCTTTGTATTTATTTGTATTTTCTTTTTTCTGATGATGATTGAGTAAATTCAATCGAAACATGTAAAATTATTAAGATCTTTTAATGTTTTTATTAGTATTTAACGTCCTTTATAGCAATTAAATACTTTAATGCATATTTTTGAAAAACTATATTTAGCCGTAAAAATGCTCAAAATGACACCAATGGGAAACACGGGAGGGAATATGTGTGCAGTGATTGCGCAATTTTCTTGTTAAAGTGTTGATATTTATCCGTAAAAATCACTGATAAGCCATGTAACTAGTTACTTTTATCACATAGAAATATCAAGTGAAATATTTTGAATTTCAAACTAATTATATCACTCTCTAATCTGCCTATACCGTGAATGAAATCGATACTTGAATGATTAGCTAAAAGTATATAAATTTATAATAGCTAAAAGTACATAATATTATAAACATAGCTATCAACTTTTAACTAATCTTCCGTAATACCTGGATTAGTTTGATCCAGATTAACCTCATTTCGAACCAAAATAATTATTTCATAAATCTTTATTTATTTACTTTCAATTTTTTAAGTAGCACTCATTTAATTTACTTTCTTTAAAAAGAATTCTGGTTCGAAATTCCTTAAACCAGGATCAAATTAACACACGTATTACTGAAGATTAATGTAAGGTAGGCACCTATGTATAAAATGTAATCTAAATGTATATAATATTATAATTTCAGAGCCATTGTTTAAAAAAGTCTATATTTTTAATCAAAGCAATCATAATGTTCACACTGTGGTCAAAATCCTAACCGTAACTAATTGTACCGTAACCATAACCTGTCTGTAAAGTAACAGCTATTTAACCGTAACTTAAACATAACATAAATGTAACCTCTAGCGCTGTGCTATCTCATCCCTGTATATTGACGATGACTTATAAGCAGGCTTCATGTTGACCACACAAGTCAGATGTATGTTGTTGTTGTTCGTTACCTCTAGCCTTTATCTTATCGCATCCTTATCAGCAATCTAACCATAACCTAACTGCAACTTAACTTTAACCTAAATGTAACTTAACCGGAAATTAAATATAACCTAAGACTAACCGTAAACGTAATTGCAACCCATCCAGACAAAATCGCAATCTGAGCCGAACTTAAAAATTCAATATGAAAAAAATATTGGAATCTGACCCAATGCAAATTTGAAACGGACAAAAATATTCCAATGAACCATAACCCGATCCAATTACGACAAAATAATTTTTGTATACGTGTTATTTGAGCCGAACATAAAAATTCAATTTGAAAATCCCCTGTTTATTGCTTTCAAACTTGAAATAATGAAACGAGTCAATTCCGAAACGGACAAAGTTATTCCAAATAACTATAACCGGATCCGAACAGGATAAAATAATTTCCATAGAAATAAACCCAATCCGAAACTAAAAATTTCATTCGAAAAAAATCCTAATTTACAAAAAATTGTTGGCTCATGGCGATCTTCATTGGTCTATCACGTCCGGATATTTTTTTCAAAAAGCCAAGTTTGACAGCATCATTTTAATAATCGTCTGGTTTTATCAAACAACAGAAATTCATTAAATAGAAATAATTTGCTTTGCTATTTGATAATTTATTATGGTGTATTAATCGTCTGCCGATTCGAACAATTGTACTCATAACAACCATTTTATTATCGTTTTAAAAGCAATTTAAAGCCACAAAAATTTTACATTAAATAGAATACATTTAAATTTAATCAATGATTAAAAAATAACTCCTAGAAAAGCCTCGTATATTTTTTTACTGCAACATTAACCACACATACATTCTAATGTACGAAGTGCCAACATTCTGACGTACAACAGCTGTGATCAAAATCCTAAATTAAACTGGATGTTTGCCTGTCTATGAATTTTAAAGGTCTTTGGAAAAAAAAGTCACTTTTAAATTGGTTTCTTTAATTCTGTTCCATATTTTTAATTATTGCGTCAAAAATTTTAAACAACCAACCAACCATAAGCAAGCGAATGGAGAAAAAAGCGAATTTTTTTTTTTTTTTTTATGAGAGTGGGTTTTGGATTTTAATTAATTACTCAGTTAATAATTGGAATTTCTAAATTCTGAAGCTCAGGTACATCAGGAGAGATTTGGGGCTACTCTAAAAAATTTTTTTGAGCCTCGTACATGCTGTAGATTTTGCAAGCCATCGCAGACACACACACGCGCAGACAGACAGAGCGTTTTGTTCTTTTATTAGTACAGATAGGTCTACAGAGCAGGTCATTTCTGTTGATTGAAGTAACCTCTTAAGTAATGCATATAAAAAGTATGCATATATGTTAGGCGTTCATCTAATACATAGTGGATCTATTCCACTTTTGCACCTGGTTTTACGATTTCTGTGCATTATGTTCTCACAGAATGATTGACGCAGAATCTCACTAAATTGATCCTGTGCCATTTATACCTATACACTTGGCAAACTATAGTATAACAATTTACTTATACAAACATCCACAGAAAAACAGCGTTTAATTTATATGTTCTTACTTTAATTTTTTTTCAAATTTCATAAAACTAAAAAAAATAATTTATCCCTTTCTTAAGCAAAATTATTATTTTTTTTAATGCGGAAGTGACTGACAGCTATTAGAATTTCAGAAACAATTTAATTTCAAATAAGAATATACTTTTTCTTCGCATGCATTATTACACATAATTTTTTTGCCGACATTTCTGATACAAATTTAGCAGTTGGGAATAAAAAAAATAAGTGAAGTATACATCCCACAGCCCGTAAAAAGTTTAACCTTTTATAAAAATGAAATAATTGAGTTATTATTGCCCCATCAGCAACTTTCATCCATAATATACCTTTTCAATTACTATCAGAAAACAAATTGGTTAGGCAAATGAAGTATTTAACGTCAAAATGGCGGGAAAATAAATAAATAACAGGAATATTTTGTTACGTTGTTTTCTGGCTTTGAATCTTTTACGATATAATAGAGCGCTAGTATATATAAATAATACAGATATTAATTGCTCGACAGGGAGCCTGTGCACTGAATGACATTTTTAAAATAAGTTTGCTGTTATCGTTATTTTTCGTGGTTGGAAATAGCTTACTTAAGCTTAGCCGGTTAATAAATTAACGTAATCTTGATCAATAATCTGCAGAGAGATAAAAGAAAAGGGACCAAACAGCATTTAATTTATATCTTGTTACTTCATTTTTTCAAAATTCTTATTTTTGAAAATTTAATTTCTTCCTTTATCAACAATTTGGAAAATGCAAGTCAAACGTAGCAAATAAGGCGCGTTCGTACTATAAGGAAGTTTTAAAAATCTTCAGATCTTTATGTAATATTATATAGTGCCTCAGATACAATAAAATATCTGATATATTTTGTGTGTCCCTGTAAATACTACCTGCTTTCTCTTTTACGGAAATAACTTGTAGTAAACCTCATCAACGTGTATCAATTTCATAAAATGTGAATAATTTAATGTAATTTAAACACACCCCAAAAAATTTCTCCCCCGTATACTATTATGTTATGGAAAAGTTTTGTGCGGCACTGTAAATTAATAAGTGTTAGTAAAGTGTTCTTTGCATCACAGATTCTACAGACTATATATTTTAGAACATGCTTCATAATTGCATATCAATTTTATTATGTTAGAAAGAGTGTAGCATCATTAAAATGCACTCGCAACTTCTTTTTCCCGTAGGCCGCAATGTAATGCAATAATTTTTATTGTCCCAGTAATTAACTATACATCCGATTTTCATAAAATTTGAAATGACTCGACAAAATTATGCAACTTTTGTATATTTTAAATTTGCAATGATTCGGTTGGGTAGTTTTTTCTTTGCTGTATGCAGACAGACGGACGAACGAATAGAACGATGGCTACAGGTGCTATGCATTTACCTAATAACAAACTCACCTAAAAATGAATTAATTGAAATATGATTATTCAACAAATGTATTTTCAGTAACTATGAGAAAACAAATTGGTTGTATTAAAATAGGAAATAAAGCCTTTGTGCAAAAATGTTTAAAGATAAAAAACCAACGATTATAAATGCACAAATAAAGTAAGAAAAGGTAGCAAACAGCCGTTTCGAATCTACTATGGAGATTCTTCATCAGTGCAAAACTCAGCGAGCTAGAAAAAGCAAAACTGAGGAAAGAGACAGAGAGACGCAGGCTTATATACCCGCTACGGAAACGATCCCGCCTAAAGAAAAAGCAACCAATGAGAAGAGAGCAGCCTAACAACTGGCTGGACAAGTAGCGACATCTACCGGTGAATAAACAAAACAAAAACTAAAAAGCGAGAAAAAAAGGGAAAAAAAAGTAAATTAAATTAAAGATTTCCAAATGCTGGGAAAATAAGGCGTACTTGATAAGTCATTGATTAAGGAGAGAGAATTTTTAATGATGTGGTAAGCTTCCCAAAAATTAAGATCAAGAATGGAAGGACACTTTTGGATGATGGTAGCTGAAGAAAAGTTAAACTTATGTTGTAAAGACCAACAATGTTGAGCAATGGAAGAGCGTTTAAGCTCTTGATTTTTGACATACCTTTTATGTTCCGTTAAACGAAATCTGAGAGCACGTTTAGTCTGGCCAATATAAGAAAGGCCACATTGGCAAGAAATTTGGTAAATACCCCAGTTATCTAAGTGATCAATCGGATGCTTAAGATTTGAAAAGGCAATTTTATTAACAGGAGAAAAAATGAGTTACTCAGTTACTCAGCGATGAACTTAATTATATTAAAGCTATTGCTGTTGATCGTGGTTATTCCCCTAATATTATAGATTCAATTCATAGAAAATTGATAAAATCCACCCAACCTGAAAGAAAAAACTTATACTTTGGTTGTTTTGCCTTTTTTCCTCAAAATCAGTCAGCAAGTTGCTAAAATTTTAAAAAAGGTTCGATTTCAATGTTATTTTTCAATGTTCGATTTCAATGTTATTTCAATGTTATTTCAATGTTATTTGTTAGTTTTTGTTTTGTTTATTCACCGGTAGATGTCGCTACTTGTCCAGCCAGTTGTTAGGCTGGTCTCTTCTCATTGGTTGCTTTTTCTTTAGGCGGGATCGTTTCCGTAGCGGGTATATAAGCCTGCGTCTCTCTGTCTCTTTGATCAGTTTTGCTTTTTCTAGCTTGCTGAGTTTTGCACTGATGAAGAATCTCCATAGCAGATTCGAAACGGCTGTTTGCTACCTTTTCTTACTTTATTTGTGCATTTATAATCGTTGGTTTTTTATCTTTAAAAATTGTTTGTATATAAGAAGAAGCATATGAAATATGTATTTCACATCAAAATGTCGCTTAAATAAATGAATAACAAGAATATTTTGCTATTTGAATCTTTTTCCATGAAATAGTCCCTTGCTGTATAAAAATAGCTCAGATATTGGTTAAACGTCGGGGATCCTGTAAGCTGAATGGTGTTTAAAGAAATAAAGTACAGCTGAGAGATTAAAAAAAATAGGGAGTGAACAATATTTAATTTATCTTCTTACATCATTTTTCAAAATTCATATTACTGAAAATTTACTTTCATTTTTTTATCAAAAATGAATTAATTGAGATATTATTACTTATTAATAGAGACTTATCTATAATTTATAATATACCTTTTCAATAGATATCAGAAAATAAATTCGTTTCTCATAAGAAGAGGCCTGCGAAATATTTAACCTCAAAATGGCGCACAAATAAATGAATAAAAGGAGTATTTAAATATCTATTTTCGCTTTGAACCTTTTACGATGAAATAGTTCCTTTGAGTATAAAAATATCTCAGATATTGATTAAATGCCGCGGATCTTGTGCGCTGAATGCTGTTTATGAAATAAGAGTACAGTTGAGAGATAAAAGAATAGGAACTAAACAGCATTCAATTTACATTCTTACTTCATTTTATAGAAAGTGATATTACTGAAAATTTACTTTCATTTTTTATCAAAAATGAATTTATTGTGATATTATTACTTATTACAAGAAACTTTTATCTACAATTTACAATAAACCTTTCTAATAGCTATCAGAAAATAAATTCGTTGCTTATAAAAAAGAGGCTTTCGAAATATTTACCGTCAAAATAGCGCGGAAATAAATGAATAAAAGGGATATTTAAATATCTGTTTTCGCTTTGAACGTTTTACGATGAAATAGTTCCTTTGTGTATAAAAATATCCCAGATATTTATTAAATGTCGCGGATTCTGTGCGCTGAAGGGTGATTATGAAATAAGAATACAGCAGAGAGATAAAAGATTAGGGACTAAACAACATTTAATTTATATTCTTACATCATTTTTCGAAATTGATATTACTGAAAATTTGCTTTCATTTTCTATCACAAACGAATTAATTGAGATATTATTACTTATTACAAGAGACTTTTATTTTCCACATTATCTTCATTTTCAATAATTATCAAAAAACAAAATATTTGCTCATGAGAAGAGGCTTACGAAAATATTTAACGTCAAAATGGCGCACAAATAAATGAATAATGGGAATATTTAAATATTAATTTTCGCTTTGAATGTTTTACTATGAAATAGTTCCTTAGTGTATAAAAATAGATTAAATATTGATTACACGGCGGGGATCCTGTAAGCGAAATCCTATGTAAAATTAAAGAGATTGCTGATATTCTTAATTTTCGCAGTTGGAAATAACTTACTTAAGTCTAACTATTAAATATAATCTTGCTTCATATTTCCGAAATTGATATTATTGAAGATTTAATTTATTCTTTATTAAAAATTAATTAATTTAGATATTATTACTTAATATAAAAGACTTTTTATACAGTTTATCTTATACAATTTCATTAACTTTTAGAAAATAAATAGGCTTCTCAGAAAAAGAAGCATATGAAATATCTAATGTCAAAATGGCGCGGATATAAATTAATAACAGGGTTATTTTGATATTTGTTTTAGCTTTGCATTTTGTGCGATGAAATATTCCCTTAGTAATATAAAAATAGCTCAAATACTGATTTCACGATGGGGATCGAGTGTCTTGCATGGTATCTATAGAATAAGAATTAGCTCTTGAATAATTTGCTAGCGAGAAAAAAGAATAGGGACTAAACAGCATTTAATCTATATTCCAACATCATTTTTCAAAATTGATATTACTGAAAATTTACTTTCATTTTTTATCAAAAATGAATTAATTGAAATATTATTATTTATTTCTAGAGGCTTTTATCTGCAATTTATGTTATATCTTTTCAATAGCTATCAGAAAACAAATTCGTTACTCATAAGAAAAGCCCTACAGAATATTTAACGTTAAAATAGCGCCCAAATAAATGAATAAAAGGAATATTTAAATATCTGTTTTCGCTTTGAATATTTTACGATGAAATATTTCCTTTGAGTATGAAAATATCTCAAATATTGATTACATGGTGGGGATCCTGTGAAATAATCCTATATGATATAAGAGTTTGCTGATAGCGTTAGTTTTCGCAGTTGGAAATAACTTTTGCCTAACCCGTTAACCTCCTGACTGCCGCCGGCTGATTTTTTCACACACTAAGCTGCAGGTTTCACTGCAACATAAGCAATATTTAAATTAGTATAATTCCACAAATAAAACCCAGTTCTGAAAAATTAAGTCAGGATTGATGCTATCAAAGATTATACACCGATACTAATAACGTATTTTGCATCAGGTTGGAAAAAACATCTTTTTTTTATATTTTTAATAAATTACAGAGAAAACAACATTACAATATTACACTTTGGCTGGGCAGTCAGGGGGTTAATAAATTAGCTTAATATGGCTAAGTAGATAAAATAATAAGACCTAAACAGTACTTAAATTATATTATTTCGAATTTTATATTACTAAAATTTAATTTCATTTTTAAAGCAAAAATGAACTAATTGAACTATTATTACTCATTAAGACACTTCTATCTGCAGTTTACATTATACTTTTCAATAATTATAACAAAATAATTTTTTTACTTATAGAAAGAGGCGCTTGAAATATTTAACCTCAAATTGGTGCGCAAATAAATAAATAACAAGAATATTTTTTTGTTAATTGTTTTCGTTTTGAACCTTTTAAGATGAAATAGTCCCTTTGTGTATAAAAATAGCTCAGATTTTGATTGCTGAACGTAAATTCTATATGTTGAGTGGTAAATGTGAAATAATATTTTTCTGTTTTTTTAAGTCTTCAACCTGTTAATAAATTAGCGTAGTCTTTATCAATAGTCTACCATAGAGATAAAATAATATGGATTAATTTAATTAAAAAGAGCATTTAATGATTACATTCAAGCTTAAAATTTTTGAAATAGATACTATCGAAAATTTTTAATTTCTTCTTTATCAAAAATGAACTAGTTGAGATATTATTACGAAATACAAGACACGCTTTATACAATTTGTCTTATACCTTAAAATAACTAATAGAAAACAAGTAGGTAGCTCAGAAAAAGAAACATGTGAAATATTTAATGTCAAAATGGCACGCAAATAAATGAATAACAGGCTTGTTTTGATATTTGTTTTATCTTTGAATTTTGTGCGATGAAATTTTTCTTTAGTGTATTAAAATAGTTCAAGCAATGATTACACGACAAGGTTCCTATGCCTTCCGTGGTATTTATGAAAAAAGAATTAGCTCTTGTAATTTATGTTCGTGGTTGGAAATAGTTAATCTTAATCTGCTGATAAATTCGTGTAATTTTGTTTAATAATTTGCTAGCGGTAAAACAGAATAGGAGCTAAACAACATTTAATTTGTATTCTTATTTAATTTCTTCGAAATTGTTATTACTGAAAATTTAATTTAATTTTTTATCACAAAGGAATTAATTGAGGTATTATTATTTATTATAAAATACTTTTATCTAAAATTTATGTTCTTTTTTTTCAATAACTATCAGAAAACAGAATCGTTGCTCATAAGAAGAGGATTATAAAATATTCAAAGGCAAAATGGCGTGTAAATAAATGAATAACTGGAATATTTAAATATTTGTTTTAGCTTTGAATGCTTTGCGACGAAATAGTTCCTTATTGTATAAAAATAGCTCAGATATTGATTACACGGCAGGGATTCGTGAGCAGAATCGTATTTATGAAATAAGAGTTTGCTGATATCGTTAGTCTTCGTCGTTGGAAATAGCTGACTTAAGCATTAATAAATTAGCTTAATTTTGTACAATAACTTCGTTTGAGAAATAAAAAAATGATTAAACGACATTTAATTTATCTTTATTTTTTAGAAAATTGTATTACTGAAAATTTAATTTCTCTTTTTTTAATCAAAAATAATTTTTCGGGATATTAATACTTATTATAAGATACTTTTACCTACAATTTAATTGATAATTTTTCTATAGTCAGAAAACAAATTAGGTGCTCATAAGAAGAGGCATGTGAAAAATGTAACGTCAAAATGGCGCGCAAATAAGTGAATAACAAGAATATCTTTGATAGTTGTTTCCGTTTTGAATCTTTTAAATTAGCTACGATGAAATACCTCCTTAAATCAGACTAGATAATGCCCATCGAGATTTGACGGTAAATAATTTGAATGTTTCATCAGAAAAATTCTGGAATTTTTAATTAGTTGCTTTTAAATTTGTCTTAGAGGTCTGCACGGACCGGAATTTCCAGGCCCGTGCCCGGCCCGTTGTAAACCTCAAAAGTTTGGCCCGGGCCCGTCCCGTTCATATTTTGCATTTTTAGGCCCAGCCCGTACAAAAATGAGTGAAAACAGGCCAGGCCCGGCCCGGCCCCTTGTGGCCCGTCAATATTTCTATTATTTCTAAAAAATTTAGATTTTTATCGTATAATTAAGATTTTTTTAAAGAATACTGCATATATGTCACCGGTAGGATTTTACAGTATATTTTACAGGAAATATACATTTTCAACATTTATGATTACTTAGATTCTTAGACTTTCAATATTCAAACAAAGTTTCATTAAAAAATTAATATAGTTTCGAATAAAAAAAAAGAAAGTTAAAAACATCGTAACTTTTGAAGCTGTATAGTAAAAATAGATTTATGGAAATATTTCAATATCATTTTATTAAACATTCCAAATCAAAATTCATTCTCTAATTCAAAGGAGCTGCTTTCTGAATTATTTTTTTTTTTTCAAAAATACATTGGATTAGCGGATGTTTTTATTCAGAAACTGTGTAATCGATTGGTGTGTTTTATATAAAGAATGCATATATGTGGGAGGTAGGGGAGAGCCAAAATTCATGTTTGCCCCGGGCGCAAAAAAGGCTAGTTTCGGCGCTGGATTTATCCATTTTTTGATACAAGAAAGCTAAAAAAATACTGTCAAAGTTAACGTTTTGAATAGAATTTCTTTAAGCGACAACAATGGTTGGAAAAAAAATTTACAACCATTTGACAAAATAACTTATATTTCAACAAGGTTATACAAGTATCCTTTTTACAAAAAATAAAAACGCTGTTTGATTCCAAATCCCTTCAAAAATCAGGCTTGTCAATATTATGTCAATATTATTACAGTTAAAAATTAGTTAGAAAATTTATGAAACTTTAGCATTGTAGAAAACTGTATTTAAGAATCACCAAGAAGTAACATATACAAAGATTACTTTAACATAAGTTCTTTATCGCTATTAATAATTTTACACATCATGTTGTCTGACATACACATCTTGAGATCAATTAAGTTTAGTTTCGGCCCGGCTCGTCTGTATGTAGAAAAACAATGCAAGTCTGATTTCGGCCCAGCACGAGTCTGCTAAAAATATTAAGTCCGTGTTACACACAATTTAACTGTCCGTTGCCGATCGCTACACTGTAGAAGTTACATTTCTGCATTGATGATGCCAACCTAGTGTTGGTTCATGATGCACATTAATACTTATTTTCATTAAAGCCATATTCATTAACAACAGCTATTATTTTATCATTTGTGCCTAAATCATTATAACGGGCCGTCAGGCCCGCTAATTTTTTTTATCGGCCCGGCCCGTATGGCCCGTTTAATTTTTTTGCCGGCCCAGCCCGGCCCGTTAAAAAATTATTCTAATTCTGCCGGCCCGTTAGAAAATTCGGAACGATTCCGCCGGGCCGGGTACGGGCCACGGGCCAAGCCCGGGCCCGTGCAGACCTCTAATTTGTCTATTCAAATTATGATAAATTACTATATTACATAAGTGATTTCTATTTTTTTTAAAGACGATAGAATGTCTAATCTATTCGATGAAGTAAAATAAGGTGGTATGGGGTAATAACGCCAGGCGGGGTAATAACGCCAAGGGCTAATATTTCGCATAATTATGAAATAATCTGGTAAATGACACCCACGTGCTCTGCGCAGAAGGGTTTTGAGTCATATAAATCGCAAAAAACAGCTTCAAGTTAATTTGTTTCATTTTCAGGTCTTATTGTTTTTACAAGCAACTTAAATTAACGCTTGATCTAAAATTTGCGAGATACGTTTTGTGATGTGAAGACTATTTTTTTTACGTAAACACTTTGTTAATTACATACATTTGTAGTATATTTCATGGACTTTCAAAATGTTGTTGAGGATTTTGGAAATCTTCTCGAGATAATTTGTAATTTAAAATCTACAGCGCAATAATTATAACGGGGTAATAACGCCAATCCTTGGCATTAATACCCCGGTTGATTCCCTACAGTGGCCGAGCTACATCCTTAATACTGATTCAAATAAACACAGTTAAAACTGTGCAATGTTTCTAATAATTCTATTTAAGCGGTCCTTTTTAAGCAAAAAGAAGCTCACGGTCTGATATTCTTTTGCCTCATCCTCCCCTCCACACCACACCTTTTATTTTTCTTACACTTTCACAAAAAATTTAACATTTTCAATAGCTTAGAATGCAATTTGTCAATCTCTAAGTTTGTAGAGTTTGTATTTTTAGAATTGGGCAATTTACATGCAATTATTCCATCTTATTTCATAGTTTTGTTTGCATGGCGTTATTACCCATATAGGTGGGTAACAACGCCAAATAGCATTGGTCAAGAAACCATGCCATTACATTTTATGAATACATATATGTTAAATTATTATTTTTCTACAGATAGTCAATGAGTTGCTGCATCAAATCATATATTTGTTTGAAAAATACAAACTAAAACTGAGCCGTAAAAATTAGTAGAACCTTAACGTGGCGTTATTACCCCAGGGTACCTTAGTTTTAAGTTTATAATTTACTACTAATTATGTTTTTATTTTATCAGAAATTAAACTAAAAATACTATGTAAGGTATTTATTTTTGCTTACTACGCCCTATTATCTTTCTGCCCCCCACTATCAAATAACAATATTCACGTGACCATTCAAAGCTGCCATGACTTTTATTTTTGTCTCATTTTCTAAAATCCTAAATTTGAAATTTGATGCAGCTAACTATTTATAATATAATTTTTTTATTACTCGAATTTTCGTAAGCATTTTTATACATATTTTCAAATGTTAAATCATGGATATCAATGTAATTTATTTTATAGCTGTTATACTAATATTTTTATTTATTTCCTTTTTTTAATAAATGACAAACTTTTCTTTCTTACAGACATTTATATTCTAGATAATGGTAGAAAAATGTCACGAAAATTGTAGATCAGTTCAATTTACATAGTTGATGATTGCATGTAAAATATTTTAGATTAAGTATTTCAAATATAAAATAATTATTTTTTCAAGATATTGTTCTTTGTTAAATTTTGTTCAATTATACAGCATTCAAATAATAATAACAATAAAAATTCTAAAACTTTTCTTACTAATAAAATGTTTTTATTGAAATGATGATGACTTATCGACAAAAATTCTACACAAATCATTTTGCCGGGTTTGGATTCGAATCTGCATCACTATAAAAACTCAAAGCTTAAATCAGCTGCGTTACCCCACTACGCTACCAGGAACACGGCGAGTAGTCTTCTATAATGGAAAAGATCTAGAATCAGTTGACGCATGCGCAATTGCCTGGAATTTCGATTTTGATTTTACAGAAACTGTTTTGTGTTTTAATGTTTATGATAACTTTATATATATATATATATATATATATATATATATATATATATATATATATTGATGTCAGCTACAACTTAAAATGCTAACATTTCCAATCTTCGTGTGTAACGGCAATTTATAAGAAGGATTACTAGTCGAAACTTTTAGCCTCAGATCATTGAGTTTATCTTCTATGTGTAATACGACACCTTCCGAAATTAACCAATTTTTTGAATTGTCAATAACACTGAAAGAGACAAATAATAACTTTGTGATAAAAAGAAGAACTTGTTTACAATAAGATCGAATAAATTATATTTGAGATGAAGACTCATTTAAAACTAAACTTCTAGCTGTGAAGTGATAGTTCAACTGAGCGAGGATCTCTACGCATGTGCAGCGCGTCACTCCAAAGGCAGGCTTATACTTATGTACTACGCATGCGCATACATGAAATTTTAATTGAAAATTGTGGCTAATTAATAAAATTTTTAAACAAACAAATGTACGATAACAAATCTGAGGCCAAATACCTTTCGTTTAAAAAAAGAATGGTGTGACTTGATGCAGTAGTTTGCTCTCACGGACTGTCGAAAGGAAATGCTTAGAGTTTTAAATATATACATATTGATGACACAACGGGGATTCTTTGCTTTGAATGGTATTTATGAAATAAGAGTTTACTGTAATTGTTAGTGTTCGTGGTTTGAAATAGCATACTTAAGCTTAACATGTTAATAAATTAGCGTAACCGTGTTTAACTGTCTGTATAGAGGGATAAAAGAAAGAGCGCGTTTTAATTATACATCATCTTACTTCATTTTTTTCGAAATTTATATTATTTTTTTCTTTTATCAAAATTGAATTTATTGAGATTTTATTACCTATTATAAGGCACTTTTGTCAACAATTTATACTATATCTTTTTAATAACTAAAACAAAACAAATTATTTACTCGTAAGAAGATGCCATATGCAGGGCTGCCACAGGCAACGCTATTTTAATTCCAACTGACACCACTTTCACAAAAAGAAAACCTTAACGCACATTTTGACAACATTTGCAAGAAGAAAATGCTTCAAAAGTTATATAATAGAAATACTGGCGAGAATAAAATATAAAAATGGTCGACTATGGTAAGCCTTCGGACACCGGCGTTTCTTACACAAATTTTATTTGGCCAGCACCAATTTTTTAGCTCACAGGCTATCATAGCCTGAGAGCTTATGTGCCCGTCCGTTCTGTATGTACGTTCGTGCGTAACGCGATAACTCATGATAAAAATATCGGATCCACTTGAAATTTTGTATATAGGTATATCCTGATAAGGCGCTTCCCTGATTAGTTTTTGGAGTTCCCTCGATATGTATAAGAGGGGGAACCGGGGGCTCATGCCCCTCCCCTTAATTGATATAAACGGGATTTTCATACAGAATTAACAGTTTTCGTTCAAAATTTAGATATAGGATCATTCTGATGAGGCGAGTCCGTGGCTGTTATTAGGTGTTCATTGAATAAGTATAAACAGGGGGGGACGGGAGTTCTAATGCCCCTCCCCTTAACTTGTATAAATGGATTTTTCAAGCAGAATTGTCAGATTTCGTTCAAATGTCTGAATAGTTTTGGAAGTTTAATGGTTAAGTATAAAAAAGGGGAATAACTCCTCTTAAATTATATAAAAGCTAAATAGGTTTTTATTAAGAATTATCTGATTTGCTCTGAATTTTGGATATAGATTTTTTATGATAAAGCTTGCCCTTGATAGTTTAGGAGGTTCAATGATTAAGTATAAATTAGAAGAAAGGGGAGAGCTGTTTCCCCTACTTAATATGTTTTTCGAACAGAAAAAAACCCTTGAAAATATTAGGCTGTAATGTACAATGAGTATGCGTAGCCTGTGAGCTCAATGCCATCAGTTTAACTGGGCAATATTCTTTTTATTTAAAGAAGTTTCCTTCAAGTGCACAATTTCAAAAATGTTCTGATTAAGTAAGTCAAATTTTATTTTCTTTTATTACTGATGACAAAAACGAATTTTGCAAAGAAAAATTATGTCTCCACAGCGGAGACGACAGAGTGCCAAGGGTTAAAGATTAGGTTGTTCGTAAAGCCTTTTTGATTTGAGAAAATTAATTCGTACAAGAAAATTCTATCTATCAATTATTAGACATCATATAATGGTATTCATGACTAATAATTAAATGATAAAATTTTCAAATAGGAATTAATTTTCCCACACGAAAACCACTTTCAAACGATCTTATAATTACTGTCGAAATGTCACATAAATAAATGAAAATGAGGAATACATTAATATTTGTCTTCGCTTTCAATCTTTTACGATGAAATTGTTCCTTAGCATATGAAAATAGCTCAGATATTGATTACACTACGGGGATTCTATTCTCTGAAAAGTATTAATGAAATAAGAGTTTGCCGTTATCGTTAATATTCGTGGTTCGAAATAGCATACTTAAGCTTAACCCGTTAATAAATTAGCGTTATCGTGTTGAATAATCCGCTAGAGAGATGCAATAATGGAAATGTTACGTAGCAAAAGAAAGAAAAAAAAAAGATAGAAAATAATCATCTCCATAATGAAATAGATAATGAGGGTATTTATTTTATATAATCTAAAAGAGAAACTATAAAGAAACTGTATTCAGTGTTAAAGATTGGATAGAAGATATCTAATTTATAAAATAATAAACATGAATTGTTAAATCATAGTTAATTTTGAATTAAGCAAAAACAAGTCGGAAATTGCACATCATGCGTAGCAAATGAGATGCGTTCGTAATATAAGGAATTTTTTTTAATATTCAAATATTGGTGTAATAGTATATAATACTTCGGATACAGTAGAGGATCCGAAATATTTTACGTATCTCTGTAAATACTATCTGCTTTCTTTTATACAGGAAGTAACTTGTAGTAAACTTCAGCAACGTATATCAATTTAGTAAAATGTGAAATAGTTTCATAGTATTAAAACACGCCCCAAGTAATGTTTCCCCTTAAATCATTATGCAAAGGAATACTCTTGTGTAGCCCAGTAAATTAATAATAAATATTATTTGCACAAAAAACTGTAGAAAATATATATTTTAGTACAAACTTCATAGATGCATATCGATTTTGTTATGTTTGAAAGGGTAGAACACCATTAAAATGCACTTGAAACTTTTTTTTCTCGTTGGCCGTAATGTGATGAAATAATTTTGATTGTCCCTGTAATTAAACTAAGCATCCGATTTTAATAAAATTTGAGATGACTCGACAAAATTATACAGGAATTATATATTTTAAATTCGGTTGGGTAGTTTTCGTTCTGTATATGCAGACAGACGGACGGACTGAACGACGACTATAGATGCTATCTATCCACACAATTACGAACTCACCTAAAAATATACTTTAGAATAAGGAGAGTGTAAAACACAACGTTCTATCAATAGTTTGGTACCTAATTCCGATACAACTGAAAAAAAAATAAATACCAGTTTATATTTTATTAGTCCTTATAGAATTTGTCAGCACATATTTCAAGTAAATAAGCTATTAAACTCACGCTACTATTTTAAACATTCAATTGTGTTAAACTCACAAACGATTGGAATACTGATTCTAAAGCCATATAACTAAAGCAGATGCTTTGCTATTAAAGCGGAATACCACTATTTAACATACGGCACATACCAGTTAATTTTAATTAAATGATAACCTCTGCAATTAATTACATCTCTAATATCTACCAATAACACATATCAGTGCTCCTGAGACGGTATTTGAATCTGTTAAATGATACGTGCAGAATCATAAAATGACACTTACGAAGTAACATTTAATGTTACAGTCGCAAATATTACGATATACATCCGCTATGGTAAACAAGAAATGTTCAGAAACTGCAATTCTAATATATATACAAATTACTGTGGTTTATTAAATGCACTTTACTGAAATAGGTGTCACGTGTGTTTAACATATTTGTCATTCTTATGTAGTTTCTTAAACTGTGATTTATGATATAAAAGGACAAATAACTTCCCATTGTATACTTTTAGAAAGTGATTGAATTTAAAAAATAGAAATATTTAGAAAGTGACTGACTTTATTTTATTACTAGCTGATCCGTCGGCGTTGCACCGGTCTGTGATGCATAAAAAAACCATATTATTGACAAAGATGAAAAAATTTATTATTCAAGCACAAAAACTCGAAAAATAGTTTAAAATTACTTGCAAAATTGCACTGAAAATCGCTATAAAAATCGATGAAATTCAAAAATCATAGCAGACAAAATTTAGTAAATTAGGCTGAAAGTTTGAAACAATTTTCTTTTTATCATTGTCAAAAAATAACCGCAAGATGTGAAAAAAATACTAAAAATCGCAATAAAAAATTCATTAAAAATTTGAAAATCGCCGCAAGAATTCCGAATAAACTTTTTTGAAAAGAGAACTAAATTTATTATGTTGGGTTAAAAGAATGAAACTGTATTCCTTTCACCAATGTGGAAAAATCGCCTCTAAACATAAAAAGAAAGCTAAAAATCGACTAAAAATTAAAATAAAAAATTCCAATCGAAAAATCAAAAATCGGGCTTCGAAGTGCAAAACTTCATACATAGAGGTAATTTCCTTCCAAATTTTGTAACTTTACGTGCAGCTCTCTTTTCAGAACAACGCTGACACACTCACAAACTTCTGTCTTTATTATTATAGACTGGATACTTAATGGTTTGCACTTGAATGAGCAATAAAATATTCTTAAGCAGAAATTGTTTTATACTTTTTTTATCCCGAACTCATTTACAAATTTACATTATTACACTCATTTACAAAATAAAAGTTGGTATTACGTTAATAAGTAGAATAACTCTCAAATACTTATTCCTGTACAACATTTAATAGCAGATGTAAAATTCGGATAATATTCGTATTCTTTTTGGAGAACGAATTTGAGAATTAGTCGCCGAATTTGGATGAATTTACCGTTTCACTGCTCAATGTTTCGTATATATTTATGAAAATACATATTTGAAATCTATACATTGCTCTAATAATAGGAAAAATAGTAAAAAAAAAGTAATTTCAAATTTTCAGCTGTAATTTGATATTTTCTAGCGTGTTCTTTATATGCATAATCAGGCTATTTAAATATTGTATCACTATATTTTGAAATTAAATAGTCTTAAATTAATTAATTTTATCTAGTCACATTGTTCAACTTTATTTATATTAATAAAGTATTTAGTAAAAATAACAAAAATAAATTTTGCCTTAAAAGTTTTTTTTTTTTTTTCGGACAGCAATTTTTAATTTTTTGTCAAATGCAGCCATTTGGCACACAAAACTGTTATTTTCTTCTTTGGACTGTTCTTGTTCAGTTAATTTGATCACATACACCAAATGAATGGCACATAATGAGACTTATAGTGATTATGTATGTGCCAGATGGGCCACACCGTACAGCTGAGGTTTAATATGATAATTATTCGCGGAAACATTTCTTTACAACTATACATTTCTGATTATATTTACATTTAGAATTTAATTTCTTTTAAAAACTCGAACATACATTTTTCTTTTTTACTGCATACAGGTTGTCCCATCAGTAATGTGACAAACTTAAAGGGGAGGTAGGGGACATCACAAGGATTCAGGATTGCATAAGCAACCCATGATCGGAAACATCATGCGAAGGTAATATGACAGATAGAAGGGACGAAGAGACACAAGATTGAGATCATCTGAAATAATTTATTGGTCAACCATATTACATTTACTTTGGTAGATGATATGTGAAAATGTTACAAAAGATGTTCAAAGTTCCCACCATTGCTAGCGATGCATGCATTACACCGTCGAACCATGGACTGGCAGATTCGCTCAAATACACCAGGATTTTGTTGCATATCCGCAGTAGCACAGATGAGTCTTGCAACCAGATCCATTTCAGATTCCACAGACATTGCGTACGCAGCGTTTTTCAATGCATCCCAAAGAAAGAAATCGATGCTCCTTAAATCAGAGTCGCCAAGGAACTGGTCCTCCACGGCCAATCTATTGGCCAACAACACCACCTACCGATGAAGGAAGACGTTTCTGACCATGGGTTGCTATGCAATTCTGAATCCTTGTGATGTCCCCTACCTCCCCTTTAAGTTTGTTTCAATACTTTTGGAACACCTTGTATAAGCATAAGCATCATAAAATGTGTGAAACTTTATATTCCTGTTCTCATTTAAGGCAATGGTTATGTCAATATTACTACAATATCAAAAATAAATAGTACTTAAATATTGTTTGATATTTAATCAATAAAACTGCTCTTTGCATATCAAAGACGCATCTGGAAAATTACTTTGCTGAACTTTAATTAATTCCACAATTTTGCATTTATCGATTGAGCATATTTTTTTAAAGTTTCTAGACTGATATCTTTTATTAACTGATACTCATATGTAATATCCCTGTAATACCCTTTAATATCTTTAGCGAAACTGCTTGAATCAAACTACCCCACTAAAATAAATCTGCAGACAAGCTGTAGGTAATTGACCCATTCTGCAGATACTTTTAAGATTATCTTAGAAAATTCTACAGATATTTCTAAGGTAAACTTTCTAAGTGTAAAATTTCTTCAGATTTCTATAAAATTTCTGAAGAAGGTGGAAATTTTTTCAGATAATCTTAAGATTACTTTTAATGGGGTAGCAGTTAAAAATGTTTTGTATTATATACAAGGTCCAGTTAAAAATAAGAAGAAATTCATTACTCACGAAGCTTATTAAAAAGAATAACCATAATCCACATGTAGTGTTTTGAAACATAATCACTGCATTGTCTATTTATACGAATTAAAGCTCATAGAATTCGACATCTAGCCTAAATGTGGAAATTTTGACCCCAATACCAATTTCTTAGTTAATATAATAGTTTTTATATCGAATTTTCAGATATGGAAATTTTTCAAGAAAAAAAAAGCCAAATATAAAAATACAGGATATTTTATAAAAAGACTCAAGTTAGAAGTTTCACAAAACTTTAAGAGTTGATAGCACACATCCAAACGAATAACTTTTATCAAAGAATGATGGTTAAAATTCAAACGCAAAACTGCAAGAGGGTTCCAAGAGGTGTGATGTTGTTATACTAAGCAAAAACACACAAAGAACAATCAGGTGACAAAAAAAGTGGAGAAACCCTCTCCGAAAGACTTTTGAACTTCCCAACGATTTCCATTTTTAGTTCCGTAGATAAAATGCATATTAATTAATCTTTTCCCTATCAGTGAAGGGTGACATCTTTCAGTACGTTCTTACCGCGATTGACAGTTGCACACTTGGATCAGCCGCTTTTATATATTAATCAAAGCGAAATTTTGCTTACGCGTTTTTTAATTCCCCATATCATATTTCTATGCTATTATGCCATTCTTTTTCCTGTAACTCGCAACAGAAATGGATTTTAACGCCAGCACCTTAGCATTTTATTTCATAACGTACAGTTTTTGATGACAGTTGTTTGTTTGGGTGTGTACGGTCACCTCTTAAAGTTTTTTTCATCTTTTAGGAAATACCCTGTATAATACTTCGATGTTGTCGACTAAATGATAAGTAGGAAATGGTTTTGCGAATATGGGGTATTTTCCTAATTAACTGGTCTTAAAGTGTTCCAACAATGCTTTTAGAAATTTTTTTCTGCAATAATAAAGGAGTTTAGGAATAATTTCATCTTTTACCATGTTTTTAAAATAATTTGATGTATTTTAACTGAACAATAGCTTAATAATAAATTCGAATATTTAGTGGAACTTGCCCCTTCATAAGATCATAAGGAAAAGTAATTTATTTCAGAAGTTTATATGAATGTCTGAAAACGTTTTTGGTACCGATACCATATAATGTGTGTGCGATTTTTTTTGTTGTTGCTGTTGTTGTTTTACGCCTAATTGGCGAAAATCTTTTTTTGAATATCAGTTATGTATATATTTTTAAATTATTTTCTCTTTGTCTTTTTTGGCCAACTGTATAAGTATATGCACATCGATTTTTTTTCAACAGACAATATGATTTTTTTCCTTAGATTTACATTTTTTTCTGACACTCTTTTTTTCTGAAAAACCTCAAACCTTCAGAAAAACCCTTTTCTTTTTCAGATAGTTACACAGAGAACTATCAAATTTCGACTAATAGAAGAGTCCCCGATTTTTTAAAAAGTGATTTTTGTCAAAATTTAGGTTTAATTTTTTTCTACATGCAACCATCTTTCGCAAAGTATCAACTATCAGCAAAAAAACTTTTGTCTTCTTTAATATTAGTACCAGCCATTTTATTTCTAATACAGTGCCAGCAAAAAAAATCATTATTTTTAAGCCACAATCTCAATGTTCAAAAGTTTTGTTTTATTTTTTTCCAGTTTTAAATAGAAGATACGAATCACAGTTTCTATTACGGGTTGGTTATATGGAATGGTGGCCCTTACAGCTTAACATGATTAAAAGTACTACATTATTTTTTATTTCTAGTAGTGGTTTTAAAACAAGTATTTTTTTAAAAGGAGGATTTAGAGGAATGAAGGCAAACTACCTATGTCCTAAAAAAGCAAGGTTCATTTAACACATGGCAGGACATTAAAACAAAAAATCGGTTAAAAAACCCAAAACAGACTTCTGCCAGGTCTGATAAATGTTTAAAACGTAAAAATGCTAATACCAACTATAAAAACTGCAGAATTAATAAAAAGAATATTGCCCAGTTAAACTGAAGGCATTGAGCTCACAGACTACACATACTAATTGTACATTACAGCCTTATATTTCCAAGGGTTGATTCCGTTCGGAAAAAAATTAAGAAGGGGAAACAGCTCTCTCCTTTTCCATTTTTTATACTTAATCATTGAACCTCCTAAACTATCAAGGACATGCTTTATCATATAAAAAATCTATATCTAAAATTCAGAGCAAATCGGATAATTCTTAGTAAAAACCCATTTAGCATTTATATAATTTAATAGGAGTTATCCACCTCTTTTATACTTAACCATTAAACTTCCAAAACTTTTCAGAGATTTGAACGAAATCTGACAATTCTGCTTGAAAAACCCATTTATATAAATTAAGGGGAGGGGCATTAGAACCCCCGTTCCCCCAGTTTATACTTATTCAATGAACACCTAATAACAGTTACGGAATTGCCTCATCAGAATGATACTATATCTAAAATTTGAACGAAAACTTAATTCTGCATGAAAAATCCATTTATATCAATTAAATGGAGGGGCATGAGCCCCCGGTTCCCCCTCTTATACATATCGAGGGAACTCCAAAAACTAATCAGGGAAGCGCCTTATCAGGATATACCTATATACAAAATTTCAAGTGGATCCGATATTTTTATCATGAGTTATCGCGTTACGCACGAACGTACATACAGAACGGACGGGCACATAAGCTCTCAGGCTATGATAGCCTGTGAGCTAAAAAATTGGTGCTGGCCAAATAAAATTTGTGTAAGAAACGCCGGTGTCCGAAGGCTTACCATAGTCGACCATTTTTATATTTTATTCTCGCCAGTATTTCTATTATATAACTTTTGAAGCATTTTCTTCTTGCAAATGTTGTCAAAATGTGCGTTAAGGTTTTCTTTTTGTGAAAGTGGTGTCAGTTGGAATTAAAATAGCGTTGCCTGTGGCAGCCCTGCATATGGCATCTTCTGACGAGTAAATAATTTGTTTTGTTTTAGTTATTAAAAAGCCTCCCCTTCCCCCTCTTATACATATCGAATGAACTCCAAAAACTAATCAGGGAAGCGCCTTATCAGGATATACGTATATACAAAATTTCAAGTGGATTTGATATTTTTATCATCAGTTATCGCGTTACGCACGTACGTACGCACGAACGAACATACATGCATACAGAACGGACGGGCACATAAGCTCTCAGGCTATGATAGCCTGTGAGCTAAAAAAGAAAACATTACTAATAAATGTATCAATTAGGACTATTTATCACAAATTTTTCATTTTTCAATAAGTATCAATGTTTTTTTTTTGGGGGGGGGGGGAGCTGGAATTGTATATGTGTCTATACCCTTGTTTTTACTCTAAATAAAGGTATGTTGTGCGAAGCAGATCAAAGTTTGTTTGAAATTGGTTTGATACAATAGTTTTGATTAAATAATGGGTGATAATTTTTTTTTCTTTTTTGAAATTATTTTATTTACTTTTATATGTACCCTCTGAACGTCTTGCAAAAGCTTAAATTTGTAACATGTCTTTTCTCATTTATTTTTAAATGCTAAGAAAATATGATTATTTCAACATTATAAAAATATGTTAATTAGAAGTATGAATGTAATCCTTGAGAGTCTTAATCATTTGTCAATGCATTGAATAATTCATTAAACATATGGAATTATATTATCTTAAATATTGCTTATACTGCAGTGAAACAGTGAGCTTAGTGAACGGGATATTACGTTCTAAATGCTTAGTGGGATAAAATTATTTTTTTATATTCAAGCAATCTCTTATTCAATTTTGATTTACTGCTACCAAGAAAATTCATACTTAAAAATCGGAAAATTCTATCATTTTAGCGAAGCTAATATTCTTATTAATGGAATAGAGTAGAACGTTATATTTTCTGAAAAGCTGTGTTATCATTACGCAAGATTCATGTCATAACAAGAATAGAACTACAAGCGTGTTTCCCAAATGTTATGGACACATGCTTAATTAATCAAATGACTTATTCTAGGCTTCCTATTAGGAAATGTCACGTTATAATATTGTGGCGCCTGCTCGCTAGATTTAATTAGTCCTTGATATTAATGACGGCAGTTTAATATATTAAAATTTATGCAATATATGTACTATAGTTTACAAGAGAAATTTAAAGTATCATTATTTATCAGGAAATTTTATGCATTTTAAACAATGCATTAATATATAATTTTTCTCTTGACATTGACGCTGTTATAGAAGTCGGCTAAGAAATTATTTTTCGCCTGTGCCATTTTTAAAATTTGAAAACCAAAATTTTGAGAAAAAATAAACTATGGTTTTACTTTTTCTATATACATAAAAGAAAATTAATGAATAATAGAATTGACATGTTTTTGTTTTAAATACAAATTGATTGTTTTTTAACACTGAGTAAAAGATGCTTAGCTCTGCTTTATTTAAGTATTCTTGGCGTACCAACTGATGAACGCATGGAATTTCATGAATCTCAGGATTTAATTAAGCCTTAACCAAAATTAATCCTGTAAGTATTTCACCAGTGTGTACCGCCAAATGTGTGTATTTGCTATGCCATCTTTTTTTTAATGATGTCCGTGAAAACTTATTTCGTCTGGGGGTTGCATCTTTCCTTCTTTCTAACAAATGACCATGCTCCTACCTGCCAGATCACGTGTTTCATACCTATGATCGAGGCAGATGACCCCCTAATCGCTGCGTAAAGCAATAAACCAGACATGATCGATTCGAATGTCATCCTATCTGCAGCGTCTACTGTTTTTTGTATATACTTTATTTTTCATGTTACTTAATAATATATCCTGTTGTTTGGCACCTGCAGATTGCTACTCAAATTGATCTTGTAATTTGGAACTTTCATCTGAATACGAAATTTTCACTTAGCAAGACACCTCCAGAGGATCCAGAGGTACAGGTATAATTCACTGGCAACTTGGAAGACTGCACTCATGACAGATTTTGCATGCATCAGGCACCAATATCAGTTCAGATTACTCAGATTTTTTTTTTTACAAAACGTGCCAATTTCAAAAAACAATGAGGATTCACTTTCAATTTTGATCATTCTCATCATTTCATTCTCTTAGCATTGCTTTATCATGCTTTTTTTTATTAACATAACTGTATAACCGATTTTATTTTGTTGAAATACACCAAATTTTATATTTGAAACCTTTAATTAATAGTACACATAGTGGTCTAGTTTAAAATTAGACTAGCCAACAGGACTGCTGAAGTTCATTATTCTATTTTTCACACATCGCTGTACTTAGTAAAAGACGCCGTCACTGTTGAAATACACTGTATTTGTGTAATTCACTATACTTCATATTCATAATGGTTCGTATTTCATTGTTTAAATTGAATATTAGAGGGATGTAGATAAAGGTTTTGTAATGTTCATGACATAGTTCTTAATGATCTGCACTTTAAAAAATTATTCTCATCAGTTCCATCATACCGAAGCTAAAGTAATAATACAAATACTTATTCATTAGTTTTCTCCAAACAAAATGACATCGTAAATGACAGAAAAATATCTTTTTTGAAATCGAACCTTTAGGCACTTACAAGGAAGGTCTCCATACGGGCATACTCAGAAAAATCTGAAAAAATTACAGAATGTTCTTCTCATATAGTTATATATGTTTATAAAAAGAATTTCGGCGGAACCTGCTTATAACGTCCGTAAAAAAATAATAAAAATTTCGTTTATTTGGCGATTTATCTCCGGTTGGCGAAAAAACGAAATTTTGAAAAATACGCTTTTACGCTTCGAATACTTTTTAAAGAAAAAACTTTCTATGTTCAATTTATTTAAATAAGTTTAGTTTAAATAATTTTAGTTTTGCATTTTTACTTTAAGTGTAATTTTGTCATATACGTTTATATGTACATATAACAAAATGAAATTAAGATATTTTATCATTTAAAACACAATTTAAATTGATTAAAATTGTTCCAAATTGAAAAATACACTGTTAAAAATCTGCTGCATTTTGTTGCAACGCACTCCGTTGCTTGTATAGAAAACGGTTACTTGGCCGTGAAATGGAGCTTTCTCATTGGTTGGAATAGAGATATTATATACAAGCGGTGGAGTGCGTTGCAACAAAAAGCAGCAGATTTTTAACAGTGTATGACATGATCAATTCACCGTGCTATGGAGCATTCTCATTGGTCAGAAGAGAGATATTCTATAAAAGTAGTGGAGTGACGTTGCAGTAAATGCTGCAGATTTTTAACAGTGAAGTCAAAATCAATTTTCAGATTCGTTAAAATCGTCTGCTTTTGGCGAGGAAATGCATTGCTCGCCAAATCCCGCGTCGCTTTCAGCTTTTCACGCCAATTATTCCAAACTATTTTATTTTTTTACATATCTAATAATGTATTTCCGCCGCTAATTTTCACTGGTCCTTTATTACCTACATGAGTAGTTTGATTCATATTTTTTTCAAAAAAATCTGAGTATGCCCCCAATGGAGACCTTCCTTGTTAGTAGTTTAGGTTGAAAGATATGGATCTAAAATTACAAATACTCTTAACACAAATTTAATAACAATTAACCTAAATTAATGCAATCATAAATTTAACAACTAGAAACAAGTAAACAACCTACAGTCACCGCAAAAAAAAAAATCTTGGCATTTGCGATTTCAGATGTTTTGTTAAATATCTAGAAATACATTTGAGGAATGACTCTGAAACGCCATATGTATAAACAAAATAGTACAAGTCATATATTTTTGAGAAATTTTTTTTCCAAAATCCAATAGGAGACCGTCAACAAATTGAAAAAGAACGAATATCTTTTGAATTACCCTGTCAAAACTAATGTAGCAAAAGCGTTCAAACTGCATATTATGATTAAATAACTTACAGCAATAAACTGTGTTCTTTTTTATGCAGATGCCTTGTATATTTGTAGAAAAATTAAGGTTTTTATAAAAACGGTTCCAAATTTTGCCAAGTTTTTTGCTTATAATTTGCAGAGTTTTTAATAGAAAACAATTTTCTTTTCAGAAAATATGAGAAAAGACATTGTACATGATAACCTGCAATCAAAATTAAAAATATTAATAATTGTATGAAAAATGAGCAAGTTTACTAAATAAATTTTCACTGCGCATGCGTCAACTCTATAAAAATTTCATTTGCCTATTGTGCTAGTTAAATGTATATAAAAACTTTTGTTAAAGATTCAAAATCATAGCTTGAAAGTTCTGAAAATTATCGTCTAAAGAATAACATCAAAATCCGATATTTCCAAAATGAAACAAAAAAATTATGGGTTATATTCATATTCCATCGATTAGTGTCTATGCAGTTTTGCACGTAATTCTAATATTTGGATACAGCTCCTCACCTTTTTGCTTCATTTTGGAAATAACAGATTTTGACCTTATTCTATCGACGATAATAGTCAGAATATTCAAGCTATAATTTTGAAACTTTAACAAAAGTTCTCCATACATTTAGCTAATATATATATATATATATATTTAGCTATAGAGTTGAAGCATGCGCAGTGAAAATTTATTTAGTAAATCTGCTCATTTTTCATAAAGGTATTAAAAATTTTTAATTTTGATAACAGGGTATTATGTACTATGTATTTTCTCATATTTTCTGAAAAGAACATTGTTTTTTATTAAGAATCTCTACGAATTATAAGCAAAAAACTTAGCAAAATTTCGGACCGTTTTTATAAAAACCTTAATTTCTCTACGAGTATACATGCTATCAACATAAAAATGAACATAGTTAATTGCAATAAAGCACTTAATCATAATCTACAATTTGAACGCTTTTGCTACTTTAGTTTTGACAGGGTTATTCAAAAGATATTCGTTCTTTTTCAATTTGTTGACGGTCCCCTACTGAATTTTGAAAAGCAAATTTCTCGAAAATATATGACCTGTTCTACTTTGTTTATACATATGGAGTTTCAGAGTCATTTCTCCAGTATATTTCTAGATATTTAACAAAAAAACTAAAATCGCAAATCTCAAGATTTTTTTGCCGTGACTGTACAAATCCTCAAAATTTTTTATTGAAAAACATTTAAGTTAAAAAACTTTTTTATCACATTGTTTTTTTTTTTTGGGGGGGGGGGGGCATTTTTGGCATTTTGCAAAATTAGATGAAAATAACTTTTATTTTATGAGAGATTCAGCTTCGATGCTGCTATTTATTCGTTTGCTTTGAACGCAAGAAATAATGTGATTAAGAAATAATGTGAAAATTTAAAAAAAATTGGACATTTTAGTTTTTATAAGGGCCAAAACAGAGTTCCCGAATGGGGATCCAAAGACTGAAGAGGTTATGGGAGTTTCATTAGTATGATTAGTTAACATAAAAAGGGTAGGGAGATGCTGGAAAGATGTGGAGTTCTGTGGAAGCGTTGAAATTTATCAATACAAATTTTTGGATTAGATGTCTCTATCTATTCTATTTTACCTTCGTTGTATGTGAATGAACTAGAGGGATTTATTGTAAAGTATTCAGCATTTTTTAGAGTAGTTATCTGACTGTAAAATGTTATATAGTGCAACATTCATAAATTTAAATGAGGCTGTTTAAACATAGAAATAAAACCTGTAAGAAAGACCATGTCTTTTAAAAGAGGTATTGCATATTTGGGTTATTGCATTATTGGGTATTAGACATTGGGCGCTGATTAACTGTGAAATTAACCTCGCAGTTTAGAAAAAAGTTGTTGATGACAATGCTTCAAATTGCAATTTGATATTTTTCATGTTGTTTTGTCTCTTACGTTGCTGATATTGTTTCTTAACTAACATTAACCGGACTAATCGTTATCGGGTGGACAGAAACGAGTAGAATCAAAACATTGATGTGTATTGATAATAAATTATACTTTTCCCTAGCAAAAAGGAAAAAAACAAAGTATTCTATATCTAAAAATTCGTTTTTTTCAGTAATATTCATTTTGAAAGTAGCAAAAAATGACAAAGGAAAGTATGATAAATAATAAAAATATTAGAATGGTGCAGATGAAAGTTTTTCGATGTCCACGATATAGTAGATTTCTTCTTGGTATGCACTTTCTGATATTATAGAGATATAATTAGTATCATTAGCATAAAAAGCGCGTGAAAATTCTCGAAAGATGTGAAATTCTATAGAAGTGTTCGAGGTTAATTTGCCAACAAAAAATGTCGGATTGGACGCCTTTAGATTTATGCCTTCGATGCATGTGAATTGACGAAAGAGATTTATGAAAACATATTGTAAAAATTTCTGAGAGATCTTGTTTAAAAACAGAATCTTCATGTAATTTTTAATTTTTAATCAAAACAAGTAATTACAAAAAAATATATACATATTATCGCTTAAGTTATAATTATCTCTTGAGTTACTTTAAAATTATCTCTTAAGTTATTAGACAAATGCTGCTTGGGTAAATATCGTCTGCAGTGAGATAAAGCTGCATATTCCTTGATCTCATTTGTTCCGAATCAATGAAAGTTTCTTTTTCTTTCTTTCCGTGTATAGGAACACTCTGTGTTTATTTTTGTTTTGATTATTTTTGTTGAGTGTTGTTCTAATCCGTGCAATGACTCGCATTATTTGGTGTAAAATAAAACGCATTTACACTGTTAAAAATTTGCAACTTTTGATTGATGATATTAAGGAGCACTCTACTTGTACAGAATAGATGTTATATAAAAGCGGTGGAGTGACTATGCAATAAATGTTGCTGATTTTAAAGAGTGTGTAGTCCATTTTGTTGTGTTTGAGAAGTAAAAGAATCTGCAGAGTGTAAATTTTTTAAATTATTAAATATTTAAATTTTAAAAATTTTAAAAGTAAAAATAAGTACTTTTTTCTTCCGTATCACCATATTTTACTGAAATTTCTCTGTTGCAAAATACTTTTAGTATCATTCATTTCAGTTTTTTAGTTTCAATTTTTCATGACTACATTCACGTTAAACCATATTGTTGCCAATTAGTTGTTTGTAATTTACGTTACATTTAAAACAATTTACTGCAGTAATTTTAGTAATACAACACTAAAAAGTATTCAGATGTAAAATTAACATGATTTGTCAATGAAACCATAAAAATAAGGCTCGATTTGGATAAAAATTATATAAAAAATTATAATGAAATTAAACTTTATATGATAACTTACATTCCTTTTAAGTTACTATAGTAAATAAAACTACCAAAATTTAAGAAATAACATTAAAATTAGATAATTTTCATCTAAATTGGGCTTTGGATAACTTAATTAGCAAACCATGTCGAATTTACATTTTGAATAGTTTTTTGTGTGTGTTATCTTACTAAAATTATTAAAAGTAATTCAAAATATAACGTAAGTTGCCATGGAATGACTCCTGAGCTTTACTCACACTAGAAAACCATATAGTAATTTTTTTACGTATGATTGCAATAAACAACTATATACAAGAATAAAATGAACTTGTTTTTTGAGTATGCAGTATGTTAACAACACTAGATCAATATATTTAAGTAAAATTGATATTTGACGTAAGCAAATGTATATGAATGTTACAGCGCATGCAGTAAATAAAAAAATAAAAAAAGATATAAAATTTGTTAGCAGAAACACGTATTTGTTTCCGATCAGGCTAATATTTCCGATAGAACCACATTCAAAACGAACAATTTTCAACATGAAAACTGTTGTAAAAATTAAAGCAGTTGTAAAATTTTGCGTTGATATACAGTAAAACACAGTACACTCGAACTGCGTAACCTTTTTTTTATTGAAAGTCGATTTAAAAGAAGACAGAACATGAAAAAATCGCCAGAATGCCTTCAAAATATAAAAAAAGACTAATGGGCCATTCCATGAAAAAAGGTAAATTGATAGTCATTTTAAAAGTTTGTGTTAATAAATATGTTTGGTATTTACTGAATGGCAACATGTCAAATTTTATGTTTTGAGTAAGAATTTAAAGTTTGTCTTTTGTGGATTGGCAACACAAAAGTTTAAAGATGGCGTGCATGTGCAAGCAAGTATGTTGAGTTTTATAATGCATTTTGAGTGAGTTTTTTTTCATAATGAAAATCCAATGAAACTTTTGAAATCAACATTTTAGGTAAGTCTAATATTCATTCTTTTTATTTCACTAAACTTAAAAATCTAGGATAATTTCAAATAATTATTACAGCACCTTCAAAATGCTTTGTTTCTGTGTCCCACACGTGACACAAAAGATGAATTTTTTAAATTAGGAGAAAAAAGGAACTCATTTATTTTGTTTAATTGGCATTTCTAAAGCAGTTTAGTGTAGTACACTTATCCTATGCTAGTTAAAAATTTGGGCCAAATTTTTATTTGAAGAAAAATATAAAAACAAAATTGTCCTGCACGTGACACCTTATGAGCAAGACTATTATTTTTGTTTTCTGAGTGCTAAATAGAGATTTACTATAGCATAGGTTTAACAGTTTAATGATTATTTTGTCCTAAGAACATATTCTATGTAACTAAAACGAAATTAAGATTTTTTTTAAACATTTTTTATGATAGTTCCATTTTTTTTTTCTTTTTTTTATGTGATGCTAATATTTTTTATTTCTATTTTTTTATAAATTTATTTTAATAAAATTTGAACACTCTGATGGTTATTTTTATTATAAGAACATATTGTTTTCTAATAAGAATTGATCTACTTAATTTATAGGGATTTTTTCTATATAATAAGAAGAGTCATGTGTTTAAGAACTTGTTATTATTCTGCAGAAAATAAATAATAAAACTGCTTTATTTATATTCTGTTTTTCTAAGTTAAAATAGAATTAAAGTTCAATGTTTCTATGAAATTAAGTAAATTTAGACAAAAGCATTTATAATTGATAAAGTTTGTTATTTATTTAGCAGAAATGGAAAGATCTAAGTCTACTAGTGCTAGAAGAATGAAAAAGATAAGGGAGAAAATGGTGCTATGAATCCTCCAGGAGCAATTATATTAAACATCTCTTCAGAAACAGCAGCTTCTTTTAAGATGGGTGAATGGGTAGTTGTAAAATATGATGGCATTAATTATCCTGGTGAAATTATTACAAGCACCAATCATCATAGTATTGAAGTGTCTGTCATGATAAAGAGTGGTAAATTCTACAAGTGACCATAGTATAAAGATAAAATTCTATATTCATTTAAAGATGTGGTAAAGAAAATATTAACTCCCACTGTAGCTAAAAATAGAGGTTGTTTCAAATTTATGGAAAGCTTTTGAGTTTCTGTTTAGACATTTACTTTATTTTATGTTTAAAAATGTCAATTTGAACATTTATTTTGTACAAAAAAAAGTTAAAATAAATATTTTTGTATTGTAAAATGTATAATATGCATTTTCTTTTTTGTATTCCTTTATTTTTTGATTTTTGAAAAGGTTACTTGAATGATATTTTCAAATGTCCCACACGTGACAACAGTGTCCCGCACGTGACACTATACGTTATATTTTTTTAGCAGTTTAAAAATTTATTTTTTCCAAAAATGATGTTTATTTCATAAACATTAGACCTTTAGCTTCTAATATATATTTTTTCTTTTGAAATTGCAAAACTAGTAGAGCAGAAATGTTAGCTGGATCATAGAGCAAATTACAAGTGGTTGACTTCAGATGTCCTGCACGTGACGCATGCAAATTAATTAATAACTAAATCATAAAACCATTTAGGAAAAATCTGTCCCTGCCTGAGATATTGTTATACCAAATATAAACTGACAAAAATGTGTTTATTCCTGTTTCTGAAGAATTTTAAGCCCTATAACACAATTTTGGTGGAGTTATGGTGTCTGATTGTCCCGCACGTGACAGTGGAATGGCCCTAATGAAAAATATGTAAAATGATCTAAAATTCAATGAGATAAATAAATGCAAATAACAAATAGAGATAAATAAATGTAAATAAATAAATAAATAACCAATATTGTGATGAAGATTTGTCTAACATTTTCCCAATAATTCAATTGTTTTCTATTTAAAATGTTAAAATATTAAAAAGATATACTAAAAACAGGGTGCGTAGTCTGGAAGCACCTTGTAAGGACCTTTTACCAGAATTTTTATAATGTAATATTTCTTTTATTTAACAAATTAGAAACCCTTTTTCAGATGTAACAACCAGTACTTTAAAGAATTTCTGATACTAAAAGAATTAAAATCATGTGAGTTTCTTGATGACTACGCACCCTGTAAAAATCAAATTTTATGGCTCTTTTCTTACTTACTTTTTTTTCTAAAGATTAAGTCTCCATTCAACAACCTTCTTTCCGCCCATCGAACTTTTCCTTTTTATCACTGAACTACGTAAACACGTTTCCGTAATTTTAGCAAATAGTTAATTAAAGATTTTTGGCGATTAAAAATGTACTGCTGAAATCAAGAAAAAAAGGTTTAAAATGTGTGTTAGAAATTTTAATTAGTAATTAGCAAAACCGATGCATTAAAAACAATCAAAAATTCACTTTTCAAGACCACTTAGAGGTTAAAACGTTTTATGCTATTTAAGGAACGCGAGTGTTTTTTAAGCGCTGCTTTTCGTAGAAATTCCTAATTACAATAAAAATTAATTCTTTAATTGAGTTTTTAAATAGGATTTGTCTAAGAAGAATTGTGATGTTTTAATTTTATTTTTTAAAGTCAAATATAAAAAAAATAAAAAATAAAAAGATGTTATTAACGCGTTGCTTGCTATTTTTTGTTTGTTTGTTTTAAAGTAGAATAAAGATAATCTAAAAAAATAGTTTATTACTAGGGATTGACCGAATGCCAAATAGCCGATTTGGTATTCGGCGATTCGGCATTCAAACCGAATATTTGACTTCGATCGAATAATTTTAATTATTCGGCCGAATTTTCCAAGTA